>OX387346.1:19437500-20637500 GCA_947563465.1 Archips xylosteana
TATTTGCTGAATTTGAGCAGTCACCAATCCTCTTTTGTATATAAATGTTCGTGATTTGAATGATTTCACGTACTTAAGTCTTTGTAATGTATGATTATATTCCAGAAAAGTAATCGTTTCAACTCTTTTAAATTTGCTTTATTGCGATAATTTCTGTGTCGTTAGCATTTTATGCCGTTCAATTATTTTCATGATTTGTATTTATTATTTTTTTCATAGCAACTGTTTTTTTTTCCCACTGGCGGCAAAGTTTTCATGTCGTAATAGTAGTTTTATTAGTCAAGCTTATGTCAACTTTTGAATTTAGCAAATCCATTTTTCAAAAACTTCAACTTTCGAAGTTAGTAAATCCATTTTTCATCTCTGTTATTCTTTGACACTTAAAAACTATCAGTATGATTGTGGTCAAATGTGATCCTATTATGGCCAAAAATAAAAATTTGTAGCTCTCCCGATATTAGCTTTGCTGCCATTTACTTTGTGATTACAGATAACTTTTGCTAAAATAAGCAGAATATTCTTTATCACTTTATAAGGTACTCATTACTCCATTTCCGATACCTACTTTAATAATACTTTATACTTTTGCACCTAAATTTCGCTACGTCTTACTATCGACTTCAGAATCCACATGTTTCGTGTCTTGTACTCTCAGTCAGTTTTCTACTGGGCTAATTTGTATATCTAGCCGATATTTAAATCTAACGCTTTTTCTACCAAACTCTTATTATTACGTCTATTATTTGGATTAAATATTGGTAAGTTCCATACCGTAAGTATTTCCTTGTAGAAATTCCTCTGTTTTTACCCTGACAGACATAAATCAATATGTAGCTAAGTTTGTATCCTTCATTTTGTTACGTTCAAAGATGTTAGCGTTACTTTAGATTGTAGCGTTACCTTCCGAAATGTGTTCTGTTTCGCAAAAAATATATCCCCTTCCTTTAAATCCGTAGTTCATTAAAAATGTAGTGCCTTGTGATATTTGCTCTATTTTTACCTGACGGGATAAAATAATATAAGTTTGTATCTTTCATTTGGTTATGTTCAAAGACGTTAGCGTTAATTTATATACTTGCGTTACCTCTTAAAATGCGTTCTGTTTGCAAAAATATATAGTCAGTTCGTTAATAGATTTACATTTATTCGCAGAAATGTTTCATCAGTTTCTTGAATGAAAATAATTCATGTGTCCTAGGACTTCAACTTCCCTACAGTTGCTCGCTCAGCTTACTTTCTATTCCAACCAGGTTTATTAATTAGTTAATTGATTTTCAGCCGATTGTTACTCTGTAATCATACACGATGCGCTAGTTGAATCTAGACTTCCTCGCAATAGTAAAATATTGCTTCTACTTTATATCCTTGAATTACCGACATTTATATTTTTGTAACTCTTGCTCCGTTATATTCTGTTACTGCTTCTAGAAAATTTGTAAGTCTTGCTAGTTCTGTATCTTACTCTGTAGTTTCAAGTAGCTTCCGTCATGTCTTCAAGATAAGCACTTGTAATCCAATAGGATAATAATGTTTATGCTTTTTTACGTTTTGCCTATGTACTAATGATTCTTTTCTTATTTAGAGACTTCTCCAGTGTAATCAATCAACGGTACGTTTTAGTCTTAATAGAATGTCCTTAATCAGATATACTTAGTTACCGCATGTTTTAAAAGGTAGTCTTTCTTTGGTTAACACCTGTCTTAGACTAAACTTAGTTCATAGGTACTGTAAGAAAAGGGTTGTCAATCCGATAGAGCAAAATGTAAAATTAGTTGTATTCAGAAGATTTTTTGCGTCGTAATTTATTATTCAAAACCACCGTAATTTTATTGCTGATTACTTTGTATTACATTCCATTCGAATAAACTTATTATTCAGTTAATGTCTTGATTGTTTTTCTTTAATTTCTCATGATAAGTATTGCCAATGATAATTTATTATCTAATCGTAACATCTCTTGCCGTAGTATGTGCATATTAATATAGTGTACGTATCTAATTTAATAATATATTCAGAAGTCTTCCATTATTATAATCCAACAAATGTAATTTTGAATTTTTCAAAAGCTGATTTGGTCCTTAAAAGTGTCATTTTAATAGTTGAATGCAACTTTCAGTTATAAAATAATTTTATTCCCATTTTTTTTTTTTTGTTGTAACAATGAAAGCGATACATGCCTAATTTTAATTAATTGGGGTTTGGGGACAATATATCAAAATTAAGCTTTGTGTTTTTTTTCGCCAAATTTTTAAACAACCATGTTATATTAGATTAATCCTGCCTATGTTCAAACTACCTTTAGCCAATATTCTACTTAACTAACTTACTAATAATATGGAATGTAAATGATATTAATTTTTAACCAATAATTATAAGAAACGTGTTTAATAATTTACTCTACTCTTTATTCTTGACTTAATTTTTCTTTTGCTATCCTAAAATTATGATAATATTGAATACCTAATAGCTTTAATCTTAACCACAATGTTTTACGTAGATAATAATTATGTAGATAAATTAACTTATTTAGAAGACAATCGGTTCATCTCAACTTGACTCAAATATCAAAGAAAAATATGATTATTTGAGACGAATGAAGATAGAGCGACATTATTGTAACCTTCGAGACTAAAATGTGATAAAAAGTGGTGTTATAAGTAGATTAAGTCAAGCTTAAATATAGCGATTAGCGATTCTACGCATAAAATCAAATGAGTCGCCAATCAGTTCATCTTTACTTGACTCAAATGAACAAATAAATATTTGGGACAACTAAAGGTGGACCGACATATTGTTGTAACTGTGAGATTCTGCAATAATCTGTAATGTGATACTATTTAATGTAATACTCTGAAGCGTTATAGTTAGTAGATTAAGTTAATATTTATGCTATAAAATAAACCCACACTAATTTTACGAATATAGTCAAATAAATTAAACCGTTGGACAGTTCATCTTTACGTTACTCAATTTTATATTATTTAAGGCAACTAAAGATTTGCAGTGTTGTTAATTGTACCTAACCATGAAATTATTATGAGATAGTCAGAAGCATTAAAAAATAAGTAAATTTAATTTTAATAAGGGGAATTTCTGTGTGATTTTCGGGCTTTGTATATTTTATACAACCGGATTTCGGCTAAGTATAAGACGATTTCTAGGGAATGCAAATAAATCTCCTTTGTAGACTGTGGTCGTTCCTGGCAGTGGACTTTGGATTATCTGGTCCTGTAGTGGCTAATTATACCAACTAATTTTAATAGTAAAAATCTTTATAAACTGACAATGTAAATCATTCTGACTAAAAATTTCTTCACCAAAATTATGTCAAATGTCCATTATGTATTTTGTTCATTGGGCCATTTTAACATTTCTGACTAAAACTGAGGCAGATGCAAGTTAGTGGTACCAGGTGATAGCTTCACCAAAAATTATGTCAAATGTCCATTATGTATTTTGTTCATTGGACCATTTTAACATTTCTGACTAAAACTGAGGCAGATGCAAGTTAGTGGTACCAGGTGATTGGGAAGCTACTTATTAGTCAGTATGATGAACCATTGAAGTCTACGTTTACTACTGAAGTTTGGTTTTGCTATTGCAGGAGTATTGTGATCACAGGTCTGATCCAGGAACAGCCGCAGGCTATAACTGACATCCCTTTGAATGTCTTCTTTCATAATATAATGTTATGTTCTTATTTATTACCTAACAAGGAAAAGGTAGTATGCTCCTTCAGAGCTAACGTGGAGGAGGCTGAGCCCAAGTATGGAGTCGAGAAGCCACTATCAGAGGCGGGGAGTGAGCCTCTGAACTTAGTCGCGAAATAAAATACCGTTTGCCTCATGAACACATCGTAGACTATTGACATATGACTTTTATGAAATTGTAGGCAATTACTTCCTTCATTTATTTATCTTTTATCATCGCTTTACTATTTACTTAAATTATATAATAATAGAGTCCTTTCCTATTCGCCTATATTAATATAGGCGATATCATGGTCTTCAGGATTGTTATTAAAAATTACCAATTCTAAATTCATACCTTTACTTTGTTTTCCTCAAGTTTTGATAAAAAATATTTGTGATTCAGACAATTATCCTGACATCTTCATTAAATATAAATGAAAAAAATATTTTTCAATATTAATTTTTAATCAATAGTTATAAGAAACGTATTTAATAAATTACTCTACTCTTTATTCTTGATATTCTAAAATTATGATAATATTTTATGCCTAATAGCTTTAATCTTAACCACAATGATTTACGTAGATAATAATTATGTAGATAAATTAACTTATTTAGAAGACAATCGGTTCATCTCAACTTGACTCAAATATCAAAGAAAAATATGATTATTTGAGACGAATGAAGATAGAGCGACATTATTGTAACCGTCGAGATTAAAATTGGTGTTGTAAGTATTATAAGATTAAGTCAAGCTTAAATATTAAAATTAACCCATAGCGATTTTACGAATAAAATCAAATGAGTCGCCAATCAGTTCATCTTTACTTGGCTCAAATGAACAAATAAATATTTGGGACAACTAAAGGTGGACCGACATATTGTTGTAACTGTTAGATTAGGTATGCAATAATCTGTAATGTGATACTGTTTCATATAATACTCTGAAGCGTTATAGTAAGTAGATTAAGTTAATGTTTAAGCTATAAAATAAACTCACACTAATTTTACGAATATAGTCAAATAAATCAAGCCGCTGGACAGTTTCATCTTTACTTTACTCAATTTTATATTATTCAAGGCAACTAAAGGTTTGCAGTGTTGTTAATTTTGTACCTAACCATGAAATTATTACGAAATACTCTGTAGCATTAAAAAATAAGTAAATTTATTTTAATAAGGGGAATTTATTTGTGATTTTCGAGCTTTGTATATGTATTTTATCGCCAAAACTATAGGTGATTGGATATTCATTGCTGGAAAGTTGCATATTTGTTTTAATTAATATATACAATTGGGGATTTATGGAATTTTGTGGGTTAAAGTTAAGTTTTATTGAGTTTACTTCAAACTTGGGATATGGAGAACCCAACCATATTTCGGCTAAGTATAAGACTATTTCTAGGAAATGCAAATAGAACCTCCTTTGTAGACTGTGGTCGTTCCTGGCAGTGGACTTTGGATTATCTGGTCCTGTAGTGGCTAATTATACCAACTAATTTTAATAGTAAAAGTTTTATCAAATCTTTATAAACTGACAATGTAAATCATTCTGACTAAAAATTTCTTCACCCAAAATTATGTCAAATGTCCATTATGTATTTTGTTCATTGGGCCATTTTAACATTTCTGACTAAAACTGAGGCAGATGCAAGTTAGTGGTACCAGGTGATAGCTTCACCAAAAATTATGTCAAATGTCCTTTATGTATTTTGTTCATTGGACCATTTTAACATTTCTGACTAAAACTGAGGCAGATGCAAGTTAGTGGTACCAGGTGATTGGGAAGCTACTTGTTAGTCAGTATGATGAACCATTGAAGTCTACGTTTACTACTGAAGTTTGGTTTTGCTATTGCAGGAGTATTGTGATCACAGGTCTGATCCAGGAACAGCCGCAGGCTATAACTGACATCCCTTTGAATGTCTTCTTTCATAATATAATGTTATGTTCTTATTTATTACCTAACAAGGAAAAGGTAGTATGCTCCTTCAGAGCTAACGTGGAGGAGGCTGAGCCCAAGTATGGGGTATCCAAAGCCGAGTGAGCCTTATTAATTGAAATTACGAGTTTTATAAGATACTCCGTGGCATTATAATAAGTAAATTAAGCTAATTCTTAAGCTTTAAAATGAACACACAGTAATTTCACGAATAAAATCAAATGAGTCAAGTCACCAAAATTAGTACATCTTTACTAGACTTAAATCGCCGTATTGTATTATTTAAGATGACTAAAGATGGACAAACTTCCAGTCTTATTGTAAATTATGAACTCTGTGCTATGTAACAATACAATCGCGTAATACCATTTTGAACCTCATAATGTTTTCAGTAATAAAAATCAACAAATATAACTATAAAATAATTAAGTACTAAACTAAAATAAATTGTTCAGTAATCTTCAAGCAATAAAAATATAAACTGAATATAAAAACGCATTTTTTAAAGAATATGTTGCTATTTATAGTGTAGGATCCCCTTTGACTTGACTATATTTTCTCCTTTTATTTTAGTAATGTTTATTTTTTCGTGGAAATAGTCATAATAACACTCCACTAGGTATTATATAAAATCCTGTCTTTCGCTGTAAGTACCTAATAAAAAAAATCGTGATCATTTATTTACCGAACTTAATTCCATAATAATAACTAATTAAGGGTATAAATCTCAACGACAACCACACCTATCCTTATCTTAACTATAATCTTACACTTAAAACTAAATTAAGTAAGTAACCCGGTAATTAAAGATTTCATTATTTATTATTAGTATCACTTCCGTTTCCGATCTTTGTTTTTAAGCACCCAATTTGTTTTGATTGTTACCTTTTTACTCGTTTCCTATCACTGTCATTTGTTTTAGATTTCCTCAACTTAATGTAATATTTGTACCTAAGTAGCAATAAGCATATAAACCAAAACAAAAAGCTTTTGTCACTAAATCTCAAATTATAGCGCTTATAAATACGAGTCAGCTTGGTGCCTACCACTCCCTACCTCACCTACCAATCTTCCTACGAAATAGTAACAGCTAATTGCCATCTGTATATTTAAAAACACATCACTCAACCCTACCTACAAATACGCTGTTGAAGTCTACCTTTTGTTAACGCTATAATAATATCACCTATTGTTCTATAGTATCTATCCTCGTCGAGTAACTTAACAATAGTGAATTGTCTTAGTACAATATAGAGGCAAACACTCCGTTTCTATTTCAAAACAATTGACAAAACCACATCAAGCAAAACACAGACACCTAGACACACATACATGCTCTTCAAAACCTGGTATAAACTCGTTAGAATTGCTTACCTAATCCTCCCAGAAACCATTTGATCTTCATATAACTAGCACTAATTAAGATAAATCTAAATAGAGGATATATAAGTAGAAACCTGTAATTTAACCTCCAAGGTCATGCCTTACAGACTACTGCGTAGTAGATAACTCAGCGCCTACCTAACTGCGTCATCATCATCATCATTTCAGCCAAAGGACGCCCACTGCTGGACATAGGCCTTACGGTTGGAAGCGACTTGCGTCCACCCTGAACCTGCGGCCTTTACCAAATCGTCCGTCCCTCTCCTTGGTGGACGTCCCACGCTGCGCTTGCCTAACTGCGTAGTTATGCGAAAACTAACGTTCTTAAAGTTAAATAAATGCCAGAATCAACAAAACACACTAAAAAATAACTTTGTTATGATATTTTATCTTTAACACGTACCTTATGTATGTATGCCTTATGTATGTCCTTTTGAATAGCCTTGATTATTCAACAAAACTTTAAAAACCGGGCGATGACTGGTTCTGATATTTAATTCCTCCCTCATTCTGCATTGCTTTAACTCCATATTTCAATTGCTTATGATAATACTTGCTTATAAAATACCTTGGGCGTTTAGACTATTTTATTTTAAAGTACCTCACTATTACAGTGGCCTGTTGGCTCTGGCGGGGCGTTCGTGTTCACTTCTATTTATACCCTCTTTGTACCGACGTGGAATATTCTAGAAGCTTCGAATGCTACTAAATTAAGAAGTCGCGTTATCTATGAAAACGAACATATTGAACGCAGTTCTAAATTTAGCCGTGTTCTCAATGCAGTTATTTTCCTGCTGTCCCTTTCGCGCTAACGCGTTTTATGTTAAGCGGAACAGAGAAAGTGAGATAATAGGGCAAATATTCTAGAAAGGTCCGGATGCGCATGCGTGAATTCGAGTGGTGAAGAGTTCGATGCTATACGAAAGAAAGAGTAAAAAACGTGGACCATTCTGGAAGTTATCTCCTGCTGCGATCAATAATACCATGAAAGCGCAGTGGAAATTTTTAAAAAGGACTAGGTACTTAACTACTATTTTTGTCGCATTTTATCTTCCATGTTGTTTTGCAAATTATCTAACGTGGTAATGGTACCAAAATGATTCATTATCTCATGCAGTCTATACGTCCCACTGCAGGGCACAGGCTTCATCTCAGAATGAGAGAGCTTGGGGTCAGTGCGAATTGGGATCTTCACACACTACATTGAATTTCTTCTCAGTTTATGCAGGTTTTCCTTCACCGTTAAGATCTCCCTCGTAACTCAGAGGTGCGAGCCAGGACTCGAAACCACGACCCTCTGCTTGAGAGTCCATAGCTCAAACCACTAGGCTACCACGACATCACCAAAGTGATTTTTAACCCCGACACAAAAAGAGGGGTGTTATAAGTTTGACCGCTATGTGTGTGTGCCTGTCTGTCTGTCTGCCTGTGTGTATGTCTGCGGCATCATAGCTCTTAAACGGGTGAACCGATTTGGATGCGGTTTTTTTTAATAGAAATCAGGTTTCTTGGCCATGGTTCTTAGATATGTTTCATCAAAATCAGTTCAGCCGTTTTAAAGTTATCAGCTCTTTTGTTAGCTGTGGAAGGGATATAAACGTCTAATGAATGGGCATTGACTTAATGTTCAAACATACGAGTGACATAATTGCGTTGGGGGTTTTTAAAATTTTTAATTTATAGTTATAACTTAAAATTAGTAAATGTGTACCTACGATTAAACGTTAATTGACGTTTCTGAGTGGAAAAATAAAATATTATTAAAAAGGTAGCGCATAGATTTTTTTAATGTTGTAAATATCGTACATAAGTTGCAGAACGACTGCAGTAAAAACAATCTATATACATAGGGAAACGCAACCAATGAACTCAGCCTATGTTTATATACGACCCAGTGCTGGTCATAGGCTCTTCTCAGAAAGAGACACTGGGCTGTAGTTCCCACACTGGTCCAATGAAAAATAAAACTTCACTCACGATGTTTTCCTTCAGCGTAAAGCTCATGGTAAAATTACAAATTTAATTTCACACATAAGGGAGTTTTCAGAAAAAATGCCTTAATTATCCTTAATTTTCCATACAAAATTTATTAGTCAGTTTTGTGACGGTCCATACAACATGTATGGTTAACTGCGTCACAAAGCTGACACTTAAAAGTGGGACATTTTTTTATTGCTTAAATCGATAGTGCTTGTGATTCTGAGTAGAAATAACCCAGAATTTGTTAGGTTTTTTTTAAAAAAAGTACAGGGTACCTACACTTTTTTCTGAAAATGCCCATAAATTCAGGAAAACTCAGAGGTGCGAGTCCTGACTCGAACCCACGACCCTCTGCTGGAGGACCATATGTCAAACCACTAGGCCCCACGGCTTCATGTCAAATCTGAACACGTCTGCGATTAAATTCAATGGTGTGTGTGAAATTCCCAATCCGCATCCTAGCTTTACTTAAACCAAAAACGGCTATAGTATTAACACTAGTACATAATAAGAACACTCCTTTGTGCCGGCTCACACGGTCACATGGTGATTTAAACTTGTAACGCGCAAAAAAAGTACCGTTACTTGACAATAAAATCACCTTTGATGCCTCTACAAAGAAGTACCGTAAACTGAAGTACTATGGTACTATGATGTTATGTTCAATAATCTTTGAAAAGGTCGTTTTCCGTACCTTTGGTCTATGATTCTACTAGTTTTTACAATAGTACTTACAATAGGTACAATGACGTTTTATTGTACACCACAAATACTTAATACAATACAGAGAAACAAGTACATGAAAAAGTATAAAAGGTAAGCAATTCCCGCAGTTTCGCCCATGGGAATTCCCAAAAACTATAATGTGGTCTCTATTTACATACATATTACCTATAGGTAGGTAAGTATATGACGATGACGGTACCCGTGCAAAAGACATGTCTCCTGTTCTCCTGACTCAACGGCTTAGATTTAGGGATTTTACAACAGTCATCTGTTGTGCTTTATAACTTAAGTTACTTTTTTATGGGATATTTTTTAGATTTTCATCTATCATTGCATAGGTATTTTACCTAAAATATTGTTATGATGCATATTTTCGTTAGACAAAGTTCTGGGTAAGATAATTAATGAGTCATTGCTATATGTAACGTAGCACCTAAATTTAAATATAACCTGGTTGGTTGCCTCAGTGTAAGTTGGTCGTTTTCCACTTGTAAAAATATTTTGTGTGATTAAAGCCACGATTTTAGTTTATGTAAAGTAGAATGTGTGGAAAAGTACCTCATGTTATCGTCTACACTACAAGAATACAAAATGTTAAATACTTTATTCTTAATTTACTCTGATATCTTACTATTCTTGATAATCTTGATAACTCTATGTTGCATATTTTGACAGTTTTCTTGCATATTTGTATGCATGTTTCAAGCCTTTTATGTTGCATAATAATCCGGTCTCTAGTAATATGTATTTGGATGACGTATCGGCATTTTTAGGGTTCCGTAGTCAACTAGGAACCCTTATAGTTTCGCCATGTCTGTCCGTCTGTCTGTCTGTCTGTCTGTCTGTCTGTCTGTCTGTCTGTCCGCGGCTAAGCTCAGAGACTGTTAGTACTAGAAAACTGTAATTTGGCATGAATGGACTGGACTGGAATTTGAAAAAATTCGAAATGGTAGTAAATACCTACAGTTGTGGCCATATAATTAAGAACGATTATTTATTGAGATGATTTTTTCAAAGTAACAAGTATAACTAATTGCCCGTATTTTTTTTATTTCTCTCGGTATTGCAAAACTTTTCCGTACTACCGGTACATTCATTTATGCAACATAGTTGGCTAAAAAATTAATAGAGAAACTTTATACATTCGATCTGAACCTAGTATTAGTACTTACTGGCTGGTCACGTAATTAAGAACGCTGAATAGTTTATTATTTTTTCAAATTTAAATAGAGAACACTGTGTGGCTCTGTGGTTGTAGATTATTATTCGTATAATTTTGGCGCCATTTCGTGCTGTTAAAGTCTTAAAAGTGATTACTTCGTATAAAAACAATGGGGAAAAATAAAAGTTGTGATAAATCTACAAGAGAAGTAATAATAAAACTTCGCGAGAAGAATTGGTCGTATAAAAAGATAGCCGACCATCTGCAATGTTCAAAAACAATGGTTTTCCATGCCGTAAAGCATTTTTCCACGTATCAAACTACTTCAAACGTTCCGCGTGGACCTAGACAGAGAAAGTCATCTCGTCGAGATGATCGAAATATCGTTCGTTTGGCAAAACAAAATCCTTTTAAAGGGTCTAATGAGTTGAGAAAAGAAAATTTTGGCGAAAACAACCCTTCAGCAATCTCTGCACGCACTATTCGAAGGCGTTTGGTAGAAAATAAGTTGAACGGAAGGATAGCAAGGAAGGTGCCTATGTTGAAACGATGTCATAGGCAAGCCCGACTTGCATTTGCAAGAAGGTATGAAAACTGGACAGTCAGACAGTGGAAAAACGTTCTTTTTTCTGACGAGACAAAAATAAATAGGGTATGTTCTGATGGAAAACGATATGTACGACGCCCTCCGAATAAAGCATTCGACCCAAAGTACACAAAAGTGACATTAAAGCATGGCGGGGGAAATGTGAAAATTTGGGGGTGCTTTTCTGGACATGGCGTTGGACCTGTTAGGCTGATAGAAGGAAACATGGATCAATTCCAATACAAAAATATACTGCAAGAAACAATGTTACCATATGCCGAAGACGTGCTTCCGGTGATTTGGACATTCCAGCACGACAATGATCCAAAGCATACTGCACGCACCGTTAAGGAATTCCTCACATCACAATCAGTTCCTGTCTTAGATTGGCCAGCCAACAGCCCAGATCTTAACCCAATAGAGCATCTTTGGTGCGAAGTCAAGAAAAAGGTTTCAAATCGACAGTGTGGCAATTTGAGAGAGCTGTACGACGTTTTCTTAGAAGAATGGAACTCTATTTCTCTTGCGAAATGTCAAAAATTGATAGATTCAATGCCTCGCCGGTGTAAAGCCGTAATTAAAAGCCGTGGACATGCTACTAACTATTAATTTTAGTTCAAATGTATTAAATTGTTTTTTTTTCTATACCAACTTCACATTAATGTGATTTATTTAATCTAAGTTTCATATAAAACAACTCTCGAGCAGTTTAATAAATCGTTCTTAATTATTTGTCCAGCTTCATTACTATTTGAATTTATTAGTATAGAGAACAAATAAAATTTGTAAAAAAAAATGTTAGCAATTATACACTATTATTATTAATCCCGTTTGCTCTATCCATGTGGCTATTTTATAACATAACTTGTTACTTCTAAGAAGGAACACAGCTAGACATATGACATGATTTAGATAAAAAAAAATCGGAAACTTCAAATCGTTCTTAATTGTATGACCACCACTGTATATTAAATTTACAAGGAAAATTATAGCGGCTAAGATTGCTTGGGAATTATTTGTAGTTTAAGAGTAAATAGTAGCCTAAGGTATTAAACATACCGTCACTACTTTGAAAAACTCGAATCTCAAATCAGCATGTAAACAAAACTGAAACTTGATATGCGCGTAATAAAGTTCACTTTGCCAGATTAACGATTTTGAGATACGAGCTTTTTTCAAAGTATTGACCTATACCTAACTTGGAAGATTCCGTACACATACGAAATCCTTAGAAAAATATTACTTGATTTTTTCGTAATGGCTACGGAACCCTATCTTGGGCGTGTCTGACACGCTCTTGGCCGGTTTTTTTATTTCATCTTCAAAAGACTGTGACAGACGAATGGATAGTCAGGGGTCCGTTGCACGTTGATACTTACCTATACTTTGGGTACCGAAATCAAAAAAATATTATTTCTACTCGGCAAGAACATAATATTATAATACGATATACTTACATAATATTATATCCAAACCGAAATAAAAAAATCTTTGAGGTATATTTGAATATTTCTTGCAGTTGTGAAAAAACCACACAAAAGTGCTATCATTGCATAAAAATTAGTAATATTTCACAATATTGTGTATTTCGCTGACAAATCTCAGAATTATGACGCTGGTAGGTATTTATATATTATTATTATGACCTTGATTATGACTCGAATGGCTCGAAACTATGATTTCATACGGCGTCATCAGGCTTAAGTGGTAATTAAAATTTGAGTTTTAAGGGTTCCGTACCCAAAATGTGTTAACGGGACCCTATCACTCAGACTCTGGCCTTATACTACGAAGTGCAAAATTCGAACTTCGTATCGTGCCATTCCGCTCACGCTAATAGCATTTAATACGAGAGCGAGCGAGACGGTACGATGCGAACTTCGATTTTCGAATTTCGGAGTAGCCCCCCTGGCCTCTGCTGTCTGTCCGTCCGTCTGTAATAGGGCTTTATCTCTTAAACCGTAATAACCAGACACTTGAAATTTTCACCAATTATGTATTACTGTGGCCACTATAACAATAAATAGAATAATATTTAAAAACAAAGAGGGTCGTCATACAAGTAACATGTCTTTTTCCGCGTTTTTAACTCGATCTTTGTCATACTTTGGTTCTTTTTGTTATTTTTGGCTGAACTATTTGCCGAAAGGGTATTTATGGGGCCGAAAGGTTCCCGAGTGGCGCCCACGGTTCGGAAGACACAGTGTCGGTAGGCCTCCAAAAAGATGGAGCGACGACCTGGTTAAGGTTGCGGGAACGCGATACCGATCTGTTTGGCGAACCTTGGGGGAGGCCTATGCTCAGCAATGGACGTCTTTAGGCTGAAATGGTGATGATGTGATGATGAATATACCTACATTATTGTTTTAAAAATAGATTAGTATGCGTTTCTTGTATGACAAACCCCTTTAATTTTTAATATTTTATTTTTAGTAGTCTTTAGTTTATTGTTCTAACAGCCACAGTAATAAATATTCGTGATAGGTACATAACTTCAAGTGTTTAGCTATTACGGTTCATACGGACGGTCAGACAGCAGAATCCCAGTAACAGGGTCCCGTTAGCACCCTTTGGGTATGGAACCCTTTTAGTTTTTAACTAACTAAGACTGTAGCGATTCAAAAGCGAAACATTGCAACTGCCAAAGGTCAAAAATCACCCCCTTCGTGAAATCAACAGCTGCTTGACGCATCAAAACTCCTTGTTGATTCTAATACAATACCTACATACAAGAACGAAGTTAACAAAGACGCATTGAATTTCTGAATTAAGTTTTTTCTTCATGTTCCGCTCACCATAACAGTGGGGAATGTCCCCCTCGTACAGATACATAATAATAATGTCATGTAGGTACTTATAACAATGGCAACATTCATATATAGCTTTTGAGCGCAGCTGCGACTCGAGTACAAAATACAACTACACCAGTGACTATACCTAGTTCTACAGGGTGTAATCAAAATGGTGATCCAAAAGTAGTGTTCCTTATTCAGTTAATGCTGGACAACATAAGTAATGCATTAACTCAATTGGGGATGTCTATTTTTTTTGCAATGTATAGTAAATCGAAAACCATTTCGAGATAAATGCTTTTTAACTCGTTTTCTGTAGTTTTTTAATTTTAATATAATGTAATGAATTTATAACGTAGCAAATAAGCAATGACCTTCATTTGACATTGGTGTAAATTGCGTGACGGTCCAAGTCGTACTTTATTCTGTGTGGTTAGAGTTCTTCGCAATTTACGCGTGGATTATACTACGGAGTTCGATTTGGACCCGCTGCCTGACATTTAACACATGTTTAGCACTTTGACAGTGCCAGTAAAGTGACACTAGTTACAGTGTACCACTACGCAGCAAAAAAATAAAGGGGTTGCCTTATCGTACGCATTTAGATAGATTTAGAAATTTGGCAGTATGGGAGCCCTCAATTACAATGTGACGTCATCAACCAAAATAGTTTCAATAATTAATTTTGAAAAAAGTAGTGAACTAAATGACACGATATTGAAATGAGTTCCTTATAATTGACTTTTCTATACAAAAAAAATATAAAAAACACTGGTAATTTTTTTTTAGAGATTCCCAATTGGCAATCGATGAAAATTTTAAATGTGCTTGAATATTTTTATACCGGTAGGAATAACGTTCCTTATTAACAGGAAAAAATTACAGATTTTTTGGTTGCGTCATATAATTATAAAAAAATAAAAACATTTTATTAAATCTGGGACAGCTTAATACGGGCACGAACCTTAGTCCGTCGCATATTGAAAAAAAAAAACCAGATGTGACATTGACAAACTGAGATAAACACGCGATTAGGTTGAGTACAGTAGGGGAGACCGAGGACAGTTGACACAGAGGAGAGTAGACACAACGTCGATTTTTTAGAACTTATTAACTGCTAGCGAGCTCGCAATAGCGCGGGTTTGATAGCTCGAGACTTGAACTAAAAAACGCGCGCTATTGCGAGCTCTCTAGCAGTTAATAAGTTCTAAAAAATCGACGTTGTTTCTACTCTCCTCTGTGTCAACTGTTCTCGGTCTCCCCTACTTACATTAAAGCTTTAGCACCTCTAATTTCAGCGACATTATACTTGTCACTACTCTTCATAAACTCCATGAGCATAATCATTATCTACTTTTGGAAGATTTGATGAGTCCGCTCTAACAAAATCAGTGTTTCTATTCATATTTCACAGTTTTCAAATTCGAGTTAATCAGTATATCAGTTCCAAGTCGTCGTAGCAGCTATAAAGGTCAGGTCCAGGGTACAAAGCAAGAGCTATCGTCGTAGCAGGCAATATCAATGGTCCGGTGTGGGTAAGCAGTCGAAAAATTAAAAGATATCCAGGGAAAATACCGAAAACTAGCGGGCGCAAAATCGCAAGCTAAGGTTATGTACTTTTGTTTATGACAAGCTGTCAATGTCACATCTGGTTTTTTTTTCAATATGCGACGGACTAAGGTTCGTGCCCATATTGAGCTGTCCCAGATTTAATAAATTGTTTTTATTTTTTATAATTATATGACGCAACCAAAAAATCTGTAATTTTTTCCTGTTAATAAGGAACGTTATTCCTACCGGTATAAAAATATTCAAGCACATTTAAAATTTTCATCGATTGCCAATTGCTAAAATGAGTCTGATAAAATTTGGGATGTTCATACTTTGTTGCCATGAAATCACCAACTCAATGTATGGACACTTCAAATTAAGGGGGTACCGCGTTTTTCGCGCTAATCGATTTTGGGTGCGCGATTTCGGGCGTGGGGCCGCGTGGGAGAGGCACGATGGCTCAAGATGTGTTATTACTGCGCGTGTTTTTGGGTATTTTCATCTTATTACTAAAACAAATACATATTTTAAAAATGTAGCAAAACTACGCCCTAGAAAACATCTTGTTTTATTAAGCGTCGTACTACGAGTTTATTTTATTTTTTAGAGACGACTTTGGATTTTTTTCTATCGAGTGAATTACAAGTAATCGTGTTTCGTAAAAAACTGGTCACTAGAGTGAATCCTCAAATATCTTACATATGAATTTCAGGACTATAGCATTGCTAGTAAATGATACAGCACGAGTTTAAATTAATGCAATAAATGCGCCAAAAACACGGTAGTCCCTTAAATAAGCCTAATTAAAACAAATGAGTTACTTAGTGCATTATGTTGCCCAGCATTAACAGAGTAAGGAACACTACTTGTGGATCACCATTTTGATAACACCCTGTATTATGTTTTTACCTCCTCTAACAGCATTTAACATCGTGAGGGATCTGCTCACTCTTGTGAAGAAATTCAAGGGTGTGTGTGAAGTTCCTAATCCGCACTGGGCATGCGTGGGAACTACGGCCGAAGCTCTCTAATTCTGAAATGAAATTCTAAAAAATGTTCTGAAAAATTTCCTTTTTTGTTACTACGAACTTGGTTAAAAATATTATAAAGTCAATCTGGGAGCACGGTAGTGCCTTCGCCAAGACAAGCCAAGCGAAGCGCAAGGGCACTACTACCTTTTTAACCGACTTCAAAAAAAAAGGAGGTTCTCAATTCGTCTGTATGTTTTTTTTTTTTTTTTTTTTTTTTTTTTTTGTATGTTTGTTACGCGATTACTCCCTCAATTGTGAACCGATTTTCAAAATTCATTTTTTGTTTGAAAGAGTATACTCCTGAGGTGGTCCCATTGGCACCAAGTCAAGATCTGATCATGGGATCCTAGAGAAATCGAGGGCAACCTTCAAATTTTACAGGCAAACCTATGGTGATTTTAGCATTTTTAGCATCAAGTGAAGTATTTGCATTCAGAAAGTATCATTTGGTAAACTGGACCTGCTGAAGAAGACTGTAGATGGCCAACGGAACTCCTCAACGGGTCAAATCTTGCAAGTTAAATTTGAACCGGTTTCCAATTGAGCTGAAATTTTGCAGGCATATGTAAATTGGATGACGATGCAATATTATTATGACATAGAGCTGATCTGATGATGGAGCTGAAAGATGGCCATAGAAACTCTGTAATAAAGCGATACGACCGCATTGAGTTTGGGCTCATTTGATTTGTCTTGACGAGTACTTTTGATCCTAGATGGTAACTAGGATCTGAAGATGGAGTTAGAAGGTGACCATAAGAACTCCGTAATAAAACGACATAACCCCATCGAGTTTGAGCTCATTTGATTCGTCTTGAAGAGTACTTTGGTAACCAGGGTCAAACAGTACAGTCAGCAAAGAGTGCCTGTTGTATCGCATAATGTTGATTGTTCTAAAAATTTCTGGCCAAGAATGTTTGGCATACTGTTGAAAGTCCTAAAGCATATTTGTTCGTTCTTTATTGATAACAAGAACATCGGATTACCTACAATATTAATTGGCCAAAGCAGCCCTAAGAGTTGTGTAAGTCATTCACCTAAACTATAAGTAGGTATGGCACCTACAAAGAAAAGGGGGCAATAAAAAATACCTACAAACCACCTCCCGTTTAACCTGGTTAGGCTCGTTAGTTACCTTGCGCTCTTTAAAGCGGAATAGAGGGGGGGCTCGGGGGGCAGAGCCCCCCGCTAAAAAAATACTGTCAAACCGCCTCCCGTTTAACCTTACCAGATTCGTTAGTTATCTTGCGTCTCTCAGAGTTAAAATTGAAGCCTTGGTATTGGAAGGGGGGCTCGGGGGGCGGAGCCCCCCGTAATATAAAACACCTTCAATCCACCCCCTGTTTAACCTGGTTAGGTTCATTAGTTCTCTAGTATCTTACGTCACTCAGAGTGGAAATTGAAGCCCCGCTCTTCAAGGGGGGGGGGGCTCGGGGGGCGGAGCCCCCCGCAATAAAAAATATTCTTACACCACCTCCCGTTTAACCTGGTTAGATTCGTCAGTTATCTTGCGTCCCTCAGAGTGGAAATAGAAGCATCGCTACTGGAAAGGGGGCTCGGGGGGCCGAGCCCCTCGTAATAAAAAAAAAACCTTTAAACCATCCTTCGTTTATCCTGGTTAGGTTAGTTAGCTACCTTGGATCCCTCAAAGCGGCCCCCCGCTATAAAAATACTGATGATATGGTTCCAACGAAAGACCAGCGTCAGCTGCATAGCCGACATCATGCTGAGTTGGGACCATTTCGTGATAATGTTGTATCTGTTACCGTTCATTCACCTGTTAATTTAAGATTGTCACGAATAAATATTTTTTCTTTCTTTTTTCTTTCTGATAAACCACCTCCGATTTAACCTGGTTATAATCGTCAGTTATCTTGCATTCCTCAGAGTGGAAATAGAAGCCTCGGTACCGGTAGAGGAGCTTAGGGGGCGGAGCCCCTCGTAATAAAAAAATCCTTTGAAATCACCCCCCGTTTAACCTGGTTAAGGTTAGTTAACTACATTGCGTCCCTCAAAGTGGAATTAGCAGCTGCGTTCTTGGAGGGGGGCTCGGGGGGCGCAGCCCCCCGCAATAAAAATACAGACAAACTACCTCCCGTTTAACGTGGTTAGATTCGTCAGTTATCTTGCGTCCCTCAGAGTGGTAATAGAAGCCTCGCTAAAGGAAAGGGGGCTCGGGGGGCGGAGCCCCCCGCAATAGGAAATACCCTCAAACCACCTCCCGTTTAACCTGGTTAGGTTTGTTAGTTATCTCGTATCCCTCAAAGTGGAAATAGAAACCTTGGTCCCGGTAGAGGGGCTTGGGGGCGGAGCTTCCGTAATAAAAAAAAACCTTTAAACCACATCCCGTTTAACCTGGTTAGGTTAGTTAGCTGCCTTGCGTCCCTCAGGGTGAAAATAAAAGCCCCGCTCTTGGAGGGGGGGGGGGGGGGGGGGCTCGGGGGGCAGAGACAACCCGCAGTAAAAAATCTGTTAAACCATCTACCGTTTCATTTGGTTAGATTCGTCAGTTATTTTGCGTCCCTCAGAGTGGTAATAGAAGCTTTGATACCGGAACGGGGGGCTCGGGGGGCAGAGCCCCCCGCAAAAAAAAAACCTTCAAACCATTCCTTGCTTAACCTGCTTAGGTTCGTTAGTATCTCGTATCCCTCAGATTGGAAGTGGTAGGCTTGCTACCAGAGAGTTGGCTCGGGGAGCGGAGCCCCCCTGCAATAAAAAAATAACTTCAAACCATCCCACGTTTAACCTGCACGTTTATCCTCAGATCGGAAACAGAAGCCGGGCCTCGTCTAATGGCTACGCCTACGCATCTTTTTTATGCCAAAGCAACTAAAAAGCCAAAAATAAAAAATTTTAAATAAAAAATAGAACCGCCTTCAAAAACACCCAAAACATATTATTTAAAAATTTAACCGACTATAATGAGCATTATAATATCTTTCTACTAATCTGTTTGAAGTCGGGCCTCAGCTCGAGACAGCAGGAGTGGACCTAGTAATTAAATTAATAAATAAATATCCCGGGACAATTCACACCAATCGACTTAGTCTCAAAGTAAGCAAAGCTTGTGTTATGGGTACTAGGCAACGGATAAACATACTTATATAGATAGATACATACTTAAATACATATTAAACACCCAAGACAAACATTCGTGTTTTTCATACAAATATCTGCCCCAACGCGGGGACCGAACCTGGGACCTCAAGCTTTATAGTAGTAATTTAACTAACCTACATAGATAGATACCTACTATCTATTGGGCGTCTACTACTCCTGCTAGCTCGTGCTGAGGCCCGACTTCAAACAGATTAGTAGAAAGATATTATAATGCTCATTATAGTCGGTTAAATTTTTAAATAATATGTTTTGGGTGTTTTTGAAGGCGGTTCTATTTTTTATTTAAAATTTTTATCAAAGCGCTTCGTCGTTTTTTTGAACCCTCATAACTTGAGTTTGGATTATACCTATACATACAAGATAAACAAAATTCTCGGGATATGATGTCAATAGTAGACTGATTAAGAATATAAAGTTTCAATTGCATAGCTCTTATACTTTAAATTTTATTGATATCTAAAAAACCCTGATATCGTCACTGACTCACTGATGATCATATAGTACACAAACAGCAGAAAAATTTACCAAAAACATTTCCATGTAAAATGTTGTCAAGACGAGACCATATTCCTTGCATAGTCAAAAAGTTATCAGATTTCATGTAGAGCCAAGATTTCTAACTCTACACACCCTAACTCCACAAACTTTACACCTTAATCAAAATATGTAGCTTTACTTAGCCGTTTGGCTACTACAAGAACTATTGTATGATAGAAAAGTAATGAACAGCAATAAAATTGATATAAATAAATAAGAACAAAATTTTCACATTACGTGTGACGGTAGCCAAACGGCCAGGCCAGATATTTTGACCAAGGTGTAAAGTTTGTGAAGTTAGGGCGTGTAGAGTTAGATTAGAAAGCTTGGCTCTATATCATCATCATCATTTCAGCCGTAGGACGTCCACTGCTGGACATTGATGCCCAATCATTACGATTGGAAGCAATTTGTATCCACCCCGAACCTGCGGCCTTCACCAAAATCGTCCGTCCATCTCGTTGGTGGACGTCCCACGCTGCGCTTGCCAGTCCGTGGTCTTCATTCCAGAACTTTTGGCCCCAACGGCCATCTGTTCTGCGTGCTATATTGCCTGCCCATTGCCATTTCAACGAGCTTTAATTGGCTCTATATGATATCTGATAACGATAACTTTTAGACAGTGCAAGGAATATGGTCTCGTCTTGGCAACGTTTTACATGAAAATGTTTTTGGTGTGATACTTTTTATTTATAATTGATACTTAATACAATTGGGCCCTGTTTTAAATAGTCTGCCCAGTGCTGCAGTGGCGACTTGGGGGGTGATTTATATCCGTCATCTTTGCATGTCACCCCCCTGTCGTATAAAACGACTATTATTGGTTTTTACCAACGGATCGGTCAAGAAAAGTACCCCATCTCCATTTTCATCATCTTCATTATCCCAGCCTATATTATGTCCCACTGCAGGGCACAGACCTCCTCTCAGAATGAGAGGGCTTGTGCCGTAGTTCCCACGCGGGCCCAGTGTGGATTTGGAACTTCACACAGACCATTGAATTACTTCGTAGGTGTATACAGGTTTCTTCGCGATGTTCTCCTTCACCGTAAAGCTCATGGTAAATTTCAAATGTAATTTCGCACATAAATTCCGAAAAACTCAGATGTGCGAGCCAGGATCTGGATTTGAACCCACGACCATCTGTTTGAGAGGCCATAGGTCAAACCACAGGATATTCAGGGGATGGGAACGTCTTCACCCTTATCCGGTTAGTATTCCATTGTCCATCATCTTTCCTAATACGAATTGCTAAGGAATGGAATTCTTTCCCACCATAATCGCTTTTGCCGGTTGTTTCTGCCAAACGGCACAGGATAAGGGTAGAAAGAGATGGTGAATGGAACGCGAGCGTCTGCGCTTTAGACAAATACGGCCTTTGTGTCTTATTGAGACAACAGCTTAAGGTTAATGACTAATGTATGAAAAAAAATGTTTGTAGTGACGCCATCTTGTCTTTGATTAGATGAACTGCTACGACCCAAAAGTAGCTGGCGCTGATGTCATTCGTGTTCTACGTCGCACTAATAACATACTCGGGTCATCGATTTGGATATTCTAAATCAATGACTCGGATGTATATTTACGCCTGCTAATTTTTTTCCATCGGACTTCTAACTGGAGACACTTTTTTTCTCTCTATTGTGTCTTCTCTACGATTACATGCCAGTTTAGGTATAAGTTGGCAGCCTACGCTACGCTACGCTAGCTACGGAGGGAATTTCATAGAAATAAGTTATCCATAGCCCTTCTTCCCGGAGCCACACGTCACACCGGCTGCGGGTGCGCGCTAAGCAGCGCCGTGACGTGTGGCTCCGGGAAGAAGGGCTACGGATTAGCCCGAAAGATATCCAGTTAAACTCGTTTTAAGACGTGAGTGATCCGTATATTTTCACACTGAGTCTCACAGTAGTTTCATTTCATGTTGTTTAAAGTATCTATTAGATATTGATACCCTCAGAAGTAAGTTGAAGCCCAAAACTAAATCTTATATATAAAATTCTCGTGTCACAATGTTCGTTCCCGTACTCCTCCGAAACGGCTTGACCGATTCTCATGAAATTTTGTGAGCATATTGAGTAGGTCTGAGAATCGGCCAACATCTATTTTTCATACCCCTACTCTTGACTTCGCAGACGGAGTCGCGGGCAACAGCTAGTAATTATGTATAAATTCTAGAGAGTTAAAGCATTAAAATTAACCTTGGCATTTCTTTATCGGTTTTGAATGCGGTGTAAAATGAAGTCGGTTTCAAATTACGGCTACCTGCCGTGAAATTACCTGAATTTTCCACAACTGATAAGAATAATGACGGGTGGAACATTCCTATTGTAAAACACAGGCGTGCATTGTATGTAATTGAAATTATAAATAAAAAACCAGCCAAAGGCTTGTCGGGCGACGCAATGAAGATTTCCGTCCACATTTGAATTTATCTAGATACTGCTGTCAATCGCTCATTTTACATCTTAAATAAAATTATTGTTGATACATTTATCTTTGACAATGAGGGTTTTCTGACATGTAAATGGAATATTAATAGTTGCTGGCGTTAGTATCGTGACATTCGTTCCACGGATTATTCGATGTTTATGCCATTACCTATTGTTTCTTCCTAATTGCGATTCTGCCAATATGGATTCCACACAGCTGTAATTGATCACGTTTGTTGTACTTCACAGTCACTCTTTTTAGACTATCGCCACTCTTCTTATTCGAGATTCTGCACAATATGGATTCGACACAAACGCGATTGATAACAACCGTTATTCTTTATAGTTAGGTATTATTTTTATACAATCTTCGCAAACTCAATATGATTCTGCACAACAACAATGCCTACCTAAGAACTTTACTTTTCTAATCATTTTTTTTATACACAATAACTATCATTCCCATTTGAACTCTTTATTTTCCCTTTTCTAACCATTCCGAGATAAAATTGATAACAAATAGGCATTTCACCATTTTCACCTGATTTTTTTAGGGTTCTGTACCCAAAGGGTTCCAATGCGACCCTATTATTGAGACTCCGCTGTCTGTATCTGTACTGGACCTTATAAAATCAGCTGGAATAACTACCCTAATGTCCACTCTTAGTCATACATATACCATCGTAGGCTCCAGGTTGTACCTACTCGTAACTTATTGGGTAGGTATAGTTTGCAGCATATATAATATGTGCGTTAATAATACCTACTAGACTAGTGTAAAATAGTCTTTTTTGTTTTCAGCCATGTGACAGACATTGAACCCGTGATGGTAATTTCTTGTTAGACTATACCACCATCAACGTGCCATTCAACAAATATTCTTTTTTCCGTCTGTAAGAAATGATCCTTAACCTTAACTCATCTCATCGAACGGCAGGCTTAACAGGCTGGATATAAAAGTTGGTTTGCTTTTAAAAGAAAACAATGGAAGTTATAAGAATAAGAATACCAGCTGATCATATGCGGATTGACGTCATACGACGTTGACGGCCACTGGCAAAAACAATACAAAATATCATAACGCGTTCCCATAACAACAAGAAGAAATAAAACAAAAACAATTGGAAATTAATGATGATGTTCCACTAAACAATGACATTATAAAAATGGAATATTTATTAAGGAATCTTACTTACTTATTATTACACACACACATAGGGTTGCCAACTTTTTTATTAGAAATAAAGTATACCTACCTAGTATACACCAGTTTGATTAGCTGTTCCACGGAGGTGGGACGGAGCTAGTGTGTCTACTCAAGTAGCGTCACACACAAGCACACGACCCAATTTCCTCAGAATCATATAATAATAATATGTATAAAGTGGTATAGCTAAACCGTTTAACTGTGTCCTCGCCTTCTCTTCTCCCGGCCCCCTTTGTCATCATACCCCCCAGCCCCTGTACCGTGCGGGTGAGGACTCAGTTAAACGGTTTAGCTATATGTTGATATACAGTTTGTAACAGAACGAAGGGCAAAGCCCTTTTTAGTTATTTGATACCTAGTTGATGGCAAAAAGAAGTATTATGGAATGGCGTACTTTTTATTAACTTTTAGTAGGTACTTTTGTTTTCGTTCGGTCTACCTAAAATTCGATTGAATATTTAACTACTTTATATGGACCAAACGAAATAAAAAGTACTAAAAAGTTAGTAAAAAGTATGACATTCCATCATACTCCTCTTGACCATCAATCTGGTATGGGCTTTGCTCTTCGGCCAGTTACATACTGTATTATTTTTAACTGATTTTACCTGAGACGCTGTAACAATCATCTGCAATAGATGACATGGCCAATGAATGAAAAAAAATACTGTATTATGTTGGTATTAGCAAGGATGATATATAGACTGGATTAGCAATCGCCATAGTACAGATCGGCCGCAGAAAAATAGTTCGATTATTAAATCTAGATGGCGCTGACATATAGCCCGAGGGTTTGAAAGCAAAACAATAAGACTACAGATATTTCATATTACCTACTGCAAATGTATTATTATGCAATATTTTTGTAAAATTATACATTTGTAGTAATATGAAACATCTGTAGTCTTATTGTTTTGCTTTCAAAGCCTCGGGCTATATGTCAGCGCCATCTAGATTTAATAATCGAACTATTTTTCTGCGGACGATCTGTACTATGGCGATTGCTAATCCAGTCTATATCATCCTTGGTATTCTGCTGTCGTATTTATAAAAGGCACAACTGCAAACTTGCTCAAAAAAAAACAGCATAAGTTTACAAAGAACAAGTGTGCACTTAGGCTTTTACTGTTTCACAGAAAAAGCTAGTTGTGCCCCTTTTTCTTACGACGGCAGTATTAGCCAGCCGAAAAAGAACCTAAATAAAAAAGGCAACAATTTTGTCTCTGGCCAATTGTTTATCTTGGATGAAGGGAGCAAAAAAGACATAAAGCGTGTATGTGCGCAAATGTTTGAATGCGCAAGTCACAAGCCCCTACTCATTTGAAATAGCAATTTCTGCGATAGATGTTTATCTGCAGTTAGTTGAAAGTGTCTTGTAAAAAGCTGTGGAAGCCTAGTGGTTTGACCTATGGCCTATGGCCTATGGCCTCTTAAAAAGAGGGCCATAAGTTCAAGCCCGGGCTCATATCGCTGAGTTTTTTGGTATTCCCGTGCAAAATCTATACTAATATTATAAAGCTGAAGAGTTTGTTTGTTTGCTTGAACGCGCTAAACTCAGGAACTACTGGTCCGATTTGAAAAATTCTTTCATTGTTAGATAGCCCATTTATCGAGGAAGGCTATAGACTATATATCATCACGCTAACACCAATAGGAGCGGAGCAGCAATGAAGAATGTTTCAAAATCGGGGGTTTTTGAAGTAAAACTTCTATAGGCACGCTTGACTTGGGAGTACGGTGGTGAATGTGAACGCGGGTGTGCGGGGGGGGCAAGCAAATTGGAAAAAAAAAGCTGCCCAAATTACAAATTCCACGCGGACAGAGTCGCGGGCAAAAGCTAGTTACAAATAAACTTACATAAGAATCCATCAAATCGTTCTAGCGTGAAAGAGTAACAAACATCCGTACAAACATACATGCAAACTTCCACGTTTATCGACCCAGGGTCGAATCTGGGACCTCACGCTTCGTAGTCAAATTAGAACGACTAGGCTATATGCGGCCGACGCCGTATTGTATTGTAAGTAAGTAGGTAATTGACTTTGCAGATCTAAGGTCATGCTCAATAATCGTGAAGTCTATCTTTAAGCAGATTTCTCAGTAGACAATCTTAGGTTTCAAAGTACCGCAATTAGCTAATTAGTAATCAATTGATAATTTGAATGGATTATCAAGGCGCGAGCTAAAGCGCGCGGTTGTTTTATGCGACAAACGCTACGTTAAACGCAATGCGTATGACGCAAATGATATCACACCACCATACAGGGTGGGTAGATCGAACACCGCATGGAGGGCAACTATAGCTTGTCTAATTTAATATGACGCGCCCTATCAACGCATTATGCGTGGGTGGTTCTACTCACGAGGGACGAAAATTAAGTGATTTTCGGCACAACATTTTTTTTGTATCTAAGGTCAGAAAAGTAAAAAAAAATAAAATTTACCAAAATTATGATCATTTAAATAAATTATAGGCCCAGGAGACTGAGGCTATGAACAGAATACTGAGAATTTGATACAAAAGAACTTAAAAACCGTTGTAATTATTTAAATAAATATAGGTTTTATTAAGGTTTATTAATAAAAATAGTGTCTTCCATGGAATACTTCTATTGTAAGACCTTGACTCACAAATAATCATAACATGACACCAATTAGTACTACAAAATGGCAACATCCATATCAAATTTTTAGCATTTCAGTAAACAAAAATCTGAAGAGTATTTGTCTGTATTTATTTTCCTTTTTCAAGTGCCCTTGTTTGATTCATCTAGGGAATCAATAAACTTCTTTAAATTTTGGGCTTTTGATGGACTATAGCAATGGTTTCATTTGAGAAGAGATCAGTAGAGTAGTAATTTTCTTTGTCCCTTTTGAAGTGAAGGAAAACTTATACTAAGCGTACAGTACGCTTAGTATAAGTTTTACTTCACCAAAATACTTCTCGATCGCGTTTACGTAAAAATTTCAATTACTAGGGAAACATGGACAGCGTCTCCGCGCGCGCGCTTCCATGTTTCCATAGAATTGATTTATTTACGTAAACGCGATCGAGAAGTATTTTGGTGAAGTAAAACTTATACTAAGCATACAGTATGCCTAGTATAAGTTTTACTTCACCAAAATACTTCTCGATCGCGTTTACGTAAATAAATCAATTCTATGGAAACATGGAAGCGCTCGCGCGGAGACGCTGTCCATGTTTCCCTAGTAATTGAATTTTTTACGTAAACGCGATCGAGAAGTATTTTGGTGAAGTAAAACTTATACTAAGCATACTGTATGCTTAGTATAAGTTTTACTTCACCAAAATACTTCTCGATCGCGTTTACGTAAAAAATTCAATTACTAGGGAAACATGGACAGCGTCTCCGCGCGAGCGCTTCCATGTTTCCATAGAATTGATTTATTTACGTAAACGCGATCGAGAAGTATTTTGGTGAAGTAAAACTTATACTAGGCATACAGTATGCTTAGTATAAGTTTTACGTCAAACATTCGAATACTATTCGACTGCGTAAATCGAATGAACGTTAGTCGATGCGTTTGTCTTCACTTCGACTATCGCGGTGAGCTCGATCATCTCATCGTTGTAAATTTTCCGCTCGATTTCCTAACAAATCCTGCGAGTACGCGTCACTTTTCGAATAGTTTAGCGCTCACGTCGACAGCGTAAACTTTGGGACGAGCAATTTGTGAGCGTAAATACCACGTTTCACTTTCGCAAGGTTTAGTGAGAAGTAAGCAAACGCAAACGCTAAAGTAAAGCTCTCACATGCTTTCTGACTAGTGAGTCGTTCACGCGCGAATTAGTATAGTGAAAAATCAGTCTAAAAGTAAATGCGAAAAATGGCAAGAAGACAATTTTTTGCCTGGAGAATGCTCCAGGAAGCTCAATTGCAAGATGAGCGTAATTTTCTTCGGAGAAAAAGGTCGGCTCTTCGACGACAATGCAATCCTTTCGACTTAGGGGTTCTGTGCTCCCAATAGGGAACGTGCACATAGACGGTGCTGCCAACTCAAAATCGAATCCTAGTAATATGGCTTTACAGTTATCATACAAAAGATACAGGAACTTTTGTAACAATCTTTTAAAGAAAATTAAAAGTATTTACGACCAAAACCAATTAGAAAAGGCTGGAAAAAACCACAAAAAGGTCTGGCAGATTGTAAAAAATGTCACACATATAAAAAAACAGCAGGAATCATCTTCAAGGTTATTACAACTGCATTCATCACAGCTGACATCTGCAAATAGAGTAAATGAATATTTTGTTAACGTAGGAATAAATCTAGCTCAAAAATTTCAAAATAATCAATCAACTACAGGCTATACGAATCCGCTAAATTCATTTGTGTTGTTAGATACGGACGAAGCTGAGGTCCAAAGATTAATTAGGAACCTAAAAGACGACTCAGCAGTAGGGTGGGATAATATACCTAACAAAATATTAAAACGATTTAATCACATTTTTGTCCCGGTACTAACCAAACTTTTTAATCAATGCCTCTCTCAAGGCTGCTTCCCTAAGTGTTTAAAAAAAGCTGTTGTTATACCCATATACAAAACTGGCAGTAAAGTCCAAGTAGAGAATTATAGGCCAATTTCAATACTTCCGGCAATATCTAAATTGTTAGAAAAAATCATAAATAATCGGCTTATTAAATTCTTGGAGAAAGTCTCTGTACTATCAAATGCACAATATGGCTTTAGATCGAAACTATCAACTGCTGATGCTGTTCATGAACTAACGGACTATGTAGTGCGGGAACTAGACAATGGTAATAGAACAGTAGGAATATTTTTGGACCTCGCAAAAGCTTTCGATACGGTCTCTATTCCTATTTTATTGCGAAAGATAGAATCTTTGGGTATAAGAGGAACCCAGCTCAAATTATTTAAAAGTTATCTAAGTGAGCGCACCCAATGTGTCAAAATAGGCCATACTCTCAGTTGTGACCTTGAAAATAAACCTTTTGGAGTCCCACAAGGAAGTATTCTAGGTCCAACGCTTTTCTTAATCTATATTAATGACCTATGTGACCTAAAATTGGATGGTGGTAAAATTATTTCATATGCTGATGATACTGTTCTCTTGTTTTCTGCCAGCACAGAAAAAGAGGTCTACGAGCTCGCACAAAAAGGCTTTGATGTGGTTAATAACTGGCTCCGGGAACACATATTGTCACTAAATGCAGCAAAAACTAACTATGTACAATTCACAATGCGTAAATCGAATTATGCCACAACTAACCAAACAATAATTGCACATAATTGTAACTGCACTTCAGACTCATGCGTATGTCCTATGATTACAAAGGCAAAAAATATTAAATATCTGGGTGTTATAATAGATGACACACTCTCATTTAAACAACACATTGCCGCCTTAAGTGGTAGAGTCCGGAAGCTAATATATGTTTTTAAAAAGTTACGTGAATTTGCAGACTCTACAACGATGCGTCTAGTTTACTTTGGTTTGTGTCAGTCTATATTAACATACTGCATTACGTCATGGGGTGGCACATACAAATCTGCATTATTAACCATTGAAAGGGCACAGCGAGCAATCCTAAAGGTCTCTACTTTTCGCTCTTTTCTGTATCCAACGGACCTTCTGTATAAATCCTGCAAGGTACTAACAGTGAGACAATTATTTATAATCAACACGGTTCTAAAACAGCATGCTGCTTTGCCATATAATATTGAAACTACTAACAAGCGACGTAAGGATATAGTTTGCCCACCAAATTTAAATAAGAAACACCCTTTCTCCTCCAGATTTCATGCATTCCTGGCACCATTCCTTTATAACAGGTTAAACGCCAAAGTTGAGTTTTATGCGCTTAATTACATCCAAACTAAGAAAATTCTTCAAGAAGCACTTCAACACATGTCCTATGAAGATACAGAACTATTATTAGTTGTTCTAAAATAAACATAGTATAGTTCAGTTAGTTAGATAATTCTATTAGTTAGTTGGTTACTTAAATTACTTAAAACAATTTAAATTGTCCTAAATGATTTTGTTTCTTTTGCATGTAATTTAATATTTAAGTTTAGTTTTGTTAGCTCTTTTACACCTGAAACACAGGAATTTTCCTAGTTCAGGTATACATAACTGTTTTTGTTCTAATTTAAAATATTTTAGTGTATAAGTTATCTAATTGTACCTAAATGTAAAATTTAATAAAGATTTATTATTATTATTATTAACTGGTGCCATAAGGGTGCCATCAATTTGAATGTTTTACCAGGCCTCATGCATGCCATGTACTTACGCGCGATATTTACCTACCGCGGGGACGATCTGCTAAGATCGAAATTCCAGTAGGTTGTCACAAGCGCGCGCCGACGCACGTTCATTCGTGTTCCACGGAAAAAATATGCCGCCTGGACTTTTATAAGTGAATGGTGAAACAGGGGGCAAATTTTAATATGACTATGCTAGAATTAATAGCTAATATAACAATTTGGAAGTTCGTATCGTGCTGTCCCTCTTACTCTTCTATAAAAAGCTATGAGCGTGAGCGGGATGGCACGATGCGAAGTTTGAAAGTTGACCTTCGTATTTAGTATAACGCTAGGGTACTGTGAGCATGGCAATGTGTTCTGCGCATTACAATAAATATCCTTTTATGCTAGGATTCCAGAGCTAAAATGGCAAAAACGGAACCCATATAGTTTCGCCATGACCGTCTCTCTCTTTGTCCGTCCGTGGCTTAGCTTAAAGAATATTAGCGCTAGAAAGTTTGCATGAATATAATATATAGCAATTATCCCGACAAAATGGTAAAACAACATATAGAAAAAAAAAAAAATCCAAACTGCCAGCCCTTGTCACTGTCGGCACGCACACATTCTTAAGGAGACGGAATAGTATAATCTGTGGCTACAATCGCGGTAAGTACCAAGTTTTTGTACGGGATGCAGTATCTGTTACGAAGTAACTATTATGTAATCTGTGGTTTTACCTTGATAAGTTTGTTTTACTGTCCGCATAGTGTCTCTTCTGTCGCATTAGTGCTGCCGCCTATAGTTACTGCACGTTCCCTATAATACTTTTTCTCACAAAAGAAGAAACTTGACGTTTTCTCATGAAAAATAAACTTAAAAAAAAAAACTAAAAATCTTGAAAAAAAACGTGGATTCGATCCGAGGTCGGCTAGATCCGCGACCACCCGATTTCTAATGTGCTATTATGATCTGGTCGAAGTCGGCGAAATTTAGCTTTGTATTCTAATGTAAACAAAAATAGCCGGAAAACACGAGTAAAAGCGGTTTTCTGAAAATGAAACATAGCTAGATCAGTTTTTCATCCCCGAAAACCCCCACATACCAAATTTCATCGAAATCGTTGGAGCCGTTTCCGAATACTGATTATATATACCTATATATACAAGAATTGCTCGTTTAAAGGTATTAGATTAGATTAGATAGATAGATAGGTGATGTTTATAAAACGACGACAACGTTACGACGGTGACGACTCATTTCGTTCACGCGCCGACTACGGAGCGTATTCAGCGCGTTGAATAATACTGAAACATATATACGGTGACACTAGCCGGAACCGCGGCGCAGCGTATATGATTCAGTGCCATATAACGCGCTGGACCCGCTCCGTTAGCGCCGCGCGCACGTCCCGCACTGCGATTTGTAGTGGCCTTCAGTTGATCGGAAAAAAAATAATGAATAGTACAAATCTGTGTAAATAAAGTATCATATAACCTGCTTTTTAATGTTTTTGAAATAATTTGAGTTATTTTATAATTAAAGTGAAAGAAGGATGAATAATAATGTACGATTTTTTTATTTCAAGATTGTCTTAGGAATATGTCTATTTTTAATGTGGTACCATTAATATTAAGGCATTTTTTAACAAGGCAGCCCTGCCTGTCGCGATCGTGAGCGTGAACCCAACTTATTTGTGCATTGAAAAAGTTTTTATGCCGTTCGCAAAAAGTGTATTATTGCTTGGTTTTATTCACAGATAAGTTGGTTAGTCTGTACTATCGTCGAAGTGAGCTCTCTATTATGAAATTCGAAAAATTATTTCTGTCACATACGTTCGATCGCACTTCGATCGTCACTTACTATTGCGAGACCGACTACACGATTTGATTGAAGTTACGTTTACGACAGTCAGTTTTGACGTTTATAAATTAAAAATGGATTCCGTTACTAAAAGACTTGTAAAAGACTGTTCAAAACAATAGCTAAGTCTGTGAATAGACTTCAAAGGACTTTCCCACAGCACAAGTATTGGTTGTTGGTTGCATTGCAATCATTCATTCCAATCAGTATTGGTTGAATTGCGGAATTGGTTGGAATCATAATTTTGTGTTCGCAGCTTAAGTGGTGAGTATTTCGAATATATTTTACTGTTGCAGACTGGCTTTCCGACTACATACTGCGTCTAATCCAAAGAACTATACACGCAAATTAGATATAACTTTCTTGACTTGTCAACATTGTTCTGACGAGCAATTTAAGATAACGATTAAAGCCAATTATATTTCGTAAGATCGTTCTTTGTTTCTCTTGCAAAGTTATTAAATACACATTGCGGAATTGGTAATCTCGCCTTATAAGTTATTATTTGTGGTTCTCAGGTAGGTTCTGTCAATAATTGGGTCCGCAAAGTTAGGCTGATTTTATTCAGTAACTGTACTGATGCCTCGGGCGTTTGAGAGTGTGTTAAGAGGATACGATGCGCACCATTTCTCCATACAAACGTATTCCCCTGTTTCCTCCCTGGATAATGGCTTTAGAGCCAAATTTTTTTTACTGTGTAATCTGTATCTACCACAGCTATGCCCCTAGGTTTCGTTTTTTTCCATATTTCAATTAACATAAGAAATATGAGCTTTCAAAAACTGAAAAAATTGCCCAATTTCAACGTCATTTTCAGACACTCATCAGAAAAGAATCCCTCATATAAACAAAAAAAGGAAAACATAGGGGCAAAGCTAAATCTATCCTCTAATTATATTTGAAAAAAATAATTTTATTGGTCCAGTTTTCGAGAAGAAAACAGGGGATTACGAAATGCTGTTTTGATCAATTTTACGCGCCTATTAACGGTCTGAGCTGCAGTTGTCCCGCTCTCGCTGTACTGACACGGAGGGGTTCGGGCGAGACAGCGACATTTCATTAAAATGCCTATTTCTCAAAAGTCTCTCAGCCATCGTACCCTCTTAAAGAGAAGAGAAGAGTTAAGATCGCCATGAGGCCGCATATTCGGAAAGTTATCGCCATCACTGCCTTTCTAATAATTATTGTAAAAAAAGAAAACCAAAGCCTAAACATTTTTGTATGAAACTGTTATATTAATTTATAATACACTGTTTGTTATCCATGACCGCAAACACACAACAAACAAGTGAGACAAAACATTCATATACATAGGGTCATTGACTACTATCTAATATTTTCAACTGATATTTGTTTTAGGAGACCAAATGGATAAATTAAGATAACATCAGCACTATAGTCATCAACATAAGCCAAAGGATGTCCACTATTCATCGTCAGTCCAGCTAGTAGGAGGACTGCGAATGCTGTCTTCCTGTAAGTGGTTGCTACTCAAGGACTTTTGTCCCTCAAAGTTGTCTGCGTTTTGGATAACTAATATACTAATCAAATTTATTGACTGATTGATATTCATTTCATTGTCATCAAATTGTGTTGGCATGGTGTGACTAACTGTATGTTTCATACTTAGATTGGTCAGTATGGGAAAGTCTGATAATATAAGGCCCATACTACACGGGCGGTTCTCCCGCCGCGGGAAACCGCTTCTGAACCGCCACTAGACACAATTTTATATGGAAGTTGTATGGTGCAAACTACACTGCGCAGCTCCGTCGAGCGGGAAACCGCGGCGGGAAACCGCCCGTGTAGTATGGGCCTAATATCGACGGCAGCAAAGAGTAAATGGTTATCTACGGAATTTAAATTTTACAGTATAGCTGTATTAAGAAAAAAACTTAATATTTTTCAAGTAATGGATCGATTTTGTTCAAATTTGGAGCAGTGCTCATAAGAAGTAATATTTTTATAGATACTTTATTGCCAATAAAATATATTTGTATATTTACCAAAATAGTGTACATGTCTTCATCTACTTTGGGGCAAAAATAATCGTAGATGAGATAACTACCACTTATCCGGTTATGCAGAAGGAAATCAAATTTCATCACACTACACAAAACTCAAAAAGCAATCATTTGAAAATAAATTTACAACCTGTATTATACATCAGTACATCACCTCTTAAAAACCGATCTTAGAGCATTTTTTAGTGCTTTTTTCACGAGTTAATGGACAACTGGCTAACATGTCCGCTTGTACTTAGAGCTATTTTAAAAATTACCCATAGATGTCTTCAAGTACGTCTCAAAAATTCTCAAATATACTGTATGTCAGGCTGAAAAAAATAAAATATATATTGTAAAAATCACAGTTGTCCGTGTACTCTTTTGCTGATGTCGATCATCTACTTTTGTACGTGTACTCTTTTGCTGATGATCTGTTCTAAGGAACCATAACTTTAGGATTAACTACATAATTATTTTGTTAAGCATTAAAGTAAAATTAAAATATTAGCATTAGTCCTAGAATAAATTAAGGATAAGTTGTTGCTTCGCCATAGCAGGGTCCATGTAGCATTCATCATCCCAGCCTATAAACTTCCTACCGCATGGCATAGGTCTCCTCTCAGAATGAGAGGGCTTGGGCCATAGTTCCCACGCGGGCCCAGTGTGGATTGGGAACTTCACACACACCATTTAATTTCTTGGCAGGTTTATGCAGGTTTCCTCACAATGTTTTACTTCACAGTAAAGCTCATAGTCAATTTCCAATGTAATTTTGCACTCTATTCCGAAAAACTCAAGGCGCAAGCTGGGATTTGAACCCATGACCCTCTGCTTGAGAGGCTATAGGTCAAACCACTAGGCCACTATGGCTATATAATATGTAGCACTGTAATATTTATTTGTCATCTTTGAATATCATGGTTGCAATTAATAAATGAATATGAATAATATGTGTTAAGGCTTTATCTAGAATTCTAATTCAAATGTTGTACTTATAAAGCCACAGAAAAAGTCTGACCTATGCTCAACTTCTAATCTCATTGTGCATATTTTTATTGAGTGGCACTATTTTTAAGCTATTGCATAGCTTTTATTTTTAATTGAAATATGATTTAATTCAATACAAATTATTTATTTCATCTACAATTATTTTACTTGCCGTTTCTGTATTAATTAAATGAGTGAGTATGAGTATAAATATGGGTATATACCCGTTGCTTAACTTGTGTACTTACCATAACTCTGAAATTGGTACTAATTAAGCAATATTTATCTATCTTCTAATATATAAAAATCTTGTGCCACGGTCTTTGTTATCGAACTCCTCTGAGCCGGCTTGACCGATCTTTATAAAACTTTTTTCTGTATACCTAACATGCTTTTATTGTAAAATCGATGATTGACTGTGACAAAAACGCAATGTTTGAATACATGGTCTATTTCTTAATTTTTTTAACTTTTTAGTTTGTATGTAGTTTTAGTTTATAGTTTTAGTTTTATTTTATGTAGTTTTTAATTTGTATTTATACTTTCTAGTTAACTTATAATTTCCCCCTTTAATAAATAGACAGTTCTTTTTAGTTATTTTTATTAACATGTACTAAATAAAAGCTTATTTTAAAAAAACAGTTTCCTTTTATTTTTAACATTTAAGTAAATATTTATGACACGGGATCTACTACAGCGTAATTCATAGCGCATATTATTATAGGTAACGCCTTTGATCAATTATAAGATGACCTAGGAAGATTTATACTATAATAGGAGCCCATAGATTTTTACTGAAGCTTATTCTCACAGTACTTAGTGTTTTTTCCCAATTTGAATTGACACAGAAACAGTGTTGATGGAGCTCCTCTTCTGTGTGCTTTTGGCCCTTCGGGCCAATGTAAACTTGTCATGACCTAAACCTACCTAATGTTTCTGTGTCAATTGAAGTTGGAGGAAAAACGCGATTGTGAAAATAAGGTTCAGTAAAAAACCATAGTGAGAGTAATAACAAATACCTAATAGATAAACAAACCTTTCTTTGTCTTGAGCTTAGAGTCGTTGAGGTTGCGCGCTTCAAATTTTTGTTGTTAATAATCCATCCTCTTATCCTTAGATAGTGTATAAATAATCTAAGCTCTTATCCTATTGGTTTGCCATCATAATTTAATTAGGCCCATACTACACGGGCGGTTTCCCGCTCGACGGAGCTGCGCAGTGTAGTTTGCACCATACAACTTCCATATAAAATTGTGTCTAGTGGCGGTTCAGAAGCGGTTTCCCGCGGCGGGAGAACCGCCCGTGTAGTATGGGCCTTAAGGTCTTGCAATATAGATCTTGCCCACATGAATTAATTGATGATTGAAATGAATGATGATGCGGCGACACGACTCTTCCGAGGTTGAATTCATTCATTGACTGCCAATGCAAAACTTATGGACAATTTCACGGACTCGAATTGAGTCACTCAATTTTTTTATGCTTGTCAATTACAAAATATTGATAAGATAATCTTCTAAAACCGCAAATAAAACAGGTATAGACATTACTAGTCAAATTAATATCGTAAAACAAGGCAAAATTGCTTATTGCATTTGACATGACACTGACGGATGACATTTCGTTTCGTGCGGATTCGAAAAACGCTGTCGAATAGTTTTGTTCAGTCACGTACGATATAGTTTGCGTTCAGTGAATCGACTGAGTCACGTACGATATAGTTTGCGTTCCGTTCAACAATTTTTACTCGCAATTTTTGTTGCGCAAACGCGCCGCTAGAGGCGTTGTCCATGTTTCCATAGTAAATTAAATTTTTACGTAAACGCGATCGAGAAGTAAATACTTACCAAATGGTGAGGTAAAACTTATACTAAGCATACAGTATGCTTAGTATAAGTTTTACTTCACCAAAATACTTCTCGATCGCGTTTACGTAAAAAATTCAATTACTAGGGAAACATGAACAGCGTCTCCGCGCGAGCGCTTCCATGTTTCCATAGAATTGATTTATTTACGTAAACGCGATCGAGAAGTATTGAAGTGAAGGAAAACTTATACTAAGCGTACAGGGCCCCTCCAAGGCAAGCTACGCCACTGACGGTACCTACGTGTTTTCGAGACGCAGGTGCGGCAAACGCATTCTGTACGCTTAGTATAAGTTTTACTTCACCAAAATACTTCTCGATCGCGTTTACGTAAAAATTTCAATTCTATGGAAACATGGACAGCGTCTCCGCGCGCGCGCTTCCATGTTTCCATAGAATTGAAATTTTTACGTAAACGCGATCGAGAAGTATTTCGTGAAGTAAAAACTTATACTAAGCATACTGTTGATCGCATGCGTCTGACGCTGCGATGTCCGCACAAAACAAACGAACGCTTAAGTCAATCTGGCACAAGTCATTCTAAAATTCAGAAGCTGTGAAAGAACAATAGGTAAAAAATAAAGTACACCTTGTTAGCGGGTACGATAATTGTGCCGAGGCTAATTAGTGTAACGTACCAGAACGTAGCTAATTTTTTAATCTCTAAGAAAACAAAAACTGCAAATCCACCCGTCGTAAGCGTTCATTTCATCGTCATCATGTTGATGAATGGCAGTCTTCGACCGTGCGTTTTAAACGGTCTTTTTGCCAGGAACTTGTAAAATCTGGAACGAGCTTCCCGCTGGGGTCTTCCCATCGAGTTACGACCTGGGTGCCTTTAAGAGGCGAGTGTACAATTTTCTGCAGGGCCGACAACGCACTCGAGCGTTTATTTCGAATCAGTATCGTGGATACATTTTTGTAGAAATGGCAGAAGATTCTGATACAGTTTACAATAGGCATATTCACACCACCAATCAACTGACGTACTTTTTATGAGCTGTCAAAACACAATTCTCCCTAATTTGAATGGCAATAGCAACTTATGACGGCACTTGTTCGCCAACTCAATTGTTTTAAACCAACAAAAATCTGATTTTGCAATTAATCGAAAATTAATCTGGTTTTCAGGAGAATAAAGCGTTTTTTTACTGGAGTCGTGTCTTCGAATTATTTTTTAATGGCGTCAACATCCCTATTATCAGGTAGAAGTATGGGCTTCTAATAAATGACTGAAAACGCCATCAAAATTTATGCAGCCGATTCGTAAAAATTGTGACCACGAGAATGAGGCGGTTGACCCGGGTGCGGTGAAACACGACCCCGTATTTATAGACCCGGAATGGATGACAAAAGTGTCATCATCATCATCATCATTTAATTTCAGTCGAAATACGTATACGAAATACTGCTGAACATAGGCCTCCCCTAAGGCTCGCCAAAAAGATCGGTCCTGCGCCATCCGCATCCAACGCGTTCCTGCAACCTTAACCAAACCAGGTCGTCGCTCCATCTTGTTGAAGGCCTACCTACACAGCGTCTTATGGTCCGTGGACGCCACTCGAGAACCTTTTGGCCCCATCGACCATCAGTTCTACGAGCGAGTGCCCTGCCCACTGCCACTTAAGTCTGGCGATTCTTCAAGCTATGTCGGTGACTTTAGTTCTTGCGCGGATTTCACCGTTAATGCCTTTCGGTCTGAAATGATGATGATGAATAGAGAGGACAATCCACCTTCACATACAACTCTGACTTAAAAAGTGAATGTTCGGACGAAACATTTGGACGCCGACTTAAAAAACTGCTTATGGACAAATCATTGTACTCTGTAAAAGAGTATGATATTATCATTATTTAATTTTGACATCTGAATTTGTATGTATTTTTATTCTTTTTGTTTTTATTGTTATTATTTATTGATTATTTGGTCTTATGACATCTTCACATTATGTGAATTAATATTATTCATTTAATATTTTTATGTTGTAGTTTTTAAATTTCTTTGACATTCACACATTATGTGATTTAATATTTTATTGACATTTTTGTTTTATCTCACTTTTATTGTTTTTAATATTATTATCTTTGTGACATTTTAAATTAATATATTATCCATTTATGTTTTTCAAATTCTGTTGACGGTCTTTTTGTGAATTATTTATATTTGTGACATTTCGAATGCTGAATATAATAGGGATGACGACTGGGTTAAAAATTTGTCATTCTAATTAGTCCGTCAGTTAGATTATGGGAAAATATGGGACACGTATTTTTTGGTTTATCAAATTATTAAAAAACGACAAAGATATAGATCATCAAACTTCCGGAGTGGGGGCTTGTGACGTCACCCTTAGGTAAAAATTGTACCATATAGTGACGTCACTCGAAACTTCTAAGCACTGTATCCTCCTCATTTTTTGTTTGTCAAACAAAAGAAAAAATACGTGTACAATATTTTTTAATAATCTAACTGACGGACTAAACAGTTTTTTTTTAGTCGTCTAGCCTAATAAATGAATCTATCTATCTATCTATCTATCATAGGCTCCTCCTATTCTGAAACTGAGCGCAACATTGAAAGTAATTGCACGTACCTAACAAGATAAATTACACGTTTTTCTACTAGTGGCGCTTTTTGACATCAGCTCTACTGTACCGACCAAATTTCAGCTCAATACGACATGCGACATTCTAAGTATGTTTTTATTATTTTTTTACTAAGTTAGGTACTTAGGTACCTACTTACTTTAAAAGTTGGCGAAAAATTGATTTTCAAGTCTGGAAATATCCATGGAAGATAAGAAAACCACTTAAGTAAGGTTACGATGAGTTTTCCGTTTATTATCTCTCATTCCGGGGTTTAGTCCACTTGTACTGCTTAAGAGACTGGACTAGAGATCTTTGTAACTGCTTTCAGTCTAATTTAAACTGAAAGTAACTCGGCTGTACCTATACCAAGATTCATTTTATTTCGATCGACCAGACAGATTTCAACAAAAAAGCAAGTTAGATCACTTTACTTTCACAACTTTATTTTGATTTTGCTTCAAATACCTCGAGGGTAACCACACGTTACATACACCGCGCCTTTACTGCAACTCCGCTGCAATATGCTCGTTTGCAACACCTGAAATCATTTCTTTCTGGCCAGCGATTGTGCCAACCTGAAAGTTTGAATATAAATTCTATTTTTTGCTAGCTTTCATTCTCAATCTACCTTGATTCACGCGGCAAGGCCGTACCATTGCTTCAATAGAACTTAGTTTACGGCATAAACGGTTTCTCGACTCATTGGTGACTAGACGTCTTAGTCTGTAGAATAGTGTAATGTTGAGAGTCGTGGCACTAGCGGTGTTAGTGGTGGTAAAGGGGGAAGTGCAAAGGGATGTCGCCTCGCAGCAGATTATAATGTTCAAAGAGAAAACTGGAGTAAGTAGAAAGATTCTACACATTTTTTTTTCCGTATCTCTCCTGGACATGGCAAAAGTTAAATCTAATATATAAAAATCTCGTGTCACAAGTGTCACGGTGTTTGTTATCGAACTCCTCCGAGACGGCTCGACCGATCTTTATAAAACTTTTTTCTCTGTACTCGGTAGGTCTGAGAATATAGGTCGTAGGCTATTTTTTATATCCCTATTCTTCGCGGACGGAGTCGCGGGCAACAGCTAGTCTAATATATAAAAATCTCGTGTCACGGTGTTTGCTATCGAACTCTTCCGAGACGGCTTTGACCGATTTTTATGGAACTTTTTTTTCTATATTCGGTAGGTCCGAGAATAGGTCGTAGGGCTATTTTTTATATACCCCTATTCTTCACGGATGGAGTCGCGGGCAACAGCTAGTATTCTAATATATAAAAATTTCGTGTCACGGTGTTTGTTGTTATCGAACTCCTCCGAGACGGCTTGACCGATAAAAATGGAACTTTTTTTTTCTATATTCGGTAGGTCTGAGAATAGGTCGTAGGCTATTTTTTATACCCCATAATATGGCAAAATAACGTTTGCCGGTTCAGCAGTAAATAAATAAATAGATCACGGGACGATTGACGCCAATTGACCTAGTCCCAAACTAAGCAAATCTTGTACTATGGGTACTAGACAACGGATAAACATACTTATATAGATAAATAAATACTTACATATTAAACACCCAAGACTCGAGCACAAACATTCGTATTTTTCACACAAATATCTGCCCCGACCATGCCCCGACCGAGAATCGAACCCAGGACCTCAAGCTTCGTAGTCAGATTGTCTAACAACAAGGCTATCCGGTCATCTTGTCTTTTAGTTTTGACTAAGTACTTAATTCCTTGTATTTTTTTAGGCAATTGAGCAAGAGGGTCATCTGATGGGAAATGATCACCACTGCCGGTGAATATCAACAATACGAAAGTACTAGTACTTAGTTCAGGGATCTGTTGTCGGCCTTTGAAGGAAGTATAAATAAACCCTTTTCTTGAAAGCCCCAATGTCATAATTGTCTGGAAACACTGCCCCCTATCCGATTCAGCTAAGGCATAATTATCTAAGTCCGGTGATCGGTGGTGCAATAATCTAGTAAAATTCTTGGGTACCTATTTAGTTTGGATGCAAGCATAGTTAGCAAAAAGTTCAATCTGATAGTCAAAATACGCTATAACAACCGTATGTATAAAAATCCAGTGTTAGTAGAGCCCTATTTCTAAGAAAAATGTACGCGTGTCATTCTATATCGGCCGTGTCCCCCTCTTAATTTATTTAATTTTTTTGCTGTAGGTAGCGCAATGGAAGTAGATGTTATTATAACACCAAATTATGTATATGTAAATTTCAGCTGTCTATCTATTACGATTCCTGAGATACAGTCGTAAAGTCGACAGACGGACAGTGCAGTGACATTAATAGGGTTCCGTTAGGCTGCGTTTCCACCAGAGATGTGCGAGGTAGCTAAGCGGTGCGAGGCTGTGTAACGAGGATGTGTAACGGTGTGAATGTTTCCACCAAAGATGTGCGAGATAGCTGAGTGGTGCGAGGATGCGTAGCGAGGATGTGTAACGGGCTCTTTTCAAATAAGCGCGCGGGGTGCGGTGAGGCGGGAGCGGAGCAACGCCGCCTAGCAACACATCCCTCGCAGCAACACATTCCTCGCACACATCTTTCCCTTCTTTTGTTTTGTATGTACAAAAACCTCGCTCCGCTGAGCTGTTTCCACCAGAGCTGAGCTGAGCAGTGAAGTGTTTCTATTGGTTCATGACAAACACATCCCTCGCAACGCATCCTCGCACAGATCCGGTGGATACGTAGCCTTAGTCACCCTTCGAGTACGGTACCCTAAAAAATATGTGTCAGCGAACCACGAGCCTCGTTGTGCTCCAATGGGTTTACGCAGCCCATAGACCTTGCCCATGTTGTACCAACTCCCGTCGTAATCGGAGATACTTTGCTCGAAGTTGTTGACGACTATATCTATCTGGGACATACAATCCAATTGGGTAGGTGCAACTTCGAGAAAGAGGTCAATCGACGAATTAGACTCGGCTGGGCAGCGTTCGGGAAGCTCCGCAATATCTTCTCATCCGATATACCGCAGTGTCTCAAGTCAAAAGTCTTTGACCAGTGTGTGTTGCCAGTGATGACTTATGGCACTGAGACGTGGCCGCTAACGATGGGTCTTATAAGGAAGCTCAAGGTCACTCAGAGGGCGATGGAGAGGGCTATGCTTGGAGTTTCTCTGCGGGATCGCATTAGAAATGATGAAATCCGCGCAAGAACTAAAGTCACGGACATAGCTCGAAGAATCGCTACACTTAAGTGGCAGTGGGCAGGGCACATCGCCCGTAGAACTGACGGCCGATGGGGCCGAAAGGTTCTCGAGTGGCGTCCGCGGACCGGAAGACGCAGTGTAGGTAGGCCTCCAACAAGATGGAGCGACGACCTGGTGAAGGTAGCGGGAACGCATTGGATGCGGATGGCGCAGGGCCGATCTGTTTGGCGAGCCTTGGGGGAGGCCTATGTTCAGCAGTGGACGTCTTTCGGCTGAAATGATGATGATAGACCTTGCACCGCGTCAATCAACTTTTTTGTCACGGAAAATTTGCAAGCGTAGGTATGCATTGTAATTAGATAAAACTTATACCTACCTTTTGGCTTTAGTATGGAGATAGTTGCCTTCGCAATCACTATTTCTTTCTGTCAAACGGTATAAGATGATGACAGAAAGTGACGGAGAAAGCGAAGGCAAGCGTCAGAAGCGTTGGACAATACGGCCTCAGATGTAAATAAATAAATATTAGGGGACAATCTTACACAAATCGACCTAGTCCCAAACTAAGCAAAGCTTGTACTATGGGTACTAGACGACGATAAACATACTTAAATAGACAAATAAACACTTAAATACATAGAAAACATCCATAACTCAGGAACAAATACTCGTGCTCATGACACAAATAAATGCCCCTACCGGGACTCGAACCCAGGACCTCTTGCTTCGTAGGCAGGGTCACTACCAACTAGGCTAAAGCGGTCGTTACGTCGTTATGTAGCTAAGTAATTTCACTATAGAGATCTCTGTACCATTAATTTTGTACATAACTTAGCCTACATAACACAATAGCGCCATCTGTATTAGATTCTTCAAGTCAGATATGAAGTCAGATTCTTCATTTAGGACATAGATGGCGCCATAATATTAAGCAAAGGTTGAAATGCCGTACAAAATTAAATGTACATAAACTCCTCCAATAACAGTCCTCTTCATTTAATCGTCCTTAATAAAAAAAAATCGGATTTGGATGATTTAAATTGCTCTTGAAACATTTATCGAGTCATAAAAAGTATATTGTTTTGTTTATACCTGGCTTGAGTAAACCTAAACAGTGCGTTAAAAATAACAAATTCTTACAAGGCCAAGAAAAAGTTGATCGACTTACCTACTTAAAATACTTAGATTCTTCCCTTGACCGTGCCGTCTCTAATTTATCCAAGGTCAAATCTGACTTAAAGGGACCACTTGAATTGAAGTCTTTAGGTACGTCAGACTAGCCTTTACTGATGGCTCCGCACCAGTGGGCTAGCGTGCCTTGGCAGGGCCCCGTATAAAAATTTGTTTGGGGGCCCTAATGAAGGGTAAAGATTTCTCACAAAAGAAAAAAAAAGTTTGCATAAAATTAAAAGAAATATTTATTGATCATATCATAAATATATCTATCTGTCACTTTTGCTTTTTTTGACTTTTGTCATTTCTGAAATTAAAAAAAACGGCGGTAGCTACGCCCCTGCTCCGCACGCGTAAATATTACGTCAAGCAGCTGAAATTTCGCATAAATTGCATCGTGAGTTTCATTAACTTTGCAAAAAAACACAGGGATCGGATTTCATGCCTAACGCTTTTCGACGCCTACGACGCATATATCCGCACCGCAGGTTCAACGCCGACGACGGATATATGAGTCACGGCGAGCAGAGCTACAATATCTACCTACATGCATTTCAGTAGGGTTCAACTTTGCGTTTAACATTCCGATGACATGGAGTATGAGTGAGACCTGCTGTATTCGACAAAGGGTTGAAAAGGTTAAGCCTAGCGGTTAAAATGTTGGGATTTTACCCTGATCTCGTTGGAATATTGGGATAAAAACTAACCCATGTGTTATTCGAGATGTCCAGCTGCATATCAAACTACTTACAAGTCCTCCCAGCTGTTTTTTTGATGTTGGTTATAAAGAATTTATTTTGTTAATAGTGGACTTCTTCTTTGATTCCAGGGACCCATAGGCGTCATGACGTCCAGTGCAGGAGCACCAATAGAATACAAGGAAGCGACAGTGACGCTCAACAATCCGCTTCTCTTCAATGAGTACTTCATGGATTCCCTTACGCATCTTGTCCGAGAAAGAATTCCAGAACGACTGGTCCACGCGAAAGCAGCAGGAGCTTTTGGCTACTTTGAAGTCACACACGATATAACTGACATTTGCAAGGCTAAACTATTCAGTAAAGTTGGAAAGAAAACCCCTGTAGCTGCAAGATTCTCTCCAGTTGTTGTTGAAAGAGGTGGCATAGACACGTCGAGAGACGCGCGAGGATTCGCCATCAAATTCTACACGGAAGATGGTAACTTCGACATTGCTGGCTTCAGCACTCCAATCTACGTTTACAAAGACCCACTCCTTTTCACCGCCTTCGTACGAACGCAAAAACGAAATCCAGCAACTAATTTAATTGACGGCAACATGCTTTGGGATTACTTGACCTTACGACCTGAGGGTTTCTACATGTTCCTGCTTGTTTTTGGTGACCGAGGCATCCCTGATGGCTACCGACACATGCCTGGATTCGGCATCCATACGTATCAAGTTGTCAACGAACATGGGGAATCTACGTTTATCAGATTCCATTTCATACCTGATGCGGGTATTAAAAATCTTCGATCAGAAGAGGCAAGGCAGATCGCAGCTCAGGACCCTGACTATGCTACTAGAGACTTATACAACGCTATTGCTAATGGTAATCCTCCTAGTTGGACGGTCAGCATACAAGTGTTGACGCTAGATGACGTTAAAAACGCAGGCTTCGACGTTTTTGACGTAACTAAAGCTCTGCCTTTAAAAGACTATCCGTTGAGGCCTCTCGGAAGATTTGTTCTGAACAAAAATCCTATAAACTATTTCGCTGAGATCGAGCAGCTGGCGTTCAGCCCTTCGACCTTAGTACCGGGAATTCTTGGTGCACCTGACAAGGTGTTTGAAGCCAGACGCATGGCATACAGGGACGCTCAGTACTATCGTTTAGGAGCAAATTTCAACAGGATTCCAGTTAACTGTCCCATTCAAACTAAGGTGTTGGCGTACAATCGAGATGGTAGGCCACCTGTTAAAGATAATGACCGCGACATACCTAACTATTTCCCTAACACTTTCAATGGCCCACAGCCGTACAAAGACGTGAAGAGACCAAAATTGATAGAGATATATCAGGACCAGCCGAACAATTTCGATCAGGCCAGGGAATTATACACTGAAGAGATGACAAAGGACGAAAGAAATCGATTAGTAGCGAATATTCTGTTTAGTTTAGGTGGAGTAGCGCAAAATTTGCAAGACCGTGCTGTGAAGCTGTTCACTGTCATACATCCCGACCTTGGAAGCAGAATACGGCAGGGTTTGCTGGCGAATAGGACAAGAAATTACTATGATGATGATCATTACTACTTATAGAAGGCTATACATAGATGTAGACATATCTGAATGGGTACCACTCGTGCCTAGCCCTATTTTGGTGGTGGTTATTGAAATGTTATTTAGTCAGTAAGTGTTTTTTTAGAAAAAGATTATTTTGATATAATTTTGTGTTTTTTTTTACTTTATTTATCCATACGAATCCTTTACATGAATAGTACCGTAAACTGGGGTTACTTTGAAATGCGAGGCTACTTTAGAAAACAGTTTTTTACGCCGTGTACTTATTTTTTTAGATCATCTGTGGCAGTCACAGAACATAAAATCTATATACGTATAACATAATATCTATTCCGTGGGTGGCAGTGAAATAACTCTACCTCGATAAATCACCTAACTTTTTACGTCATTTGCTCAATCGAGCTATGATATTTGCGCTTTTATAACCATTTTAAACCTGTCAAAGTAGCCCCAAAATTTTCTAAAGTAACCCCAGTTTACCGGTAGGTACCTGAAAAAACACACATACAGTTATACAAGTATTATCTTTGTCTATAAGTAGGTACTATACTTGTATAATGTAATTCAATCAGCAGCAAAAGTGAAGGAGCGGTTGTGGTGCTAAAAATGATCTAGGTACATACATACAGACTCTATTTCCAAAGTGATAAGAAAGTGTGTGATCATTGAGCACCACAACCGCTCATCCACTTCTGCTGCTGACTGTACCTACGATTACGATATAGGTACCTAAAGGTAACTGTAGAAATTAAAAAGTGAACTTCGCTATTGTTTTCGAGATACAACGAGCGTTCAAATTATTTTCGATATCTTCTTGTACTAAAAGAAAATTAAAGGAAATAATTAGGTATTGTAAACAATTTTGCGACGTTATTAAAATTAGAGCACCGATCAGCTTTGATCAATTATAACTGAAGATACACATTGCCGAACAAAATCCCCTTCAAAAAATGTCCGAACTTTTTTATTTGTTTGCATAACAATTAAAATCATCACCTACACAGAAATTTGAACCTAGTCTTTACTTCATTACAGTCGAATTTCGGTTGACACTTGACAGCTAAACTTGACAATTTCACGCAACGTACTGAGAAAAAAGAAGGCCACTTTTATCAAAGTGGCGCTCATTTGGCTCGGACATTTTCGGGCGCGCGACTGTGGATCTACAGTTATAATTGATCAAAGCCGATCAGTTACAAAATTCTTAGCTAATCAGGGAAAACCAAAAGGCTAGGTATATACCTAATATAGGTACTTAAAGTCATGTGGGGTAACTGTACGCAGTGCTTACGCAGTGGGTAAGTGTACGCAATCCCATTCATTTCGGACTGAAATGCATGGGTTCCACCCTTCCCGCCAGCCTTCCACAGATTGCAGCGCGGAGTGTACGCGAGACGCCGAAGGAGCGTGCCCAGCGCGTTGTATAACACTGAATCATATATGTACAGTGAAACACACCGGCATCGCGGCGCAGCGTATATGATTCAGTGCTATACGACGAGCTGGGTACGTCCGTCGGCGTCGCGCGCTTCCAGCGTGTGGTGGCCTTCACATTCTATATAGACTTGGCTTAAAAGAACTAAAAATGCAGGACCAAAATAAAAATAAAGTTTAGACACCTTCTCTACACTTCACATGACACATCTGTATGGTTTTAAACCTTTGCCTTTTCCTAGCGAAGAGAATTAAAAAAAAACAACAACAATACGACACTTGCTTGACAGTTGACATACGTAGCTGTAGTATTACGTCCATTCCATGCCATGCATAGCTTAGCTTAGTAGTCTGTGCACTTGACGTGCGTAAATTGCGCAAAGTGGTAGTGTTCGTTGCGTGATGAAAGTTCATTAGATTTAGATGTTTAGTAGCTAAACTGAAACTAATAACAAACCATGGCTCCTAACTTTAGTAAACTAACTAGCAGGACAGATGTCAAAATTGGGCTGGCTGCGTCCGCTGCTGTAGGTGCTTGGGTGATAAGAAATGCGCTCAAATCAAGGTGAGACTTGTTAAGTGCCGACGACTAAGTGGTTTTCCATTCACACGTATTGTTGAAACGTATTAAGAATATGGATGAAATGTAAACAAAGATAGTGAAATCTAGTAGGTAGTAAACATCAATTAACTATTAATATTTTTCAGCCAAACTAAGACAGTGCGGCCCGGCCGTCTGTCGCCTGAAGAACAGATACAATATATGATCAAAGAGAGACACAAAAAGTCTCCGAAAGCGGCAGTTGATGCTAGGTTTTTCTCTGAATTGAACTCGCTATGGAAAATTATGGTGCCTGGATTCTGGTCGAAGGAGAGTGGATTTATGGGACTGATTGCTTTGTCGCTAATCGCACGGTCAATGTGCGATCTATGGTTGATACAGCACACTACTTTAATAGAAGGGTGAGTTTGCATATATTTTATTTTAAGGATTTGCCACACTGAATGTGTTCTGCAGTTGCGGTCTGGTCAAATTGAACGCAGCCCGTATTATGTATGAACAACATTGTTGGTGTCTATATATTTTGTATAAATATAGTATGGTCAGATCGCATATCTACTATACAAAATATATAGAGACCGACAATGTTGTTCACATACATAATGCAGGCTGCGTTCAATAAGTTCATTTTGACCTGACAAATCCTTTAACCTTGTATTTATTTAGTTCCCTATATTAGAAGGTACATATTATACAGGCATGGATGTATTGGTTTGTCAAGCATTCTTTTGCTACCAAGAAATCTGGAGTACTCTGGGGAATGTTATAATAAAGAAAATTTCTTAGGGTATGCATTAAATATAAGTGTGAGTCGGATATAGGGACCCGACGGAGGGATCCAATAAGTACAGGGACGGATACAACACCAGGCATACAATGGGTTCAAGTGTGTGAGCCTTCTGAAAGGTTAAACATGAAAACAATCCTATTCCTTACTTTCTTACACATTTAGTAATCATCTTCAAAATAAATCAAACTAAATCTAGATTGATGATGATGATGATGATGATTGGGGACAAAATGCTTGTAGAGGAGTTTTCCATTTACATAAATCTAGAATAGATAAGACCAACCACATTTATTTTACATTAGCTGTAGCCACAAACGGAGTAGAAAATGAATGATAGATAGATAAAATATTTAATAACATCATAAATGTTATGATGGCAATTATGATGAAAGTCATTAGCACTAAGTTTGTCCTTGCTTGTTTTTGCAAGCCCATACAAACTGGTTGGTATACAAATATTGTGGTACAATTTACACCAATTGACCTTTGGGTACTAGACAATGGACTTACATATACTTACTAGCTGACCCCGCAAACAATGTTTTGCCATATAATCACCTAGGGGTATAAAAAATAGCCTAGCCTACAACCTACTCTCAGACCTACCGAATGTGGAAAAAAAAAATCACAAAAATCGGTCCAGCCGTTTTGGAGGAGTTTGATAACAAACACCGTGACACAAGATTTTTATACAGGGTGTTTGATAGCTACGTACAAAGCTTTAAGGGGGTGATAGCCGAGGTATTTTTGAATATTTTTAGCCATATATGTCTCAGCCGAAATTTCATATTTTTTTTTAAATTGTTGACTTAGAAATTTTAGGAAAATACCCAGAATTTGATAGTCACGAGTCAATATTGCCTCAATGAGCGTTAATTTGGAAACCAAATCTTTTATTTCGAATAGTTTAATGTGTATTGGACCCAATGAAATGATTTTTAAGTGCCTTTCTTGCCACAAAAACAAAATGGAGGCATTCGAAATTACTAAAAAGGTCTTAGGTAGGAACAGGGTCATTATTCTGTGCCATAAAAAAAAATTCCTTGAAATGTTCAAACATTTTTAGAAACATGCCTGTTTATTGTTTTTTCTTTTAAGATATCACTCATTGACATTGCTTGCTAAATCTGAGATAAAAAGTAAAAACCAAACTCAGGGAGCCCTCGCTAAGAATGCACTATAGTCTTGAAATTTTACTAGTAAATAACATGTGAAAAAGACAAGTCTACGTCATTTTTCTGTGCCATATTTAAAATTTCCAAATTAACGCTCATTGGGGCAATATTGACTCGTGACTATCAAATTCTGGGTATTTTCCTAAAATTTGTAAGTCTACAATTTAAAAAAAAAAACAAATTTCGGCTAAGACATATGGCTAAAAATGTTCAAAAATACCTCAGCTATCACCCCCTTAAAGCTTTGTACGTAGCTACCAAACACCCTGTGTATTAGATATCTCTCTGGATCCCAATTTTTCCTAACAATCTTACGGCTCGGCCACGACTTCGCGCGTTTAGCGGCGCGGCGAGCGTTTTCTGTGTTCATTGTGCCGTGTGCGGCCGAGACGCTCGCCGCACAGTGGTTACCTGGCGGCACATGCAATTAACTGATAAAACGCTCGCCGCGCCGCTAAACACGCGAAGTCGTGGCCGAGCCGTTAGTGCACAAGTCCGAGTCAAAAGCCCCTTGTTTTGTAAATTTGTAAATTATTTTATATAGTTAATGTTTTTTACTTATTGAACACTCACCATCCTATAAAGATAAGAAAAAAGATGAGATCAGATTAAAGAATATTTATTTCCACAACACAAAACAACTACAAAAACAAAAAAGTTATTTTCAATTAAAAAAAAATCAATTAAAGCTGTTAAAATTTGCTGCCAAGGGGATTTCAGTCTTGTTGTTTTATTTTTGAGTATATAGGTACAGCTTCTGTGTATAATGATCAAGGATCGGACAAACGCCTGTCATTTTTAAAAAATTACACTGTTCTGTACAATAGAGACTTCCTTGTATTGTTAGTAAAAAATATTATTATTTTATAGATTTATTTTACCATAATTAATATGTAACAAATATTTAGCGACAGTTAAATAACACCGGAATAATGGCTAAACATTACTTTCGCGAATCAAAAAGAATGACAAGATTTTTTTATAGTTTTCAGTTATGAGTCTTATGAGTGCATACAACGTGAATTTAGGACCCATTTATGAGTCGAAAAAGTTCATTTGCAGTCTACGGACGTCATTGGGCATATTTGATCTTTGACAACATGCCTAAATGACATCTGTAGACTGTGAACAAACTTTTTCGACTCATAAATGAGCCCTAAATTCACGTTGTTATGCTCTCACAACTGAAAAATTGGAAAATATTTTAGTCATTCTTTTTTTAAGTAACCAAGTTTGTCCGTCATTTGTTTGTTGGTTGACTTGGTAGGTTGTATTATTGCATTGTCATGTCATGTCCAAACACAAACAAAATTATTCAAACACCTCCAACTTCAACATTTTTTTCTTTGTATGTGGCAATCAGTTACTTTTGGGTGAAAAATATAAAAATAATTTGCGAAATTTGTTTCCTGGCTTTAAATAAAAACCGATCAAGTCGTCTGACTCGTAAATGAATGGTTCCGTACCTCCGTACCAACAATGTTTTAAAAACGGTTCATTAAAAAAATCGCCGAAATGTAAGCACTAACATCGCAAACTTATGAGTAGGTAAGTAAACATCCGAACAGCATAGGGTCGCTCGCGTTGCCTAGCAACTGCCGGCGGCTACTACGAAACTCGAAATTCAAAGTTTGTACCGTGCCGTCCCTTCACTCTTCTGTGTAATACTATTAGTAGTACGGGAGCCCATGAGGGGATTCGTGAAGTTACTCGAGCGCGGCATATTAATATACGGGGGGATACCTTATACCCTCTAGAGTACCCCCATTGAATATGAGGCACCTCTTCAAAATACTTAGTAAAAAAAAATGATTCATTAAAATACTCGAGCGCGTCAGATTAAGATAAGGTAGGTTAATTATTAGCAGAACAATGTGTAGTGTGAGTTGCGCCTCACACACACACTCTCCCAACGTACACTATATAAGTTAGATCTAAGCCTATTAAAGAGAGATAGTATTTACACGACTCTGGTTGTTTCAATACTCCCATCCTTACGAGCACATTACATGGCGACCCTGCCAGTGCCGCTGCCTCGTGCGGTGCTGGCGGCGCGCTGCGCCACCAGTTTTTATCGGACTTGAATTGTTAAGACTTTTATTAAATTGTGAAAGTGTGGACAGTTAAATGATGAGGACAAAAAAAAAGACAGTTAAAATTAATAATAAAAATAGTTGTTAGTATGTTTACATAGATATAGAAGAACAGACAATTAAGAACGAAGAATTAAAAAAAAACTATGGAAGAAAGAAGAGAAAGATGAAAAAAAAAATAAAGAAGAATATATTAAATCAAAGAAATAAAGAAAGAAAGAAGATAAGATATGAAGAATATACAAATAAAATGAAATGAAGTAAGAAGAGAAGAATAAAACAATGAAAATGAAGAAGAAATAAAAATGAAGAAGTGAAGTTAATAAACATAAGTAAGAAAGAAGAATACGAGATATTAAATGAAAACAGAAGAATAGTAAGACGAAAGACAAAGAAATTGAAGAAAAAAAAAAACATTTTAACAACTAAGACTATGGAGGCTTGGTGCAAGGAGATGATGGAGTCCAGGACCAGCTGATGAATTGGAGTGGTATGCAGCAGGGTAGTAGATGGAGTCGTTGAGGATGGAGTCGATCTTGGAATAAAATGGACTGGAAATTTTGAAAATAGCAAGTAATTTTGGGTGAATTTGTTGATTTCCGGACGTTTTTTTTTTACATTTACAGTGATTTTAATTTTTTTTTTAATATTTATCAAATTTTTTGTTTGTTCAGTTTTTATTTCATCGTTTTTTCTCGTGTAAGATTATTTTTTCATGTTAGGTTAGAAATGTTTATAATTTTTTTATGTGCTTGTTGACGAGATAAATACATATACTTATAATAATTTAAAAAAAAAAAGATAGATTTAGTTATACATATTTCAAATGGTCAAATGGTAATTTTTTCCAACTTTTATTACCTAATTACGCTCTAAAAATAGACCCGTAGTAACAGCACTAAGTTGGATGATCTAATTTAGATCACCCAATAAGGTATAAGCATTCCGCGTCTGTTATTACAGCTCAAATTTCACTAGGCAAATGAGGTACCTACTGTGCGCTCTTAAGTAATGTTTTAATTGCATCGTTATGAAATAGGTTTTACAGAACTTGAGAGTTAAAGATTTTTTTTTTACAACATGGTTGGTTAATTTATTAGGATGTATTTAAATAGCCAAGATTGTCACTTTTATTCAGCTGCAGACGGATAAAAAGGACGATCCGAAAATAATTTGTTATTGTTGCTAGCTTGATCACCTGGCTTCCATTTCAAATTATTAATACAAGGTCAATAGATAGTTACATTATTTGAAATTATACATTATACAGTTTTTTTTTTGAGAATTTGCTGGACAGATTATGAGATGATTTTTTTTATTGGTGGTTTAATTGGTTGGTTAAGAATTTTAAGATTTGAAGTTGAGGAATAAGGAAACGTAGTATAGTATTGAGTTTTAAATAGGATTTGGGGTATGTATTGAGTTAGAATGGTTTTGTCAGATTAGGTTATCGTATGATTTTGTAAGAAAGGTATGTGTTAGGGGAAGCGGAAACAATCAAGATTTTCATTAGCTGTTAGGAAGGCTACTCCTAAAAGTTGATGGAATTCTTGCGAGTTGAAGTTTTCAAATGAATGAGTTTTTTTTTGTAAGATATTTGAATGCGTTTTTATTTGAGATGGTATAGGATAGAAGTAGTTATAATTCCAAGGTCCACCAGGATATAAGGCTAGGTAGCTGAATCCTTGATATTGGATCATGTTTCGGTCGAGCTACCACTCGTGACAATTCTTGGACACAAGGTATGATTAAAAAGAATGGAAGTGTTAAATGATCTACCTAGGTAAGTTTTGTATAAATGATTATTATGAATGTGCGCGCACGAAAGTGAATAAATAATATCCTTATATCCTGAACTAATAAATAATACGAAGTTAATGTCCGGCCGGACACGAAATATATAAAAGTGCTGTGGACCTTGATGATGTTGACTTGTTGATGATGATGATATTATTATAGTGATGCCAAAGTAGCACACTGATAAAGAAGAAGTATGAATTTATTAGAATAAAAGTATAAGGAAAAGACATTAAATAATAGAAGTAGTTTAGTAGTGTAGAAGTAGGTAAGCTTATACTTATAATGGTAGGCATATTAGTTTTATTCTTAGCTCGTAAAAATTCATGTATTCATAAGACAGGTATTGATTGATAATTAAAAAAAAAAAAATCTTTTTCATTGGCTAATTTATGTCAAAGTTTATTTTTGCGTTATTTGTATTCAAATTAGAGCACGAAAAAAAAAATATGATTGTATTTTTTTTTTCTTTTTTAAGGGGGGAGGTGTAGTGTGAGTTGCGCCTCACACACACACTCTCCCAACGTACACTATATAAGTTAGATCTAAGCCTATTAAATAGAGATAGTATTTACACGACTCTGGTTGTTTCAATACTCCCATCCTTACGAGCACATTACAAATGGACATTTCCCTTCCAAATCGTCAGTCTTTGGGATTTCACATCCCCTATGATAACCTGACGCGCGCCCTTCCGTGCACCATGCAAAGCGGCAGATTATCATACATTTTCTCAAAAATATCCGTAAAAGTTGACATTATTCTTTACATATCAGAACGTGAAGTGCATAGTTTATGGTCAGTAAAAAAATTAATAAGTTAAAAACATTGCAGGCTCGATAAACTCGACAACAATGTCGCATACAAATTCCATTATTGTCGAGTCTCAAACTTTTTAAAAAGTTAAAACGGCCATGGTAATAAGTTGGCACTATTTGTATACAGCCAATTCAAATGACCGGTATCAGTTGTTTTGTTGGAACTCCAGACTTTTTATATTGTGTTTGAAACGGCTTGTGGTGTTTTCGGTAGAAAAATACATCTGCAGTTTTTTTTTTAATGAAAAAAGGCGGGAAAGGGTTTAATGACATAATTTTAAGTGATTTGCAATTCTTTGTACCTATTTAAGTTAATAAAAGTTTATTCTATTTTTTTTTCCTTCACCATTTTTGAGAAAAGCTTTATATTAGTCTCGGCTGGAATAGCAATTGCTGGCTTCGTATTAGTTAAACGGACTCGCAAGCTCGTCCGTTTAATACTCATACTCAGCCAGCAATTGCCTACTTCCAGGCCACGACAATAGTGTACTATTATTATCAGTAGCACGCAAAAACAGCAAACTATCTAAATCTGACGCGCTCGAATATTTCAAAGAATCTATTCTTTTACTAAGTATTTTGACGGGGTGCCCCAGACAAACCCCCCCACATGAAGTGCTCATATTCTATGGGGGTACTCTAAGAGGGTATAAGGTATATTAATCTGCCGCGCTCGAGTTACTTCACAAAACCCCTCTTGGGCTCCACAACCTCTTGCCCCCTTGCACTTGCTTGCTCTTGGCCTCTTGGGGCTTGGGGCTTTGGGCTTGGGGTACTTAGCGTGAATGGAACGGCACGAGAGGAAGTTCGAAAATCGAATTTCGTAGTACATACTATAAGGCCGGGGCCACCTAGCAGCGCCTAACAACGCCAAATGAGTGATCCATCGTTCTGACGCGAATTGGTCACTGGACGCGATCATGTTGATTTATTTCAAAATAGTGGCGTTTTAATTATTCCAAACTTGACTGTTGCTGGCTTGGGTCAACTAATGAATAAAACAAACAATGACATTGCATTCTGAAATGCTGGTATACTTACCAAAAACGTAATATTTAGCCATGATACCGTGATGCTCTTACCTTTTTAAAAGCTTTTTATTAAACTTGCAATGTATGTATGTATGTAGAGGTCAAATCTTGGAAGTTGTATTTGACCCTCTTCTAGTGGTCGGATTTATTTACTTGAAATTTGGTATACTTATGTAGGTTGGATGACAATGCAAGTACAGTCAACAAAAAGTACAGTCAGCGTAAAAGCTTGCGTTGAAAATGAAATTTTTGACAAAAACTTTTTTACCTGTTTTTATTTTCTAGTTTTTTCTTCTAGGTTTTCATTTGACTAGCATTACCTCTATGCAAACACCTCAATCGTCAACCCTCGTTTAATATTTTATGAGCCTTAAAAGTAAAATGTACCCTCATTACCATAATACTTAAGAATAAGTGGTCATCATTATCATCCCACCCTATAAACGTCCCACAGCAGGGGACAGGCCTCCTCTCAGAATGAAAGGGCTTGGGCCGTAGTTCCCACGCGGGACCAGTGCGGTTGGGGAACTCCGCACCCCAATTTCTTCTTCTAAAACTCATGGTAAATTTTAAATATAATTTCGCGCATAAATTCCGAAAAACTCGAGAGGTGCAAGCCCGAGGTCGAACCTACGGACGTCTGAGAGGTCGTAGGTTAAACCGGGTACGTATCAAAATATATGAAGTTTAAAACAAATAATGGACGAAATACATAATGGTCATAATACATACTAAAATTTTCTATGAAACTATTGATTAAACGATTTTTTAACGATTGATTTAACGACCGCTTAGCCTAGTTGGTAGTGACCCTGCCTACGAAGCAAGAGGTCCTGGGTTCAAATCCCGGTAAGGGCATTTATTTGTGTGATGAGCACGAATATTTGTTCCTGAGTTATGGATGTTTTCTATGTATTTAAGTATTTATTTATCTAAGTATATAAGTATGTTTATCGTCGTCTAGTACCCATAGTACAAGCTTTGCTTAGTTTGGGACTAGATCGATTTGTATAAGATTGTCCCCTTATATTTATTTATTTATTTTTTAATCGTGTAATCTACAGATTGGTTTAGGTTAGGTTAGGTTTATTTTATGAAAATCCTGTAAAGTTGAGAATTTCCAAGAAAATTGCATTATATCATTATCAAATGACCATTATGTATTTCGTCCATTATTTGTTTTAAACTTTATATATTTTGATACGTACCCGTTAATTAAACCATTAGGCACCACGGCATTCACATTATACATTAGCTAATTTCGAATATTGATTTCAGATCTATAATTACCATGGACAAACAAGAATTCAAAAGACTGCTCATACAATTCTTCACTGCGATGCCTATGGTAAGTGAATACTTATGGTAGTTAGTTCTCCCGCGGAAGTAAAAACCGGCCAAGTGCGAGTCGGACTCGCGCACGAAGGGTTCCGTATCTATAGAAACGGCAAAATAATCACGTTTGTTGTATGGGAGCCCCCCTTAAATATTTGTTTTAATTTAATTTAATTATTTATTTTTAAAGTGAATATATAACTAAATATTGCCGTTATCAATATCGAGCAAAAAAAAATCACGTTTGTTGTATGGGAGCCCCCTTAAATATTTATTTTATTCTGTTTTTTAGTACTTATTTGTTGTTATAGCGGCAACCGAAATACATCATCTGTGAAAATTTCAACTGTCTAATATCACGGTTCATGAGATACATCCGGTGACAGACGGACGGACAGCAGCCTTAGTAATAGGGTCCCGTTTTACCCTTTGGGTACGGAACCCCAAAAATGGAGTAAATTTTTATTTTACAAAAGAGAGCAATTTGAGTGATTTACAACTTAGGCGCAAGCCACACGGAAGAGACGCGAGAAGGAGGCGCGTCGCTGCCGCGGCGCTCCTTGATTCAGTTTTCATACTAAATGTATAGAAGCGTCGCGATCCAAAGCAGACAGAAGAGACGGGGCGGAGACGCGGCCTGCGGACAAACGACGCGGACTGCGACGCGCCCCCGTCCCACGTCTCTTCTGTGTGGCTTGCGCCTTAGACACACATGAAACTTTAAGGGCGTACCATCTAGTGACTCGTGAACTATACCTACTTAAATTATTTCGTATTTAATATTTGCTGCCTACTTGCAGAAATTTTTTTTTTTTTTTTTTATAGAAAACTCCGCGTATCTGACAAATTTTGCCAATTTTCAATTTTTACTCCAAATATGTACGTTAAAATTAGTTAAAACCATCCATCCCCTATAAAACTAAATGTATTGTGGTGCAGTTATGCGGTTTTAAGTATAGGTGTATTGCACTATCTCCAACAATATCGACGGTGGAAAGGTAAAATCGCTAAAGCGCCACATTGCATACATTATGTACTAGCTTTTGCCCGCGACTCCGTCCGCGTGGAATTAGTAATTTGGGCAGCTTATTTTTTTATCCAATTTGATTTTTCATCAATTATGGCTCTCCTTTAAATAGCCCTAGTGACAGTTTTTCTCAAATATCTTCAATGTACAGACACCGACTTGTTACAGATTTATTATATGTATAGATAGATAGATAGACATAGATGGCGCTTTAGCGATTTTACCTTTCCACCGTCGTATGTAATTAACGTATACGAACACCGCAAACTAATACTTGTTTCAAGTAATTAATTACTCTGTAGAGCCATGACATGAAACTTTAAGAACTTTATTTTTTCTTACAGATATCTTTAGTTAACAATGTGCTGAAATGGAGCTTAGGAGAAATGAAATTGCGAGTCCGGACTAATCTCTCGTTGCATTTGTACCAGCAGTACATGAAGTGAGTACCTACCTAAAATACTATTCCTAAACTACGAATAGATAATTAAAAACTGCAATGCAACCGGCCGCTGCAAAGTAGTAATTAATTCAATGTAGGAATTATGAGTGAAAATCGCGAAAGTTAACGAATAGATAACAATATTATAATAAATGCGAAAGTTTTCGTTGTGTATAACGCTACATTTGCACGGTTGCCGAAACTTGGCAAATGTCTACAAGCTCCAAGCCTATACAAACGCTTGAAAGCCATTTGCACGCTTGCAAGTGTGTTATTGTTCCGTTATAGCTTCCTTTGATTAATGTTCAAAAACCGACACTGGCCATTTCGGCGACAAGCTCAAGCAAGCCAACTCAAACATCCCTGTTCACACACTTGTGAATGGTTGTCGAAGCTTGGTAACCGTGTAAAGGCCACCATAAACCGGGAGCGCGGGGCGCCGATGGAGCGTCCCCAGCGCGCTCTATCTATAACACTGAATCAAATATACGGTAACACACACCGGCAGCGCGACACACCGTATTTGGTTCAGTGCTATTGACCGCGCTGGGCACGCACCTTCGGCGCCCCGCGCTCCCGGTTTGTTGTGGCCTTAAATGTAGCATTACAATTTCGGAACTCTGGGTCGATCTTAGAGCGCGCGCAGACAGAGAGCGGTCTGGAGTACCGAGTTCCGCGTTCAGAGTTCTGTGTTTTGACCGCTCGAGAGTTCCAGTCGCCTGCTGTGTGCATTATCGTAAGAGACTCAGTAGGTACATTCGAAAGAACGCAGAATTCCGAACGAGGAACTCAGAACTCGGAGTCAGCTTTGAAAATGGTGTCCTCACGTTTCCGCTGCGTGGACGTACGGTCACGGACTTTAATTGATGAGCCATTTGCCACTGTTCGTATTTTAGCCGTGTAACCGCTTATATTCGTAATCTTGATTGTACATCGATCGACAGTTTTAGATATAAGTGTAAAAATGCATTGTTGAACAACAGAAAACAGCATGTTGCTGGACGAACCTTCGGCAGACCAATTTAATGTAAGTTTGAGTAATTTTTCTCTTAGCCTCCAAAATTATCATGTACCTAAAATGGATCAATCTACTTGCAGCTAAATCAATTTTGAGTTGTTGTCTAGTTTGGTCAAGGATCTCCTGCTATTTTTGGACAACGTATTATGAACGGATTGGGTGAGGACTGAAAACCAGCAACAAAATTATATTTGTTTTTTATATCTCATTCTGTTTTCATTGTTTTTAGTTTTCATTTTGTGAATAAACATTCTTTTATTTTGTTTTTATTATTTGCATTACTTACACGACTAAAATACGAACAGTGGCAAGTGGCTCATCAATTAAAGTCCGTGACCGTACCTTCTTGAGAAAGATTGGCAACTCGACCCATATGGGTTAAAGAAGAGCGGACATGGGCAACGAAAGGGTTAGAGAAGAAAATACTTTCTATGTTACGTTCTGTGTTAAGTACAATCGGCCTCAGAAGTCGCTGAACACTTCATTACTTTGTCACTTTCACTTACGAGACACATTTCAAATTTCACAGTCTTAGATTATTTATGCACTAGATAGAGTGTCAGTAGCAAACATTGCTATACAAAACGTCCACAAATTTCTTTTGACAGCTTCATATTACGATCGCGTTACGTCATTCAAACTGAAGGGAGGCAAATGACATATAAGCCAATTTGGTTTATATTTTTCGGGACGTTTTCATGCCGCCAAAGCTCTATCTAGTGTATAAATAATCTAAGTTCACAGTATAACTGGTTATTGCGACGAAGTATTAAAGTGTTCAGCTACTTCTGAGGCCGACTGTAATTTTTTTTGGCCAGTGTTAATTCGCACACTGTCATTGTGTGTCATTGTGTCAGCATTATCGGCTGATAATGGAATACAAAATATTTACTTAACGAGCTAGTTTTAGTAAATCGTGCTGTGTCAATAAATCAAACTGACCTTGACTACTAATTCCGACGTAAAGTAAACTTTTACTAATTTATCATTGACTTGCAAATTATTCTTTCTTTCGCACGACTGGTCAAAGAAAGACATGCGTAATGTGTCAATGTAGGTATGTACTGTGTACTGTAGCGGGTGGCCCTACGCTCTGAAATAGAAAATACTGCCTAAGCTAAATCCTAACTTGACTTATTTAATTGAAGGAAACTTGGTTTGAAAGTTTAACAATATTTATTGATATTACATTGTATTAAAATAGATCACTCGCGTGGTACGGCCTAATCAAGAATGGCTCCCAAGCCCGTCCGCTGTTCGCTGTTTGTTTCCGGATTCGAATTCCAGAATCCGTACGATTTAAATATTTCAAAATATACGAAACAGCAACACGGTCTCGGTGGCCAGTATCTACAGTACACTCCAGAGGCCGTATTGTCTAACGCTTCTGACGCTTGCCTCCGCTTTCACTATCTCTTCCTGTCATCATAAACCGTTTGACAGAAATAATAATGATTGCGAAGGCAAGCGTCAGAAGCGTTAGACAATAAGCCAGCTGGCCACATCTATTTAGATATGCTACTACAAAATTAACAAATTGTCTTATATTGTTTTTCTACTTCTGTACTTTTATCTGTTTTTTATATGATCGCGAACAAATAAATAAGAACATAGATAATATGACTTCAGAAAAGTTACTCTATTCCCCATAACAGCACTTGTGTCGTAAATGGTGTATAATTTGGTCTAAACGGCCATTGCAACTCACTTCAAAGTCAAAGTCAAAGTCAAAATTCTTTATTCAATTTAGGCATCAAATTGATGCTCCTATGAACGTCGAAAAATCTACCACCGGTCCCTTCACTCACCTTTTAAGTCCTCACTTATACAACCGTTGCATAAAATACTATTACCTAGACAGGATTAATTTAACAGCAGCAGCAGCTTATTTTAACCAAATTCAATTGTTTTCCTTCAAAATTGTGAAAGGAGCAAGGTCGAATCTTTGGGAGATTTTCAATAAAATTTATGCCTTTGACTGTACTTTGTTACATTAAAATTGTGGATTTAATCGAAAATCGTTCAAATTTTAATAAAAAGTTGACTAAAAACTTTAGTCCAATGTAACCACTGCGACAAAACGTTCCAACTAATTCCATTAATGAAACTGATATCATGATAATGATAATAGATTAGTGGCCCGTCTGTCATAAAATTTATATTGATTTTGGACCATTTTGACTTTCAATGCTGCGGTCTGCTGCACCCTTTCTATAGCAGTGCAGTGCAGTTAGTGGCGCATAAAAAAAAGGTTCAGTTGAGATGCTTTTAATTTATGTAAATGTATTCGCTTATGATAGGTTCAAGGACATAAAAAAGTCACCGCACGAGACAGACACGAGATACAGGCTCCTGCCTAATTCGGGGTCCACCCACGCGAATGTATTTTCAAAGATGCATTGTTTAAAAATAAATTTATTCTTATATTCTTATGTTTATTTAATATCTGTCTTATATTGCATACTCCTCGAACCTGCGGCCTTTACAAAAACATCCGTCCATTTCGTTGGTGGGCGTCGCACGCTGTCTTATATTTACAAAAAGTGATTTGCACAAAAATTATAAATAAACAATTTAACAAAAGTATGTTTGACTGACAAAGAATTATCATTATTTTTCGAATAATGGCTGCAGTTACAAAACATAAAAATATTTTCTTTGAACTTTTTGAGAAAACGAATATTTTTACATTGTCACATTTTGAAAATTTATTGTTTAATTTAACCGCTTTAGCCTAGTTGGTAGTGACCCTGCCTACGAAGCAAGAGGTCCTGGGTTCAAATCCCGGTAAGGGCATTTATTTGTGTGATGAGCACGAATATTTGTTCCTGAGTTATGGATGTTTTCTATGTATTTAAGTATTTATTTATCTAAGTATATAAGTATGTTTATCGTCGTCTAGTACCCATAGTACAAGCTTTGCTTAGTTTGGGACTAGGTCGATTTGTGTAAGATTGTCCCCTAATATATATTTTTTTTTTTTATAATTTACTTTTTGTAACTAAGTACGAGACAAATTTTAAGTGAACGTCTGTTGTGTTCCTAGTTATAAAAAAGTTAATTAGAGTTTAATACAGTTATGTGAAATGAATGTTGCGTTGATGAAAGAGTATGATCTACTGAGGATCTCTTTCTCAGTTGTCCGCTGTACGAACAGGCGGGAAAGAAAATGCGATCCGCGTCTCTCAACGAAAGTTAATGAGTCCGTTAACAATTATTTAAGTTAACTTAAATTTCAATCTCTTACAATTAATTTCAATGAGGGTTTCTGTGACAGGCCAGTTGACAAATTTGGCCTTTGTGTCACGTAAGCAATACTGTAACGTCAAACGAAACTCACGATAATAACGCCATGTAGCGATATTCCACATCAGTAAACTCTCATTATTCATTAACGATTAATGGATTAAGGCCCTACCGTGTTTTTGGCGCATTTATTGCATTCATTTAAACTCGTGCTGTATCATTACTAGCAATGCTATAGTTCTTTAATTCATCTGTAAGATATTTGAGGATTCACTCTAGTGACATGTATTTATCGAAACACGATTACTTGTAGCTCGCTCGATAGAAAAAAATCCAAAGTCGTCTCTAAAAAATAAAATAAACTCGTAGTACGACGCTAATACTGCACGGCAGGTCATGACTTTTTGAATGTTAATAAAACAAAACAAGATGTTTTCTAGGTCGTAGTTTTGCTACATTTTTAAAATATGTATTTGTTTTAGTAATAAAATGAAAATACCCAAAAACACGCGCAGTCCAACCACCTATCTTGAGCCATCGTGCGTGCCTCCCCCACGCCCGAAATCGCCCACCCAAAATCGATTAGCGCGAAAAACTCGGTAGGCCCTTAAGATCTTGTGCCCAGCTTTGTTTGTATCTAACTATGCGAGTCTAAAGTCTGCTACGGTCGATTCTGCATATCTCCACTGCAATGGAAGCTTGCTTTTATGCCAACCTTCTCGAAGGTCGGAAATGTCACCAAACTTAACGGATCCTTATGGCTTGGGCAACGATCACGCGGCCCGTCGAAGTTTTCTGTATTCATTGCGTGTGCAGTTTGGTAACCAATGTGGCGAGCGTAGTGGCCGCGCAATGAACAGAAATAACCGGCCAAGTGCGAGTTCCGTACTAATTTTTAGGTATGCCAACAAATATATGCAACATGCGGCCGTAACTACAATAATCCAGTCAGTGTTAGGAACCCTGCTTCTAAGTATGATATACGCAGTGTGAGATAATTTTATATTGGTTTTTCAGAATTACCCCTTAATAATTATTATAATTATATTTTTATTCTTTGTTGCTGTACCGGCCACAGTAATAACATAATCGGTGAAAATTTCAAGTGTCTAGATAACGCCATTATAAACATCGAGTTGAAAACGCTGAAAAAACACGTTTCTTGTATGACGACACGACCCCCTTTCATTTTTAGGGTTCCGTACCAAAAGGGTAAAAACGGAAACCCTATTTATTACTGAGGCTCCGCTGTCCGTCCGTCCGTCTGTCCGTCCGTCTGTCACCGGGCTGTATCTCGGGAACCGTGATAGCTAGAGAGTTGAAATTTTCACAGATGATGTATTTCGGTTGCCGCTATAACAACAAATACTAAAAAATGGAATTAAATAAATATTTAAGGGGGCTTCCATACAACAAAAATGATTTTTTGCTCGTTTTTGCTCGATATTGATAACGGCAAAAGGTAGACACTTGAAATATTAACAGAATATTTAATTATATATTGAATTTAAAAATAAATCATTAAATTAAAATAAAAAAATATTTAAGGTGAGCTCTCATACAACAAACGTGATTTTTATAGATAATTGTACGGAACCCTTCGTGCGCGAGTCCGACTCGCACTTGGCCGGTTTTTAACTTTATTTTTAGTATTTGTTCTTATAGCGGCAACAGAAATATATCATCTTTGAAAATTTCAACAGTCTAGCTATTACGGTTCATGAGATACAGCCTGGTGACAGACAGACAGACAGACAGTGGAGTCTTAGTAATAGGGTCACGTTTTTACCCTTTGGGTACGGAACCTTAAAAACACTCGCCGCACGCCAACGTGCAAGTAGTTGTTTGTGCCGTAAACTTGTTCCAATAAGTATGGAAGCAAAATCGTAGCAGATAAAATTTTAGTAAAAATATTTATAGTGCGGTGTCAAATGTTAAACTGGTTTTAAAATCCGCTTTCTAGGTCAAACCGCTTTCCTTGATTTTAATAGATTTTTGTGCTCGATTTTGAGAGTATAGATATTTTTGAGAAAAGTAAATTAAAAGATTTAAGACAGTACCTACTGGTTACTTTTAAATAATCTCAGCTTCTTAAAATAGCATCTTTATCTTTATTCTTTCGGCTAACTGTTTTCACTAGGGGCCAGTCATTATAAGGCCAACGTCTGTATCTATTAAAAATAAACGCCGTCTTGACCATTTAAAATTTCAACGTTAAGCTAATTTAAATCTTACTTCTTTGTGTTAAAGTGCACGTTGTGTGATGTATGAATCTCTACCTACGTTCCGGTTGGATATACATACAGTTATAGGTGTACATTGTACACCTGATGACGGTTAGGGATCAGAGGTCGAGAGTATAATATTATATACTCGTATGTATAAGCTACCTTTTATGATTCAATTACATGCGTTTATGTCAGTATAAAAGGACCTACGATTCAAGATCATTTAGTTTGTAAAATGTATAATTACTACACGTCTACACTTGTCGTACTTATGTCAAACATATGTATATACTGTATCAACATGTTTTCTTGTACTAATGCTCGCCTAATCAATTACCGCCGTAAAATTAACGTGTAACCACGTGTTAACAAGTTAAACTATTCAGAAAATAATTACATACTTATATTCTAGTCTTTACTAATATTATAAATGCGGCAGTAATTGTCTGTCTATTTGTTAAAAAAAAAAAAAATCTGTTTATTGCAATTAATGTTACAAAAAAAAAAATTATCTTTAAATATTTAAGATTATTATAACTATTGTTACCTCTTTAACTGCTGAACCGATTTACTTGAAATTTGGTACGGAAATAGATTAAGACCTTTAGCTTAAAGGAATTATTTGCAGACGAATTCGCGGGAAACAGCTAGTAATTCTGTAAGACAAGACTTACCAATCTATTTGTCGATGGCCCAGACGTGCTGACGAATAAACGTGTAATCGTAAAACGACAACTTTACAGGAAAAATAAATTCATCATTAACAAAGATAACTGACAGTTCTGGCAGCCGTTATTATAATTAACCCTTATTTTTAACCATTTTCCCGTAAATAGTGAAACACCTCTTTATTTTTTTATTCGAATCATAAATCTTTAGGTCATTTTGTGTTATGGCTCATTGCACCGTTATTCGTGTTAAAAAGTGTAATTGCTTTTAGCGCAATGCGTACATTAAGTTATCGACTATTTTTGTATTTTATTTGATTTCGCATTCGGCGTTTGCAATTTTGTTCGTGTTCATTTATTAAAATGATTTTTACTCTATGACTCAAACGTTAATGAGTAGTATGTGAAAGCTAGTAGGTATAACTAAAATTTGGCTGATTGTTTGAAGGCGATCAAAGGTTTAATGCTAGTTTACACGAATCATGCTAACAAAGTTTAATACGAATAAACGTGCAAAGTAATATTACTAAAATTTAAATAAAAAAAAGTCAATGTAGAAAACCCTTGCACGTTTATTCGTGTATAGTAACAAAATTGTTAAAACGGCAACACTCTCTTGGAATCTTATTCGTGTTAATTTATATGGAAAATTGAGATGCACCAAAAAAAATAACCTAGTTTTTTTTTTTTTTTTGAAAGAATAGGATATTTTAAGATACCATTTTCATCGATTTTGAATTTGGTTGAGTATTTAATTTTTTATAATTTTTTTAAGAAATACGTTGGATGACGTCACAGTGAGAGAGCCACGTTCCATTGCCTACAAAAATTCAAGCCGTACATAACATAATCTGTGGCACTACTGATTTGTCTTGTCACTGTCAATAATACAAGCACGGCTTAGGGTCCTAAATGAACCGTGACAAATAGTTTTATTTATTTCTCTTCTTTTAGCTTCGATTATTCCTGTTTGTTTAATGGTGTGATAGTAAATAGATATTTTTTATTTAAATCTGATATTTATATTCTTTCATATTTACTTGTAACATAGTAATTTAATAATTAAATTTGTAAAAATACATTGCGAGTATTGTGTACATTTCGGACTTTATGATAAACTAGCTTTTGCCCGCGGCTTCGCTCGCGTGTACCATGAGTATTCCAAAGAACTAAGATATCAAGCAAGCAAGCATGCACGCAAGCAAGCAAGCGTGCAAGAAAGCGTGCAAGTAGGCGTGCAAGCAAGCGTGTAAGCAAGGCCGACTAAACTTCAGGTAGATACGGTCCTTTACAGTATTTCTTTATATACAATGTTTTTCACTAATTCGGAAGCGGCCACTAAAATAACCAGGCTTGTTAATAATATAAAACCTATTATTACTTTCCCCTGTCCTGTATTAGGTATAATTCTATGTTTTCTTACCTTCTACGGAAACTTGAGTAACTGGAAGCGCTGTGTACCCACTTAGCATTGATATTATACATACTATAGTATTTTGTAAAGGTGTTGTGTGACCTAACCGCTAAGGAGTTATACCTTCCATCATTAGCTCATCTGAATAACCAGAAAGAATACAACTAAAAATCTATACGTGCATATGATATTTAAAGAAACTTCCTATAACTCCTAACCGTTAAGGAGTTTAACCTTCCATCATCAGCTCACCCGGATAACCTGAAAGAATACAACAATCGGTCTATACGTACCTATAATATTATTTGAAAAATTATCCTCAACTCCTAACCGTTAAGGAGATTTACCTTCCATCATCAGCTCATCAACATGAGATGATGTCTACCAGACGCAAACACTTAAATAGCTTGAGAAAATATATGAAAAACGTAATGCGGGCCTACAAAATTTGAGGGTTGCCCTCGATTTCCTTGAGATCCCGACATCAGATCCTGATTTGGTGACAATGGGACCATCTCAGAAGTATATTGTATTCTTTCGAATAAAAAAATAATTTTTATAATCGGTCTACAATTGACCGAGAAATCGGTGAACATACCTACATAAAAAAATACATAAAGTGGAATGCATAACCTCCTTTTTTTAACAGTATAAACTTATGAATTTTGAAATTTTAGCTTTCTACAACCAGTAAAACGCAAAATCCCGTTTTTTCCCGTTCTCGTAAGAATTTCGGGAAATGCTTTCTTAATGCTCCCCTACACACCCCAAGGAACGCACATGCTAAATTTCAGCTTTCTATGACCAGTAAAACGAAAAATCCCGTTTTTCCCGTTCCCGTGGGAATTTTGGAAAGTCCTCTCTCAATGCTCTTTTACACTCCCCTAACAACCTTCATGCCGAATTTCAGCTTTCTACGACCAGTAAAATGAAAAATCCCGTTTTTTCCCGTTCCCGTAGGAATTTTGGAAAGTCCTCTCTCAATGCTCCTCTACACTCCCCAAGCAACCTACATGCCGAATTTCAGCTTTCTACGACCAGTAAAACGAAAAATCCCGTTTTTTCCCGTTCCCTTGGGAATTTGGAAAGTCCTCTTTTAATCCTCCTCTACACTCTCCAAGCAACCTAGATGCCGAATTTCAGTTTTCTACGACCAGTAAAACGCAAAATCCCGTTTTTTCCTTATCCCGTAGGAATTTCCGAAAATCCTTAAAACTGTTTTTTACTATTATAATTACCTACTTCTATGCCAAATTTGAAGAGTCTAGTAATTATAGTTCATAGAATCCCGTTGAACTAAATATATAAATCCCGTTTTTTCTTTATCCCGTGGGAATTTTGTAAAATCCTGAAATTTATGTTTTAACTAATGTAATACCTACTTGTGTATGAAGTTTGAAGAGTCTAGTTATTATAGTTACTGAGATAGGGTCACTCGGAATCAAATATATAAATCCCATTTTTTCCCGTCCCCGTGGGAATTCCCAAAAATCCTTCCTTAGTGGATGCCTTCATTGTATAAGGTATCTATGTGCAAAATTTCAAGTCTCTAGGTCCAGTGGTTTGGGCTGTGCGTTGATATATCAACAGTCATTTAGTTTATTTAGACATTTCAACCCCATCGCACCCCATCCAGGGAGATGGTATTTTACGTCCGCCACTTCGGATTTTAAAACCGTTGTTGATTTCATAACCAGCGACCCGATAAACCATAGAAACAACACCCATGTTGATTTTCAGACTTTGTTACCCCTTTTCCCCCTTTTAGGGGTTGAATTCTCAAAAAACCTGAAACACGTGTTTACTCATTTATCATTAGGAGTACTTCTGTGAAGTTTCGAATAAAATAGTCGAACGAATCTTGTTTCCCCATACAAACTTTGGACCCCCGTTTCACCCCCTTAGGGAGTGAATTTTGAAAAATCCTTTCTTAGTGCACCTCTAGACCTTATAAGGAACCTGCATGCCAAATTTGGAATCTCTAGGCCCAGTGGTTTGGGCTGTGCGTTGATATATCAACAGTCAGTCAGTCAGTCAGTTTAGAATTTTATATATATAGATGACAACTGTTTAAAGCCAGGTGCGCATCATGTGATTTAAGTTCTGTCTTTGTCACTCTTTGCTATTATAAGCAGGACAGCAACATTTCAAACTGTCAATTTGCTTTAGAGTGTAGACCTGCTTTATATCTGCCTATGTGACGATTCACTGCAGGGGTCAAATGAAGGTCATTACTTAAATTTTCTTTATTTAATTCAGTTTATCATATTTTTGGAATCTGATTTCTGAAAACGATTCACAAAGTCTATTTCTCCAAACGGTTTTCGATTTATTATACGTTGTCAAAAATTGGGACATCCCAATTACCAACGAATAAAAATTAAATACATATTTTTCATAAACGGTAAATAGGATTGACTTAAAAAAAAATTACAACGTGCCTTAGGGTATACTATAAAAGCATAAGCAAAAAAAAATTTTTGTGTAAGGGCCTTTGCACGTTTATTCGTCTGGGCCATCGTTATGATGCGACTCTTTTTATGTATTGCAATTTTTTCTCGACACCCTCGTACAAGAAAATTCGTATAGGTGAGCCAAGTGTACCGTTTCGCGGCGCTCCTATGTTAGTGCCGCGACACACAGTTTGGGAACCCCTGCTATAAGTACTACAGCCTTGTATATCTGTACGACTACCTAGTTTTATTTATATAAATGTGCTATTAGGTTCCTAGATAAGTTAATTTTAATATAAGATAAGCTGTGCGATAAGTGGCCATGATAATATTATTTTTCCAACATGGGAACCAACAGATAATTAATTAAATTAGTTTTACTGGTTTTACAAAACAATGCAGACTTTTTTTGAAAAAAAAAATACCTACCTTGTTGAGTTTCTTGCCTGATTCTTCTCAACAGGGTTTTTCCGAACCGGTGGTAGATTCTTCGACGTTCATAGCATCAATTGATGCCTGAATTGAATAAAGGATTTTGACTTTGAATGAACAAGACAAGAAAATAAAAAAATGCAATTTTATTTGAAATCTTTTTTGTTTGCGTCATCTAATAGTATATAAAAATCTCGTGTCACGGTGTTTGTTAAAGAACTCCTCCGAAATGGTTTGACCGATTTTTATATTTTTTTTATCTGTATACAGTTAGTTTTCATACTTGTATATATTAAATGTCAATACTTACTATTATAACACAGCGTAACAACGCGTGCTACTATTATTAATAAGCAGTGATCGGATAATCGGATGCATTTTACTTAAAGTTCAAGGGTTGGCTAGTATGGAATGCACTTTAAAATCGGAAAATTGCCGCGATTCTGGGATCGTGAAAACTATTGTTCCGACTATAGAAACTGATGCATATTTAGGATTTATCTACCTAATGTTAAAACTACTTCTTCTCATTTAATGTAGAATGTAGCGAAAACGTTCAGAAACCCTTTACTTTGCGTTTATTGCATGTTGTGATCGGAAAGTTGATAATCCTTTGACCCGCACTGACCTTGTAGTAGTTAATGCGACAAGGTTCCATAGTGGCCTAGGAATCAAATTGATTGACTGTACGTGAAGTTAAAATAAAATCTTGTAAAATCGTGTTAAAAAATCGTCTTTGTCGATTGATACAGTCAACGTCGAATAAGTGATCACTTTTGTACCTTGTCGCTTTCAGTTCTTTCATAATTTCGTGTGGCATTTCAAACATGGCGCTGAAGTGACAAAAGGTACAAAAATAATCACTTATGCCGTGACCCGATACGTACAAACAACCACAACGTCTTAGTGTCATTCACTGGAACTTGCTATGTAAACAAACTTTGTTTTGTCACTGTGAATTATATTCTCGCGTTTATAAAATTTCAATTGAATTATTAATGTACTCATACATACAAGTATTCACATTAGATTCCCTACAAACCACTGCGTCATATTACGTGATATGGCAAAAACCGGTCGACGATTTTAAAAGACTAAAAAAAATCTTGTAGATCAGTATATACAGGTTCACGCGTCATACATTAATATTATTTTATGTATGTTGTACCGTGAAGAGATTAGATAACCAATGTTGGACTCTGCCCTTCAGTGCTATAACTTATAATACTTTGGATTATCGTTTGATTTGAAGCATATCCGTATTTGGATTGAGGTTTACATAATGATTTGCGCGTGTTATTTGGTGGATAAACATTTTCCGGCTATACATATTTCGTTTTTTTTTAGCATTTTAAATAGGGTAAACAATCTTGACGAGTATTTTTATTGAAAACGCTTTATAAAATAGTAACTACTACTTATGAAACCAAAAGCATGTAAATGACCATATGTCCTTGCTAATTGTTACATAATTGGCTAAGTAAAGTTTTTTGAAGAGATGCTAATTGTATTTTTTTTCAACACCAAGAAACTGCAGCTGTTTTATTTTTATCTCCTTTTATTTATTGGAATTTTTTTTTTAAGTGTTCGATATGACATTTTACGACTGACAAGCGGTTCGTGCTCAGTACTAAGAAGAAATGGAAAAAAAACGATTTCGACTGTCGCTTCTGTCAATGTCAAATGAAATCTATCCGTTTGCGTTTCGTTTGCGTTGCGTTGTCCAAGAAGCAGTTCCAAAATAGTGATCGAAAGTATTCAATCGTGATCCAATTATCGTGCATAGGTCGCGGAGAAATGCAGTAAAATTGAAAGTCCGGATTTTATGCGGAGGTCGATAAAAAAATCACACTGAGCACACCAAAACGCAAAGCAAACAAAACGCAAACGATTTGACATTGACAGAAGTGATAGTGTGAAGTGATTCGGTTTTTTTTTCTGTTTCTACTATGTTCTGAGCACGGAACAGCGGCGAACCATAGAATCTCACAAATGTCATCTCGAACACTCAATAAAATATTTCCAGTAAACAATAGGAGATAAAAATAAAACAGATGCAGTGTCTCGATCTCCAGAACGCCGACTGTCGAAAAAAAATATAATTAGCACCTTTTCAAAAAACTTTACTTAGCCAATTGCCGTGACTTATTTTTCAAAAGTGTTTTTCAATAAAAATACACATCAAGATCGTTTACCTTCTTTCTAATGCTAACAAACACTAAGTATAGGTGCGTTTAGGACCACGCATCGCTACGGATTCCGTAGGCTGATGAGTAGAGATCGGATGATCGACTGCAAATGAAATGACATATGGAACAGGACTAATGGACTAGAAATCAGGGTTAATATTTTTTATGCAGTCTACAAATTTTTCAATGACGTCATAAAAAAAATTCTACGTTTTTATTTTACCGTTATATTATGTCATTACATGTAAGAGAAATAAACGTATTAGTACAATTAAGTACATGTGGTACCATTATGGCGTCGGATTCGGTTAAAAAATAAGGTTAGACTAATATCAATTGTATTGTATTCAGTTCCTTAAAAAAATTCTATCTTAGAATCACAAATTCGCATTTGATGCGATAAAATTTATCGACTCCATTATATACAATACATACAGATGCAATAAAAGTTTAATTATGTAGAAATTTTATCTACGACAGCATCGACAAATTTGTTGACTGTGTAAAAAATGTAACACTTATTTCTACTCCATTAGTCCTGTTCCTTAGGGCCCTCGCCCACAGCGACTTTTTGTAGCGATGCTGTCGCGCGTTAGTTAGTCGCATTTGTAACGCGCTATAGAAGCGATACCAACGCGCTACTGACGCGCTACAGCAACGCGACTGTATCGATGCAAACGCGCGACCGTGTCGGACGACATCGGGGAGGGAACGAAGGGAGGGTGGCGCGTTAGTAGAGAACCGCGCGTTTGCATCGCGACAGAAGCGCGACGGTATCGCGTTTGCACCGCGTCATAAGCGCGACGGTATCGCGTTTGCATCGCGACTGAATCGTGTTATGTGGGCGAGGGTACACAGCTAGCGACCGCATCGCGACTGTATCGATGCGAACGCGCGACAGCATCGCTACTGCATCGCTACAAAAAGTCGCCGTGGGCGAGGGCCCTTGTCATTTGCACTGGATCGTCCGATCCCTACTGATGAGACTGAGCTATTGTCTTAATAATAATAATTTTCTTAATAAGTGCTTATTAGTGTGATTTTTTCCTAGTAGTTCGCAGTGGGAACAAGGGGTCTGGATAACTGGGAATAACCCATAAGCCCCACAGAAATGATAACAAGAGAAATAGAAAATGTCTATTTCCCTTCAGAATCGACCGCCATTTATTCGTCTCTCCTTCCTATTAATACGCACACTTTTTTGTGTTTAACAGTGCTTCGTTGCAGATTGAGCCGGAAAAATAGTTAATTTTTTTTTCTATTATAATTATTGTTAGTTCAATGCCTAAGCCTTTGACACAAAAAAGTGAATCTTCACCTTTCATGCCGGTTGCGTGTAAGAATGATTGATTTGATATCTCAGGAATTATGCAACTAGAATGGAACAATGAACCAATTATCTTTTAAGTGGTTCATATTTTATCTACCACTTATCAAAAGTTAAAGTAGCCCCTGAAATACGAACAAATGGCCAGACGACCGTAAATATTTACTACTTTGGCTACAAAATCGTAAGATATCCTTTCCTCCTCTGTATCCTTTTTCGTCGATCCCTAAACGAAGGCATAGTTCCTAATATTTGGAAATCCGCATTTATCACCCCTGTACACAAAAGTGGAGATCGTTATTTCTAAATTATGCATTTTTGCTAAAATATTTGAAAAAATTGTTCACAGTCAAGTTTATTCATCTCTTAAAAATACCTTTATTGTCGAACAACATGGATTCCTAAAGAAAAGGTGTGGACCTTGGCTTGGCTTGGTGTGGATAAAATTTCGTGGTAGCCCACCACGTGGCTTATTGTCTAACGTTTCTGACGCTTGCCTTCGCAATCACTATTTCTTTCTGGCAACGGTATAAAATGATGACAGAAAGAGAGGTTGAAAGCGAAGGCAAGCGTCAGAAGCGCTAGACAATACAGCCTCAGGTTTGCAGCGGCCGAACATTGCTCGCGCGGCGGCTGCGCGAAGTCGATACGCAGCTTAACGAGCCAATAAACTTTATGAAAAAAAAGTCACAAAACTGTGTCAAGAAATAAGGACAATTTTCTCCTTTATGAAAATGAATGGTACTCGTAATTTTGAATCAGAAAACCCCAAAATTTCCTCATCTATACATATAATAAATTTGTAACAAGTCGGTGTCTGTATGTACATTGAAGATATTTGAGAAAAACTGTCACTAGGGCTATTTACTAGCGCAATAGAACCCAAAACAATGTTTTTTAGAATTATTGTCTGTTTGTCTGTGCGTTTGTGCGCGCTAATCTCAGAAACGGCTTAACCTAGAAGGATGCGGTTTTCACTGATATGTTGGTATTTTCTTGGATTAACATTTAGTGTTTGTTTCATTTGAATCGGTTCACAAATAAGAAAAATACGTCTATTTTAAGAATTTATAGAACAGTTTTTAGAAGTAGTGACTTGGGAGTAGGTACGGTGGCGAATGTGAACGCGGGTGTGCGGGGTAATTTTTTTTATATCGAGGAACTAAGGAGAGCTATAATTGATGAAAAAGCAAATTGATAAAAAAAATAAGCTGCCCAAATTACTAATTCCACGCGGACGGAGTCGCGGGCAAAAGCTATTTAAAATAAAAGTAAATTGTCCACTACGCGTACTTTTGTGCGCGTTGGATGCGGATGGCGCAGGACCGATCTGTTGGGCGAGCCTTGGGGGAGGCCTATGTTCAGCAGTGGACGTCTTTCGGCTGAAATGGTGATGATGAAATTGTCCACTTTAAATGGAAAATGCCCTGATACGTTGCGAGGAAGCTGCTAGCTCTCTGTCCCTGTGGTGTCCATCAATTACCGAATAAAATTAATAATAATGAATTAATTAATTAAATTATTAATTATTAATTCGAATTAACGACGTCTTGGATGTTTAATATGTATTTAAGTATGTATTTATCTATATAAGTATGTTTATCCGTTGTCTAGTACCCACAGTACAAGCTTTGCTTAGTATGGGACTAGGTCGATTGGTGTGAATTGTCCCGTGATAGATATTTATTATTATTTTTATATCTTATACCAAATACGAATCTTAAATACTTGCTTATTTTTAAAGAAAGAAAGAAAGTACATTTATTTAAAGGACAATACAAAAAGGCTACAATAAAAATAGAGCGTGGTTGTAATTTTTTTTGCTTACATCACTAACTTAATGTATGGATGACCTCAAAAGTTCAATGAACGGTATAAAGTTTTTATAATTGTCAATTGTCTGAGACGTGCACGTATGTACGCAATGTAATATAATGAATTTACATAGGCAGGTAAACAACTGTTTCTCATTAGTTACGACTGTCACAATACTCAAAGCAATATTTCGCTATATAAGGTGCTAATAAATTAGGTATCAATATTTTCAGGGCGTAAATTACTCATAAAAACAAGTCACTTTCACTCAGACAACTTTTCAAAATATAAAAAACCGGCCAAGAGCGTGTCGGACACGCCCAAGATAGGGTTCCGTAGCCATTACGAAAAAATCAAGTAATATTTTTCTAAGGATTTCGTATGTGTACGGAATCTTCCAAGTTAGGTATCGTCAATACTTTGAAAAAAGCTCGTTTCTTAAAATCGTTAATCTGGCAAAGTGAACTTTATTACGCGCGAATCAAGGTTCAGTTTTGTTTACATGCTGATTTGAGATACGAGTTTTTCAAAGTAGTGACGGCATGTTTAATACCTTAGGCTACTATTTACTCTTCAACTACAAATAATTCCCAAGCAATCTTAGCCGCTATAATTTTCCTTATAAATTTAATATATTTACTAGCATTTTGAATTTTTTTTAATTTTTCCACCCAACAGTTTAGATTTTAGAGGGGGGGGGGACGGTCGATTTTAATGAAAATTTTCACTTTGAAGTTGAATATTTCGCAAACAAATCACTGAATACAAAAATCATGTAAGCAACCCCCCAATGGTTTTAAAAGACCTATCCAACGATACCCCACACTATAGGGTTAGTCGAGAAAAAAAAATCACCCCACTATACGTCTTTTTTTAGTTTTTTTTATTTGACCACTTTGTCGGCGTGACTAATATATATATTCATGCCAAATTACAGTTTTCTAGTACTAGCAGTCTCTGAGCTTAGGCGCGGACAGACAGACAGACAGACAGACAGACGGACAGACAGACGGACAGACATGGCGAAACTATAAGGGTTCCTAGTTGACTACGGAACCCTAAAAAAAACGCAAACTTTTCATACATATCCATCTAAACGGATTACTGCTTTAGTAATGGAAAATCGAGATTATTTCAAATTTTTAAAAGTTGTTAGGTTAAAAGTGACTTGTTTTGATGAGTAGATTAAGCCATAGAAATATCGGTACTTAATAGGCTAGACGACTAAAAATAACTGTTTAGTCCGTCAATTTGAATATTAAAAAATATTGTACACGTATTTTTTCTTTTGTTTGACAAACAAAAAATGACGAGGATACAGTGCTTAGAAGTTTCGAGTGACGTCACTATATGGTACAATTTTTACCTAAGGGTGACGTCACAAGCCCCCACTCCGGAAGTTTGACGATCTATATCTTTGTCGATTTTTAATAATTTGATAAACCAAAAAATACGTGTCCTATTTTTTCCCATAATCTAACTGACGGACTAAATAGAATGACATATTTTTAACCCAGTCGTCATCCCTATTTGTTGACACCCTGTATAATAAACATCATTTATATACGCCCAACAACAGGGCTTTGCCTATTCTCAGTACGAGGCTTGGGCCTTAGTTCGCACGCGGGCCCAGTGCGGATTGGGCACTTCACACACAGTGGCGTGCCTAGGGTATCAAGCTATGGCAAGCCGAGAGATATGTTTTATTATTTTTTTATAATTTAATGTAGGTAAATCCATCTTGTTGCCGCTTTACTCTTCAGTTTGGACAAGCTTACCAAAGCACACTTCATTCTATTTTTTTTAAGATCATTCATAATATTGTGCCGTTTTTTGCCGAAATAAACATTAATCATTAAACATTCTATTACTAGACAGAATTTTACAGACTCATTCTCACACGCACCGCACTGTACACCGCACTAAACAAGAATACCTATTTATTTTGTAATTGCATCAAATCACGCATTTTACAACGCCTTGCATGGCCCACGATTCGATATAAACAATCGTGAAGTTATTCATCTCGCCTGCGCACTCGCGTTCCAAACAAACCAATCGCAACAAACTTCACACCGTAAGCCAGATTCAAAATTGCAAAGAAAGTGCTATATATGCAGCTATACGTAGATATTTGCAAAACTAACGTTTTCCTACGTATGAAGAGAGCGCTTGGTAGCCCCGTAAAAGCCCACAAGAGCGAGCGAGATGTCATGCTATTTATAACGTCGCTACTATCGCCATTCAGCGCCGCCGGGCCGCGCAGCGGATTTGTTATGCAATTCTTGGTATTTTACGTAAAATAAAGCGAGTTGTTATGAAAGTGATTTTATTAGAACTTTTTTCGTTTAGACGATGTTTGGTTTTTATTTTTAATCTTGATTTGAGATTTATAAGGCAAGCCCAGCTTTTGGGTTTCTATGTAAGGTTCGCCACTGTTCACACACACCATTGAATTAGCCCTTTAGGTGTGTCCAGGTTTCCTTGACCGTAAAGCTCAAGTTAAATTTCACATGTAATTTTGCACGTAAATATCGAAAAACTCAGAGGAGCTAGCTTTGCTTAGTTTGGGACTAGGTCAATTGGTGTGAATTGTCCCGTGATATTTATTATTATTTTATTATTTTATTTTTCCAGGGGCTTCACCTACTACCAAGTGACGAACCTCGACAATCGGATATCAAACGCGGACCAACTGTTGACGACCGACATAGACAAGTTCTGCGAGACTGTCATAGACCTGTACAGCAATATTAGCAAGCCCATCCTTGACATCGGCATCTATCTGTACAGACTGACTGTCAACTTGGGCGTCAGTGTAAGTATCTCGACTGTAAGCCTAGTTTTCTTAGATTATTTATACACTAGATCGAGTGTCAGTAGCAAACACTGGCATACAAAACGTCCAAAAACCCATTTGACAGCTTCATATTAATATCGACCGCTTTAGCCTAGTTGGTAGTGACCCTGCCTACGAAGCAAGAGGTCCTGGGTTCAAATCCCGGCAAGGGCATTTATTTGTGTGATGAGCACGAATATTTGTTCCTGAGTTATGGATGTTTTCTATGTATTTAAGTATTTATTTATCTAATATAAGTATGTTTATCGTCGTCTAGTATCCATAGTACAAGCTTTGCTTAGTTTGGGACTAGGTCGATTTGTGTAAGATTGTCCCCCCCCTAAAAATAAAAATAAATATAAAATATCACGTTACGTCATTCAGACTGAAGGGGGCAACTGACATATAAGCCAACAGTTGGCTTATATTTTTCGGGACGTTTTCATGCCGCCTAAGCTCTATCTAGTGTATAAATAATCTAAGCCTAGTTTAGATTTGCAAGAAAAATTGTGTAAGTCGCATTACATCGCGAGCCCGTAAAGCGAATGTGTTAGTAGTTGTCAATCAAGCGCCGTAATGTAATGGAACTTGCACCATTTTTCTTGCAGGTGTAAACTGGGCTTTATTCCCACGCGGGCCCTGTGCGGATTGGGAAGTTCACAAACCACTGAATTTTTTCGCAGGTATATCCGGTTTTCTCACTTTGTTTTCCTTTACCGTAAAGCTCGTGGTAAAGTTTAAATATAATTTCGCACATAAATTGCGAAAAACTCAAGAGGTGCGAGCCCGGATTCGAACCCACGACCCTCTGCTTGAGAGGCCATAGGTCAAACCACTAGGCCACCACAAACTGAACAGTATAATTTATTGTAATTATTTAACAGTGAGGTAATTTCGTGCGGCCTTTCCTACTGAATTTAATTTAGAATGAATAATTATTAAAAAAAAAAATAACTCCTGATCACCGAATAAATAATAACCGGTTAAATTTTACAGTTAATTACCATGTTAATGAATCATAAATTTACAATAGATATTGTCTTTTTAACGTCAGTACGTCACAATTTTAATATTGAAACAAAGAGTCAGGCTCTGTGAGTCGGTCTCGCCTGCGGCTCGGACCACATTTCCTCTCGTTAGTAGTCAGTAAGTACTTTTCTCTTTTTGATGTTTTAATTACTATTTTTTTCTTTTCAGACGCCTGGTATAATGATGGCATACTTACTTGTATCTGGCATGTTCCTGACGTATCTTAGAAAACCTACAGGTTGGTATTGATTCGGATTTTTTTTATTTAAAACTTAAAAGCGATTGACCTATATATACATGGGCATTTTTATTTTTTCTTGTACCTTTTGACTTTTTCTTAAATTCGGAAAGTTTTATGTGATTTCTGCTCAGAATCGCTCTTTCGATCCAACTAGGAGAAAAAAAGTGTCCAAAGTTTTTTTTCCCGTTCCGTTACCATTTTTCATAGACTTTATATGACCGTAACGGAATGGAGGAAACGAAAATTATATGAATATTTTGGGACACCTTTTTTCTCCTAGTAGGATCGAAAGAGCTCGTGATTCTGAGCAGGAATCACATAAAACTTTCCGAATTTAAAAAAAAGTCAAAAGGTACAAGAAAAAATAAGAATGCCCACATAGAATATCGTTGACATTGAATTATGAAATTTGGAAAATATTTATGTCCACACAAAACAAGTAAAGGAAAATCCCCATAAATTGTTGTTCGTATTTTAGCAGAGCAATGCAAATTGAGTTAAGCCGCTTATACTCGTATATCCTGATTTGCATTAAACGGCTAAAATGCGAAGAGTGGGAAGTTGCTCAGCAGTTAAATTGTCGACCGTACCACACGGCGGACACGACGTACAAAATACGCGTTCTTGAATCTACATAAGCACGACGACGTCTGTACACGCGTACGCCTACATACATCGCGGATTCCGGCGGGGTCCGGCAATCTGCGCCTTGAGGGGTGGGGTAACTCGAATCGGTGCGGGGCGGAGCGTGGCCATTCTGTACGTTAGTACTATTATATATTCTGTGACCGTACTATAAAGCCGTGGTGGCCTAGTGGTTTGACCTATGGCCTTTCAAGCAGAGGGTCGTGGATTCAAATCCCGGCACGCACCTTTGAGTTTTTCGAAATTTATGTGCGAAATTACATTTGAACTTTACCATGAGCTTTACGGTGAAGGAAAACGTCGTGGGGAAACCTGTATCCACCTGCGAAGAAATTCAATGGTGTGTGTGAAGTTCCCAATCCGTACTGGGTCCGCGTGGGAACTGGCCATATTCCTCTCATTCTGAGAGGAGGCCTGTGCCCTGCAGTGGGACGTAAAGGCTGGGATGATGATATTGATGATGACTATACCCTCAGTACGTGAATCAGACTTGCAGTTGGCCGTTTTATCATCAATATTTTTTTTTCAGCACGACTTACGGTTCAAGAACAAAAGCTGGAAGGCGAATTCCGATACGTGAACTCGAGGCTCATCACAAACTCAGAAGAAATAGCTTTCTATCAGGTAGAATATTTTTATTATTAACTAACAGAACCTAAACTCGTTAACATAATATGTATCTTGCCCATCTTAACCTACAGCGCGCAAATGTAGTCACTCACAGAAACTCAAAAGTGCAAACTCCTGATATTTCATACTAAATACAAACTGAAACATGGAGGCACAGAAAAACCCAGAAAAAGAGACCAGCGCTGGGAATCGGACCCAGGTCCTCAGCATCCGTGCTGCGTGATAAACCCCTACACCACCACTGGTCAGGAGTTTAGACACAAATTTTCCTATGCATCGCACATCTCAGCTTGCTTTGATCACATAAGTAGCGACACTAGCAACATCTATGTTAAGCTCTCATCGAGAGACGTCAACACTCCTTCGGAACTAACCGCTCACCCGGACCAAGAGATGTCGCCCTTAAGTATTCTAATCAAGATTGGTTTTTTGGAGTCTAAAGCGCTGGTCTCTTTTTCTAGGTTTTTCTGTGCATATCCATGTTTCAGTTTGTATTTAGTATGAAATATATGGATTTCACGGGATGACCATAAAAGTAAAAATTTGGAGTTGAAAAATAAAAAAATACAAAACGACTCCAAAAAACCAATCTTGCAAACTCCAGGTTTGCTAACAAGCAATGGAGCGAAGCATTCTTGGTGTCCGAAGAATGGACAAGATTAAGAACACTGAGCTGCGCTCAAAGACTCGTATTGGTGACGTAGGTGTAAAAGCAAGTTCAAGTAGGACTGGGCTGGACATGTCTGTCAAATTAACCCAGAACGCTGGGCTAACGTTGCCACGGAATGAGACCATAGCGATGGATATCGCAATAGAGGCAGGCCGAAGCGGAGATGGAGGGACGACCTAGATATTTATCACGTGGGATGGCGGGAGCTCGCGATTGATAGGCAAGAGTGGAGGAAGAGAGAGGCCTTTACCTAGCGGTAGGACACAAAATCAGGCTAATTAAAATAATGAAGTAATTGGGATGACGACTGGGTTATAAAAATAATGACATATTTATAACCCAGTCTATTTAGTCCGTCAGTTAGATAATGGAAAAATATGGGACACGTTTTTTTTGGTTTATCAAATTATTAAAAATCGACAAAGGCATAGATCATCAAACTTCCGGAGTGGGGGCTTGTGACGTCACTCTTAGGTAAAAATTGTACCATATAGTGACGTCACTCGAAACTTCTAAGCACTGTATCCTCGTCATTTTTTGTTCGTCAAACAAAAGAAAAAATACGTGTATAATATTTTTTAATAATCTAACTGACGGACTAAATACTTTTTTTTTGTCGTCTAGCCTATTAACGTGATGATCACGATTGTGATGATTTTTTAGTACTACTCGTAACTGCTACCATCAATGTCTTCTTCATTCCGAGGTCAACACTCGTATTTTAACACATAAAGCTGCCCCGGCCTGAGATCAAACCCGTAACCTCAAGCTTCGTAGCGCCTCTATTGGCCTAAAATTTAAAGTCCGAATTCATCATTTCGCCGAACTCTTTTTTCTCTTTAACCATTAATTATTATTCAGGAATTTTAAAGAAATTTTGGTTATCCTGTCGGAGGTTAGCTTAGGTTTGTTTTATAACAATTCTGGTCGAGTTCACCAATATCTGTACAGCCAACATTTCATAAATATCTATACATAGACCTTATTACGGTAACATAAGGTCTATGTATAGATATTTATGACAGGTTGGCGATGCATATATTGGTGAACTCGACCGTACAATTAATGGATTCAGAGTAAAGAGTTCGGCGAAATGATGAATGCGGGCTTTGGATTTTATGCGACCCAATATGGAACCATTTGTAGAACATAGATCATCATCATCAGCCTATGTTCGTCCACTGCTGGACATAGGCCTCTCCCATGGCACGCCACTGAGCACGATCCTCGGCCACTCTCATCCAGCTCTTGCCAGCCGCCCTGCGAAGATCATCGCTCCACCGACTTTGAGTCATAGATCATCATCCTATCTTATATACGTCCCACTGCAGGGCACATGCCTCCTCTCAGAATGAGAGGATGCATTCTTCTCAAAAAGAACAGATACATGAAGATATTTTCTTTTTTTCTGCCAGGGTAACCACAGAGAGCAGCTGACGTTGCTTGCCAGCTTCTACAAGCTCACGCGGCATCTGCGGAACTTCCTGAACTTCCGAGTTGCCATGGGCTTTGTCGACAACATTATTGCCAAATGTGAGTGCGAAACCTTAAGGCTGGCGCAGACCAGAGACGTAACAGTTATTACAAAACAGTTAACAAGACAACGAGCCGTTTTACCCGAGACGTTCATTAACAAGCTCTTATATTTCATGCATTGCGATTTCTACAATAATGTACTGGATTTGTCTAGTTTTGTCAATTTTGTAATATAAAACGCCAGTTAAAAGGAAAAAAAAAACTATTTTATGAAAGTGAAGCTGCTTACCGATGATGAGAAGTGAATAATTATTTGTATAAAATGGGTAAATGTACCTGCAGCTAAATCAATTTTAAGTTGTTGTCTAGTTTGGTTAAGGATCTGCTGCTATTTTTGGACTTATAGCTTTAGTTTAAGTATATGGATCTATTTGGGTAGTGTCACATTGTTTTATTTGACAGCCACACTACCACCTTCCTCGTATTGGGTAAGGGCTGAAAACCAGCAACTTTGCTGAATCCTCACCTTTTCACAAAATTGTATTTGTCTTTTTTCATTGTTTTTTTGTTTTAAGCTTGTGAATCTTTTTTTATTTTTTTTTTATTTATTCTAAATGAGACGTCAGTAATTTTTAAGTTCCAACATATTTCTCTATTTAATTTTAATGTTGACCATTGAAGAGAATTGCAGTTCACACTGTGAACAACACAGTGTAAGAAGTGAGGAATGGCACTATTAAAGCGTGGCTTGGTGGCTCACGACTTCTTGAGAGAGAGAGAGATGTTTATTTACACATATTCGATACACAGGAAATACAGTTGACAGGAAAAGATACAAAAAAAAATCATCGAAAAGTATAAATTGGGCCCCACTCAGCATAATGTTGCGGCAAACCACAACGCTGTTTTTCAGTGGGACCCTTCTTTCTTCTGCAAAGAATTCGTCTTTCCCCGAGATTTTGGATCAGACGTTATTGCATGACTGAGTAACAGACATTCAAATGTCTTTACAAATTAATGAAACAGTCTATTTGTCCGCAGATGTGGCGATCACGGTTGGTTTCTACGCCGTGTCGCGTCCGTTCTTCGTAACGGATCACAATCTCCTCACTACGGGGACTGAAAACGATCGGTTTAAGGTAACAAGAACAAGGATTAAATGTACATAGTAATAGTAAGGGGTTAGGTTCGTAAGGACTAGTTTACATAACGACTCTATAAGCAAAACGTCTTAGTTACATAAGGTCTTGGTAGCTAAATGTCTAATTGTACAAACGTCTTAATAGTAGAATGCCCGGGTTTAAGATTGGACTTAGTTCTATTACGTCTTGTTTGTATAACGCCCTAATATCAAAATGGTGTAATAGCAAAACGACTAGGTCAAACATTAATAACGTCTAAATGGCATAACGTCTAGATGGTTGAATGACAAGAAAAACTCAAACGTAGTTTGTGAAGGAACTCTTTGATAAAGAAACTTCAAAGTCGAGTTGCTGGCCGGTATGCAATCATGACGTTTTGCTACCAAGACCATATGCTATCCAGACACTTTTCCTTATGCGTCGTTTTACAATCAAGACTTATTAATAACTTGGACGTAAACTCTATTAGTCATTTTGCAACTTCGGGCGTTATGCTATAGTTGTCGATCGAACAACTAAGACATTCTACTCACTAGGGCATTCTGCAAAAAAGACATTGTGCTTACCAAGACCTTATGCAACTAAGACGTTTTGCTTATAGAGTCGTTATGCAATCTAGTCCTTACGAACCTAACCCATAGTAAGGTCTGCTCCCTGACATAACTATCCCATGCTAACTGTATAGAAAACTGGAACAATATGTTTAGGGCACCGATTGTACATTGTGTCCTAACCCTTAATAAGGCCCCATTTATTGGAGCATAGTACCACAGAATCAAAAGCAGCTATCGAATACATACCCGACAAAGGATATTTTTAAAGCTACTAGTCTATTATATAAAAATCTCGTGTCACGGTGTTTGTTATCGAACTCCTCCGAGACGGTTTGACCGATTTTTATGAAAGTTTTTTCTCCATATTCGGTAGGTCTGAGAATAGGTCGTAGGCTATTTTTTATCTTCGCAGACGGAGTCGCGGACAACAGCTAGTAACTATATAATTATTATATTGTAACTTATTAATAAAACCATAAGGTTTAATTTCCAAGTCAATGCATGTGGTCGCTAAGGCTCCCCAAAGCAAAAATCACGCTTTCTTTGGCAAAGTTTTCTGAACGCATTTATACTCAATATTTTTTTTAATCTCGCGTGAGATTGGGGGGGGGGTAAAAATCCTCAAGAACGCCTCGCGTAATTAATGGGCGCCCCCTAACTGGGTAGTTTACCCTACGTTAAAAAATTAAAGTCTTTTTTTTTCCACAGCATTACTACACATACGGGCGTATGTTAGTCAAGATGGCGGAAGCTATCGGCAGACTGGTGCTGTCCGGGCGCGAACTGAGCAAGCTAGCCGGACTTACTGCACGAGTGACCCAACTAAGAACTGTGCTGGGGGAGATCAACCAGGGGAAATACACTAGGACCATGGTGGGGCAAAACGAGAACGGTAACAGCGGTGAGTGCCACTGCTGCGCACAGGCCTTCTCTCAGGATGAGAGGGCTTGGGCTGTTCCTACGCAAGCTTGGATTGGGACACATTATTAATAACAATAATAATAAATCATGGGAAAATTGACACCAATTGACCTATACTCTAATTTTTTAGTCCGTAGAATTCTGACAGCTGTCATAATTTGACGAAAGATAGTTGACAGCTTAAGTTTTCCGTTCTGCTACGAATGTGTCTTGTGTATTTTATTTTCTAAGATTTTTTAATAATGGAATTACGTTTTACGACCATTTATGGCATGTTGATTAAATTTAAAAATATAAAATTAGTCCGAAGGTTAGTAATATACGATAATCGTCAAAGTGATACCGACAATGACTTTTTTTCCACAGAAAAAAATATATATTATTTATTATGTCTAAATTGTGCAATTTAAAACTAAACCAAGTATATTTTAACAAACAATATACAATAATGATTGTAAATTAAATTGTATTTCAGCTGCAAGATTTATGTTCTACATTTTTTTTCTTCGCATTTCTCACCACATATCTGAGGAACGTTTTTTCCACTGGCAATACCAAGAAACGTCAGTATTCTACGGACTAAAAAATTAGAGATTAGTCCCTTAGTCCCAAACTAAGCAAAGCTTTTACTATGGGTACTAGACAACTGATACACATACTTTGTATACGTGGATAAATACATATTACATACATTTTTTCGGGGGAAAATGAGAGAACCGTGAACATGTAATGCGGATGTACTGGTGCTTGATGATGGTTACATGTTTGCAGCGATGCCTTCGCTGATGGCGCCGGGCGCCGGCCGCATCATCTACCAGGATAAGATCATCCGGTTCGACAAGGTGCCGCTCGTGACTCCCAACGGCGATGTGCTCATCAAGGAACTCTCGTTCGAAGTCAAGTGAGTGCACGCTGACACGTCATCTATAATCTGTCTATTTAATCTAGTGTTCTCTCTGTTGCACTTTTGTATGCAAATGAAAGGGACAAGAAACTGTCAGTGGGCGTCAACAATCGCACGTCGATGGCGGGCTCGGCTTACATGCCGTTTGTTGGAATTTTTTCATCTGTCTCTCGTACCGTCTGACGTTGAATTTTCTCAAGTAACACAAGCTAAACGAGACAGGGAACTGGAAGCTTCAAACTTATTGACGTAAACCTATGACAGAAACGTAGCCCGAATTGGTAAAGAGTTGATTTACCCATGTACTATAAAAATGTCTTTAACACGTTCACAGTCCCATACAAATTTAAAATTCCTGGTAAGTCCAGCAAATTAATAGGCTAGACGACTAAAAAAAACTGTTTAGTCCGTCAGTTAGATTATTAAAAAATATTGTACACGTATTTTTTCTTTTGTTTGACAAACAAAAAATGAGGAGGATACAGTGCTTAGAAGTTTCGAGTGACGTCAATATATGGTACAATTTTTACCTAAGGGTGACGTCACAAGCCCCCACTCCGGAAGTTTGATGATCTATATCTTTGTCGTTTTTTAATAATTTGATAAACCAAAAAATACGTGTCCCATATTTTCCCATAATCTAACTGACGGACTAATTAGAATGACAAATTTTTAACCCAGTCGTCATCCCTATTGTACCGTCTTGCTCAGTGTGTAAACAAGACATTGTACTAATCTGAATGCAAGTCTGTTTGATTCTAGTGCCCCACATGTGGGCACAGACCTGTGAAGCTAAGTCGCTGTGACCCTTATAAGTGGCACTGGACTGTGAAAGTGTTAAATTCCAAATTCCTGGTAAGTCCAGCTTGTTTTAATCATTGTAAAGTCAAGGAAACTGAATCGCGTACCAGAGTGGAACCTTTTCACAACCAATTTCACGATCATTTCTTTGGCAGATGTATGGAATGTCAACATGACATTTGCAATGAAAAGGGTTCACCCTGGTACGTGATTCAGTTTCCAGTATTGTATTAATTTGGATAGTCTGGTTGTTCCTTTGTGTCCCATATGTGGGCACAGACCTGCGAAGCTAAGTCGCTGTGACCCTTATATGGGGCATTGGCCTGTGAAAGTGTTAAAATATCGTCTTTCTCTACAGATCAGGCATCAACGTGCTAGTATGCGGCCCTAATGGATGCGGCAAGTCATCCATGTTCCGAATGCTGGGCGAGCTGTGGCCCATTTTCGGTGGCTCACTCACCAAGCCGCCCAAAGGCAAGCTGTTCTACGTGCCCCAACGCCCATACATGACCTTGGGCACGCTGAGAGACCAGGCGAGTGTTTAATGCGGGGTGTTATAAGTTTGGCGTGTCTGTGTGTGTGTGTGTGTTGTGTGTGTGTGTGTGTGTCTGTCTGTGGCATCGTAGCTCCCGAACGGATGAACCGATTTTGATTTTGTTTTTTTTTGTTTGAAAGGTAAATTAGTCGGGAGTTTTTAAATTTTTATTTTTAGGGTTCCGTACCCAAAGGGTAAAAACGAGACCCTATTACTGAGACTTCGTCCGTCCGTCCGTCTGTCACCACGCTGTATCTCATGAACCATAATAGCTAGGCAGTTGAAATTTTCACAGATGATGTATTTCGGTTGCCGCTATAACAACAATTACTAAAAAAAAAAACAGAATAAAATAAATATTTAAGGGGGCATACAACAAACGTGATTTTTGCTCGTGTTTATAGATAATGGTACGGAACCCTTCGCGCGCGAGTCCGACACGCACTTATCCGGTTTTTGACGTGACAACGTCTAATAAATCGATGAACGCCGGCTGCGCGCTCGAAAAAGGATGACGTAATGTAACGTACATGTACGTACTAGCGCTCGGGTAATTTTCAATGCGGGGGGTGCGGGGTGCGGGGGGGAGTGCGGGAGAGGGGTGCGAGGGTACTAAAGGGGGAAAGAAAATTTAATTGATTTTGCTGTAGGATGCACCGTTTTCAAGATATTTGACAAAACACCGGTTCTCGTCCGATCACCGAGGTTAAGCAACGTCGGGCGCGGTCAGTACTTGGATGGGTGACCGCCTGGTTTCATTTTTGTTTTAGAATGTTTCGTTATGACGTTGTCATGTTATACTATCGTTCGTAAAACGACTTTTTAACCTTTTCGACGCCAACGACACATATCAGCACCGCAGGTTCTACGCCAACGACTTATATATCAGTCATGGCGTGCAGAGCGATATCTACCTACATGCATTTCTGTAGGGTTCAACTTCGCGTTTGACATTCCGATGTCATGGCGTATGAGTGAGAGCTGTTGTATTTGACAGAGCGTTGAAAAGGTTATTTTTTTATTGGTTTGTTCAGGTGATATACCCCCAAACCCGGTCGGAGATGGCGCGGCGCGGGCGCACGGACGCGCAACTCCTGGGCTACCTGGAGACGGTCCAGCTGGCGTACCTGACGGGGCGCGACGGCGGGTTCGACGCCGTCGAGGACTGGATGGACGTACTCTCCGGGGGGGAGAAGCAGAGGATCGCTGTGAGTAGCAGTACCAGTGGGGGGCAGAAACGTCAGCGTTGTGACCAAGCCCCTATACCACCAACGTCACAGGTGCTACAAGTCTACATAATTGAGAATGTCTAAAAAAAATACCAGTTGTTTTTATTTATTTTTTTTTGTATAGAAAAGTCAATTATAGGAAACTAATTTCAAAGATTTGTCATTTAGTTCACTACTTTTTCAAAATTAATTATTGATACTATTTTGGTTGATGACGCCAGATTATAATTGAGGGCTCCCACACTGCCAAATTTCTAAATCTATCCAAATGCGTAGGGTCGGTTCCCTAACTTAAGTATCCAGTTTTCCATACTAACTGCATAGAAAAGTGGATACTTATGTTATGGAACCGACTGTACGATAAGGCAACCCCTTTAATTATTTTTTGCGTAGTGGTACACTGTAACTAGTGTCACTTTACTGGCGCTGTCAAAGTGCTAGATGTCAGGCAGCGGGTCCAAATCAAACTAATTCACGCGTAAATTGTGAATAATTCTAACCACACAGAATAAAGTACGACTTGGACCGGTCACGCAATTTACACCAATGTCAAATGAAGGTCATTGCTTATTTGTTATGTAATAAATTCATTACATTATATTAAAATTAAATGACTACAGAAAACGAGTTAAAAAGCATTTATCTCGAAATGATTTTCGATTTTCTATACATTGCAAAAAAATAGACATCCCCAAGGGTTTCGTACCTCAAAGGGAAAAAACGGAACTCTTATACATAGAATCACTTTGTTGTCCGTCCCTCTCACTGTCAAGACCCTTTATCTCGGGAACGCGTGGAGGCATCGAGTTGAATTTTTTTTATCATAAAACCTATTTCTTCCTGAGGCGACCATGTAGGTATGGTCCAGAGTTAACTAGGTATATAACTCCGAGTTTGGTGCTAGCACATCGTTAACCCTTTCTTTTCCAGGCCCCGACAAATTAGATACACTACCACAAAACGAATCATTGTTTTATATTTTTTACAAATGCAGGATTAAAAAGCAAAGCATATTTCAAACAAATTCAATAGATTTTCTACCATATTGTAAAGGGAGTAAGATTGAATCTATGTATAGATTTATGTGGTCGCTGTATGCGCTATGCCTGGAAAAGGGTTCAGTGATGACAAAATACATAGTAATGTCCTCCATGACCCAGGGTTAACCGTTTAATTTTTTACCTCGTGACCCCTTAGCCTTAGTTTGGACATACTTTAACTGTGTCCTCCTGCCAGATGGCGCGACTGTTCTACCACGAGCCGCAGTTCGCAATCCTGGACGAGTGTACCAGCGCCGTCTCCGTCGACGTCGAGGGCTCAATGTACCAGTACTGCAGAGAGGTACGTACCATGGAAATGGTTAAGTTCCCTGACTATAGCTAAACCCTTAACCTCCTGAGGCCCAATGTCTTATTTTCAGTACAGTAAAATGTAATCCTTTCAGCCCAAGTAAATGTTAAAATTCATCAAATAGCGTCCCAATGTCCCAAAATAAGGACACGCACTAATTAGCAAGTACAATATTGTCTAAAATTATATTAAAGTATACAGGGTGTTTGGTAGTTACGTGCAAAGCTTTAAGGGGGTGATAGCTGAGGTATTTTTGAACATTTTTAGCCTTATATGTTTTAGCCGAAATTTGTTTTTTTTTTTATTGAAGACAGAAAATTTAGGAAAATACCCAGAATTTGATAGCCACGAGTCAATATTGCCCCAATGAGCGTTAATTTGGAAATTTTAAATATGGCACAGAAAAATGACGTAGACTTGTCTTTTTCACATGTTATTTACTTACTAGTAAAATTTCAAGACTGGTGCATTCTTAGCGAGTGCTCCCTGAGTTTGGTTTTTACTTTTTATCTCAGATTTAGCAAGCAATGCCAATGAGTGATACCTTAAAAGAAAGAACAATAAACAGGCATGTTTCTAAAAATGTTTGAACATTTCAAAGATTTTTTTAAATTTTTTTTTTATGGCCTAGAAAAATGACTCGGTTCCAACCTAAGACATTTTTCGTAATTTGGAATGCCTCCATTTTGTTTTTGTGGCAAGAAAGACACTTAAAAATTATTTCATTTGGCCCAATACACATTAAACTATCCGGAATAAAAGATTTGGTTTCCAAATTAACGCTCATTGGGGCAATATTGACTCGTGACTATCAAATTCTGGGTATTTTCCCAAAATTTTCTGTCTTCCATTTAAAAAAAAAAACATATTTCGGCTAAGACATATATAGCTAAAAATGTTCAAAAATACCTCAGCTATCACCCCATTACAGCTTTGCACGTAGCTACCAAACACCCTGTATAATGATTTTGTAAAAGTCCTGGGCAACTAGTACAAGTGCTTATAAATAGGATACTGGGTCGTTATTACAAACGTCCTAAAAATAGTTTGGGCCCCAGGAGGTTAACTGAGTCGTCGGCCGCGCGGTACAGAGGCTGGGGGTATGGCGACAAAGGGGGCCGGGAGAGGTGTGAGCGGAGAGCGCGCCTCGTGTGCCTGCCGCCCGCGCCTCTCCCGAGGCCGTATTGTCTAACGCTTCTGACGCTTGCCTTCGCTTTCACCATCTCTTTCTGTCAACGTTTTATACCGTTTGACAGAAAGAGATAGCGATTGCGAAGGCAAGCGTCAAAAACGTTAGACAATAAGCCTACCGGCCCAGTGGCGAACCTTACATAGAAGCCCTAAAGCCGGGCTTGCCTTATAAATCTCAAATCAAGATTAAAAATAAAATCCAAACATCGTCCAAACGAAAAAAGTTCTAATAAAATCACTTTCATAATAACGCGCTTTATTTTACGTAAAATACCAAGAATTGCATAACAAATCCGCTGCGCGGCCCGGCGGCGCTGAACGGCGATAGTAGCGACGTTATAAATAGCATGACATCTCGCTCGCTCTTGTGGGCTTTTACGGGGCTTCCAAGCGCTCTCTTCATACTTAGGAAAACGTTAGTTTTGCAAATATCTATGTATAGCTGCATATATAGCACTTTCTTTGCAATTTTGAATCTGGCTTACGGTGTGAAGTTTGTTGCGTTTGGTTTGGAACGCTTGTGCGCGGGCGAGATGAATAACTTCACGACTGTTTATATCGAATCGTGGGCCATGCAAGGCGTTGTAAAATGCGTGATTTGATGCAATTACAAAATAAATACGTATTCAAAGAGTATTGTAATATTATATGAACAAGAGTGGCAACTCTATGGTCAAATATGCATGTATGGAAGGTGCTGCCGCCCTACGGCTGCTCAAGAACTAATGTGACGTTTCTATAGATGTATACCTATCTATATCTATATGTTGGTAGTGATGTACAGCTATAGATACGCGTACCTATAGCAATGTATAGTCAAGGATTTTAATTGATAGGCTAATTGCCACTATTCGTATTTTAGCCGTCTAATTCAAATCAGCATATACGAAGTATAAGCGGCTAAACCCGATTTGCATTATACGGCTAAAATACGAACATTGGCAAGTGGCCTATCAATTAAAGTCCTTGACCGTACAATTTGGTACGCCATGGCCATGGCCGATGAATGACAACTGACAAGTTTGACAAGTCAAACAAGATGGCCGCTAATTTAGTTCTTCGGCAAACACCAGAGATCGCTGTAGTCGCATGAAAAGTGATGATATATGTAAGTGTGCCCCCCCTGTACGTATTCTTGTTTTAGTGCGGTGTACAGTGCGGTGCGTGTGAGAATGAGTCTGTAAAATTCTGTCTAGTAATAGAATGTTTAATGATTAATGTTTATTTCGGCAAAAAACGGCACAATATAATGAGTGAACTTAAAAAAAAATAGAATGAAGTGTGCTTTGGTAAGCTTGTCCAAACTGAAGAGTAAAGCGGCAACAAGATGGATTTACCTACATTAAATTATAAAAAAATAATAAAACATATCTCTCGGCTTGCCATAGCTTGATACCCTAGGCACGCCACTGTCCCGGCCCCCTTTGTCGTCATACCCCCCGCCCCTGTACCGCGCGGCCGATGACTCCTTAAACGGTCTAGCTATAATTTATTGAATCAGACGTTACTTTGCGGAGGGCTCTCTCATAGAACACCGGCGTGAAGCAGCAGTACTCCTGCTGCGTTTCGTACGGTTAGTGAGAGAGTCGGGAGTACTTTTGGGAGTACTTTGTATTGGGCAATACCTCTCCCCCTCCCCACCCCTATTCCCTCACGTTTTTTTTAAAGGCCGGCAACAGATCAGTGACTCTCTTTGAGTTGTTGATATTTATGGGCGGTGGCGATCATTACCCATCAGATGACTCTCTTGCTCGTTTTCTTCCCTCTCATAATAATAAAAAAAGGTCCATGCCAATGAACTAAAACAATTACTTTGCTCAACCGCGACCTTATGATAGCTACGTTTATGCAAGAAATGTGTGTTCATGCAGTTCCTCCACCTCCACACTGTACGAACACACACAAACCCAACCATCACCACCACCATACACTGACGCGTTTCAAACGCAACCATCACCATCACCATACACTGACGCGTTTCAAACGCAACCATCACCACCACCATACACTGACGCGTTTCAAACGCAACCATCACCACCACCATACACTGACGCGTTTCAAACCCAACCATCACCACCACCATACACTGACGCGTTTCAAACCCAACCATCACCACCACCATACACTGACGCGTTTCAAACGCAACCATCACCACCACCATACACTGACGCGTTTCAAACCCAACCATCATCACCACCATACACTGACGCGTTTCAAACGCAACCATCACCACCACCATACACTGACGCGTTTCAAACCCAACCATCACCACCACCATACACTGACGCGTTTCAAACCCAACTATCACCACCACCATACACTGACGCGTTTCAAACGCAACCATCACCACCACCATACACTGACGCGTTTCAAACCCAACCATCACCACCACCATACACTGACGCGTTTCAAACCCAACCATCACCACCACCATACACTGACGCGTTTCAAACCCAACCATCACCACCACCATACACTGACGCGTTTCAAACCCAACCATCACCACCACCATACACTGACGCGTTTCAAACCCAACCATCACCACCACCATACACTGACGCGTTTCAAACCCAACCATCACCACCACCATACACTGACGCGTTTCAAACCCAACCATCACCACCACCATACACTGACGCGTTTCAAACCCAACCATCACCACCACCATACACTGACGCGTTTCAAACGCAACCATCACCACCACCATACACTGACGCGTTTCAAACGCAACCATCACCACCACCATACACTGACGCGTTTCAAACGCAACCATCACCACCACCATACACTGACGCGTTTCAAACGCAACCATCACCACCACCATACACTGACGCGTTTCAAACGCAACCATCACCACCACCATACACTGACGCGTTTCAAACGCAACCATCACCACCACCATACACTGACGCGTTTCAAACCCAACTATCATCACCACCATACACTGACGCGTTTCAAACGCAACCATCACCACCACCATACACTGACGCGTTTCAAACGCAACCATCACCACCACCATACACTGACGCGTTTCAAACCCAACCATCACCACCACCATACACTGACGCGTTTCAAACGCAACCATCACCACCACCATACACTGACGCGTTTCAAACGCAACCATCACCACCACCATACACTGACGCGTTTCAAACGCAACCATCACCACCACCATACACTGACGCGTTTCAAACGCAACCATCACCACCACCATACACTGACGCGTTTCAAACGCAACCATCACCACCACCATACACTGACGCGTTTCGAATCCAACCAGAGCTAATCACAGCTCAAGCTCAAATAGCGGTACATAGGCGAACCTATTCCTTGAAGGGATCTCTTCCAGTTAATAATTAGGGGCACAACCTACTAATTTAAATTTTTCCGCAGAGGGGCATATCTCTCTTCACCGTGTCTCACCGCAAAAGTCTCTGGAAGCACCACGACCATTACCTCCAAATGGACGGCCGCGGCGGCTACGTCTTCGAAGAAATAGACGTCGACACCCAGGAGTTTGGCTCGTGAACTTTCGTAACGTTAGATATGGTGTCGGTTTGACACGACTATTTCACCACTCGTGAAGGGAGTGTTGCCCATAATTTCCGAATATCGTTTTTTCTTCGTGGCAATTATTCCATTCCCATATTTTCCCAGTCATTTTTTCCCAATATTTTATTTTTAGTGGGCATTGTTTCTCAAAATTGTTTTTTTTTCTGTTGGCATTCTTTCTCAATCTTTTTTAATCTCAACCTGTAGGCTTATTGTCTAACGTTTTTGACGCTTGCCTTCGCAATCGCTATCTCTTTCTGTCAAACGGTATAAAACGTTGACAGAAAGAGATAGTGAAAGCGAAGGCAAGCGCCAAAAGCGTTAGACAATACGGCCTCTGTCCTAGAATACTAGGTAGGTTAGGTTAGTTAGGTAGTTTCTTAATCGAAATAATAATAATACCTCCTGGGTAATTAAGAGAATAGAACAAAAAGAGAACAGTAAAATTAAACAGTGATAAAAAATAATAATTGGGAAAAAATGCCACTGGGAAAATATGAAAATGGAATAATTGACACGAAGAAATAACGTAATTTATGAAATGATAGGCCACACTCCATGAAGGGATATCCGTTAATTACGTGATATTAAGTTCTTACTCTTGTAAAAGAGCCCTTTGCGGCCTACTTGCAGAATAAACGTTGTGATTTTTTGATTTTTTTTTTTACTGAATATTTGTGTCACAACAACGAAATACACTTGGCGTCACGGAAATCGCACACCTACGGATTTTGCTTTCAAGCTAATAAACTCTTATCTTTATAACTTTTATTGCCTTTTTACTGATTTTGCATTGTTATTAAAATGGAGGATTAAATTACCTTTCATATGAGTCCACACACCCACACCCATACTCTACCTTTAAGACTGTATAATGACGGCTTGATACAGAAATCCGTGGGTGTGCGATTTCCGTGACGCTAAGTGTAATTGGGATGTCCCAATTTTTGACAACGTATAATAAATCGAAAACCGTTTGGAGAAATAGGCTCTGTGAAGCGTTCTCAGAAATCAGATTCCAAAAATATGATAAACTGAATTAAATAAAGAAAATTTAAGTAATGACCTTCATTTGACCCCTGCAGTGAATCGTCACAAAGGCAGATATAAAGCAGGTCTACACTCTAAAGCAAATTGACAGTTTGAAATGTTGCTGTCCTGCTTATAATAGCAAAGAGTGACAAAGACAGAACTTTAATCACATGATGCGCACCTGGCTTTAAACAGTTGTCATTTATCGTAAAGTCCGCAATGTATTACGAGTATTTCCAATGTATTTTTACAAATTTAATTATTAAATTACTACGTTACAAGTAAATATAAAATAATTTAAATATCAGATTTTAATAAAAAATATCTATTTACTATCACACCATTTAACAAACAGGAATAATCGAAGCTAAAAGAAGAGAAATAAATAAAACTATATTTTGTCATGGTTCATTTAGGACCCTAAGCCGTACTAACTTGTATTATTGACAGTGACAAGACAAATCAGAGGCCCTACCACGAAGTGCATAATTCGAGCTTCGTTTCGTGCCGTCCCGCTCACGCTAATATGATTTGATACGAGAGTGAGAGGGATAATACGATACGAACTTCGATTTTCGAATTTCGTAGTAGCCCCTCAGCAGTGCCACAGATTATGTTATGTACGACTTGATTTTTTCTAGGTAATGGAACGTGGCTCTCTCACTGTGACGTCACCCAACGTATTTCTTAAAAAAATTATAAAAAATTAAATACTCAACCAAATTCAAAATCGATGAAAATAGTATCTTAAAATATCCTATTCTTTCCAAAAAAAATATAAAAACTATAGGTTATTTTTTTTGGTGCATCCCAATTGCGATTTCCATAGTAATATAATATAATAAACAAGTATAACAAGATTTTAAAAAATCATCAAATGTGACGAAATTTATGAATGGCTTCCCGATATTTTGTGTGATAGATGTATATGATGCCGTCTCCATTTATTCGAACATAATGACTCTGTACGGTGTCACATCTGCCTCTTAAAAATATATCCGGAACTTGATGGCTTCCCGATATTTTATATGACAGATGTATTGATGCCGTCAAAGTATTCAGACAAAATAAAAAGAGACACATTCACTTAAAATATCAGGTATAGTATAAAGCTTCCCAGGTAAATTTTCGCTTCGAGCCATTACATTAAATTTGAACCTTAATACTATGACGATACAGTTTGTTTTGAAAGATAAGGGCTCGAAGTGAAAAGTTCACCTGGGAAGATTTATACTATACTTTCAGAGAGTGGTGAAACAGGATATGTCATCCATCAAACGTGCGGTAGTGCTGTGGTTGGTTGCTTCTGTCAAAATTCAAAACTTGAAGGCTTTTAGCAATATCTGTGATTTTGGCTTGTTCAAAATATGCAACAATCTGCCTGGTATTATACGAGTAGGTAGAAAATTAAAAAAAAAATACATTTCAAAGTTTCTTTTGATTCGCGTAAATATTGTCACATACACATGATTTTTGTGGGTATTTTTTATATTCGTTAACAAATTTTTTTACTACTATTTTATAAAGCCAACCATAGCACTATATTTGTGCTTTTCTACAATACAGAGCATACTTGCTCTGGGGACCATAGCAGTGGCGTGGCATCTTAACAATTCGATTCCCATCGGGTTGCCTAAATTTTTAACATGACGTCAGTAATGTCAGTTTGACAAGTGTGGCATTGCAATTTCCGAAGACATTTAACTCGCGCTTCTCTCACTGACAGGGTTGTCAATCGAAAATGTTCATTCCACGCCACTAGACCATAGTAAATGAAATGATGTAAAGTAATAAATGTTGCCAACCTATAAAATGAGCTTGCAATGTTGCTAGACCATATACTATGTTTTATTTATGTTTGTAAGTGACATTTTAATGTAATTTGTGTAAATATAATGATGTGCAATATTGTAATGTATTGTGAAGTAAAAGTACCATTATCATTTTAGAACACTGTAGCAAAATATACTAATTTTTTATCGTTAAAATGGAAAAGTGTAGGAAAATCAGGCCACCTGAAAAATATTTTGAGTTTATAGTTGAAATTTTTCTACGAGAGGCTTGTTTTAAAAAAAAAGTATACGATCCCGTAATTGTCGACCTTGAAGGAACAGTACACAGTGTACAGTGCAGGTCTGATTTTAACCACACCCGTTTTTAACAAGCTCTGTTGTATTTAAGCTTCAAAATTACATGTATTTTCGTTGTGTTATACATTATGTTCAAATCGGTAGAAATTTCGATGAATTCATGACACTGCTAAGTTTTCTTATGTGATGTATAATAATTGTGATCTACTTAACTATTTATTTTGGACTAAAGTGTTTGTTGTTTTAAGACACTTAAAAAAAAACATTATGTTCAATGTAATTGTTTATTTTCAGTACCTTCTGAACTGAAGTATTTTTGAGACGGACGTTATCTAAGCAAATATTTTTATGGTGAAATTTTAATAAACTGTCAACTGACAAGCATGGCAAAATGGCAAAGTAAAACAACAACAGGCTAGTATGTGTAAGCTTAAATGTTTTCGATGTTTTTTTGTCTTTTTTATTCCTGCTTATAATTTATGCATCTACTTTAAACAATTTTTACCATTACAATACACCTATTTTTTAGAATAAGTTAGGTTTAAACGTGTTAGCCAGCCAGAGACTGGGTTGATTGTGTTTGTCAGATTTTACGAGCGAAAATTTGTACAAAATTACATCTTTGTTTTAAAATAGTTAATATTTCGAACAAAGAGTTTTTATTTTTACTATGTATTGTCGGATAGAATGAAAATAAATAAGATGTAAAATGATTTGAAAATCTAAAACTTCTTATCATGTAATTCAGTGACAGCAACTGTGATAGCCGTTAAGTTTCTGTTTTCTATTGATCGGTGCTGAAATAAAGGGGGTTAAGGATACGAATTTTATTTACTTATTAGTCCTGTTTCCCTATTTCCAAGCTCTTTTTTCTTCTAAGCTTATAATTTTTCTCATTGATATTCTGTATAAGTAGTATACAGGGTGTTCCGTAAGTAGTACGACAAACGGAAATGGGAGGTAGGTGGGCAGGTCATCTACCAAATATCAAAAAATGACCTCAGTGAAAGTCGCACTGTTTTCGAGAAATTTCGATTTTTCTAATTTTTTTAAAATGTACGTGCACGAAGATTTTGAGTTGTGATATTCCGAATTAATTATTTTTTGCATTTATTTTTATTGAAAAATAAACTTGAATAGTTGTGTTATCAGATGCAAAAAGCCATTTTTAAAAAACTATTGCAGTTTTTTTTATTTCAATTTAAATTTTGCCTTTTCTCCTAAACTTTGGTCATGATTTGATATATCACAGTGAAAAAAATTATATAACCACTGTTTAGCTTACTAGCTTAAAAACATGTCCATTTAATGGACATTCAAAAATAATAAATAGCTTATAAAAAAAATATTTACAGGAAAAAAATCTCCATACAAAGCATTAAGTACCCTACAAATCTCGTTAAGACAAGTACTACCACCTTATCTAAGTTGAGGCACAAGATGGATCAGAATGCATTCTGGTTAAATTCAGCAGCTATGCAAAACTAAATAAGTGAAAGAAATCTAAATTTGCGCGTTTTATTAAAAAAAAATTAAAACTCATTCATATTTGAACCCAATCTTATACTGTTAATTCGGGTATAGTTAAATAAACAAATGATAAACAAAATTATTTTTAAATTTTGAATTTAAATTTAGCGGCGTTAGAAATCTTTGCGGCCAGTATTTTTTTAAATAAAAATTTGGGCACGGCGTTGTTAAGTTTCAAGCAATCTCTTAGTTTGAGAATATTGCAGATTAATAGTTCGAATTTGTTTCCATTTTGAATAATTGTGCTATACGATGCAAAAAAACGTTAATCTGCTTGCTCTGGATAAATTCAGCAGCTAGGATAAACTAAAACAACTTAAAATTTTAATTTAGCATGATTTCTTTGATAAAAAAAAGTTAAAACTGCAATTTTCAAACTATGAAATTCGGGTTGTAAACTTAACAAAGCTTTGTACAAGTTTTACTAAAAAATACTGGCTGCAAAGACTTCGGAAGCCGCTAAATTTAAATTCGCAATTTAAAAATAATTGAGCGTGTCCGACAAGCTCTTGGCCGGTTTTTTTGATATTTGGTAGATGACCTGCCTGCCCACCTATCTCCGATTTCCTTTTGTCGTACTACTTACGGGACACCCTGTGTGTAGTGTGTAAGTACAATACAATACAATGACTCTTTATTGTACACGACCAAGAAAACACTGGGTACTTACAGAAAAACAAGTTAGAAAAAATATACAAGGTAAGCAATAGGCAATATGTATATAATTATTATGTTTGTACTTATTGTTTCGAATATTTATTGATTAATATTTCTGCATTTCTCCTGTATGTTGCTTCCACCACCTACATAAACCTGTTCATATTTCTACATGTAGGTATCCAACATTGGCTGTCTGGAAGAGATAGCTTTTGAGCGATAAGACCGCCTATTTTCTGCCTGGATATTTATTTTTGTTAATTTTTCTGTACTGTTTTTGGTGTTTAATAAAGAATTTGGTATTGTATTGTATAAGCATCTGTAGCTTTCACCATATTTATTCCTCTTTATCATGTCCGACCTGTAATCCTCAAAATACAAGAAATGTCAGTGTTGCAACTCTCCAGTTTACACAGTTTACGACGTTGATAACGGAAAGATAAAGCATTAACTGCGTAAAATAGAAATTTAACTATAGGTACCTAACTGACCTTTGGATCTTAATTTCATAGCTTCGGAAAATTCAATGGAATATAGTTTATTCGAATTATGACCACGAAGCTGCGGAAAAATAGAGAAATATTATGACGCAATGGGGAGAAATCCTGGTATTCTCATGTATGAGTAATCCGAAGGAAGTACTTTTGAATTTCCCACAAAAAGCCTCGATAAGCGTCTCGTGACGTCACGATGACGTCAGGCAGGCAGATGACGTATTTGCTCCATTTCTACTAGTAGACGTTTCAACTTCGTATGACTTAGCAATTGATAACATTTTTTATGGAGAATATTATCTATTTCACTTCAAAGTTAATAATATATCTAACACTTTGAATTCAACGTTTCATACGATTACTGGTCAATTGCGTAAAACAGGGGAATATTAATACTATTGATTTATTTCTACGCGTAGTACGAAGCGCAAAAGAGGCCCGCTTCGCATCAGCTGTTGTAAAAAAAAAATAACGGGACATCGAAGGCGACTGGTCACACCGCGACGGCCACATCAAATCTGGGGGTCTGGCGTGTGACCCTGTTATTTCTATCTTGCAATAAAATAGCTGTGTAATCTTATTTAGGAAGTGCGCCGTTGAAATAGTGAGCGAATCGTAAATTCTAGTGGACTATATGTGTAAAATATGGAACGTGCTACGGGAACAGAAGTGTACGGGTGTGGCTCACCGCAGTCTACGGATATAACGCTGAACATACAAACGACCACTGGTGGTAATTTCTCTATCAGCCTGAACGGTAAAAATACAGTGGAGCACCTCAAGAAGCTCGTTTCGAAGAAGCTGAAAGTGTCTAAGGATCGGATATGCTTGTTGCATCGCGAAAGGTAAGCTCTATGGTAGACGCCAAGCTTGTATTGTCAAACATCACGGAAATAAAGTTGCGTCGATGCGATGACGCATCCGCGTCCTTTGGGTCGTATCGATATCGAGTTTTGTGTTCGCAGGCAACTGCGGGAGGGGACGCTGGAGGAAAATGGACTCCTGGACGGCTCTCGCGTCATCCTGCTGCCAAGTGTGGAGACTGGCTTGCTGGTATGTACCCACCTCCCGTCGTCACGTGTTTTACATCGTGAAAATTTAATCAATACAAGCTTAATCTGCTAAACTGTTTACCTCTTAGGTTAGCTTCATATGCTATTATCTGTTCACAGAGCCAGAGACCCGAAAATTCCGTGATGCAAGCACTGGAGTCACTGAACGACACACAAGTTAACGACTTCCTCACGGGCAAATCCCCTTTGAATTTGACTATGAGGTTAGGTGACCACATGATGCTGATCCAACTGCAACTATCAACTCTCAATTCTGGCGCGTCCGGCAGTGGTCGCTCGCTGAAGACATCCACACCCAACAAAAGCACTTCTGTACGCTCAAAACGCGACACCAGGGAAACACCCAGCCCTCAAAACACACCAGAAAAGCCTACCAACTCTGAAGACACATCGGATAATGAAAAACCGGCTCAACCAAAACAGGCGCACACTTTACAGAAGCAAGATTTGGAAATACTACAGAATGCATTTGATTTGTATTTGGCTGAAGAAAACTTGCAGAAAGAAATGTGTGAAGAGAAAGAAGAATCTTTAGACACTACAAATTGTACTCTCTCAGATTTGTCAGACACATCAGTAGAGAATGATCAGTCACCAATCAAGTCCCTATCCAATTTGGTGTCGAGTCCTATAGACGCATCTACCTCAGAAAGCCGAGAAGCGGCGATCGCTAACTCTGTAAAAAGTAGTTTGATAGATTTATTGTCGAAGAGTAAGTTAGCAACTGAGATGCTACCATCGACAAGTGGCACGCGTGCTCCCCGCGCCTCTACCCTCACCCCCGACAGCTCCCTCAGTGATGATAGTGATAACTTCACCGACCAGAGCTCATTCTTAGCTGAAAGCACCATAGATGAATACCCCATGGAGAACCTATTCAACAGTGCCGTAGATAAAGGCCTGTTTGAAGACCAAGATGAGTCTATGATGGACCGTGAAATCTCCAACCTAGCCACCACAAGCCATGGCACTCCAGCTGCCTCAGGCACATTACCTTCTTTCCAGAGTATTGAACCTATAAAAAATAAACGCTTTCAATATTTACTTCATAAGACATCAAAATTCAAACATCCCATTGGCCAGAATAAGCAGAAGGCATTTATGCAGTCTGTCGTCAACAAACACAAGAAAAGGATGCAGATACGGCAGGACAGCAATATGGCGCAGCCTTCGACTTCACGCACAGAGCCATACATCACCAGCTCAAGGAAACTAATACTGCAGCCCAGCGCTCAAAGCGAGGATGCCGACCTTGCCACTCCCTCTACTTCTAAGCAGATTCCATTTGTAGCCCCCGACGCTCCCAAAAAGCCACAGCGGGCGTCGCCGACTCCGCCTGTTGATACTAAAGCTCTTATAGAAGCTTCTAAGAACCTCACACAGAAGTTGAAAAAGTTGTCAAAAGAGGTGTTGACAAATAAAATTGATCTCAGAACTGCCGAGGAGACCGTCCGCTCGAAAGTAGGGCCAGGCGCTGTCATAGAGTCCATGAAACATCACGGCAAAGGAATTTATTCAGGAACATTTTCGGGCACACTGAACCCTGCACTTCAAGACAGGTAAGAATACAAATTTATCTTGAAATTAATACACCTTGTGAATATAAAATGACTTAGAATGATTCACATTTACGTGTCAGCATAAATTCTCTGTGGTTGACTTGTTTTATTCAACCTAGTTTTAATAATTCCAGATATGGCCGACCAAAGAGGGACATCTCTACAATTATTCACATATTGAATGACCTGTTGTGCGCGGCGCCGCCTATCGCTCTCGTTCAGGTGAATTCTAATTACTATTATTCTGTATCATTCTTAGATACATTACTAATATTTAAGGTTACGGATTTTATCTTAATAAACAGATCCCATTACAGATATCTTTGTTGTTTTTTGGCAATAACATGTTTGCTCAATGAAATTTAAGATTTTAGAAAAGCAAAGTTTTTTAAACAATATCATAAGCATAAACATATAGCCATATGCGTCATTTCGTTTGTGTGATGGGGGTTAGAATGTCCAGCACATTATAAATACATTTTTTTCTATAATATCACTAAGAATAAAATATTACGAATTTATCAGAGACTGGTGAATCAGGTCCTTAATTGAGTTTCATTGTCTCACTAATGCAACAATAAGTACAATTAAACTATCACTGGAATGCTGGTTTAATGGTGATAACATGAAAAACTCCGTATGAATACGGCAAAGACTCTTGATCATGTAAATAAATAAAAAACAAGCTTATTCTTTGTAAAAGTATGTACCTTTGTGTGTTAATCGCAAATATTTCACAACCATGTATGTAGGGTGAACTGAATGCTTTGCATTTGCAATTTCGAAGAGATATTGGATGGATCCTTTAGACCATTTTCAAGCAAATTTAATTTGAAAGGTTACTGTTTTTTGTTGATTATTATGAAAACTTTTTCTGACTTTCATAACTAAAATTTTCGGGACTTAATCACTAACTAATATAATAATAATAGTAACTAAATCGACTACTACCTATTAATAATAATAGTCAGTATGTAACTCCAACAAGATGGGATGGTACAGGACCAATCTGTTTGGCGAGCCTTGGGGGAGGCCTATGTTCAGCAGTGGATGTCTTTCGGCTGAAATGATGATGATGATGATGTAACTAGTAATTTTAGCAATAGTTTGTATGTTCCGAGAAATATTAGTATGAGGGAGTGAAAGTTTAAAACATTATAGTCTTGCATAAATTTGCATACACATTAATAGCTGCTAGGGTAACATGTGGTGCAAAGGAGTGGAAAATGGTTTTTTTCAGTATGATCTATAATTATCTTGCCCCTTTCATTTTCAGTAGTCAGATTGATTGTAGATGATTCTTATTAAAAAAGCAATAATTATGAGCGAATAACCAGCGGAGTAGCTCGCTTTAAAAATGATGTATTAGCAAAAAACACATTTTGAGCAGATATTGGCCTAAAATCCCAGATTCCAAATGTGCGTTAGTCACTACACCTTGTATCGCACATGTTCTTACGCAATGCGATAACAGAGGCATAAATGGCTAAAATGAAATGAGATAGACTTAAGTAAAATAGAGTTATGAACAGTGGCATTAACCAATTTTTTTATATAAATTTAAGTTTTAAAATGTGATGCAATCTTAGTTTGGGTTTGTGATATTGTTGTTTTTTTTTGTTCACACTATTGTTTGTTCATGGTATCATTGTTAGTGTTATTACCCTAATGCTATTGCTCATTTGGTTCCCTGATAAACAAGACACTAAAGTTTTGGGGACAAGCCATTAACTTTTAATGTTAGAAAATTTACCCAATCTGTGATATAATTAGAAGAACATTGTTCAAGTTATCATTCAAAAAGCATAACAGTTCCTTGGTATATTCCAGAAGGAGCCAAAACACTCGTGTTCGACGAGCGCGGCGCAGGAGAACAAATGCTCGGGCTGCAGCCAGGCGGAGCGGTGTGAACCCTGCCACAAGTGCGATACAGCCAAAGCCCTGGCCATAGAAAACTCCAAGACCAAATGCAAACTCGAACAACTCCGGCTCGTCATGCAACAGAAGAAACAGAGGCGTGAGGCGCGCAAGTTGAAATCCCTCCCCTACACCACAGTACCACCCAAAACGCTCGCGTCCCCCGACCAAGCCGCCATGAGCGAGGAAATAGAGACAGTTGCCTAACACGCGATCCTGCTCTAACTCGATTTGGCCGCCATTTTGTCGAAGCCGCTCGGCAACGAGTCTTCCAACTCGATATTTGTAAATAGCCCACTTTAAATGGTTTTTGTGTTGGGAGTTATTAGCCGACGATAGCGGTAGTTTTTTTATTTTAAGCGAACTCTGCGATCGAGTATAATATCCGTTGGAAGACGGTCACGCATATCCGATGGTGTCGCTTCCAGTGCGCGGCTCCTGAACAATGGCGTTGGTTGCTTTTGAAATGTTACAATGGTGCTGATGTTCAAAATGCGAATATGCAAAACGATTATTGTCTTGCGCGGTAGCTCGGAAAGATTACGGAATAGGTACTTTCACTTAGTCCTTGACAAAGGATTTCCGGGAGCGTGCGACGTAGTCTCCGCTAGTTCAAGAGCCGCGGAGTCGACTCATCCATATTCTAAATACCACGCCTAGTTTCGGACGTAGACGTGCCGTCAATGTAAGTGCTATTATACGCATGTACAAATGATAAGATTGAATAGCAAATCACTAGTTCGTAGTTAAGGGGTAAATTGTGGTCCTCCGAAACGGTAGCCTAGCGCGATTTAAAATTGAATTTTTGTTGTTGTTTCTTTTAGATTATATTATATTATATTGGTTCGATAACCGACTCTGTACCTAGCTTAATTGTATGGAATAACGTAAGGTTCGGTAGTTCCATGTGCTTTCTGACTCTAGAATTTTTTAGGTCACCTTGTTTGTTTAAGTTATGTAACTTCTCATGCAGTTGCAGATTTGGAACACATAATTTTATTCCGTATTGTAGTGAATAATCGGCACTGTTTTTGCTATAGTTATTTTCTTTGTTTTTTTTTTCTCCTATCACGGAAAATGTTATAAAATAATAAATTGTTTTTTCTTACATACTCTTAATTATTTTTTTATTTTGTTTTATGTTCGCGCACGACTAGACACTATGTAAGTGAGACACCAATGTTTAACGCAATAATTATATCGTTCGTTAACGACCTAACTGCAGGATTCGAGGACACTAGACTAGCTTTGTACATAAATACTACGCAGAAACTCTAATAGCGGTTATGTGCTTTTTGACTTATAACACATCAATTTTATATAAGGGACTATAATGATCAACTGCCTAGAAATGCATTAGTAAATAATTACGAAACACTGAATAATGGTTGCCTATGTAAACAGCGGCGACGTTTGGATAGTTTAGTGTGAAATTAACACATGTATTTAAACTATTTAGTTTATATAGCAAAGTGCGATCAAGGTTTAATTTACAGAGTTATATGTATTACTTTGTCTTCCGTGGATGATTTCTGTTATCTGGATATGTGATGAATCCCATATTGGTAAGGGGCCAAGGTGATTGTTTTCCCTTAGATTAATACAATCGAAGCAATAATCTGATCCTAACATCGTAAATAAGTGCCTGTTGTATGTAAGGTGCGTTTATGTAATGTGTTGTGCCATACGTGTACCCGTTAAGTTTTCGATATTACAAACGTGAGGGAATTATTGGCACCGTTTATTTCATCCCCCATTTATGTATTCGATCTCTTACTGATTCAGCGAAGATCTCGAACATGATATATTTATGAGATTTTCTTCTCGTGATGGTACTCAAGACTTTTAGTAAATGCAGCTTTTTCAGACCCTATTGTTACCAGTTGTAAAATTAATTAGTCAAGATGCGTTTTCGTTATAAGTTTGGGAAAAATGCGAGTTGTTTTTTTGTCCTTGTATTTGCATGTCTAGTGAGGAGAATAAAGATACATAACAAAGTAAACGAATGTTATTAATTCATCATTTTAGGTCTAAGGCCCTGTTTACATTATTCCAGTAAGGTACTGCACGGCTGCGTTGCCAACCGATTCACAAGAGATCGATCGAGCACCCCACTGTTAAGCTACAGTACCTATACAGTGGATAACCTCCTCCTTTTTGAAGTCGGTTAAAAACTTAAGTAAATGACCTGTTGTAGTAGTAGTAAGTGACGTGTCCGTATAAACAAAGTGATGTTCCAAATTTGAAAAATGACAACCACTCGTCTGCCAAAAGTAAAAAAAAGCCTGCATTCTAGTCTCGTTTGTTTCAAATAGTACTAATGTTAGATTAAAAAAAAAATACAAAAATATAGCCTTAAATCTGTCGCGGATCCGAGAGCTCCATATCAATTCTGTCGACTACTACATAAAACAGGCTTATTGTCTAATGTTTCTGATGCTTGCCTTCGCAATCACTACCTATTTCTTTCTGTCAAACGGTATAAAATGATGACAGAAAGAGACGGTGAAAGCGACAAGCGTTAAGCTGGAGCCCCACTGCTGCGCACGCTACGCACGGACACGCTATACACGTCGCCCACGTGGGTCCATTGGCACGCGGCGGACACGACGTACAAATATGCGTTCTTGAATCTACATAAGCACGACGTCGTCTGTACACGCGTACGCCTACATACGTTTCTGGCGGTTTCCGGCTATCTGCGCCTTGAGGGGTGGGGTAATTCGAATCGGTGCGGGGCGGACCGTTTCCATTCTGTACGTCAGTACTATTATATATTCTGTGCCATTGGTCTGGATACGTGTGTCAACATTTTCACAGCAACCAATGCACGTAAAACGTGTGGGCCACGTGGCTACGTCGGTCTGCTGCGTGTGTCTATATTCCCCACTGCGGGCCACACACATGCAAATACGCGCGTGCGGGCACAATAAGTAATAGCACTAACGTATAGAAGGATCACTCTCCAACAAAAGTCAACTTTAGGTATAAAAACTTGCGTACTCTTACTGATTGCACGCGAAATTGAAACTTATCGTGTGATACCAGCGTTCCTATTCCGTTGGGCACCGCTGATCCGAAACCAAGGACACACACAGGGTTCACACTCGCCGATATTTGGTAGGTATATAAATCAAGAAAGATAACAGTGTGTATTAACCCGTCACACGTCCACCATAATAAAATTAGTAAAATTAATTTTTGTGCGGGATATGTCCTAGAGACTTCAGTAGTAGTCTCTAGGACATTTCCCGCAAAAAAAAGTTAGGGACTAGCGTAGTCCCTGGGACGCGTGACGGGTTAATTCAGTAAACTACCTTTAGTAAGTAAGTAAGTTATTTAGAAGTCATTGTTTGTTGCAAAAATCACAGAAAAAAAGATGCGCGACGCGGCTAGCGTGCGAACCGAAGGCCGACCGACAACCTACTGCCTTAATACGCCTCCCCGGGAGGCGCGCCGGCAGAACATACCTAAACTGCGGAGTGAAACCCCCCTGGGGGGTTTCGTAGCGTGGGTCGCTAGCGTGTGCGTGGCAGGCACTTCGGAACAGACCACGCGTGTATCAGTGATGTCATTTCGTGCGCAGCGTGCTCGTGCACTACTGTGGAAGTACCTACCTACCTACATTTTTATACAAAGCGTTTTTGTACCCGTGTGTAGCTTGACCGTGCGCAGCAGTGGGGTTCCGGCCTTAGACAATACAGCCTCAGGTAATTTTCTTAAGTTTTTCACCTATAATAATGTAAACAGGACCTCAGGGGTCGTCGCAATCGAACTACAGATCGAAAGTAATAAAACTGGCAAGTTTATTCTAAAATATTTAATACACTGCAACTGTCATGTGGTAATACGTTACTATGTTATGGTACAAACTAACCGGACCAACAGAAACTAACTAGGTGCTGTTCTTTGAAAAACAATATATTCACAACAAAATACGTCACAATCTTATCACTACGTCTTTTAAAACATCAACTCGAACATAATTAAGTCTGTAAGATTTATTCATTACAAAATCTGATCGAATAAAACTTACAACTAGAGAACAATAAGTGATAAAAACCGACGGGCTCGACAAAAACAACGTCTGTACTTCTCGTAAATTATTTTATTATAAAGTTCATCATATAAATAGCACATAACCCACACACGCGTCGCGCACACGCGCCGCCGCCGGAAACGATACCTCCATAAAGCTAACCCGACTTGCCTATTTGACCTACTACATTAGTCATCAACTCGTGACCTTTCTCTGCATACTATAATACACTAGTACGATTCGTTTTTTTAGCACTAGGAAGAAGGTAAGCGATCTTGAAGTGGCTTTATTGAAAAACACTTGAAAAAGAAGTCACAGCTAATATGTAACAATTTGAAAGGAAATATGGTCATTTACACTTTTGGTTTCATTTTTAAAAGAGTGTTTCAATACTTGTCGTCAAGATTGTTTACCTTATTTCTAATGTATACATAACCACGACAAAATAGTTTATTCAAAAACAAGCGAAACAAGCCGCCTTAGCTCTACGAACGTATCGCGTCCCCCGACGGAGTCAACACTGATATTTTAGAACAATAGCGTGCTCATTCCTCCCATCTCAGCTTGTTCTTTGACGAAGATCTCAAAGTATTGGTATATGATGGTAACAGCGAGCAGGATACCGGTGCCCGAGCCGATGGCTCCGAGGAAGTCGGCTAGGACTGACAGAGCTCCGATGCAGAGGCCGCCGAAAGCCGCCGCGGTGGGGATGTAGCGGTTAAGCTCGTGGATCATGGAGTTGTCGCGATGGCCACGCATCACCATCTGTTGTTCTTTGAGCTGCTTGGCGACCTGAGGAAGAAAAGAACTTTGGTAACGATAGATACACCTGCGCAGAATAAATACTTAAATACATAGAAAACATCCATAACTCAGGAACAAAATGTTCGTGCTCATCACACAAATAAATGCCCTAACCAGGATTCAAACCCAGGACCTCTTGCTTCGTAGGCAGGGTCACTACCAACTAGGCTAAAGCGGTTGTTAAAGGATGAGGAGGATGTGAAAAATACACATAGAATACCCAAGTTTTCTGAAAATTCACTATCAATACAGGAATTGAACAACTTGAACTTAAGAAGTTATGAGTCACTCCAAACTTTACTGTGATTCCCTGGCATATTTTTATCAGAGGGAAGTCCCTGCATGAAACTAACTTTCATAAATGGATGCTGACAAAACTAGAAAATAGAGACAAATACGAAATTGTACCTTGTTGACTACTTTACATTTTATAAAACGAGTTATGTGACTTAACACCTTCACAATATCGAAAAACTGAACTTTTTTCCACACACGCATATCTGTTGGAACTCTTTATTGGAATTTGACACTTGACATTAAAAATTATAGCTGATAAGACTATCGAAGGATTTTTGATTTGATACACGCCCCCTCGGATATATAAAATAGTACATTGTGCATCAAGGGCCGTAAGTAGGGGATTACTAACGAAAGTCTATTAGAAGCCCGACGCCGAAGGCGGAGGGCTTTTAATGACTTAAGTTTGTAATCCCCTTACTGCCCGTGATACACACAATGATTTTCATCACACTGCGAGGAAAAAACCCAAAAATAAAATTATTTTGTCTCTAAACACTTAAATTGAATAAATAATGGCTACCCGCCGATACAGATTGACACTTTTTTCAAGTCATCTACCATAGATAATGTAAACTGTGTTTAGAATTTGAATGCCCTTGGAATGCCCATACGGCCAGAATCTACCAACATGTTAAAAAAATACTTACTAAAATTATTGCAAAACTATTTGATATAAATTTTAAATATAAAAATAACGAAGTTTCATGAAGCGTAGATAAGTTTTGTGTTGAAAATTAGGTTATAGTTAAGTTTTAAAGATATAAATAAAACGTTGGCTGACAACCTCCTTAGTCTGTTTGCAAATTTTAAAACTAAAGTTAGAACTCCCTTGGGAAGAAAAACTGTACGTAAATCCATAACTCCCTAACAACAAATTGGGAATGTCAAAAAAAATTACCAGTGGTTTTTATATTTTTTTTGTATAGAAAAGTCAATTATAAGGAACTAATTTCAATATTTTGTCATTTAGTTCTCTACTTTTTTGAAAATTAATTATTGAAACTATTTTAGTTGATGACGTCAGATTATAATTGAGGGCTCCCACAATGCCAAATTTCTAAATCTATCTAAATGCGTACGATAAGGCAACCCCTTTAATTATTTTTTGCGTAGTGGTACACTATACACTGTGTCACTTTACTGGCACTGACAAAGTGCTAGATGTCAGAGAGCGGGTCCAAATCAAACTCCGTAGTATAATCCACGCGTAAATTGTGAAGAATTCTAACCACATAGAATAAAGTACGACTTGCACCGGTCACGCAATTTACACCAATGTCAAATGAAGGTCATTGCTTATTTGTTATATAATAAATTCATTACATAATATTAAAATTAAATAATTACAGAAAACGTGTTAAAAAGCATTTATCTCGAAATGGTTTTCGATTTACTATACATTGCAAAAAAATAGACATCCCCAATTAGGCCTTTGTCATTTAGTATACAGGCATGGAATAACACCATTGACGAGCAAGTGTGATGAAAAAAAACTTACATCCTTAGCGGAGGACCCAGACACGTCGATCCAGGTCTTGGAGAAGAACGCGCACGAGCCAAGCATGAAGAATATGTAGAGCACAGCGTGGACGGGGTCCTGCGCGATGTGCGCCAGCGACTCCGGCGGGCTGAAGTAGTAGCACAGCCCGCCCACCGGGTACGCGCGCGCCGGCCCGCCGCCGCCCACGTCCGCCCACACCCCCAGCAGGTTCACGAGGAAGTTGCCGCTGAACTTGACAGCCAGCATCTGCAGGGGTTCATTTTTTTTTTAAATCTATTATTTTAACCCTTTGTAAGGCCCCATTTATTGGAGCACACTACCACAGAATCAAAGGCAGCTATCGAATGCGTAACTGACAAACGATATTTTTAACCTTTTCAACGCCAACGACACATACAGGGTTATTTGTAATTCACTAGCATCCTTTTAACCTTAAACTCCTACCACTACCACCAAAAAACATTTGTTATACGACTTTTTAAAATGGATTACATTTTTTTCCATACACGGCACAGAATATCGTAAAAATACGGGTAATCTCAAATTTTCAAAACGTTATTACACCAAAAATGTAAAGTTATGACAAAAGTCGTAAAACAAAAAAGATTTGTTTAAGTGGTAGGAATTTAGGGTTAAAAGGATGCTAGTGAATCATAAATCATAAATCATTTATTAATTGTCAAGACTGTGTACACAAGCTCACAACATTACAGAATTAGAGTTCCAACAGTTTATCCATTTCGGACGTACAATAAAATTTTAACTTAAATTACAAATAACCCTGTATATAGGTCACAAAGTAGTGTCAAAGTGACCTTGACACAATGTCATAAGATTCAAAGCAGGTTTACGTTTTGTCGAGACGTGGCGGTGAAAGGGTTAAAGCTAGTCGTATTTTCAATAATTACAATGGAAGTTGTGACGTATAGTGTAATCAATAAAGTTGAAATTCCAACTCAATGCATGTGGTCGCTGAATCGCCTCTGCCTTATAAAGGGTTAACGAGGCTTGAGTCAGCCTCACGGGAAGCCACAGAAAACTACAACACACTTAACTGTTGCCTAGCCTAGCCTAGATGGAGTCTCTGTATAAAAGCATTTCTGATGAATCTGTACCGGCATCCGGCTTACTCAGAATTACATTTACACCACCATTATACATGTTTAAATGAGCCAAATATTTCTTCCTAACGTCTCCAATCTGGTCACATTTCAGAAAGAAGTGCATGAGCTCCTCGGTTCTGTTACAACCCCTACACAAGGGTGACTGCATGACTCTCATCAAATTAAAAAAAAAAACAATTAAGTGGAATGTGACCAGATCAAACACGTAATGCTGACTTAAGTAAATAAAAAATAAAAAAAAATATATAAAAAAACAATACAGGGATGTATTGGGTCCCTTAGTTAAAAAAAACTAAAACAATATCTACATCTTAACTATATCTACGTTAAGTGGAATTGTAGAATGCTTCCACCGTCAAAAAAGAAAAAAAAAATTAAAAAGGAAAAATAAAAATATTGGAGATGTCTTCCAATGTCACAATAATTAAAAATGATTGTATTAAAAACACATTTCAGTTCAAGTAACCATTAAACCAAAGTTGGCTCACACTCACGCACTACTACTACCGTCGTTAAGGTGTCAAACTTATTGAACTTTTCTGTATGAAAACAAATGTCATTTGGACAAAGATCAAATACCTTTTGAACGCTACACATCGTTTTTGTTCCAAACAATATTGATTCTTACGCGGATTACCTATTGTCGTATATAGACGACGCTGGCGTTCAAAAGGTAGCTGTATTCTTGCAAGTACAACTAGAACTCACCTGCGATATAACGTAAAGGTTAGAAACGAGCGCCGACTGCAAGATGATAGGGATGTTGGAAGTGTAGAACAGTTTGATCGGGTACGAAGAGTACTGGCCGCGGTACCGGGCCGACTTGATGGGTAGGTCCACGCGGAAGCCCTGGAAATAACATGGGTTATCATAGCTCATTTACACTCGCGTACGAGTGGCGAGACGAACTGCGAGACGAGCTACGAGACGAGTATGAATTGGCTCGCCTCGCGCCTCGTCTCGTGATTTGCAGGCTCGCGTCCGGAGCGAGACGACGAGACGAAGCACGAGGCGAGAGTGTAAATCAGGTATCAGACAAATAGAAAATGTGATAAAGGTGGAGATGGAAAGACAAAGTGATTTACTTTTTTTTTAATGAGGTAATTTTGGGGATTTCTTGTTCGAAATCACGAGTACAGTTCATTTTCATAAAGAAAAACTGTCTGTTTTTTGGTCAGTTTTGTGCCGTTTTTTTTTCATACAGTTTATATTGGTTGTAACAAAACTGACTAAAACTAGAGACATTTTTATTGACGATTAAATCAATAGCGCTCTCGATTCTGAGTAAGAAAAACCCAATATTTTCTCATTTTAAAAAATGGGGTGTACACTTTTGATCGAAAACGAAAAAAAAAATTATATAATTGAAATATAATTGACGAGATTTCATTTTTTTAACACCTGAAAATTACTACAGGAATCGAAAGAGTTTTGCCTCCTAAACATGGAAATATATTTATTACAATTCATTTCTCCATATTTAAAAAAATACAAGACATAAATATGAAATCTTGTCAATTAGACTAACCAATATAAAATGATCCCACACTGCTTTCACTTAGAAGCAGGGCTCTGCTAACACTGGATTATAATCTGCTGTTTACGGCGAATATTACGAGACACCTACAAACTTGTATGGAACCCTCGGCGCGTCTGACGCGCACTTGGCCGGTTTTCAGTAGTGAACTAACCTGGAAGTATATGACGATAGCAAAGACGAGCACGGTGGCAAGAAGGTTCATTAGATTAGGCAGGTTCTGGCGGTAGAAAGCCTCGCGAAGGGCGCGCACTTTGTCGGGCCGGGTCGCCAGCAGGTGGAACAGCGCTATGACAGCGCCCTCGAACTCTGTGCCGCGACCTAAACACAAAATAATAAGACTTTTGTTAAAAAAAATACATACTTTTGTTTACTCAATATTCTGTTGGCTTTATTTGTATTGTCATCAATTAATCATTTTTTCTTAGAATATTTATTTATTAACCAATTAGTACTTTTTTCAGCATATTATGCCGTTTATATTTCTATATAAATATTTCAGAGCATTATTATGAACATCTATATAATACAATTTGTTAAAACTGATAACTATTAAAAAAATCAGCAAAAGAATAGAAACATTTATTAATTAACCGTTTGAACATTTTCTTTTTGAATTGATGTCTTGGCAGACCTTTTGTACATCCAAACTACATATCCATACAAAGACTGTGGGAAGGTTCCCTACTGTGGAGACGATTCTGGACAAATATATCACTACCAGAAAATTGTATCGTCCATTATTAATTCATAAAAAAAAAAAATAATTTTAAGTTTAAGAATTCATTTAGTATTTTTTGCACGTTGATAAAGATATGTATTCAATGCACTCCTACTATTACAGTAACGGATCCAAATATAGATTATCTTTTATATATGACAGGAGGAAAGCAATCACCGCCGCCCATTAATACATAAGACTAGTCTCGCTTTTTTTCTAAGTTTGGTCCAAAGTATTGGCGGTCAAGCTGATGCCAAAGTCGTGTTGGATGCTGCATAGAAAAAAATACTGACCAGTGTTGACGGTAGCAGGTGAGAAGGCCTTCCAGACGATGGTTTCACAGATGTTTGTGGCAATGAACAGGGAAATACCCGAGCCGAGACCATATCCTGTAAATAAATGAAGTGCTATATTAATTATTTTCAGATAGCGAGCCTAATCACGCTCTGCGTTCCTGACAAGACGCTCAAGCCTAAACGGTACGCAACGTGCAAGATTCTAACTTCGTCTTACGCGTAACAACCCGCAGACTTATTGTCTAACGCGCTCACGTTTTCTTTTTTCTTTAATCTTCTAATATTTATTCATTGCCGTAATAGTCTTACAGTTTTTAAATCACTATGAAGTCTACATTGTCCATATGAGGTAAATGGTAGGTACTATCGCCCCAAGGGTATGTATTACAATACCGAAGTACGAAAGATCGAATGTATTAAAACATCGAATGGGTCAAAAGACCGACACGATTTTTTTCTGAAACCGTTAACTTTTTAAGATTGTTATAAAACAAACCTAACCTAACCTAATGGGTTCTGTATGATGCCGTTTTAATAAATTCTGAAAAGTTTACGGTTTCAGAAAAAAATCGTGTCGGTCTTTTGACCCATTCGATGCTTTAATACATTCGGTCTTTCGTACTTCGGTATTGTAAAACACACCCCGCCCCAAGCGCCAGATACCCATTTTCATAACAAATTTGCTTGTAGCCGTTGATGTTTATTGCTATGGATTGTTATGGACAGATGTCTAGCCACTGCACGCAAACTGGGCCTTTAAGGTGGTTATCTGGTGGTTTAACGACCGCTTTAGCCTAGTTGGTAGTGACCCTGCCTACGAAGCAATAGGTCCTGGGTTCAAATCCCGGTAAGGACATTTATTTGTGTGATGAGCACGAATATTTGTTCCCGAGTTATGGATGTTTTCTATGTATTTAAGTATGTATTTATCTATATAAGTATGTTTATCGTCGTCTAGTACCCATAGTACAAGCTTTGCTTATAGTTTGGGACTAGGTCGATTTGTGTTAGATTGTCCCCTAATATTTATTTATTTATTTATTTATTTATCTGGCGCTTGGGGCGATAGTACAACAATGGTGGTGAAGACACGACAAGGCATAGCAAATGCTAAAACAAGTTTGATATGAAGTATCTTTTTGTATTTTTATTTTTCAACTTGATTTTTCATTACTTTTATGGTCATCCCGTGAAAACCATATATTTCATACTAAATACAAACTGAAATATGGATGCACAGAAAAAAACCCCAGAAAAAAGACAACATCTTTACATCTTTGGTTGGCCCTCTTGCCACAAAAGAGGTGAAGTTCCCACTGTGGCAGAACATTATCTTATTCAGAAAATGATCTCCCAAACGCCGCTTTCCCAACTTAAATTTACCAACTGACCTTTCTGGAGCAGTTCATCAAGCAGCAACACGATGAGGCCAGCCACAAACAGTTGTATGATGATGAGCAGGCACACTCCGGCACCAATCTCGCTGGGCTCTCCGTACATGCCAGTCATCACGTACACGATGGCCTGACCCACTGTTATCACCATGCCGAACACTGGAATACAAAAGGGGAATAAGTCATGTGTAATGCTGAATTTAAGTTTAAAAGTTAAAAATTGACATGAATCTTAGATTATTTATACACTAGATAGAGTGTCACTAGCAAACATTGCGATACAAAACGTCCACAAATCCATTTGACAGCTTCATATTACAATCGCGTTACGTCATTCAAACTGAAGGGAGGCAAATGACATATAAGCCAACTATTGGCTTATATTTTTCGGGACGTTTTCATGGCGCCGAAGCTCTATCTAGTGTTTAAATAATCTAAGACATGAATGGATGGTTCAGTCGTTAGACAACTTAACTACTTGTGATCGTCATTCCAGTATACTTCATTTTATTTAATTCATAATTCATATTGCATAATCATAATAATAATCATGTCGTACATAAGATCTTAAATAATAAATAGTATCCAGACATGAACCCTGATGGGCACAGCAATTAGAAACCACCACAATAACATTATATTGCGTCTGGTCAACTATTTCTTACCTAGCAAATAGTACAGTACAATAGTCTGGGAGCCGCAAAATAAAATTGTTTTAATGTCACTTTATTTGCGTGTCGTCAATTGTTACTCTAGTACAAATTGTAAAGAGATTACAGTTCACGAGCCGCAATATAATGTTGTTGTGGTTTCTGAGGCACAGGCCTACTCTCAGGATGAGAGGGTTTGAGCTTTAGTTGATTATAATTTAGGATTGGGAGCTTCAGACTAGGGGTTGTAACGAAACTTCGCCTCCGCCTCCGTTACTGCGGAAATTCCGCAAGAAATCATACCTTCGCCTCCGCCTCTGCCTCCGTATATTTTTTCGGAGTTGTATGGATAAACATTTATGTCATAATCATAGAATAATTATAACACGCGAGATCAAGAATCAACTACTATCGACGCCGCTAAGTGAACAATTATTTAGTTCAGCTGGCTTAACTTATTAAATCTTCTAGAAGGCGATAAAGCAGCAAATCTGTTGTTTGTGAAATATAATTGGCCTCTTCTTAATTTTGATTACTAGAATATAATTTTTATATGTTTATTTAAGAGGGTTTATACCTGCTGAGCTGGCAACGTTGCATTTTTATTACTTTTTCTCGATTATTCCATAAAAATAAAATGAAAATTAAAAATGTTTTGTATACAAATTGTTCTAATATATAAGTTAACGTGTCTACTGCAATAATAATTCGTGGTAACCGTTAGGTAACAATTTGTTCGTTTTTAAAGAAAATAAAAGTCTTATCACGAATTATTATTGCAGTAGACACGTTAACTTATATATTAAAACAATTTGTATACAAAACATTTTTAATTTTCATTCAATTTTTATGGAATAATCGAGAAAAACTAACAAAAATGCGACGTTGCCAGCTCAGCAGGTATAAACCCTCTAAAGTGTATTTGAAATAAAGACTTTTGAGTTCAATAAACCATAAATTACTACTTGTAATCCTAAAAGAATCGGAATTTACCCTAAATAAATGTCAATCATGATGATTGATGATGATAATGAGAATTCAACCCTGTCCAACCATCATAAAACGAGTTGCCTCAAAAATCCCTCCCCGAAACAAACTGGAAACAAATGTCCCTATTGCGCTCGCAGCATTGCCTCTGGATAGCTATGGAGACCTGCTGAACAAGCCACGACCCTGGACGAGGATCACACTCACGACAATTACAATTACTATTTTGTCCACATCCACATTCACCTCTGCATCCGCCTCCGTTAACCTCCGCATCCACCTCCGCCTCCGCTAAGAAGGCCTTCATTACAACCCTACTTCAGACACACCATTGTTTTCTTTGCAGGTGTGCACAACTGTGCAGGTTGCCTCAAGACTGATGAATTCACATGACAAATGAATTCCGAAAAACTCAAGAGGTAGCGAGCCCAGGCTCGAACCCATGTCCCTCTGCTGGAGAGGCCATAGGTCAAACCACTAGTACCACGATTTCACGACTACTTGTGAAAACAAAATATATTTGAATGAAGCTTATTTGAATAGTATTCTCCTGAGGCCCACGAAAATATTGTATTGTTTCAATGAACTTTAAACTTTATGTCACTTATGAATGAGTTTGATGTCACATTAGAATTAGTCCTTACATTAGAAGTGACAATTAAGTTTAAAGTTCATTGAAACAAAATTTTCGTGGGCCTCAGGAGGATATACCGAAGATTTTATCACAACTTAATTAGACATGGATTCATGGAAAATTTAAGGCTATCTTTTTCTATTTTACAAGCTTTTATTTATCTTCACACCTGTAGGCTTATTGTCTAACGTTTTTGACGCTTGCCTTCGCAAACACTATTTCTTTCTCTCAAATGGTACAAAAGGATGACAGAAAGAGAAGGTGAACGCGAAGGCAAGCGACAGAAGTGCTAGACAACACGGCCTCTGTTGTCTGTGTGTCTTCAAATCTTGTAAGTTAAATATAATTGTTTAATTAAGATTTGTGTTTACATGTAGTTTTATGTGTTTACGTTAAAGAGGTTTTGAGTTATAGAAGGGTCAAAAGTGGCACCAAGTGGTTCGTGTAATATTACACTCGGCGCTGGCTAGCCAGTTCCTTTGCTTGAACTTGGCTTGACACGCTGCCGCGTGTCTAGATTTGACCTACTTTAAGATTTTCGATTGAGCTGAAATTTTGCATGTGTAAATCGGATGACAATGTATATTATAATGACATAGAGCTTATCTGATGATGGAGCTGGAAAGTGGCTATAGGAACTCTAATAAAACGACGCGACCCCTCGAGTTTGGGCTTGTTTGCTTTGTCTTGATGAGTACTTTCATCTTAGATAGTAACCAGAGTCTGATGATGGAGCTGGAGGGTGGCCAGAGGCACTCCATAATAAAACGACACAACCCTATCGAGTTTGGACTCGTTTGATTCGCCTTGACTTTGGCAACTAGGAGCAAAAATTACTGTCAGCAAAAAAGCTTGTATTTAAAAAAATTTTTAACATTAACTTATTTATTTTTATTCGTAAAATTGGAATTATATGAGACAGTGGAGACTTTTTCACTTTTCATATTTTACAAAGGGTTAAATCGTATTTATGTCCCTGACGTGGCTTTAATTATGAATTATGACTGAAAGTTGTGAAAGTTTAAAACATTAAGTTTATTTGAGTCTCTATAATTACAACTATTATTTTTATCTCTATTTCTAGTTGTTCACTATAATATTGAGTGAAGAAACCTTGACTTATGATTTTATTTGTTTTATTTCCATTATAAATACTATTTTGTGATGAGAAAAAAATCTTTTGCTCCTACGTAGAGCATGAATATGTATGACAATAATATGAAATTTCATGGTTTGATCTGCATATTAAACTGTTACTTAGAAAAGTTAGTAAAACCGTTATGCTTCATTCAGAAGGTGAATCATTCAACATTTTTGTTCAAAATTTATTTTATGAGCGGTTTTTGTAAATTTATAAAATGACAAGCTGTTGCCCGCTACTCGATCTGCGAAGAATTCATTGCTATGCCGCGGGAAATATGAATTTTTCGGGGATAAAATCTATCTTATACCTTCACGGGGTTCAAACTATCTCCACACGTTCAGGGTTTTAAGCGTGAAGAGTGGGTAATAGACAGACATAGTTATTTTCAGATACATTAGTAGGAAAGAGTTGCAAACCTCATTTATTAACGTCATAACTCTTCTTTTTGGCTTAGTCATTATCAGGATAAATATGTACATATGTATGCATGTAAAACTCTTTATTGTACATAAAACATGAAATTAACAGTTAACAACAAACGTACAAAGATGAACTTCTCCCTTAAAGGGATCTTTTCCAGTTGTTAACCTTTGAGCAATTGAAAGGACGTCAAAAATAATAAGTTAATTTAGGATGACTTTCAAAATTCAAAATCTTTGACAGTTAAAGCAGACTAATGAATAGCGTTTGTTCCAAAGGGATCTCTTCCAGTCAACCTTTGAGCGATTGACAGGACAACACAATAATAAAAAGTTAGTTTAGGGTGACTTTAAAATTTTCAAAATCTTTGATAGTTTTAGCAGACTAATGAATTATTTAGTGTTTGTTATATTCATACTTGAGATTTAAGTTGTTTATACCTTTTGTACAAATATATGCTGGCAGAGTGCCTGAGGTGAGAGAAATTGGCATCTGGCCAGAAATATTCTTTACTATCATTCGTAACATGTAAATAATTTCAGTAAGTACTTAAAAGGAAAGCTATGGTCTAAAGAAAGTTGTTCAATGGTATGACCTTGACATTTAGCGAGTGGAGGCCATTTTGCCATATGCTGTCTGGTTAGTTGTTTTTCATAACTCCATTTTGTTAATGTTACTAATTTACTATTTACTGCGAAATTACATTTGAATTTTACCAGCTTTACGGTGAAGGAAAACATTTTGAGGAAACCTGCATACACTTGCGAGGAAGTTCAATGGTGTGTGTGAAGTTCCCGATCCACACTGGGCCCGCGTAGGAACTACGGCCCAAGCCTTCTTATTCTGAGAGGAGGCCTGTGACGTGTAGTGGGACGTATATAGGTTGGGATGATGAATACTTACATTTCTGTGCACCGTTGAACAACGCCCTGTCCTTGGGAGTGTCACCAACTTCAATGATCTTAGCGCCGGCTAGCAGCTGCATGATAAGACCAGACGTGACAATCGGAGAGATGCCGAGTTCCATGAGAGTTCCTCTGTTCGAAGCCAGGATCACACGGATCCAGTAGAACGGATCCGCACTGTCTGACGACATAATGCCGAAAAGGGGGATCTAGAAAGGGGTTGAGAAATTTTCATTTGTTTTTTATATGTATATTCTTTATTTGTTTTATATATATCAATAAAAACTTGTAAATGGCTTTATTGACATTTACTTTAATAAAAAAGCCCAAACTGAACTTTGGGCCCAACATGAAGGTAAATATATGTATTTTGTCTATAGTGAAAATAAACAGATCTCTCATCTCTTAAAACGAGTTTAACTCAACATGTTTTGGGCTAATCTGTAGCCCTTCTTCGTGGAGTTCTTGTTTCTTTGACTCCAAGAAGAAGGGCTACGGATTAGCCCAAAACATGTTGAGTTAAACTCGTTTTAAGACGTGAGCGATCCGTTTATTCTCACTATGAGTGAGTCTCACGGTATTTTGTCTAATTTTTTATGTACATAATTATCCATCGTAGCCTAGATTGTATAAGCTTGGATACACAAATCGCTGCTTCTCATGAAAAGTATCACAAAACAAAATGGAATGCAATTTCATTTCAAATCTTACTAGTCAAAGATATAATATTAAATGCAACAGCATTTAATTTTGTGTTGTGGCACTATTCTCAATAAGAAGCAAAATATACAATTTCAAATGTACCTATGTTTCAATAAATTTAAATTAATCCTTTCTCATCAAAAAGCTGTATAGTTATTATTCATTACAAACTAATTATTGATAGTATCATTTACTTTGATAAAAAATAAGGTTAGGCCTTATCCAGTGATAATCTAGACCAGCATATGGTTTATTAAAAAATATGGCTTACCTGACAGCATACTAAGAAAATAAATAGTGTGATTGCCGTCCATAGTACTTTCTCTCGGAATTGGATCTGAAACAACGAAATATCTTATTAGAAATAACCTCAGTCATCCAAAGTACGTATAGAATTTTACAGTTACCTTTTTTTAGGACGAGACGTACGCCACGGATGCGTTACTTTCACTTTATTTTTAAACAGTTTATCAAACATTTAACACTCCTCCAACGTTTAAGAAGTAAATTGAAAGAGAAATTACACAGAAATAAAAGGAAATATCGAGATAAAACCAATTAGTCTTACCTTTCTCTCCGGTTTTGCAATCTCCGGCAATATACTGCAAAATGGCTTTATGACTTCCAGGAATTTGACTGAAAACGAGAAAAAACACAATATGTTACACGTTTTATCACATAACTTTCAGTTCAAATCCACATTTGCAACCACAATGAAGTTAATACGTGTCGGTAGTTCTAAATAAGATCACTGCTTTTAATAATGTAAAATGAACGATACTCACTTCCCATTTTGATTTATTGAGATTTAACTATCCTAACTATTATTTTCACTGATAAATTGGACTAAAACCATTCAACTTTTGTTCATTAGTAACACTCCAACAGGACTTTCGCGAAAATGAGCGTGCGCAACGCCGCCAGCGAACCGTCTACAAATGACACGTCCACAACGTCACGTCACGTGACCTGTGATGTTGGCGTGCGTAATGTTGCCTGAATGAACAAAATAAATCGAGGGTGCTTGGACGATTTCTACGCTTGATTAAGTTTACAAAAACGCTCAGAAAAATTACGATACGATTAGTAAGTCGTTATTAAAACTAAAAAGGGTGATTTTCGTCTGCACAGCTTTACCAGTGCAAGATTTTGAAAAACGGCTGTGATTTCACAACGTCGGTTTTAAACACGTGTCGAACAGCTTGATCGAAGTCTAGCCTGTTTAAGCTAAATTTAAAACTACCAATTGATGCACACAATTTAATCTTCGACAATGTTTTTTTATACACCTCAAACAGATTCAATGCAATACTTTGACAGCTGTCAGGTCTGCTGTCACTGTCATGTTGCAATAACACCGGAGCTGGGCTGGAATTCGCCATGTGCTTATATTAGTAAATAATTATATTCTAGCCAGTTCTCTTGTAATATAACTACGAAAATGCAGCAAGCGCATCGTGCAGGAACTCTTAAGCAGAGTAACAAGTCGCATAAGTCCCGACATCGGTCTAAGCGAGGGATATCCGCTGCAGTTAAAGGTTAGACTAATTTCGTTTATCAACCCTTATTTAACCGTTACAAAATATATTTTTGCAAGGAATTAATTCTCACGTATTATCCATATTAAAAATAAATACGACGTAGACTTGAAATCTGTCCCTAACCAGAATGCGCTGAGTTTTTGGTTATGTTTGAAAAAAAAAAATTCATAAATCTTGTCTGTATGTTGACAGGGAAAGTTAACGCTAAGGAATTCGTGCGCCGAAACCGCCATATCCTCAAAAAAGATGAGCGGCGTCACCAAGCGCTTCAGATTCGAAGGAACAAGCGTGAAGAAGTGTTATCGAAGAAGCGTGCTCTAGGTGGCACTAGGAACCCGCCGTTTTTGGTTTGTGTGGTCCCTTTGAATGCCCAGCTTGATGTCCAGTCGGCGCTGGCTATCCTGCGGACGTGTTCTGAAGGAGCTGTGGTTACACGGTCTGACAATGGCATCTTACATATTGGGTAAATTGGTTATTATAACATTTATTTTTTTGTGAGCAAGCTTTTGCTGACTACTTCAGGAGTCCGAAACTCCACTTCTCCCAGGGGTGTCAAAAGATGTTACACTTACAACTTGTAAAGGGAGTTGCAGTATTAAAAAGATTGGGCACCCTTGGTAGTTAGTTTTTGCTCTGTGCTAATGTGACTAATTTGTATGTAGACAAATGTAATGTTTTAAATAAAAAATAAGTATCTCAATTGATGTTCTTATAAAATTTTTCAAGTTATCAGATTTAATTTTAACGTCCGCTTTAGCCTAGTTGGTAGTGACCCTGCCTACGAAGCAAGAGGTCCTGGGTTCAAATTCCGGTAAGGCATTTATTTGTGTGATGAGCATGAATATTTGTTCCTGAGTTATGGATGTTTTCTATGTATTTAAGTATTTATTTATTCATATAAGTATGTTTATCGTCATCTAGTACCCATAGTACAAGCTTTGCTTAGTTTGGGACTAGGTCGATTTGTGTAAGATTGTCCCCTAATATTTATTTATTTATTTATTTAATTATATGTGATTTTATCTTCTTATTTATTGTTTTGGAATTAAATAATCTATTATTTTATTTATAATTTTCAAGCCGTTGCCTGCAATTCTGTCTCTGAAGAATTGGGTTATTGCTATCCTGTGGGAACCATGTCATTTTTAGGGATAAAATCTATCCTATGTATCCCAGGGTCTCAAATTATCTCCATACCAAATTTCATCTAATTCAGTTTAGCAGTTTGAGCATATAGACAAACAGAAATGAGGATTGTTTTGATTTAAACACAGTAGATTGTTAAAAAGCTGAAATCTAGGAATTGAAAAATATTCAACAGTTTGTCTGTATTGTGTTTGTCATAATCTGAAACTTAATAGATCTAAATATAGTTTTGAAACTGATGGCAAAGACAGAATAGGGTGGATCAACTATTTCTTGTTGTTATTCTGTCCCATCAGCGAGGGGACAAAAGTAGTACAGTTTGATTAGAAGAAATGTTGTTCACATTAACTAAAATGCTTATTAGATGACCAATTGTAGAAGGGGTTTAAAACTACCACAAAAATACATGTTTGGCAAATTTTAATCAGATAAACTTACGGTTTTAAGAGTTAATCAGGAGACCGTCACTATAGCAACGAGTGACAAAGAAAAGTTGATTGACCCAATAGCAAAAAGAACTAACCCACAGTTTATTTTAAAATTTCAGACAATAATGTATTATTTCTATTCTATTATTTCAGGTTACCAAACTTCAAGCAGCGCTTCTCCTTCATCTGCCCAGAAATCGACAATGACTTTGCTCTTCTTGATGTACTCAAAGTAGCCGACACAGTGCTTTACGTAAGCTCAGCCCTTGACGAACCAGTTGATGAGTGGGGAGAGAAAGTACTAGCTCTTTCCATGGCTCAAGGGATGCCAACCCCTCTCGTAGTAGCCATGGACATCGAAGGAGTTAACCCTAAGAAGCGTACCACAGAAAAACAGAATGTACAGAAGCTTGTTTCAAAATGGCTGCCAGAAGAAAAGATAATGCAGCTAGACAAGAGTTCGGATGGTTTGAATGTGCTACGTAGAATTGGCAATCAGAAACGTAATGTTCTGCACCATAGGGAGAAGAGGCCTTATATGTTAGCGGAGTCCTATGAGTATGTGGATGATGCTGAGGAGGGGAATGGAACGTTGAAAGTCAGCGGGTATTTAAGGGGTATGCCGTTAGATGTTAACGGTTTGGTTCATGTCACAGGGCTGGGTGATTTTCAGATGGCACGGATAGATGGGCACGATGATCCTCATCCGTTAATATTGGGGAAGTAAGTTTACACAAGTCTCGTTCCTTTAACCATGTCAGGCCCAATGTGAGGTTAATTTCGGTTTACTAATGTTTCGCAAATTATTTTTCCCAAACTGATTCGTTTGGCAAATGTTTCATTTCCCAACTGTTTATTTTTTCTGAAACTGTTAACTTTTCAGGATTTTTATAAAACAAACCTAACCTATCCTACAAAATAGTCCTGAAATATATCCTGAATAGTTTACAGTTTCAGAAAAAAATAAACATATGGGAAAAATAATTTGCCAAACGGAAGTACACCATTAATTTCACATATCTTTTGCAAATGTGGATGTAAAGTTTTTTTAAACAATGGTATCATTATTGAAAAAAAATAATTTTGAATAAATTTTGTAAATCTTATAAAATTTCTAAGACCCACTCTGGTTTGACCTATGGACTCTCAAGCTGAGTGTTGTGGGTTTGAGCCCGGGGCTTGCACATCTGAGTTTTTTGAAAATTATGTGCAAAATTAAATTAAAAAAATTACCAAGAGGAAAGAAAACTTGCACGATTAGCACTGGACCCGCAAGAGTGCTATGTGCCAAGCCCTCTCATTCCGAGAGGAGGCCTGTGCCCTGAAGTGAGACGTATATAGGCTGGGATGATGATGATGTTTTAATATAACTTATACTTATTCCACAGAGAAAACTCCAACCCAGACAAAATGGATGCAGAAGTGGTGAAAGTTTCCATTCTGCAGGTAGCCGATCCCACCAAGCAGGAGAGTCTGATCTCCGAGAATGTGCCCGACCCCATGGATGCTGAACAGACCTGGCCTACTGAGGAGGAAATAGCCCAAGCCAATGCCGAAGTAAGGAATTAAGGAATTATTTTTATGTACTTAGGTAAGGTAAGGTAAGGTAATAACGGGCTAATTGCCGCAACTCGACGTCTTTTACGCGCCTATTTTGCGTAACTGGCTGTAGGCACTATTCATGCCAGCCCAACTCCATAAGGAAGCCTAGCAGACCCTTCACGTTGCCGACGACTTCCTGGAGCGACCTCGGTGTCCCGAGGTGTAGTGCCCTGTAGCTCGCCACACTAACACACTCCAGCAGGACGTGTGAGGCCGTTTCTTCCGCCTCCATGCACGCTCTGCATAGGGGGCTGTCTGTAACACCTAAATTGTGTAAGTGTTTGTTAAGTAAGGCATGTCCAGTTAGAGCCCCAACCAATAGTCGGAGCTGAGTTCTTCCATAACCGCGAAGTTTGCGGGATAATCCGGGGTTGATCTTCGGAAGAGCTTCTCTGGTCTGCCTGCAGGTTACTAGGTTTGTCCAATATTCTTGGTGCATTACCTTGGTGTTGTGGCGCAACTGGCCGCGCAACCATCCGAAAGGCAGGGGCAGAATGGGTTCAGGTCCATAGACCCTCAACTCCGATCCCTCCCTCGCCAGTCGATCGGCCGCGTCGTTGCCTCGCGATCCACTGTGACCCTTTATCCATTGAAGGGTAATGGTGTTTGTCTCACTTACCTTCGTCAGAGCTCGATGGCACTCGTATATTAGCCCCGATGTCATAGTGTTGCTCTGCAGGGCTTGCAAGACCGATCTACTATCAGACAGTATACGGATTGGAAAACCCTGTACCTCTCTGGAGTTAATCGCTGTTATTGCCATTATGATACCCATGCATTCCGCCTGAAAGACGGTATTATGGATCCCCAATGGCGATGAGATGTTGATATTCAGGTCCTCTGAATGTACTCCAGAGCCTGTACCTGTTGACGTTTTCGATCCATCCGTGAAGATCCTCAACTCCTTGAGGTTGAGGCCCTCCCCTGGGTCTTCGTGTAATTGTATCCTATATTTTTTGTCGAATACGTACTGTTTAGGTATACTACTTAAAGGAAAATGAGGCAATTCAAGGGTGTGTGGGAAGTTCCCAATCCATACTAGGCCTTTTAGAAAGTAGAGTCCAAGCCTTCTCAATCTGAGAAGAGGCCCGTGCCCAGCAGTGGAACTCTTTAAATTAATACCAAGGCACACTTGACACCAATTGGCCTAGTCTCAATCAAAGTAAGCAAAGTTTTTTTATAGGTCCTAATAGACAACGGATAAACATACTTGTATAGGTAAATGGACAATTATACCCTTTTCATAAAAAAAAAATTGTGTCAGTTTTGTGACGAGCCATATAAACTGTATGAAAAAAAGTCACAAAGCTGACAATAAAAACTGGATCATTTTTTTATCATCAAAATCAATAGCGGTCTTGGTTCTGAGTACTAAATTTAAACATTTGAAAAAAAAGTAAATCTAAACTTAATATTATAAAGCTGAAGAGTTTGTTTGTTTGTTTGAACGCGCTAATCACAGGAACTCCTGCTCCGATTTGAAAAATTCTTTCAGTGTTAGATAGCCCATTTATCGAGGAAGGCTATAGGCTATAATTATATCATCACGCTAACAGCGGAGCGGAAGAATGTTTCAAAATCGGGGGTTTTGAAATTCGGGGGGGCGGCCCCAACTGGGAATCAAACCCGAGACCTCGAGCTTCTTAGTCAGGTTCTCCAACGACTAGGCTATCCGGTTGTCTGGCATTTGTTTGTCTTAATTATTTGGTATTCATTCTTATTTCTGAGCTGCATTTTCGTTATTTTTTTTTACATAAATGTATTCTTTGTTTGCAGACAAATAAAACAAAGAAAGTTAAGAAGGTCCCGAAGGGCTGGTCGAGCTACCAGGCCGCGTGGATCGTGGAGTCCGACGCGGAGGACGAAGGCTCTGGCAGCGAGGTAAATGTTTGTGAGCCCTGAAAGGCAGCTACTCGTTTTATTTCATTGTTTCAAACTTAAGAGTTACACTCTTCTCGATGGAGTATCTTCCATGAGCCTCCTATGAGCCCATCTGCTCAACCTAATGATAAGAAAGTTTTGATTATGTTTAACGAGCGGAAAACAATCCTGAATACTATAGGAGTTGATAGATATCAAACTGCAATATGTCCCTATGGTGATTCTTGATTTCTTAATGAAAATAGAATAAAATGATGACAATAAGGATCATAATCTCCATGTCATTTATTGAGGACATATTGGCGTTTGATATTTATCGCAACTTGCTCGACGCGACAGCTTCTTGAAACGTTTAATGCATAGCGTGTCCAAATGGCAATGTCTTTAAAGTTAATTTTCAAACATTATATTTTAAGTAAATTGAAAACTTTTAATTTGTGCAGTAAGGTATAATATAGGTAACGCCACGCGAGTTTAGGCGAATGATTACTCACACACAGCTACATAAAGTACTATTAGGGATGATCAAAATAAACGAAAAATTACAACTACTAATTTTATTTAATCACAATAGGTAAAGTTACAAATAATTGCAAAACGAACGAAAATATGGAGAAAACACTTTCTAATCTTAAAATTAGGCGCGAAAGGATAAGCTCAGAGCAATACGACCGTCCTATGCCAAGTGCCCGGTAAGAATGGCTCATGAGACTGAGCTCCGGCGCTCACCACTGACATAACGGCAACGGAAGTCAATTGACGATCTCTAAAATCAACGCAGTGGTGTTGCAAGTCTTATTTATTCCTAATACGGCCAATCCTGATATCCTGCAGTCCTCGGCAGGGCCTTCCTTAGTCGCGGCTAGCCCTCGTGTCGTCATCTGGTTCAGTCGACGTAGCATCGTGACCAGGTCCAGCTGATGTTCCAATGGTTGCAGACTCTTGTACTAGGCGCGTCACATTCATCAATGCTTAAACATACGAACAAAGTGTTAATTAACATGCAAACATACCTAAGTAACATAATAACGTATCGGAGATGTAGGCAGAAAATAAAGGTTTCACTATAAAGGTCACCAATTTAAAAAAATGCAATAGCAAAATTAAGCGGATACTGCTAATGAGCTATCGACAGATAAGCAGATTGTTAAACAATTAAGTCACCACATTACTGTAATGGAGCATAAGTATTACTTTAATTTCGAAATTTTTATGGGGAATGAAAAATAAGTGAAAACATGTATTTAAAGAAAAGTTACAAAATAAATGTCAGAAGTTTTAGTCCCTATTAACAAGCTGGCATAGGCACTTTGTTAGCTTACCACGCTTGTAACAGGTATGACTAACTATAACTGAACTTTTGACATAGGCACAATGTTACCATATCACACAGTCGACAAAATATGTCATTACTCGTACTGCTGGCATAGGCACAAAGTTAGCATACCACGCTGAAAAACAAAGTTTCATCAAAATAATTCTGTTGGCATAGGCACACAGTTAGCATACCACACAGAAGAACAACATCACACTGCTGGCATAGGCACAAAGTTAGCATACCACACAGAAAAACAATCACACTGCTGGCATAGGCACAAAGTTAGCATACCACACAGTGGCCAACACTGTAGGCATAGGCACAAAGTTCGCATACCTCCCAGTGGCCAACACTGTAGGCATAGGCACAAAGTTCGCATACCTCCCAGTGGCTGCCGGCATAGGCTCCAAGTTAGCATACCGCTCAGACTTCAACACTGTAGGCATAGGCACAAAGTTTGCATACCTCCCAGTGGCTGCCGGCATAGGCTCCAAGTTAGCATACCGCTCAGACTTCAACACTCACTCTCAAAGAAGGCAGGGCAGGACTCGGGCGTCCACTCTCCACTCCAAGGCACCACAAACCGAGCTGCAGCACAAGTGGTCTTACCACAAGACCCGGCCAGTAGCTTCAGCTCGCAACGGTCATTCTTCAACACCTTGTCAACACGATACGGCCCGCGCATGCCTGGATCTGGTTGCCTAGAGACTGCGAACATTTTATAAAAAAAAACAGTCATTTACTTTAAATACCATAGGCGGCCGCCCGTCTCCATTGACGCATTCGTCTTGCGCTTCCCGGTCCCATCACAACCGCTCAGCCGTCCTGTCTTGTCACAGTCCCAAATAAATGATTCCAGACCTCCACGCGGCACCTCTACGGCTATATCACGTATAAGAGCACGATAAGCAAACAATTCAATGGGAAATATATTTGACGACAAACTGTCTTAGGCCAGGAAATCAAAAATATTTCAAAATGAGGTCAATGGATTTATCAGCATAAATATGGCTATGTTCGTCGTGGAAGACTAAGTAGGCTTAAACGATGCCCCTTGGGTACAAAACATAATAAGTTGGACTCTTCACCTACCGCATCGGTGTATACTTGTAATAAAGAATGTCGTTTCGCTTCACATATCGATGAGAGTCTAATTTACCCTCACTGAGCAAATCAAAAAGCTTTCTAGTCGTAAAAGATCTTTTTTAAACTGCGTTGCTTTTAACGCGTTTCAATCAGTGACTATTTTAAACTTTTTAGTCCTAACACGTAATGTCTACAATGCTGTATATCTTTAAACACAGCAGAGCTAATGTTTCAGGCTCATATGAATGGTAAGTAAACTTACTAAAATATGCGACTACTCGTTTTTCACATCTTTGTGAACTTACAAAAGCGGCGCCCCGTAACCAGCGCTACTGGCATGATAGGCAAAAATGGCTAGGATAGGCTCATTAGTAAGACATTTAATAATTTCAGTATTAGCAGACTCTTGCCCAGGACCCCAAATAAACTCAGAGTTTTTTCGTGTTAAGCGAGCTATACATGCGGTTTTCCTAGCAAAATTAGGGATGTACCGCCTAAAGTATCCCGCTAGCTCAAGAAACTGTCATAACGACATTTTATAAGGGCGATAACAAACTGGCGAGTCACTATTGACTTTTATGCATACTGCCTGTGGTAACAGTTGACGTGGCAGTACCAGCTATCATGGACGCAGAGAAACCAGAGATGTTTTTACAGGCAAAGGTAGCTTTCTAACCCAACTGTTGCCACATTGAAAACCGATTTATCACGTGTAGGATTTACTGATTTTTCTTTCGAACAAATGTAACGCCATCACGGTTCAAAACGTCAGTTCAAATAATAATTGGAGCGTTCGTACTTTCGCTAGGAACTATGAGCAAATCTATCTCTAATGTGATTTTGCTAAACTCGACGGGTAGTGTCACATTTGACGAAACCTTCGTTATTGACGTACTTAACCCCTTTTACTCACAAAATATGGGTTTTCTAGCACACGAAAAGAGATTAACAATCGCAGATGATATTGGTGAAACTTCTAGTGCTACTACTCTAGAGGTTAGAATGTCGGTGGCTATTATTCGTAAGAGAAATTGATCGTGAACTACGAACTGGCTTAACAAACGTCGATAAAAAATAGATAAGTTCGTTAGAAGACAAATTAGCATTCGCCGCGCACGCCTTCACGTGAGGGTTTTTTATTCCCCTGACCACAATTGCCGATACTAAATCATCACTCAGACCTTTCACGACTTTTAAACGCAACAATGAACGCCTAGCGTAATCCGCACAAGTCGTCTATTCGTCAGAATCAGTGGACATAACATCATAAGGAATACCCGCAATATCAATTTTCTTAACGCATAAAAATTTAAAATCGCGTTAAAATTGGACCACGTCCGGTCGGTAGTGACCCAATCGCTTAACGAGGTGCTCGCATCACCTTTAAAAAAAGTCCCAACACGTGACAAATACTCGCTATCGTCCCATTTATTGCACGCTTGAGCTATGTCTACCTCTTGAAACCACGCGTCAACGTCATGCACGTTTGGATCGAAACACACATAATACCACTGCGTATGCACTGATTTTAAAGAATTTATGGCCTCGACTATTTTCTCCGTAGAATTTTTAACCGTGGAAGCCTGAGGGGCAGGTACGGGTGGAGTTTCAGAACGCACCGCAGATGATTCTCGGTTTTCTAACGCATTCAAAACGCGACACTATTATTTGTAAGGACTCGCGGACACTATTTGATTTCGACGAACCGCTACGACACCGCACCTTATGCTCGTGACTACGCCGCTTACGGCTTCGACTACGACTACGACGATAAGTGTTCTCCATATTTTATTACGTTAAAGCACTTCAAACTAAATAACACCGGATGGAAAAGCAAAGCACATAGTTTGATCCCACTAAGCACGTAGTTTGATCCCACTTCTGATATTAGGGATGATCAAAATAAACGAAAAATTACAACTACTAATTTTATTTAATCACAATAGGTAAAGTTACAAATAATTGCAAAACGAACGAAAATATGGAGAAAACACTTTCTAATCTTAAAATTAGGCGCGAAAGGATAAGCTCAGAGCAATACGACCGTCCTATGCCAAGTGCCCGGTAAGAATGGCTCATGAGACTGAGCTCCAGCGCTCACCACTGACATAACGGCAACGGAAGTCAATTGACGATCTCTAAAATCAACGCAGTGGTGTTGCAAGTCTTATTTATTCCTAATAGTACTGATTGCAAAAAAAGTAGTGAATGAATGAAATGAGTTAGTGAATCAAAATGTGAATTATTATGATCTTAAGGTGAATTACCTATGCAATACTATGCATATCATAATAATGCTAATTTTTCTTTTATCATATAACCTATTTTTGAAATAAAACAATTTGAAACTGATAAGAAATATTCGCAACAAAAAAAAATCGATATTTTATAAAAAGTGAACAATATGCTTATCTGATATAAATAAAATAAATCAAAATATTTTATTTTTTGTTTTGTTTAAACTAGATGTATTTTCTAAAATAATTCTTAACGAAATAGGTTGAAGAAATTTTTAGTCAATCTTGTAATTCACTGTTGAGTCTGTTGAACTTGCTATCGGTACGAATAAACGTCAAAATGATGGTGTTGTGGGCGTGACCTCAACTCTAATGGCGTTACCTATACATAGGTATCCCATTCATTAGTCTTTTCATACATGCTCGTCAGTTTCGGGTACTCTTGACCAAACCTTTCTTCAAGACATCCCCAATCATATCATGGATACTTGATCTCCCAGTCAAATTATTGATGTGTCGTATTATATTATTTCCTTTTAGGAAGAAAATGACGACGACGACGACGAAGAGTTTATGTCGTGCGAAGAGTCCAGCTCGGAGAAAGAAGAGGATGCAGATAACGACTTCGAATCCGTTACGGAGTCTGAAATGGGACCAACTGATGACAGGTTACTATTTTTAATTTTGCTTTAGTCAAAAACCAAAAATAATGAACAAGGAAACAGAAACGCACAATGACCATTAATGTCACAGTAATTTTTTTTTTATTCAGTTTAGTCTTCAATTGAAGCTCTTATGAATGGCGCCACCACACGTTGTGTGTAAAATTGAAACTTATGAGATGAATCGTTGTGAACAGGCATCGATCGTTATCGTTTTAGCAAGCCATCTAGTTCGGCAAATGAACAGGGATTTTTAGATTTTTTTTAGGTTTACTTGCAAAAATTGTCACTGACGGGTTCTACCTTTACTTACAGATACGATGCCACAATAGACGCGGAGGAAGAGCACGAACTGATAAAGCGGTTAGCAGAGGCTCGCCAGGACGCACAATTCCCGGACGAAGTGGACACGCCGCAGCACCTTCCCGCAAGGGAGCGCTTCGTGCGGTACCGCGGCCTCGAGTCCTTCCGGTGAGTAACACAAGTCAAGTCCCAATGGAAACTCCGCTGTCCGTCCGTCTTTCTGTCTGTCCGTCTGTCACCAGGCTGTGATTCATGAACCGTGACAGTTAGATAGTTGAAATTTTCACAGATGATGTAGCCGCAATAACAAAATTTACTAAAAAATAGAATAAAGTAAATATTTAAGGGAGCTCCCATACAACAAAACGTGATTTTTTTGCCTTTTTATAGATAACTAGCTGTTGCCCGCGACCCCGTCTTCGAAGGATAGGGGTACAAAAAAATAGCCTTCGACCTATTCTCAGACCTACCGAATACAGTGAAAAAAGTTTCATAAAAATCGGTCAAACCGTTTCGGAGGAGTTCGATAACAAACACCGTGACACGAGATTTTTATATATTACTAGCTGACCCCGCAAACGTTGTTTTGCCATATCACCTAGGGGTATAAAAAATAGCCTACGACCTATTCTCAGACCAACCGAATATAGAGAGAAAAGTTTCATAAAAATCGGCCTAGCCATTTCGGAGGAGTTCGGTAACAAACACCGTGACACGAGATTTTTATATATTAGACTAGCTGACCCGGCAAACGTTGTATTGCCTTTATCACCTAGGGTTATAAAAAATAGACACATATACGGAGTATAGACAAAAAGGTTTCGTAAAAATCGGTCAAGCCGTCTCGGAGGAGTTCGGTAACAAACACCGTGTCACGAGATTTTTATATATTAGACTAGCTGACCCGGCAAACGTTGTATTGCCTTTATCACCTAGGGTTATAAAAAATAGACACAACGGAGTATAGACAAAAAGGTTTCGTAAAAATCGGTCAAGCCGTCTCGGAGGAGTTTGGTAACAAACACCGTGACACGAGATTTTTATATATTAGAAGATGGTACGGAACCCTTCGTCACAGAATATATAATAGTACTAACGTACAGAATGGAAACGCTCCGCCCCGCACCGATTCGAGTTACCCCTCCCCCCCAAGGCGCCGATTGCATGTCGCCGCTGTTCACCAGTCGGGTGCGCGACGCAATGCATGTCGGCCGCACGCACGGACCAACTGGTCCGTGGCCGCACGGCACTAAACTTTTGCGAAATGGGAATATATTGTGCATTGTATGGGTGTTTGGCATCAACCAAAGACAAGGAAAGGAGTTTTTTTCGATTTCCGAAGGACGAAAGAAGGTAGATAACCAACTTTAATTAGCAACATGTAACATAAGTAACTAGGGAAAGTAGGTTTAAAAGTTTGTTACCTATAATGTATAAATAGACGTTTTTTATTAGTAGGTAGGTATTAGTAAAATTAATTTGTTAATTATTTCCTATCAATATCTACAATTACATTCTCTAATTGTCTTTACAAAATGAATTAGGTATACACTCATTCACTTATTTTTAAACACTTAATTTAGACAAACGATAAGTTTAATTATAAGTATTACGATAATTAGATTATCTACTCATTTTATTTTACATTACAACGTTGCTCGCGCTCAACGAACGGCGCGGCATTCACTTTCCGCAGCTATCTCTTTCTATCTCTTTTTGCGATAGTCAGCCCTGTGCATCTTACGCACACATTGACGCGTGTACAGACGTCGTCGTGCTTGTGTGGATTCAGGAACGCGTGTTTTGTGCGTCGTGTCCGCCGTGTGCCTGCGTGCGCGAGTCCCACTCCCACTTGGCCGGTTTTTTTTCTTTGTTTAAATCAAAATTAAATTTTTCTTTTAATTATTGTATTAAATTAACTCGTGACCCATCCAAATATCACCCGTGAACCGAAGTTGGGTCTTGACCTAAGGATAAGAAACGCTGTCCTAGAATATATCTGACGAAAAATTATACCAAGGGTCCTATCAACAGGTCATCGCCGTGGGACCCCAAAGAGAACCTCCCGTCGGACTTCGCTCGTATCTTCCAGTTTGAGAACTACGACCGTACGCGCAGGCGCGTGTTTAAGGAGAAAGAAGACAGCCTTACTAACACGGTGAGTTAAAAATACACTACAAGCTTGGCCAACTACTATAAAATATACTTAAAGCTTGGCCAAGTATAAGAAAATATATTACAAGCTTGGCCAAGTATGAGAAAATACACTACAAGCTTGGCTAAGTATGATAAAATATACTACAATACGTTTACTTTTAGTTTACCACTGACAGATGGCTTGCCTTCATTTCATTTCCAACTTTAACACCATACAAATAAAGTAGCTGTTACAAAATCTGCAAACGTGGGTAACAGTATTCTAAAATTGGCTTTATTTGTAGGTCGTTAAAGTTGAATATGAAATGAAGACAAACCATCTGTCAGTGTTAAACTTTATGTAATTTTACTGTACAAGCTTGGCCAAGTATGGGAAAATATACTAAATGCTTGGTCAAGTATGAGAAAGTCTTAGATTATTTATGCACTAGATAGAGTGTCAGTAGCAAACATTGCGATACAAAACGTCCACAAATTTCTTTTGAAAGCTTCATGTTACGATCGCGTTACGTCATTCAAACTGAAGGGAGGCAAATGACATATAAGCCAAGTTGGCTTATATTTTTCGGGACGTTTTCATGCCGCCGAAGCTCTATCTAGTGTATAAATAATCTAAGGAGAAAGTACTACAAACTTGTCCAGTATGATAAAATAATGAACTGAAACAATTACTTTGCTCACCCGCCACCTTAAAAGGTCAAGGTCAAAGTCGTTAAAGGTTAAGGTCGCGGGTGAGCAAAGTAATTGTTTCAGTTCATTAATATGGACCTCCACAAAGTAACGCCTGATTCAATAAATTTTGATAAAATAATTAAAAGCATGGCCAAGTAAGAAAAATACACTACAAGCTTGGCCAAGTATGAGAAAATACCGGTAAACTGGGGTTATAGTTATAGTTTTATTTGGAGAACAAACAGAAATAGATGTACAAAATAGTTCTTATGTTCTAAATTTTTATAAATAACATGCATCTACCTCCTCGACAGCTCTCACTGAGAATTATATTAATGTAATTCGACACCGACAGTGTGTGCTGTAAAGATTTTAGAAACAAACAAAAAACTAAATAAAATGAACAATAGAAAAGTTCCAATAACTACATTTAAGTACACTGACAATAGCGCGACAACTATTCTACTTTAGGAAATTTTGGGGTTACTTTGATAGATTTAAAATGGTTATAAAAACGCAAATGTTTATAGCTCGATGGAGCAAATGACGTAAAAAGTTAGGTAATTATCAAGATAGTTATTTCACTGCCACAGATGGTCTAAAAAAATAAGGTCACGGCGTAAAAACTGTTTTCCAAAGTAGCCCCTGTATTGTAAAGTATCCCCGTTTTACGGTACACTACAAGCTTGGCCAAGTATGCATCGAGGCAACGCACGCTCAAGCATACAACTTGTTTCTCTAGTACGGTATCTACGTAACAATCCACATCGCCAACGTCCGTCAAGACCTATGGGCGTCCTTCCACTCAGCGAACAAGACCGCTCCACTCTCCATCTTCGGCCTCCTGCCTCACGAACACAAGATGTCCCTCATGAACGTGGTGCTGAAGAGGACAGGCGCTAACGAGGATCCCATCAGGAGCAAGGAGCGGCTGATCATGCAAGTAGGGTACCGCAGGTTCATTGTGAACCCGGTGTTCAGCCAGCACACGAATGGGAGTAAACATAAGGTAAGATTGCTTAGTGAAAAAATACGGATAACTCACGTTTAGCCTGCGTTTCCACCAGAGATGTGCGAGGATGCGTTGCGAGGGATGTGTTTGTCATGAAGTCATGAACCAATAGAAACACTTCATTTAAAAGGTCCTAAGTGAATGAAGTGTTTCTATTGGTTATTGACAAACACATCCCTCGCAACGCATACTCGCACAGCTCCGGTGGATAGCCTTATGATCGAGTTTAGCTCATGTTTCGGGCTAATCCTTAGCCCTTCCTCACGGAACACAAACTATCTCTATACCAAATTTCATCTAAATTGGCTAGTCAGTTTAAGCGTGGGACACACTTTCGCATTTATAATATTAGTATGGATGTATAGTATAAATCTTCCCAGGTGAATTTTTCGCTTCGAGCCCTCATCTTTCAAAACAAACGGTATCGTCATAGTATTAAGGTTCAATTTTAATGTAATGGCTCGAAGCGAAAAAATCACCTGGGAATATTTATACTAGTTGCTGTAATATCGATTATTTAGTGTAATGTAAAGCTGATAAATTGATAATGTTGCTGTCGCCAACAAAAGAACAGATAGATTTATTTAGGTCGAATTTGATTTGCTGAATTTATCCCAAACCAATGGTAAGTATTGACTTGAAATTAAAAAAAAAATAGCCAGTAGAAAAGCTACTCATCTTTTTTTACGAAAACTCTGCCCAGTTCCCAGTGCGGAACTTCACATACACACACCATTTAATTTCTTCGCAGATGTATCCAGGTTTCCTAACGATGTTTTCCTTCACTGTAAAGCTCACGGTAAATTTTCACAAGTGATTTCGTACATAAATATCGTAAAACAGAGGTTTTGGACCCACGATCCTCTGCTTGAGATGCCATATCAAGCCACTGGCTATCACGACTCGACATTTTAAGAGATTAAAAATTTAATTTGCCTTAAAGAACTTTTTTTGCATAAAAAATAATAGCGTAATATCATAAAGAAAATACGAATAGGTATTGTACTATTTACGTTGCCTCAAATACTAGAAATGTCTACCAGCTTATGGTAGAAGGCTAAATCCATATATTTCATACTAAATACAAACTGAAACATAGATGCACAGAAAAAACCCCAGAAAAAAATACAAAAAGACACTTCGAACCAAACTTGTAGAATGCGAAGTTTATCAATTTTTATTTTCAGTATGAAAGATTCTTCCAACCAGGATCGACTTGTGTGGCTACGTTCTACGCTCCCATACAGTTCAGCCCTTCTACGGTGCTTTGTTTCAAGGTTAGTGATATATGCCATGGCCAGCGAGTACCCCGGCTCGTATAAAACATAAATTCCTCTGCTTATTTCAAGCCAAAATAGTAGTATAAAGTCAGGTCGATTTGGGAGAATAATTGACAAGATTTCATATTTTTAAGACTATAATTTGATTCGTTCTCTGTATTCTGGTTGGAAAGAGAAAGACGCTTATATTTAAATTTTCACTAGGATTATTAATTAATTTGTATGTAGTTTTAGTTTATAGTTTTAGTTTTATTTTATGTAGTTTTTAATTTTTATTTATACTTTTATGTGATAGAGATGTTCATTTCCTAAATTAAATGATTTCCTTTACATGAGACCTTAATTAATTTATTACAATTTTTTTGAGATGTGCTTATTCTAAAAGGGCATAACTCCAAAACTACCACACAATAGGTCTATATAGACCGTATAATATAATAGAAAGTAATATTACTTTTGTCTAGTCTCTATTAAAAAAATAGTGATGACGTAAATCTGACGTTGAGGTTGCTATGAAATTTAAAATTATTACAGCTCTTTTTTCTGATGAAAAAGGCAAAGGAAAATATCTATTCTGTGGTAGTAGGTATTGGTAAATTCAGATATATTTTTTTAATTTCTTTTATTTTTTTAAATATGGAGAAATAAATTATAATAAATATTTTTCCGTGTTTAGGAGGCAAAACTCTTTCGATTCCTGTAGTAATTTTCAGGTGTCAAAAAAATGAAATCTTGTCAATTTTCAAAAATTTAACAGTGCAACACACCGTAATGACAGGCAACGTTGCCACTCTTCAGTCATAAAGTCCTTTTTATAACGATAACGCCATAACAATTTAAAATGCGTTCGTTCTAATACGACATTTTTTTTTGTTTGAAAAAGTTGTCGAATTACTGTGAATTCAAAATTAAGTAGTTTCAATCGATGTCAGTACATCGCCATTTGTTGAAGTTAGCTGAAATCAAATAAAATACGGTGTATAGTCGGCCACGTAAGTGTTTTACCATTTTTTATGAGAATTCCTACAGCTGAAAAGATACGCGTATCTAAAATACCACGTTCCCAAAATACCAGATTTTTCAAAATACTACATTACCTATTTACCACATTTCTAGCTTACCAGATTCGTTGCACCACATTACAAAATCGAAGATTACTTACTCAAGGAAGTGATTTTTTTTGGTGGAACGTCTTTTTTTGGACATCATCTGGTATAGTGGCAATGTAATAAATAGGTAAATCTGGTATTTCGGGAACGTGGTATTTTAGACACGAGCGAAAATATACAGTAAACATGATTGTCTCATTAATTTGCCAGTGAAAGTCTTCGACGTCTAAAGCTGTACAAATGAAAATAAATCTTAAGCCGGCGCCACACATAGCACAAATGTTTCAACACATATTTGATCACATGTGAAGCACCGGTATTTGCTCTATTTGTTCTATTGAACAAATAAGGGTTATGTCAAGATCACACGTACCGAGTAAAATCGTGCGAGTAGCATTACATTGCAGGGCCGCGGGGCTAACGAGTTACAAGTGACCGATTGAGAGCCGCAATGTAATGCTACTCGCACGATTTTACTCGGTACGTGTGATCTTGGCATTAGGGTGGTAAAATTACTTGGTCGACTATTAGGTTCCCAATTTTTTATGAACTACCGCCGCTTTTACAAGGAAAAAAATTCTAACACCTCACTTTATATTTTTATCTATTAATCACAAATTAACAATTATTTGGACCCGTTATCGCCCCCGCGAAAAACTCCAGCGCCCATGGGGGTCGCTACTGCCCCCTTTGGGAACATATGACTATACGATGGAGACCGCGCGCCCTCTACTGGTCCCACAAACCAGTTTTTAGTTTGCTTTTTATTTGTAGGAAAAGAAGAATACGAAGTTGCAGTTGGTTGCTTCAGGCGTGCTTCTGTCTTGCAACCCTGACAGGCTGATCGTCAAGAGGATTGTACTTTCTGGTCATCCTTATAAGGTAACACTTTGGTACATCTCTTCTAAACTAACTTACTCGCTAATCCTACCGCTAAGTATTCCTACGCACTATGTGGTTGAGCTCACCATCTCCTTCTTAAGCGATACTATGGAGAGGGACGGCGTGAGAAATCTCGCGGCCAACCGCATTGTGCGTTCTTGGATTTAGTAAAATGCTTGGAGTCTTGCGTTCTGCCGTGGAGGATTAGAACAAGGAAAAAACTGGCTCAAGAGATGTTCCATCTAAGAGCTCTAAGTTGACAACACTTCTACAATCCTACAGGTATAGCGGATGTCTATGCGAACAGGTGTGATCAATGATCATTTGCCCATTTTTCTTTCCTCTTATTTTTTTGAGGAATTTATGAATACGAGATCACATTTCGATCGAAATAATTATCCGTACACATTGGTACCCAACAAGACTCAGTTGCTTTTATTGTACAGTCAAGGGCAAAAAATATGTATACACTTTAGTACCTTGTCTATTTTCGTCATATTTGAACTGCCATATATGAACTGTCACAGTGGTTAAAGTGACAAGGTACTAAAGTGTATACATATTTTTGCCCTTGACTGTAGAGTAAAATACCTAATCAGCCAAAAAAGTAAAATACCTAGTCAGCCAGGCACCGGTAGTCGGCCTCTGTCAATCTTTCGCACGAGTGGGAGAAGCACAAGATATATCTTTCATACTCCTCGCACTCATATACGGCCGACTACCAATGCCTGGCTGGCTACTGGGTACTTCACCTATCATTGTATCGTTCCACTGTGTTATCCTCAGGTGAATAAGAGGTCGGCTGTGATCCGGTTCATGTTCTTCAACCGAGAGGACGTGATGTACTTCAAGCCTTGTAAGCTGCGGACTAAGTATGGACGCACCGGACACATCAAGGAACCATTAGGTATGCGAGTTTGGTTATTAAAGTGCAAATAGATCGAGTCATTCATGACGACGCGTGCCGTGGTCCTTATTGCAATGTTATTAATGTCTAATTTTGATAAATCCACGTGTCTTCGTGAATGGCACTAGCTATAATCAATGGTTCGATGCATGTCAAACACGAAATGTTTTGAATTTTTTTTTGCGATGTATAGAAAATCGAAATCCAATTCAAAATAAATGTTATTTCAATCGTTTCCTGTAGTTATTTAATTTTAATATAATGTGAGTTAAGTATTTAATTTTAATATAACGCATTGAAAATTTTAATTTAATTGCGTTTATCATAATTTTTTTTTTATTTTCTAGGAACCCACGGACACATGAAATGCGTATTCGACGGTCAACTCAAGTCTCAAGACACGGTGCTTTTACATCTCTACAAGCGGATGTTCCCAAAATGGACTTACGAGGATTGTATAGTAACTGACAAGGACAGTAACGATGCTATGGAGTAAAGCGTAATAAAATAAGCTCATGGATTGTTTTGTTTCATTTATCATCAAACCACTAAAAAAATAAAGACAGAAAATATGTAACAATTAGCAAGGACATTACATTATTTTGTTTTCATAAGTAATAGTTACTATTTTTTAGTGATTTTAATTAAAGAGACGCGTCAAGATTGCTTACCCTTTTTCTAATGATAAAATATAAAATGAACGAAGTACAGATAGGTCAACCAACGCAGCACGATCAACTTTTTTGTGTTGTTCACTCTGTCCCCGGCTGTCCAAGTGACACTTCATACTGTTTCATAGCAAAATGCTTAGGTTGTCCAAGGGACAAAATTTGTGTAACCATAGCAACGGGTGGCACTAAGAAGTTGATTCACCCAATTATGTACTATGGTCCTGATAAAATCCTTTGGTGAAAATAAAACAACGCAAAAGTTTTCACATCTTTATTGACACAAGAAGCGCGAAGACTACGCACAGCGATCCACTAGCCTAGCGTTACCATATTAATCTCTCGGGAAGGCAGTGAGGCGTACTATACTGTCACTAGACTAAGTCCAAATGTCCGCGCTCGCTGTGAGCGAGCGAGACAACATTCTACTAGCACATGTTCTGGCTGGATGATAAAAATAAACACATGAGACATTTAAGTGACACTAATCTTGTTTAATTCAAATAAAATCTGAGAAAAATTATCAAATTTTAATGTCATTAATGTCTCCGTTGGAACCAACCAAGGAGACTAGTTGGGAATTTGGCTACTGTGCTTATTTTGTCGATACAAGCGTCCTATCCCTTTTCGACTACTAGAGTTAGTACGGGACGCAAGAAGCGACCAGCGAGAAGTTACAATGTGCTAGCTCCCATGTGAATTTAACAGTTAGCAAGCGATTCCTTTTACAGATTTTGACGACCTCTGTTAGTGTAACAAAATCTTTGTAAAAGGGATATCTTAATTATAATTGCCTACATCCTAAATGAGAACAGTTCGAAACTAAGGTCAAATGAGAATTGGCATACTATTCTAGTTGCTACCGTGACAAGCTTTGCCTGCACTATGCGTCCTTTTCTAATGAGATATAGAGGATATGGGTGAATCAACTTTTTCTTGCCACCCATTGCTATGGTTACACAAATTTTGTCTCTTGGATAACAAGCATTTTTCTATGGAACAGTATGAAGATGTCACTTGGAAAACTGGGGACTGAGTAAAGAACAAGAAAAAGTTGATTCACACATATACATATCATTCGGGCATACTCAACCATTAGCAGAATTATTCTAGATCCATTTTATGATACCCTCTATGCACGCACAAAAACAGGTATAAGTAGAACATGGATTGAAACCCACGAGATTACGCAGAATTTTACAACAACCTGATTTCGTATAAAAATGATGCGAACCCGCGCAAATTCATCATCAAAACAGTCATTGTAAAATTTTGCGAAACGGCAACACCAAAATGTATCGCAACGATTGAGTTTTTTAAGATGAATGACAGTTCTCATTTAGGACAGCATTTATAACTAATCACATACAAATATTACGTAGTTAAAAACAAAAAGTACACACATATTGTAAAATTATGACTGCTAATATTGTACTATTCGGTGAAATTTGTCGTGGAGAGAAATTACTTTCTTTTCTTACTGATTTCACTTTTGACAGCTGTTATTGCTTCTCTATAAGGGTGAAATGTGGTGTTGGATTAGGATAGAAAAGATCAGTTGGACAGAAAAGAAAAGTAATGAGGAAGTTTTAAATATGGTTAGCGAAAAAAGATCGTTGTTGAAAATAATTGAGAACAGGAGAGGGAAGATGTTAGTTAGGTCATCTCTTACGGCACGATAATTACATTAAGACTACAATAGAAGGAAAGATAGAAGGGAAAAGGAAAAGGGGAAGACCAAGGACATTATGGAGCGAATAAAACAAAAAATAAATGTTTCATTATATAAAGTGAATGAAAGAGCGGAATATAGAATAAGCTACTCCACCGACAAGTGCCTAGCTCTTAAATATATGATGATGATAAGGGTGAAGCCAGACGAGCGTAATTTTGTGCGACCGAAATTCTGCCGCTCACGACTCACAAAATTACGCTCGCCTAATTAGTTTCTGAGTAGTTCGTAGGTTCTGAGTGACGAATAGATTTTTTTTTCACATAAAACTTATCTCACCCGATGAAAAGCGCTGATGAGACCAAGGGATAAAATTTTGTGAACCAATCATTAGTATTCAGTAACATCACGAGACAATTTGATGACCCAAGATGAAACGTAACTTGATTGTTTTTATTACATTAACGGCTGTAAGGTTTATTTTAGCGCATAATATAATCAGTATCAGATATACTATATCGGTACAGTGGCGTAACCGATACATCTAATTGATATTATAAAGATTTTTAGTAGCGAAATATTTTTCGCGCAAGCTGGAATTAGAACCTGAATATCTTTGGTTCACCGTGCCGAGCTCCGTTTCTAATCGGATGAATCAACTCTTTCACGCCACCCGTTGCTATGGTTACCCAAATTTTGTCTCCTGGACAACCTAAGCATTTTTCTATGAAGCAGTATGAAGATGTCTCTTGGACAACTGGGCCAGAGTAAACAACAGTAAAAAGTTGATTCACCCAATAACACAAGAGCGTTCCCAGCCAACTCCTCCGAATAACTCGAATAAAATTATTAATTGAGCAAACTTGCACAAATAGCTGATGTTGACTGTCGTAGTGTTCTGACAATGAAATAAGTTATTTCTCTCCACTTGTAATATGCTAATCTCCTTAATATTTTTTAATAACAGTAGATTTAGGACAGATTTCTCCAAATAAATTCGAGGCGATTCCTTACAATTCAAATATGAAATACAGGTTTTGTATCTTCGTATGTTAATAATCAAGGATATGTTCAACAAGAATTCGTCATGAAATTATTAGATAAACATTATCCTCTTTTGCTTGTCGAGTAAAAAAATAGCAACTAAACAGTTATACAGATTCTCAAAAACGCATTTGTCATATTTTACTTAATAAATATATTAAGAAAAAGTTTTTTTTGAGTAAAGGAATCAGTAACATCTTATTCATCACATTGAGTTGAAACAATTTAACATTTGAAGACAAAATCCTGTTGAACAGAACCTATATACCACATCGACGAAGTGAATCAGCAGCGCAATCTAAATCACGACCTGATGCGTTATTGACATCGCACTACAACTCCAGTATACCTAAGTTAACTAATGAAAATGCGTTCGACGGTTACATTTTACGCACTACATAAATTATTTTCTAGCGTTTCGCTGCTATCCCTTTGGCGGTGTCGAGTATAGGTTCAGAGAAGTGATTTTTTAAATCACACCCTTGAAATTACCATTTTAAGATGGTAAAATTCGTGTATAGCGATAAAATTACCTTTCGAAGCCAATTTTGGACAACTTGAAAATTACCACTAAATATTTACACGTTGTTTTATGGATGAATCAACTTTTTCTTGCCACCCGTTGCTAGAGGTAACGCCACCAGAGTTGAGGCCACGCACACAACCACATCTCATGTAATGACAGCGGGATTTTGACGTTGTGTTGACGTTTAACGACAACACAACGTCAAAATCCCGCTGTCATTACATGAGATGTGGTTGTGTGCATGGCCTCAACTCTGGTGGCGTTACCTATATGGTTACACAATTTTTGTCCCTTGGACAACTTAAGCATTCTTCTATGAAACAGTATGAAGATGTCACTTGGACAACCGGAGAATGAGTAAACAACACAAAATAGTTGATTCACCCTTATACCGCTTTTTAACGGTATTGTCACAGGCGTGATTTAAAAAAATTGGCCCACAGATCCCAATCTGAAATAATTTCATGACAAATACTAGCAAAATATTAAACACTAACTAATATTAGCCGAGGCACTACGCAAAATCACATGATTAAAAATTAAAAAAAAAAAAAAAGTGAAAACAACAAAGATTTCTTTGACGTTTAAAAATTACTTTGAAAAATATTAAACATCAAAACGTTAACTCAAGTGTTTTAGTCGATAGTTCTATATAAGGCTCGCTACACACAACTAACGAAATTAAACAGCGAGTATTGTGTGCAGCCGGCTTTACACGTCTAGCCTAAGATAGGTACTTTAGCGACATTTAATTACACATAACCTCTACTGCTTATATCCTTCAAGTGTCACAATATTTCCGAACTAAGCAAGTTTTACAATTTGTTTTAAAAAAAAACTTTATTTCTTTATGAAAGGCATTATTTCACAGTTTATTTTCGTCCCGCCAAAACGACTGGCACGAAACAACGCGCTGATGATTAAAAACGTTCCGTTTTTGAAATTGGCGCGCGCGGGTCAGTCGCTTTGACAGTTAGGTTTTTTAATAATTGAGTTTTTTTTATGAGTTAGGGTTTGTTCCGCTTAAGCTTTGGGTTTTTTATTGCGTCGCTTTTTGGGGTCGGCAGTTTCTGGCGATGGTTGCTTAGTGGGCTGGTTCGGCGACACTCCAGACTTGCTGTAAAGATTGTTTAGAAACTCTTCCAAGTTCGGATCGTGTCTGGAATGGCAATAAGATACATATTAGTGACTAAAAAACATACGAAACAAATAGAATTAATCTAAAATTGATATTTTAATGCGTTTTTAAAGTTTGTTCAAAACCGGCTTTGCAACTTGAGCTTTTACATATTTATGTGTGAAATGGGGTTTGAAATGTAAATATAGCTTTAAGGAAATTATCATAAGTTGTACACGCTTGGGAAGCAATTCAGTGATGTGTGTGAAGTTTCTAATCCATACCGGGTCCGTGTGGGAACTACAGTCCAAGCCTTCTCGTTCTAAGAGGACTGTGCCCAACGTTGGGACGTGTATACCGGGTCTCATTTTGATGCGTCAGTCAGTATGGGTAACTCTGAAACTATAACACGTTGAAAGATCTGTTCTAAGGAACCATGTCATCGATTTTAGTGACAAAAAAACTGCATTCATAGATTTCAAAAAATCATACTCGGTTCGGGACTCGACCCCGGGCGTATCGAAAAAAAAAATTACATTCCAGGCCCGGTGCCCATCTATCGGTAACCAAATCTAGAAAGTCGGTAAGTAACTTTTCGTGTTCGGATTGACTTGAAATATGTAGATTCGATGATAATGGAATAGTACATTGTGTATTAAGGGCGGTAAGTAAGGAATTACGATCGAGGCTCTAGTAGAAGCGCGAAGTCGTAGACTGAGGGCTTTCTGAGTCGAGGTTCGTAATTCCCGTACCGCCCGTGAAATATATGCGTGGAGTGTAAAAAAAACAATTAAAATTTATTATTAAGAACATTACTTGAGTATTTGAGTAACATGCAGTGATATTGCAATGAAATTCCTGTTTAGATAACATTTTAAGACAATTTTTCAATTGCTAGCATATATAAACTCCTTACTTGAACTCGGAACCTGCATGACTGTGTGCAGTGCTATAAATAAAAAAAAAATTACTTACCGACCTTGGGTTTCATGGTAAGAAAAAAGCTCGAGGGTTTTCTATGAGGCATTACGACCAAGTTAACCTGTATGTTTTGACACTGTTTACGTGCAAGTGTGATGAAAATATAGTTAAAATAAGTAGTCATCAAAAAAAACTTGTCTTAAAAATTTTCACAAAATCTTTTTCTTTCATCTATTATTGCAGTTTTTCTTGCTACTCAAATCAATGACGTGGCTCCTTAGAACAGAACGTTTTAAGTCTTACAGTTTCAGAGATACTGACCGATCTAAATGGGCCTCCTGTATAGGTCGGATATGATGTGTGTTTGTCGACTTACCCAGTGGAAGGCCGCTGGTTGGCGTCGGTGGCCGCGGCGGCTTTGTTCCCGAGCACGATCCGGTACTGCACCACGTGACAGTCTGGCCTTAACTGCTTCAGGTTCTTTTTCTACAGAAAAGTGATAAGTACTATACTCCATTTAATTTAGATTTATAAACCACAACAACATTATATTGCGGCTCGTGAACTGTAATCTCTTTACAATTTGTACTAGAGTAACAATTGACGACACGCAAATAAAGTGACATTAAAACAATTTTATTTTGCGGCTCCCAGACTATTGTACTGTACTATTTGCTAGGTAAGAAATAGTTGACGAGCCGCAATATAATGATGTTGTGGTTTTCAATTCTGAATTAAATGATAAGCATATTGACTAAGTAAAATTTTTGAAGAGGTGCTAATCACATTTTTTTTTCGACGGTAGTCTTAAAGATCAAGAAACTGCACCTGTTTTATATTTACCTCCTATTGTCTATTGGAAATATTATTTTAAATGTCCGAGATGACATTTGCGAGATTTTATGGCTGACAAGCCGTTCGAGCTCAGTCCTTAGCAGAGACAAAAAAAAAGGAAGTCATCTGTCAACTCTGTGAATGCCAAATAAAATCTAACCGTTTGCGTTTCGTTTGCTAGGCGTTTTAGTGTCATTACATTATTAAATTAAATTAAGTGAAATAAATGTTTATTTCAGACGTTTAAAAAAAAAGAGTTGAAATGCTGGGGCTGAGAATTAATGTGTTCTAGTTACAGTATTATTAAAATAAAATATTATGGAAAAATCAAAATAAGGACGTACGATTTCGAAATTTCCGAATAAGTGATCAATAGCGTACATCATGCGTTTTGTTTGGGAACGGTTGTGCGCTATTAAGTTTTGAGAATGAGCGCGTTAGCATTTTTTTGTGGTATCTGTGATGGTGTTCCGACTGTGTGACATATGTGTTGATTTACGTGTATGGCTGAATCAACTTTTTCGTGCCACCCGTTGCTATGGTTACACAAATTTCGTCCCTTGGACAACCTAAGCATTTCTCTGTGAAACAGCATAAAGATGTCACTTGGACAACCGGGGACAGAGTAAACAACACAAAAAAGTTGATTCACCCGTAGGGGCCATACATAAATTACGTCACACCAATTTCAATCAATTTGGACCCCTCCCCCCCCTTTGTCACACATATTAAAATAAATAAATAAATATAAATATTAGGGAACAATCTTACACAAATCGACCTAGTCCCAAACTAAGCAAAGCTTGTACTATGGGAACTAGACGACGTTATCGTATCGTTATACTTATATAGATAAATAAATACTTAAATACATAGAAAACATCCGTAACTCAGGAACAAATATTCGTGCTCATCATGCCCTTACCGGGATTCGAACCCATTACCTCTTGTTTCGTAGGCAGGGTCACTACCAACTAGGCTAAAGCGGCGGTCTATGAAAATCGCCATTATTTTGTTCTAGTGTCACCCCAAAAATGTGTGACGTACTTTATAGACGGCCCCGTATTGGAGGTGGGCGGGTTTGCTGAAATAAAACACACAAAGACTCAGCTTGCACTTGTAGTAGGGGAGTAAAAGGTAGTTCTTGAATGGCGTTATGGTAATTTCGACTCTAAGTGCGTTCGGCATTGAGTGCGTACCTGGCAACTGGCCCACTGCGTGATCTGGTAGACAGCGCCGTCCATGCACGCGTAGTACATCACCAATAAACCCAGCATACTGGATTCCGCCCAGATATCACCCTGCGCACAATTATATAACAAGTTTTTCTTAAAAAGTAATCCACAGTTTTGTAACTTGAACGAGGATGAGATTCCATTATTCTCCACTTTGCCATCAACTAGGTATCTGCTTCGCCTTTAATTCAGTTACAAACTGTACACATGTAAAACTGATCAAGTAAGAGTACCATACCATTTATTGGGTTAGGCTCGTAAAACTCACTTTCCCGAAATGTGCACTTTTTCTAAGGGTGCACTTGTTTAGAAGGATCACTTTCTCGGAAGGCGCACTGTCTCAAATAGTGCTCTTACCAATTGGTACACTATCTCAGATAGAGCACATTCTCAGAAGGTGCACTTTCCCAAAAAGGCACTTTCTCAAATAAGTATAGTATGTTTATAAAAGAACTTGAAAGATTTGGAAAAGTACGTTCTGTATACCTATATAATAGACTATTCGATAACCGGTAAAAATGCACGAGCACGAAGGATACGTACCATCGCCCCAGACGTCAGATACCCATTTTCAAAACAAATTTGCTTGCAGCCGTTAGTGTTTATTGCTATGGATTGTTATGGACAGATGTCTAGCCACTGCACGCAAACTGGGCCTTTAAGGTGGTTATCTGACGCTTGGGGCGATAGTACGTACGTAGGTAAAAATGTTAACATCGCCATCATAGCTTAGGATCTTCATGAGGAAAACTTTGTGGTGAAGATGACATTTTTGACTAGTGTACATTTTGGGAAAGTGTGCGTTTTGAGAAAATGTACTTTTTGGGAAAATGCACTTACGGGGAAAGTTTCCAATTTCCAAATTGGGAAAGTGCACATTTCGGGAAAGTGTGTTTTACGAGCCTAACCCAATTTATTTATGTTAATTGAAATCTTGTAATTGACCGACGGATTTGGCAACTAACTAACCTCTTTGGCGGAGTGTCGTATCTTGCACTGCACGCAATACCGCGCCGCGTAGCAAGGCCGCTCTGTCAGCACTCGTTTGTGCCGTCGCCCGCAGTTCGTGCACCTGCCGATGCCGCCAAATACTGATGTTCAGGCATAAGCATAAATAATAACAGAGTAGAACGGAATCTCTTTTGACCGCGTCCAAAACGCCGCCATTTAAATACCTACTTCCCCCCTCACGTCGTTACACCCTTCTGTCGTCCAGGCGTGTTGCTAGGGTTGCCTACTGTTAAATATTACTTACGTCTAAAGATAATATCGCTAAAATATAAGTTTTTATTTACTTTGAAATCATTATTTTATTCTAGTTTTACAAAATATGAGATTTATACATCATTAGGTACGTACCTACATATTATAGATAGGTACTTCTAAGTAAGAAGTTATTACAAGTGCCATACCAAATGAAGCCATTTAAGGTGATTTGGCATCGTTTTTGAATTGTTTATACACCCAAATACACCGCAATAACTTGACTTCATTGTTATTTGTTTCCAATATCGGCGTTTCCAAGATGAAGGTACGGAACGCGCAAACAGACAAACGCGCGTGCGGCGACGCCGGCCGTGACAGCGACAGCCTGACTACTCAGTACCCGCTCTACTATGTTCTTATTTATTCTTATGGTTCAGGGGTGAATCAACTTTTTGTGCCACCCGTTCCTATGTATAAAAAAAAAAAAAATATTAGGGGACAATCTTACACAAATCGACCTAGTCCCAAACTAAGCAAAGTTTGTATTATGGGTACTAGACGACGATAAACATACTTATATAGATAAATAAATATTTTAATACATTGGAAACATCCATAACTCAGGAACAAATATTCGTGCTCATCACACAAATAAATGTCCTTACCGGGATTCGAACCCAGGACCTCTTGCTTCGTAGGCAGGGTCACTACCAACTAGGCTAAAGAGGTCGTTAAACGTCGATGTTTACACAAATTTCGTCCCTTGGACTACCTAAGCATTTTTCTATGAAACAGTATGAAATGTCACTTTGACAACCGGTGGCAGAGTAAACAACACAATAAAAGTTGATTCACCCTCAGACATAGGATTTTAGGGGGCAAAATTTAATGACAGGTAGGGAGTTCCTTTATCGATAAACTCAACTATCGACGCTTTTCCTATATACTAGATTAGATTAGATTTATTTATTTCATGATAAAAATTACAATATAAATTTGCATTGATGTCAAAATTACAAGAATTTATACCATGATCGTCAAAATAATGTAAAATAAAAATAATTAATTATAGTGCACAAAATTTCAGAAAATAAATGTTCTCCCAATAAGGATCGTCAGTATACAAAAAGAGAAAAAAGAAAAACACTGTAAATATAACTATCACTATGTCAATATCATACATTAAAAAATAAAATATCTCCCAATAAGGATTGTCTTTTCACAATTTAAAAATAATAAATATGAGTATTCGATACCATTACTACGACTATCACAATTTAAAATAATTACTTAGTATACAATATAATCTAGTGATCGCCCTCAGCTTTCGGAGACAAATTCTGATAAAGTTTATAGCTGCTGGGTAATGAATACCATTGCATTGTAAAACATTTACAATACTTAACCGCTTAAGGCTTTTAAACACAAACGATATATACCGGTATTATATAGTTTTTTTTTATAACATTTTAAAGCTCTGCTCACCGGATGGTGTTGTGCGCAAACTCCATCTTGTCGTGAAGCTGCGCCAGCAGTTGGCTGAGCTCGCCCCAGGCCGCCTCCACGTGCCGCGACTCCTGCGCGCGCCGCTCGTACGCCTCGCGCCGCTCCTGGAGACAGTTCTCACTAGTGTCCAATATCGATAGTTTCGAAAGACAAAACCAATAGTATCGATAGTCTATCTATAGTATCACCACGTGTCAATACTATCGATACTATCGATAGTATCGATTGTATTCGGTCATTATTGCAATACTATCGATACTATCGGTTGTATTGGACATAAATAGACCCCGGATCTCTGTGGCAATCACGTCACAATAGGGTAGTTTGGGGAGTAAATGGAACGGTGTTAAATAATACGAAAAACTATCTGGTTTTAACCCAGTACATTTGATTAATTCAGGATAAAAGTTACCTAGTAAATTAAATAAATTAATCAATATAATTTTTTGGTATATTACTGCAAACCATACATTTGTACACTGAACTGGCTTTTGATGAATAAAAAGTGACTGTAGTGATAACGTTATTATGTTCCACTGTTCCATTTCCTGAATGGAACTTTGGTTTTTACGGCCGCTTACTTTTTATTCGTGAAAAGCCAATTTACCCTACAAATATGTGGTTTACAGTAATATAATATTATCAAAAGATAATATTGATCAATATATTTTTACTAGGTATTTTTTATCGTGAACTACTTATTAAAATGTACTTATTCGGTTAAAACCCGTTAGTTTTTCGTATTAATTAACACCGTTCCATTTACTCCCCAAACCACCCTATTGTGACGTCATTGCGACAAATATCCGGGGTCTACTGATAAGACACATTAGGACATTTCGCCATATAGGGTAATTTCTTTATAAGTGCACCAATTTTACAAGCTTTTATTTAACTACCAATGTAAAAAAAGCCGTGGTAGCCTAGCGGTTTGACCTATGGCCTCTGAAGCAGAGGGTCGTGGGTTCAAATCCCGGCTCGCACCTCTCAGTTTTTCGAAATTTAAGTATGTGCGAAATTACATTTGAAATTTACCATGAGCTTAACGGCGAAGGATAACATCGTGAGGAAACCTGCACACACCTGAGAAGAAAATCAATGGTGTGTGTGAATTTCCCAATCCGCACTGGGCCCGCGTGGGAACTACGGCCCAAGCCCTTTCATTCCGACAGGAGGCCTGTGCCCTGCAGTGGGACGTATACAGGCTGGGCTGCTGATGATGATGATGAAGTAAATATCAGGAGTTGACTAAACATTTTATTTGTTCGCGATCGAAGGCGCGGGCAATAACTAGTTAAAATATAAGGGTACTAACAGGATGACCGTAAAAGTAAAAAATTGAAGTTGAAAAAAATAAAAAATACAGAAAGATACTTCAAACCAAACTTGTTAAAAGTATGGCCTTGTAGCGACATCTCTTGTCCGGGTGAGCGGTTAGTTCCGCAGGGTGTTGATGTTTCTAGATGAGAACTGAACATAGATGGCGCTGTATCACTGCATAAGTGATGATGGCAGGCTGGAATGTATGACGCATAGGAAAAATTTGCGTGTAAACTCCTGACCAGTGGTGGTGTAGGGGTAAGCACGCGGCACGGAATGCCGAGGACCTGGGTTCGATTCCCAGCATTGGTCTTTTTTCTGGGGTTTTTTCTGTGCATCTATGTTTCAGTTTGTATTTAGTATGAAATAAATGTACTAACAGGCTCCCCAATGAGATCGAATGCGTGTTGCAGTATCTTGAACGCCTCTTCCGCCCCCGGCTGCTGATTCTTGTCCGGATGCACAAGAAACGCCTGCCGCCTGTAGTAGCGTTTTATTTCCTCGTCGGTGCACGACACGTGGACGCCTAGGATACTGTGGGAAAAGTACATGTATAAAAAAACTAGATTCATTGAAACTTACAACATAACATAGAAAACATATAGCATACATTCGTGATTTTCACTCATAATTATTATTTCGATTTTAAACTAAATTAAAAAAAAAACGTGTTTAATAAAACAAAATAAGCACACGACTATTTTATCACACGTCGTGTTCTAGACATAAACTTAATACAAGGTCGTACAAGCAGGTAGAACATAAGTAAGACAGCAAAAGTACATCTTGGACCATCTACGAAATTTACTTCAATGTCAAATGAAGGTCATTGCTTATTTGATAAGTAATAAATTACATTATATTAAAATTTAAATAGCTACAGAAAACGATTTGAAAAGCATATATCTCGAAATGGTTTTCGATTTACAATACATTAAAAAAAAAAACATAAAACAAACAACCATTCAAAAAAATCACAGACTTAGAATATAATAGCAGACTTGACATAACTACGTGTGTGTGCGTACATATTTCCTATTCCCTCACGCTACAATGATCAGGAATATTGTCATCCGTTTTCTCATGTGTCGCAACACTGTCCAAGAAACCTTTAAAAAAATGAAACACTATGTTTTGAACGTCCGTCATTTAAACAAGCTGCCGAAGCTGCAAGCGAATTTTTTGGTAAACTGAGATTTTTTAATGTTTTTCTCATCAAAATTAGAACTGATTTAGATTTGAAGATGGTGAAATGTAGTGCCTACCTTTGTGAAAGTGTTACATATGGAAATATACCAGGATTAACCTTTAACCGGTAAGTGTTTGTGTGATAGAGATGTGTGCGTTTTTGCCATTATTTGGACTCGTTATGTCAAGTCTGCTATTATATTCTAAGTCTGTGAAAAAAATAGACAACCCCAATTCGGCCCGCGTAGCGTTTTCGCTCTTACTGCGTGGACATAAAGGTCTTTCCGATCGGCTAAAGCGAATTCCGCGTCCATAGATGTGTGGTCCCCTAAACGGCTAAAATACGAACAGTGGGCAAGTGGCTCATCAATAGTGATCGTTATCAACGTGCAGTTTCCGTAGCAAAGTACGGTAAATACACAAGTATTTTTAAAATTAAATATTATTCGCCCTTATTAAAATTAAGCCAAATCACGCCCACTAAACAATCAAAATCAGGTCAACGGATATGGCTGTCAGTTTTTCACGTTGATGGAAGCTACAAGAAGGTAATTGAAGTGATTAAAATGTAGCACAAGAGAAGAATTATATCCTGAAGTAAACGTTTTATAGTAAAAATTAATATTGAATTGAATTTTCACATGTATTGATTTTTTTTGCCAACCATATACTTTACTGCGAAAACTGCACGTTGATAATGATCGTTCACTACTCATCAATTAAAGTCCGTGACCGTAGATATATAAATAAGTACAAAAGATATACAGGGTGGTACATTTAGATCGGCTAGTATCAGATCTGTTCTTAGGAACCATGTCATCGATTTTAGGGTCAAGAAAAACTGCACTCATAAATTAAAAAAAAAATCAAATCAAAGTCGTGTTGAAGAAAAATATTTATATTCCAGTTCCAGCAAGCGTCTGTCGGTAGCCAAATCTAGAAAGTTAAATTTGATCCACTTTTCGTGGTCTGATTGATTTAAAATGTACACATATTATGTAGATTGGATGATAATGCAAATACAGTTAACAAATATACAGTCAGCATAAAAGCTTGTATTAAAAACGAAAATTTTCGCAAAAACCTTTTGACGTGAGTGACAACGTCTAATAAATCGATGAACGCCCGCTGCACAGTGTGTCGCGTAGAACAAGCTAGCTGGACAATAACAACATTAACAATTCTAAAGATTGTTAATGAGGGTAATTAGAGCATTAGTTGCTTATCACAATAACAGGTATTGTTTAGATATTAAGTTAAAACATTTACGATCAGGAGGGTAAGTATAAAAGATAGTCGCGTCAAATGCATAAAATTAGTTGCATATTGGCTACTAATACGAATACTTCGCGTCTGTTGTTATTAAAAGTTGTGTGGTGAATTTGTGATGGATTCGATAACCAAGGGTAAGTATATATTTTTTGTACTGTTAAATTCAATATGATTTAATCTGTTCGTTAGAAATATTTCGTTATTTAAAAGAAATCAGTAAAAAAATCTTAAATTTAGAATTTAAAAGACTGTAAGTAAAAATCCCCCGTTTTCCCCGAGCTACTTTTTTTGCCAAATAAGAGACACATTATTCTAGATTATAATCAACTTAAAATTTCTTGCTCGAATTTGCCCTAACTTTTTTTTGGATATTTTTTTCAGATTATTTTTTTACTATCTCGAAAATGGAATGTTTTGAGAAATGGGTCAAAGCTCCGAAAAGTGCCAAAAATGCTGCACTTTTCAAGTTTGTCGCATCAAAACATAACCTGAGCGGCGTAATAGAGCCATCGTTGAAGGAGATCAAGGCAGTTATTTCACGATTTTCTGCGAAATTGTTGGAAAAATGGGAGAATTCGAACAGAAGTCGAGACCGCTTTCTAGCATCCAATAAGACATGGCTAGGGGGTGATATCACATTCCATACATTACTCGATCCTGTAGAGCCATCAATATCGTCTCAGCCCCCACTGGCTGGCCCTGGAAGACCGAAGATTGTAGGTACACTTCGCAGATGCCAGTTCAAAGGCCAAACGCTCTTCTGCCAATCGGGCAGCTTTCTGAGGAAGCTCAGGAAGCTCGCGATAAAGATTGCAGAAGATTCCGAGAGCATAACACCCGAAAGCTGTCACGTACTGCCACGAATAGAGACTTGCTTAACATGCTGCTTATTACGTCTGATCCTATTATTAATAGTCTCAGGGAAAAAAAAGACAGGTTCTCTTCCTTTTAAGTTTTTAGATTTAGTATTAGAGCCTCTTAGTATTGTTAATAGAAATACAGTTCGTAGGTTAAGTATAGCATCTAATGATTATATACAAGAGGATTCTTCTGAAGAAGAATTAAGTGATTATGAATAAGTAGAATTAATTATTATCCATTTACGAGTATGTTTTGTTATATTGTGTTGTAAATGAAATACGTAATTAATTAATGTTCAGTTGGTTATCATGTATTTAGTTAGTCATTTTAGTCTTAAGTCCCAATTAGATTCATGATGTACCTACATTGGTTTGTATTTAGTTAGTCATTTTAGTTTTAAGTGCCAATTAGGTTAATGATGTACCTACATATTACCTAAGCTAGGTAATCAGCTAGTGCATAGTGGTTTAGAATTTTGTTTATATTTAAACAATTTTAAAATTAATTTAATTTGATTTGTGTGTGGTAATAATAAATATGATATATATTTTTGCTAAATTTTTATTTTATTGAAGTCTAGGTGAAACCATGCACTGAAAGTAGTTAAAATGTTTATGAATATTCATAATAAACACGATTGAACTTAATGGCATTGACAAATAATTTTGTCCAGCTAGCTTGTTCTAGGCGACACACTGTGCGCTGCACGCACGAAAAAGGATGACGCAATGTGACGTACATGTACGTACATGTCCCGTACAAGAGAGAGCAGTGAACGCCAAGATGTACAAGAGGGCAGCGCGTGCCAGTCAGGATGTACAATGCGGGGTGCGGGGAGCGGTGCGGGGAGCGGTGCGGGGGCATTAAAGGGGGGATGAAAATTTCATTGATTTTGCCGTAGGATGCACCGTTTTCAAGATATTTGACAAAACACCGGTTCTCGTCCGACCACCGAAGTTAAACAACGTCGGGCGCGGTCAGTACTTAGATGGGTGACCGCCTGGTTTCATTTATGTTTTTTGAATGTTTTGTTATGATGTTGTCACGTTAAACTATTGTCCGTAAACCGACTTTACAGACAAACGGTTTTTTTAAATAAATCTATGAATGCAATTTTTCCTGTCACTAAAATTGTCGACATGGTTCCTATGAACAGATATAAGCCTCATAATTACAGACTTGCCCGTACTGATTAAACTAAATGTACCAGCTTGTATAAAGATAAAGTAGATATATAAAATTCGTGACCGTGAAATTATTCGTGATATATAAGTAAATACGCTCGAAAAATATAAAGGTCCTTCGGCATTCTGGTAGCTCTAGTTTACCTGTACGGGTCTTTCCCTTTGCACGCCAGCAGCCTCTTCATAGCTTCGTCGCCGGTCGCCGGCAGTGGTATGTTGGAGTTGAGTTTGCCGCCATCATTCCCGCTCTCCGGTTCTTCTTCTGCTAAAACACAAATTCGTATTAATAGTTATTTGTGTTACAAGGGAGCAAAATAACGTATTTGCGGCGCGGGCGGTACATTGAATCCAGAGTGAAGCGAAGGATTCTACAATAGAATCCTGAGCGCAGCGAGGGATTCTAAATTAGAATCCTGAGCGTAACGAGGAATTCAAGTGTTAACGCCCAAGACGAAAATAATTTTGCTCCTGAGTGACACATTACAACTTTTCACACCAACTATGAGGAAAATTGATATAAAATGCTGGAAAAGTAATGAAACAACTTTTAGTTAATAATCGAATCAAATCGAATGTTACAATGGTATCCAATATCAATATTCATTAAATCACAATAGCAGTCATCGATAGTTTTGATTTCAGTAAAACAAATAAATTATTGTGTTTTTTTAACTATTACGAAAAATTCATCAATTTTCATATAACATTGTTAAAGTTAAAACTTGAAACAATGTTTGTTTTTAATCGATTATGATGACATTACAATTGATTATTTTATTAAGATCTGTGTTCAATTGACACATGCCATGCCATGCCAATAAATAAATTAAAAAAGTAGCTTGAACAGAAAAGTAGCATTTTGATCCCTATCCTTGGGGAACAAAAACTACTTTTCCAATTGAAAGGTGCGAAAAATAACATTATATGCCCCTTTTTTTTTATTACGAGAGGGAGGCAAACGAGCAAGAAATGATCACTACGGCCCATAAATATCAACAGCCCAAAGAGAGTCACAAATCTGTTGCCGGCCGTTATAGGTCCACACTAATATCATAAACGTGAAAGTTTTTATGGATGGATGGATGCGAGGATGTTTGTCACTCTTTCACGCTAAAACGGTTTGATGGATTCTGATGAAATTTGGCACACGGATAGTTTATACTATAATATATTAGTATTCTATTTTTACTAACTGTAGCCCTATGCAACCCATGTTACTAACAACTATGGACATATGTTCTGCAATAAATAAATTATTATTATAACCTGGATAATATTGATATAGGATACTTTTAACCTGGAACATTGTATAGTTTACATTAAGAACTTTCCTACATCCTTCCCAGGTTTTCAAACTATTCCATATTATTTATATTTAGAAATCAGTGAAAAGGTAGCAGACAGACAAGACACACTTTCGCATATATAATGCAAGCGACCCGCCCTGGCTTCGCACGGGTGCAATTATGCATGTATTATACATATAATCCATACCCTTGAATCACTCTATCTATTAAAAAAACCGCATCAAAATCCGTTGCGTAGTTTTAAAGATCTAAGCATACATAGGGACAGACAGACAAACAGCGGGAAGCGACTTTGTTTTATACTATGTAGTGATTAGTATGGATATTGTATCGTTTTTTGTCCAAAAAAACATTAAACTTCTAAATTCTAATTAATTTTTGTCCTGTATTTCCATACAAATGAATCAGGACATTTTGGGAGGTTGTTTTAGGCTCAATTGCATTCACGCTACATAGGTACATGTAAATTTCTTTGCAAGTTCGAGTCCAAAATGAAATGTATGGTCAAGTGCAAAAATATGTATTGATTTAACCCTCTCATCATTATGTCATCATCCCAGCCTATATACGTCCCACTGCAGGGCACAGGCCTCCTCTCAGAATGAGAGGGCTTGGGCCGTAGTTCCCACGCGGGCCCAGTGCGGATTGGGAACTTCCACGCATCATTATGTACCGATAATTTAACTAGAGCAATTTTATTATTGATTTTAGAGCGATTTTAATTTGTATTTTAATTTTATTTTTCTTTGTGTCTTATGTCTTTATGGCTTAAGGTTACAATTGTTGCTAACACATTATGGATATTTAACCCTTTGAAAGCCAAGAACGCCTAAAGAGGTCGTGTACTGCCGAGCCTACCACGCCACCGACGCTTATAGTAGTCTTGACGTTTATTGTCAAAGAAACTTTGACCCGTGATATTACGATTGAAATTTGCGTTACTTTTCGTCTAAACTCGGCGTGTTGGTGACACATTTGTACTCGAAATGGGGCGTTCATAGGGTAAATGTTCGAAATATACAGGGTGCTCGCGAGGAACCCGCATAACTTTACCAGCGTATAGCTGAGGTCGTAATGATTAAAAAACATATAAACATAGGTCGAATTATGCTTTTTAACTTTTTAATTTTTTCATACATAATAAATACGCAATCCCAGCACCTCCACCACTTTCATAGTAAAATTTAAACATAAAAATGGAAATATCTCAAAAACTAAGCATTATTCGACCTATGTTTACATAATGTTTTTTAATCATTACGACCTCAGCTATACGCTGGTAAAGTTATGCGGGTTCCTCCTGAGCACCCAGTATTATTATTATTATTAATTCGACATAAAGAGTTATGGGACGTATTTATGAGCAAATTGTATACACCCATATTTTTACTCGTGACTGTACAAAGCTTTTGAGAAATGCTTGTATAAGTACCTTTTTTGAACCATTTCAGTTTTCTCCAGAATCCTAGTTTGGTGTGTCCAAACTTCCTGTCGATGTAGACCAGATATTTGTTGCCTCCCAACTTGTATACATAGTCCTTGCTGCTTCGCCACACTGCTTGCGAACTCACGTACGTTTGCGTGAACATTAAGGTGCAACTGTATAAAAGACATGATTTAGTCATTACAAAAAAAATCCGGTCAAGCGAGTCAGACTTGTACTATCGGCCCAGACGCCAGCTTGGCACCTTAAAGGCCCAGTTTGCGTGCAGTGGCTAGATATCTGTCCATAACAATCCATAGAAATAAACATCAACATCTGCAAGCAAATTTGTTTTGAAAATGGCAAGCTGACGTCTGGGGCGATAGTACATGAAGATTTCCGTACCTCCACACAATGTTTTAAAAATATTTCAGCAAAAATCATACAGATCGAGATAAAAACGCTAAAAGAACAAGCTTCTTGTATGACAAAACCCTTTCATTTTTTACTTAATTTTATTTTTAGTATTTGTTGTTGTAGGGGCCACAGTAATACATAATCAGTAAAAATCTCAAGTGTCTAGACTAGAGCTATTACCAGTGATCGGAACTCTGGGTGCAAAACTTTAACAAAACTTGCCAAGCGGGTATGAAACAGTGCTTACAGACATGAAAATATTAATAAACTACTGAAAATGTGAGATTTCGATATAGAGTTAAATTGAACACTAATCTGCCAATAATATTCATATTTTTCTTGGTTGTAAATTCTCCTTAATGTCAGCTTTACAAGTTTTGTTAAAGTTTTGCACCCAGAGTTCCGATCACTGGCTATTTACGGTTCAAGACGGAGCCCTGTGACAGAATGAAGCAAAGGCCTGCAAAGTATAAATCTTCCCAGGTGAATTTATCGCTTCGAGCTCTTATCTTTCAAAACAAACTGTATTGCCATAGGATTAAGGTTCAAATTTAATGTAATGGCTTGAAGCGAAAAATTCACATGGGAAGATTAATACTTTACATTTTAAGTCAATAACTGGAATAAAAAGCAATAAAAAATGATACTCATATAACTTCAGAAGGCTGTACCTTTTTTCGTTGTTAGTAAAAAAAACTAATTCTGGACAGTATTTTAACCCTTTTTCAGGCCCTGACATATTAGATACACTACTACAAAAAGAATCATTGTTTTATAATTTTAACAAATGCAGGATTAATTTAAAAGCAAAGCATATATTAAACAAATTCAATAGATTTTCTACCATATTGTAAAGGGAGTAAGGCTGAATCTTTGTGTACATTTATGTGGTTGCTGTATGTACTATGGCTGGAAAAGAGTTAGCTAGTTAGTTGGAGTTAGTGGAGATTAGTAGTACACCCTGTGAAGCTAAGGTGGGCCTGCTAGTTCAAAATATTTATACAAACAGCCATACTACTGAATGTTTAGAAGAATACAAATTAAAAATAATATCTAACTAAATTACTAGTTTAAAGGTACTCACAGATCAAAAGACAAGTGTGCACTCATGCGGCATATGTCCGACAACAAGTAAAGAAACCAAACTACCGCCTTCCATGTAGCCTCACACCAGTGCTCCAAATAGTTCTGCGCAACACCCAGATACCCAGGCTTGTTCCTTTTAAACTTTGTCTGGTTGACCTTCTTTTTATCCTGAACCGGTTTAGAAATCTTATGGTAAATACGGGATTCTTTCTTCTTCCGACCCTTGGCACTGTCATTTTGGTTCTCTTGGAAGACAAACTCAGATTGATCATCATCATCATCAACCTTGAAATCATTATCTGCTGCAGCAGTCTTGTCTGCGCTTCTATCACTGCCTTTCTTGTCTTTCTTTGGCTTATCTGACTGATTTTCTATCAAGAAGAATTGGCAATCGTTACCGTCAGTATAACTAACATCTTCTTCATTTGTTATATCGTCCAGGGAAGACCATTTTCGGGAGATGCGTTTGTTTTTTGATTTTTTGTTTGGTTTCTGACGCTTTTCTGTGTCTTCGTTGTTGACATCTCCGGACTCACTGCCCGAGGAGATAGTGCTAGCTTGCTGTTTCTTTTCTTTATGTTTGCTGTCATCAGCTTGCTTTATGTTAGACGCTTTTTCAGGCTTCAAGTTACTTTTGTTGTTAGAAGTTTTAATTTCTATGTTTTTCTGAGGTTTCGCCTTAGTAGTATCTGGTTGAGAGTTGTTTTTTGTGTTTTTAGCCAGCACATCAGAGTAAGTTGGACGCATTGGTTTCACTTCAGCAACAATTCGTTTCTTATTGCTTGTATCAGCTAAGGGGCTATTCTCATTTCGTTTAGGAGAATTCTCTGGCTTAATTTGTGCAATGGGGGAGTCCATTGCCTTTTTTGGCATCACATTTGCAGGTACATCTGGATGGTTCAAAGGATAGTTCTGACCGAATGGAGAATAAGTACCTGAGGAGTTTGGTTCCCAGTTACCTAGCACCTCCTTCAAGAAGTTTGATGTGGGCACATTTGAAGTTTGTGTGTTAGTGAGGTTATCTTGAATGTAGCTGTTTTGGGCAGTAGTGGTAGGCATTTGGACATTGTTATTGTTCATGGAGTATTCTTGGTTGAGTGTGAACATGTGAGGAGGCTGCGAGGCCTGCAGGGGTATGTCGCGGAGCCCTTGGTTGTGGTTGAACAGTTCGTACTGCCCGGACATCGGGAAGATAAGCTGTTGATTATTCTCGTCGTAAAACACTCTCACTAACTGGCCGTTGCCCAAATTGAGCATGGCATTTCCGTAATTCTGCCTGTTCACGCGGGGAGCGTTGGGCATGTTGTTTAATGAAATATTTTCGTCCTGATTCACTCCGGCATCGCCCGTCGGTACGTAAGGATGCTTGTTCATATAAACGTCGTTGGCGAAATTACCGTTGACATACATGCTGTTTTCGCTCATGGCCGGCGTAGGGGACGAAAGCGGCACTTGCTTTCTCTCATTTAAAACGCCAGGTGCACAGCTCTCAGCTGTTTCCGCTCGGTAATTCCAAGCGTTGTGCTGCATGTCATTGTACCGCGCATCATCCTTCGGCGACCTTGTCATTTTTGGTTATTGCACCAGGAACACTAACGCTGCGAAACTTAATGTCAATGTAAAACTGCAATATTACACTAGTAGATTTATCATTTTAAACTGTTTTATAGGCTGAATATGAAATAGTGTAGATATAACGTGGAATATTTATTGACGATTTGACGCTCTTCATATTTTTGACACAACGTGAGTTTTGTTCGGATTCCAAGTTTCAGATGTTAGTAATTTTATTTTTAAAGAATCGTCTTTTTAGAACACGAGAAGCACATGTATTTAGTTCATAAATACGAGTCAAATAAAATGAATATTATCAGTTAACTATACATACGAACAATAATTTAGATATGAAATATATTTATTATAAATATATTTACAAACTGTACACTAAGAATCCAAATAAACTCAAATTTCACGTTTCGTTCCACTCAGTTTGATCTACAATTCCAATTTATGGAGAATGCTTAATCCCATACTCCTTGATTAAATAAATAGCAAAATTAACATTATGCACTATTGCTACAAATATTATAACATTACTTTAAAAACTGCACTTTTTAATTTAAACACTACATCCTAACAAGAAAAACCGTGGATGTCATGCGTTTGATTGTTCTTCTGCTTTCAGAATTCGTATTTTTGTTCCTGATTTCAAACTGTTACAAACATGGCTCAACTTAAGCTCCTGTTCCTCTTAGTATTAGTCGTAGCGGCAAAAAAGCAATATGAAGATTTAGCCGCTCAACAAATAATCAAATTTGCAGAAAGGGTTGAGGTAAGTAAAGTTGAATGAAAAAATGATTTTTTGCTTCACTTAGTAACTGTGCAAATACTTACTAGCTTACCCTAATAAAGAGTTTAAAAGGTGTTCATCAAACCACCTTGAAAATCTAGGCAGTTATATTGTATGTAAGTATGTAGGTATACAACTCCATCAAATACTGATCCGAGAGTAGTAGTACCTCTAATGTATGAAAATTCATTACATATCACCCCGTTTTGTTTTTGAGAGGGTAAGTCCATACAGATTACTAATTTCGTGTGGTTTACGGCACCTCCAATTAGCCTTGCTCCCCTTGGTGTGTTAACAACTTAGCAAGTTTAACATTAAACAGATGTCGCTAGCAAACCACTTCCAAATCTAACAAAGCACCATTCTAAATATTTTCAGCATCCTATCAACGTCCTTAGAACAGGCAGCGGTGCTCCTGTTGAATATTTGGATACGAATGTGTCCCTCAACCGACAAATCATACGCAACGAGTACCTCATTGAAAGTTTAACGCATCTGAGTCGACAGAGGATACCAGATCGCGTCGTCCACGCCAAGGGAGCGGGGGCCTTTGGCTACTTCGAGGTATATATTTTAACCGTCGATTTCGTCATGCGATTGATAGTAAGCCTCAGTTCACACCGAGAACCGACGCTGCCAATTCATTGAGAGAATACATCGAATACTGTAACGTACCGCTGTGCGAAGAACATTAATTTCCGAACACAGCCTTCGAAGTTCGAAGTAGGTGGTAGGTGATCAGTCCTTTTGCTCGCTTGGTTTCTTTTTTTATTATGAGAGGGAGGAAAACCAGCAAGCGGGTCATCTGATGGAAAATGATCACCACCGCCCATAATAAATATCAACTACTCAAAGAGAGTCACTGATATGTTGCCGGCCTTTGAAAAAGGACAGAGAATAGGGGGGGGGGGGGGGGGGGGGGGGGGGGGGTTGGTTATCTTCCTTTCTCTCTCAAGGGAAACATCGTGAGGAAATCTGCATACACCTGCGACGAAATTCAATGGTGTGTGTGAAGTTCCCAATCCGCACAGGGCCCGCGTGGGAACTGGCAATGTCTAAAAAAAAATACCACTGGTTTTTATATTTTTTTTGTATAGAAAAGTCAATTATAAGAAACTTATTTCAATATTTTGTCATTTAGTTCACTACTTTTTTCAAAATTAATTACTGAAACTATTTTGGTTGATGACGTCAGATTGTAATTGAGAGCTCCCACACTGCCAAATTTCTAAATGTATCTAAATGCGTACGATAAGGCAACCCCTTTAATTATTTTTTGCGTAGTGGTACACTTTCACTTCTGTCACTTTACTGGCGCTTTCAAAGTGCTAGATGTCAGACAGCAGGTCCAAATCAAACTCCGTAGTATAATCCACGCGTAAAATTTTGAAGAATTCTAACCGCACAGAATAAAGTACGACTTGGACCAGTCACGCAATTTACACCAATGTCAATTGAAGGTCATTTCTTATTTGGTATGTAATAAAGTCATAACATAATATTAAAATTAAATAACTACAGAAAACGGGTTAGAAAGCATTTATCTCGAAATGGTTTTCGATTTACTACACATTGCAAAAAAATAGACATCCCAACTGCGGCCCACCCAAGCCCTCTCATTCTGAGAGAAGGCCTGTGCCCTGCAGTGGGACGTATAATAGGCTGGGGATGATGATGCAAAGAAACATTGAGGATTATACATCTCTTAAGACTGAGACGACGTTTTAATTATTATATGTAGTCCGACAAGCTCGTGCGCGGCTCTCCAACAAGTCTCAGTCTCATTAAGGACAGCAGAAGCTCCCTGCGACAAGGTTCCGCCGAGCGCCGCGCACGAGCTTGTCAAGGTATAATCGTCCTCCTCCACAGTAGGTACCTACTTATTTCACGTATTCTCTTAATGATTAACGCAGCGCGTGATTCGCAGAGATGTGCAAAATACTTTATGAAATGTATTTAAATACAAAATGATTTCAAATGCAAAATACAAAATACTTTTTAGTTATGTATTTTAAATACTAAATACAAAATATGTATTTCCAAAATACTTTTCCCAAATAAAATACTTTTAGATTTTAACTGCCTGTTCATTCAGGTTTAAATAACTAAGTTTTTTTTAACAAAGTATATCTCGTTACATTTTAATTTTATAACCAAACCGTCATGTTAATAAAATTCAAAACACAGGCGCTGTCCTCCGCATTTATTATTTATTTTCAAATAAAAAAAGAAAAAACTGACTATCTTACTGGCTGACTCATCGATGCCAATCCTTTAACCCTTGGATCTAGAAACCTGATTTTAATAATGTAGATCGTAGACAGTAATATAATAAAACGATTTCATCGAAATTTTCAAGGGACAAGGAGTTTAACAATGAAAGCGAAACTGCTTGCACAAGCTAGTAAGTAAGTAAACACTTAGAATGGAAAAAAAGGGCGGGAAATCTCGGACTGAGCGCGCGTGTTTTTTCTATCTCTTAAATTTTACATTATTAATAGTGGTCAGCGTAGTGTAAATAAGGTGTAGATTATCCATTATTTATTGTAAATACTTTTATTTGTGTAGTTTTCTACTTTCTGGTAAGTTTTTAATATTTATATATGGAGGAGCCTGAGGATCCTGGGGGTGGTGTCCCCCCGGTTTATCACACTGTAACAATTGATTATGGTATGGATACCGACCATACTGATAGTTCCGTAACATCAGAGAAAAATAGAAAACGGATTTGTCCGACAAGGAAGATATGCCGCCATTGTAACAAAAAAAGGCGCAGTAATAAAACTAAAAATTCAGACAATGTTTTAACTGAAAATGACTGTAATTGTGTTACTAGTGATTCAAAAATTAAAGTTCACAGTCAACCAATAAGTACGATAAATAATATTCCAGTTACAAACTCTCCATCTCCACCTCAGCCCACAGACACCTTCAGAAAAGTGTATATAAATACCGATTGTTCACCATACATAGTTCATGTACAAAAAATACAGGAAGCACCTAATGACGGATCCTCCATTCATCCCATTTCTTTTGGAAATTTCTTAAAAAAGCAATCCTACAAAAACATCATTAATGGTAGCATGAAAAGAATTGGGAGGAATAGAGTCACCATATCTTTTTCCCATCTCGAGGATGCTAACAAATTCCTGAATGATAAAAACCTCTTGGAAAGCAAATACAAAGCTTTTATCCCATCTTTTAGTGTCATGAGGATGGGAATAGTTAAAGGTGTTCCGGCCGAGTGGTCCCCAGAAGAGATCATGCTAAACATTTCTGTGCCTTTGGGTACAGGAAAAGTGATTAAAGCAAGAAGATTGAATTTTAAAACTATGGTTGATGGGTCAGCTGTTTGGAAACCTTCCAGACAGTGGTTTTGACATTTGATGGCCAAGTTTTGCCAAAAAGAATATTTATTTGTTACAATGCACTACCTGTTGATCCAATCCAATCCAATGCTTCAATTGCTGCCGTTATGGCCATACTAAAACTCAATGTAGGTCCAAACCATGCTGTTATAAGTGCGGTCAGGGTCACTCAGGATCTTCATGCAATGTTGAAGAAGACAGCGTTTCTTGCTGTTTATGCACTGGGCTACATTTTGCAATAAGCAAACGTTGTCCCGAGTTTGAGAGACAAAAAAGTATCAAATTATCTATGGCACAAAGCTGTTTGTCATATGCAGAAGCATCAAAGCTTCATCATCCTGTCAGTAAGCCTTATGCAGATGTTGTATTGAGGCTGTGAGAATGTTTGGGTAGTTACCCAAACATTCTCACAGCCTCAAAGGGAAACTAATCATCCCAACCAACAGACTACCCCATCATCACATTCTTACAAAAAAACGGTTTTTATTAAGCCTCGTAATGTACCTAAAAATCAAAAAGGTTATGATAAAAATGCTCATAACGATCTCATTAAAGACTATGATATGCCTTCTACATCTGGCAATGGTACTGCCATTAATAAAGAAAAAACCCTCAATAACCAACCCTCCATTAGTGAACTCATTCTTGAACTTATTAAATTATTATCCTCATCAAACATAATACCGAACAACGTTGCAGATATAATTAGTTTTATTTCAAATATTATAAATGTTAATAATGGCCAACAGAGGCCATATCCTTCAGTGGAACTGCCGCAGCATAAAGAATAATAAATCAGATTTCTACATTTAATTTTAATCAATAAATTAGATTCTTTGCTTTAAGTGAAACTTGGCTCAAAGCAGAGTCTTGTTTCAAAATCCCTGGTTATGCATGCCTCCGTGAAGATAGGTCCGACGGACATGGCGGTGTAGCCATCCTTGTTAAAAATTCATTTCATTTCACATATCATCCAATACCAGACAGTAGCAATTTCTCTATAATTGCTGCAATTGTAAATAATATTAGTTTACTTTAGTGTTTGTTAGTTTCATTGTATATTTCTCATCCTTCATTAGATATACTTAGGGAAGCCATACGTGTGCACCCTCTCATCTTTTTAGGTTTAATATAATAAATAGCGTGTGAATGTGGAGCTGCAGTAGGTGATTTAAATCATATTTTCCTATCCTGCCCATTACATGGCAGAACTTTATTTATTGAATCATTAATAGCCTAGAATATACCTCTCCCTACAAACATATCTTCTTTGCTTACTTTTCCTAGTATATATAATTCAATAGCATCCTTTATCTCCAAAAATAATATTTAAATATAATAGTTATTTAATTTATGTAATTATATTTTTTATTACCTATGCTACCTACTCTGACTTTCCTTTTTCCAAATTGCGTTCCCAACTATCCTTTTTCCGCGTCCAATTTCCCTAACTTGATAAATGGCTAAGGGCAACACTAAGCCCAAGTCCAGCACACAAAAAAAAAAAAAAAAAAAAAAACACTTAGAATGTTGTACAGTAAACTTATCAGTTCAGTGTTGCCATATTGAGGGAAATAACTCATAATTGTTTATCAAATTTATTGATTTTGTGGGCTGAACTTAACAAAAAGTATTTTGCATTTTGCAAATACAAAATATGTTGCAAAAGGTATTTCAAATAAAATACAAAATACTTTTAGAAAAGTATTTAAATACAAAATAGAAATAGGTATTTTGCATTTTGTATTTTGCATTTTAAGTACTAGTATTTCAAATAAGTCACATCTCTGGTGATTCGGTGTGAACTGTCTCCAAATCATAGTTAATCACGATGCCAAAGGTGCCAGCTTTTGGAAAACCTCCCGGATTTTTATGATCATTTGAGTTTGAATATGATTAAAGAAAAGTCCTTTCAGAAGTAATTGAGAAGGGAATAGTAACAAAATTAAAATATTAGCAGAGCTAGAGCACTCGCTCTAAATCGGCAAATGACTAGTTCAATGTTGTTGCTGAAGTTCCAAAGCATACATTGAGTCGTTTTTTTAGGGTTCCGTAGTCAACAACAACCCTTATAGTTTCGCCAAGTCTGTCGGTCCGCGGCTAAGCTTAGAGACTGTTAGTACTAAAAAGCTGTGATTTGGCATGAATATAGTATTATATCAGTCACGCCGACAAAGTGGTTAAATAAAAAAAACTAAAAAAATTTTTTTAGAATAACTAGCTCTCATAGACGTAAGTGGGGGTGATTTTTTTTTCTCGACTAACCCTATAGTGTGGGGTATTATTGGATGAAAATAAATAGGCGTTTGCTAAAACTATTTTTTGATAAAGTGAATATTTTCGGAGATATTCACTCCGAAAGTTCAAAATAATGTATCCCCCCTCTATCTTTAGAACCGCACGTCTAAAAAATATGAAAAAAATCAAGTAAATTAAACTTAATAAAAAATTTCTAGGAAAATTATTTTTAACTTAATCAGTTTTTAAGTTTTTGTAAAAAAATATTTCTAAACTAAGATTAATACTTTATTCATAATAGAAAAAAAAAACATATACTTAAAGGTAAAGACTAAAACAACTATTAAATTAAAATAACTAAAACTAAACCTAATTAAAAAAGAGAGGTGGGCCTCTTGGCATGGTGCCCATCACGCAGGCAGCATTCCCGCGCTGAACTGCGATTGCGATTCTTTGCGCGAGAACGCTGCCGGCGCGAGGGTTGCCTGTTGCCTCTCTTAACCTATTGCTGAGCTCCCTGTGTAGCTCCAGTGCACCCTTACCCCAAGGACCTAGAGTCTCGACGCCGAAAGGAAAGAAATGATATTGGGCGCCGAGACAGCTATATTTTGTGACCTTGAGGCGTTCCCGGGCGTCTGCCGCCGCCCCCGCACGTTTGGTAGTTGCTGCTAGGTAGGACGCCGCCAGGGTGTCTGTACAGGTGGCGTCCCACACCAGCGCACGGCCAGTCTTCCAGGGTATCAACGACATTCCATCAGGGCGCTTGCCATCGCTCCGCACAATCTGGGGCTCCAGAGCAGCGGGAACGTTGGCACTAACGAGCGCCCTTCTGAGAATGTCGTTGAGAGCGGCGTGGCGGGACAGGCGGCCGGCGCCCGAGGAGCAGGAGAGGCCATGGTGGCCGAGTCGGTCCACTGGAGCCCCACAAGAAACATAGTTATGACTTGTACAGATCCCAACTCCCAGCCGGAGACAAGCAGCTATGCGTAGAGTGTCTGGGTTGATAAAAGTTCCAGTGTTGGGTAGAGATGTGTAGCTCGCGAGTGAGTGATTCTAAAGAACTATATCAGTTGGTATAGCTCACTAACTCTTTAGCTCTTTTCGGATCGAAATCTGTCACTATATCTTTTAGCTCACTCGCTCTAGCAAGCTATCGCGAACGTAATGTATATCCATTTCAGTCTAACGCTTAAACACGAAGTATAACTACGTCCTTTTCTTTGCCTACGAACTGAGGAACTGGCCCGAATTCGCCCGACGAACTAAAATGATAAGCGAACGAGTAAGTGAGCGAGTGTACGAAGGAACTATATGAATCAGATGAACCGCAGATACGCGTAGGAGTTACTGAGCTAAATGAGCTACTGAGCTAAATGAGTGATACATATCTCGGTGAGCTGAAGACACATATCACTCTTTTCAATCAAGTGACACATTTCGCGCACCTCTAGTGTTGGGCGAGGGGTATGCATGGAGCCAGTAACCAGATTCTGGCTTGGATACAGCTAACAGTCTGGCCCGGTCCCTGCCTGTTGAAGGTTCTATTAATGTCTGTAAGGTGGCGACGGAGGCTATTGTATTGTATAACAAAGAATTACATGATGTAATTTACATCTGAAAAACCATCAACATACATACTAGTTCTAGTAGACTGCAGATCAGATTAGTAACCTAATTCGCCGATAGATGGCGCTGTACCGCCGACGTTGAAATTCTACATCGCGCTGTTAACCCTAGCGCGCGGTGGGAGTTGGTACCAAAACAACCACATTATAAAGTAAGTATGCAAAGATTTTTTCGTACCAGCTACGGAACCCTATCTTGCGCGTGTCCGACACGCTCTTGGCCGGTTCATCTGTATCATTTAGTTTTAGTTCTCCTGTCTTTCCTGATTCACTTCTTCTATTCTTCTTTTATCTCGCAGGTCACTCACCCCCTCAGTGATATATGCAAAGCGGACTTTCTAAAAGAAGTCGGAAAAAAAACCCCTGTAGCTGTCAGGTTCTCAATGATAATACCAAGGGAAGATGGCAGCGACACTACAAGAGATGGGCGAGGCTTTGCTATCAAATTCTATACAGAAGAAGGCAATTTTGACATCGTAGGCTTGAACATACCTGTGTTCTCTCACAAAGATCCCTTGTTCTTTACAACCATGGTTAATGCACAAGGTAAGAATCCTGCGACGCATCTTAATGACAACAATATGTTGTGGGACTACATAAGTCAGCGACCAGAAGCAATACACTTTGTCATGTACAAATTTGGAGACGATGGGATTCCTGATGGTTATAGGTGAGTTACTATAACGACTGTTTAGTGTTTGATGTCAATCACATCACTGTTAATGATGCGTTTCTTTTGTTCTCACAGGCATATGCCAGGCTTCAGTATACATACGTATCAAGTCGTCGACGTAAAAGGTCAAATCAGTTTCGTAAGATTTCACTTCATCAGTAACCAAGGAGTGAAGTACCTGAAATCCGATGAGGCTACCCGAATAGGTGGGATGGACCCTGATTACGCCATCAGGGATCTGTACAACGCTATAGCAAACGGCGATTATCCGAGTTGGCAGGTTGCTGTCCAGGTTGTAACCATAGAGGACATAAAACGATCTGATTTTGATGTGTTCGACATCACGAGAATTCTGCCGTTGGACAAATATCCTTTAAGACCAGTGGGCCGTTTTATTCTCAACAAGAACCCGATCAATTACTTTGCGGAGGTAGAACAGATAGCTATGAGTCCTTCCAATCTTATTCCAGGGATACCAGGCGCTCCTGACAAAATGTTTGAAGCGCGTCGCTTGGGGTATCGAGATACACAATATTACAGGTTGGGGGCGAATTTCCAACGTATTAAAGTTAACCGCCCTCTGAAATGTCCTTTCACTTACAACATCGATGGAGTTCCACCAGCGAAAATAAGTGATGCTCCGGTTTACTACCCTAATACATACAATGGTCCAGTGCCGTACATAAATCTATTTAGAGGTGACATGTATGAGATAGTTCAGGATATGTCGCTCAACTTTGACCAAGCGTCGCAGTTCTATGATAGTCTTACTGAAGATGCAAGACAGCGGTTGATTGATAACCTCGTGGATAGTATTGGAAAAGCAGAAAAAAAACTTCAGGTTAGAATGGTGACATGGTTTACGAAGATTAACTTGGAATTTGGGCTCAGGGTGGAGTATGGTCTTTTGGTGAACGGAAATGATACATCGGCTGGAAAGTGGGACAAGTAACTTGAGTAGTAGGCCTGGTGTAGAAAAGTGGCTAAGTAAAGTTATTGTAAAATAAGGCTAGACCAAAGTAAGGGATACAGATAGGAGAAAAACGATAGTAATGTGAATTTTGCGTAATGTTCTTACTTATTTTATTTTGTAGCGACAGGGGTAATGTCCGTAAGTCAGAGGTGTAATGGAAAAGCGTGTCCGACGTGTCCGTTAGCCTGCTTGTGCAAGTCCACCAAACTGTCATCTACGGGTAGACTATAAGGGTCCTTATTTTGTTTAAAAAAATTTACTGCATAAAGGCTTTTTGCTTATAAAGTATAATTAAATTTGTATCTACTTTACAAAGTGCGTTGGGACTTATGCCACAGGGATTAGACAAATAAATTATATGTTTCTGAGCGATGATATTTTTCTTCAAAAAAGGAATATGACCCTCCCAAACAAAATAAAGAATTTATCCATATCAACAACCGTATCGTGAACCTCCTTTTTACAATCGGTTAGCAAAGGAGTTTAGACGACCGGATGGCCTAGTGGTTAGAGAACCTGACTATGAAGCTTGAGGTCCCGGGTTCGATACCCGTGTCGGGGCAGATATTTGTATGAAAAATACGAATGTTTGTTCTCGGGTCTTGGGTGTTTAATATGTATTTAAGTATGTATCTATCTATATATGTAAGTTTTCACTTCTCATGCTCTAAAAGTAGGTCAATATAGCCTTACGAGGCGGGAGTAAAGTGAGTGCATTAGTCCCTAGGGAGTAAAAGTAATTAATTTTTTAATTCATTTCGAGTGACTTAGATAAACTCAAACAGCCAGTACTTGCTTAGTGGCAAAACAATATATATATAAAATAAAAGACAATTTCATGCAAAAAAGGTTTTATTTCATGATAGTAAAATTCAAATTTTTAAAAACCCCCAACGCAATTATGTCACTGTCAATGCCCGTTATGCGTCTAAGATCTCTTCCGCAGCTAACAAAAGAGCTGATAACTTTGAAACGGCTGCACCGATTTTGATAAAACATATCTAAGAACCATCGCCAAGAAACCTGCTTTCTATTAAAAAAAAACCGCATCCAAATCGGTGCACCCGCTTAAGAGCTATGATGCCACAAACAGACACACAGACAGACAGACAGACAGACACACACACATAGCGGTCAAACTTATAACACCCCTCTTTTTGTGTCGGGGGTTAAAAATAAGATTGTGTAGACCATTTTCATGACGAAAATGTTACGTTCTTAGTCTACGTGGTCTTAGTTTTATACTTTTTCCGCATAGAAGGTGGCGCCATTCTATTTTTTCCAGTTTGTGTATGGACCATTTCGCCTATGCGATTTTGTTATATCTGTGTCTGGTTGGAAAAAAATACTTACCGCGAAAACTTTGAAATTGTTGTAGAGCGTAAATCGTAAACAATTAAAATTTAAATTGATTATTCTCACAATGTCGTCAAGTGATAGTGAAAATTATGATGTCTAGCAAAGAGCAAAAGACAATTGATAATCTTTTTTTTTTTTCTCGCATTCGAAGTGAAAAATAGGGTTTTCACCTGGAGACTAAAAGTCAATATAAACCCTCGGATAAATAGACACCCTCGCTAAAGCTCGGGTTGCTAACCACCTCGGGTATATATTGGCTTCTTTTAGTCCCTCGATAAAAAATATAGTATTTAATGATTACTACGTTAATCAAAATGTGGGCAGTGTTAAACATGACAGATATAAACCAATAACACAAAAGTGTTGTAATAGTATTTTTTTAAGCCCTGTTGATATTATAGAGCTAAAAAATGTTGTAAAATCATTTAAAAATTAAAAAGTTCAGGGTTGGACGGTGTATCAATACAATTAATCAAAGCAAGTATATATTTCATTGCTGAACCCCTTGTGTATATTATTAATATGGTTCTGGAGTCTGGAATATTTCCAGATGAACTAAAAAAGTCTTTAATAAGGCCAATATTTGAAAAGGGTGCCATTGATGAAATGGCTAGCCACAGGCCGATAGCTTTACTTTCTAGTTTTGCAAAGATATTCGAAAAAGTAATTTATAAAAGGTTGTTGGGTTTTTTCGAGTGTAATCAAATTCTTAGTCCTAATCAATTTGGTTTTCAACATAATAATAATAATAATAATAGTAGATTGTTCAACAAGGGACTAAAACAAGCCATAATGACACGAGATATTTAGCCACCCGAGCGATAGCGAGGGAGGCTATAATTCGAGTCGTCATTATGGTAGTTTAGTCCCGCGTTAAACACTCTACTTTTCACTTTGAATGCGAGGAAAAAAACGACGTACAAAATTACTTTTTTACAACGTATGCTCAATACGAGCAATGGACATCTGTTCAAAATTCAAATAACAAAAAAAATACCGCTGTCTTTTCTTTTCTTTTATATTTTTTTGTAAAGTGACGCTTTAAATGCTTGCATAATTAGCCAACAGATTCTAACTTAAAGACTATGTTAAAACTAATTGGACTATGCATGTAAGAATGATAATTGTTCATTCATTAGAATCGGCAAATAAATTAACCTAATTGATCTAAGTTCACACACAAAATATATTGTTAACTGAAACACTTACCCGTGAATAAAGAAACGACTTTTTAAGTTTCAAGTTTAATTCTTTGTTAAATTATATCTAATTATACTTTCTATTTACTATTAAATGCAACTGACATCGCATTATTTTGAAGTCACGCCATATTAACATTCAAACGTAACTGCTCTATCTACCGTACACTCCAGCACTGCTTTGCCGACAGTGCGGATTGCTATTTTATCGACAGAGCAGGGAACTGCTTTGCCGACAGCGTTTTTAAAAAAAAAACAAATTAAAAACACCTAAGCTAAAGGAAATCTTTCTTTACGTGCAAAATAAAATGAATTCATCTTTAATATTTTATAATTAAATAGATTAATATTCGTAATTATTCAATGTGTTTCACGAAATTATTATTTTTTAAATATTTTTTATACAGTTGTCATTTTGAGGTTATTTCCACGCCCTAAAGGCTTCCACAGACCGAAGCGCAGGGCGCTACAGTGCGTCCGCAGCGCGCTTCGGTCTGTGGAAAGCTTTAAAATTGTCTATACCCAGTTACTGAAAATGGCGATAATCCTCCATTCACAAACACCGTGATTGGCAGTTTAGGGGTTTCCATAGTCAATTAAAAAAATTTTACTTTAATCCCTTGAGATCAAAAAAGAGCTTTAGTCCCGATATGCAGAGACTAAAGTAACATTTTAAGAGCATGAGAAGTGAAAATCATTTTATTTCAAGTAAGGTACACTCATAGATTGTTAGTAAAGCTTACCTCTAATAATGTTAGTTGAAATACTTAACTACATAATACCTATGATACATTAGCTGAGTACGGCGCATGTAGCCGACTGCAGCGGAGCAAGTAGAGGCAGTCCAGCCTGTCCCCTATCATCTTCATGATGGCGTTGGGGCTGTCGCGCACCCGGCGCACCAGGGATGCGGCTCTCTTGCGCATGGTGGCGTAAAAACAGTCCACCCTAGCTTCGGCGAACATCCCTGATGCGCTACAGAAGCGGGGCAGCCCCACCAACACCCGGAACGCGTTGTTGTATTGTACGCGGAGGGCTCCATAGGTCCTTTGCGTATACGCACGCCACAAGCTGCACGTGTACAGGGAGGTACAGTACGCTCTAAATAGTGTAAGTTTCACCTCCCTGGTACAGCGTGCGAACTTACGAGCTATCATATTCGCGCGGACCGACAGAGCCCTCCGTTCACGTTCTATGTCTTTATCATCTTTGAGGTCCGACGTGACTACGTGTCCTAAATATTTACATGTGTCAACCCTTTCAAGGGCGGCTCCATTAAGTCTAATGGGTGTCATTCCGACTGTCTTGCCACGCCCGACCTCAAAAACCATATATTGACTTTTCATGACATTATATTTTAAGCCGTGGGTGCCGGCATATGTCTCACACACCTTCAGAAGCTCTCGTAAGCCGCCCACCGATGCGCTTAGCAGAACCATATCGTCAACGCGGTAAGTCTACTTCTTTGGCAATTTTCAATATTCTTATGAACATTTGGAATAAAATTAATGAGAAAAGGCCATGCTTTGGACTTTTTTTGGATACGTCCAAAGCTTTTGGCTGCGTTGTCCACAACATAGCCCTATTGCAATTGGAAAATCTAGGTATAAGAGGAGTTGTCCTTAAATTGCTAAAGAACTACTTAAGCAATAGAGAACAGGCAACAGGAATAGATAGTTACAACAGCATTGACAAAATGATAGAACAAAAGCAATCAGAATTTAAAACTGTTAAAGTGGGAGTACCGCAGGGAAGTGTACTTGGGTCACTCATTTTTTTGATTTACATAAATGAGTCACCCAAAATTGTGAGCGATTTGTGCGTGCTTTTCGCGGATGATGCCACCATTGTTTTCTCAGGCGAGAGTGCGAATGAATCGCACATCAATTACACTCTGTGCAATGTTGTTCAATGGCTTAAAATGCTCAACCTAAAAGTAAATTTGAGCAAAACCAAACTTATACAGTTCAAAAATTATCGAACATTACCTGCTGCTATAAAAGTGTCACACGCAGGGGTAGATATTGAGCAGGTGGATAGTGCAAATTTTTTGGGGGTTAAAGTAGATTGTCATTTGAATTGGAAGTCACATATTGCGGCATTAAATAGTAAAATTTCATGTGCATGTTACGCTTTTTCCATATTATCCGCGACCTGTTCAGAAGATATGACTAGGAATGCCTACTTCGGAAATGTATATCCTTTGCTTACCTATGGTGTTATTTTTTAGGGAGACTCTGTCGATGTGCTATCCACATTTAGACTACAGAAAAGATGTTTACGCACTATTTACCGTCTCCTTGAAAGACACTCTCTACGAGGTATATTTAAGGAAAAGCGGCTACTAACTTTAACAGGAATTTATATTTTGGAGCTTTGTCTATTCGTGAAACATAATCATGAATTCTTCACTAAGAAGTCGTCTTTCCGTAATAACTTACGAAGTCAGTATAGATTTAATTATCAGATACCTAGGGCCAAAAATAAACTTATCTACAAAAGCGCTCTTTTTTCTGGTATGCGACTTTTTAATAAGCTACCCATCGAATTAAAAATGTTAGAGGGTAACCAATTTAAGACACCTCTCAAAAATTGGCTTATAAACAAAGTTTTTTAATACAAAAGAATTTTTCGCCCAATAGAAACTTATTGATGGACACATATTATTTTTTTAGTTACTATTTTGTGTGCATGTGCTAAGTAATGTACCTATAAATATAATTGTATTATTTTTTCTTTTTCTTTTTTATTTTTTATTTTTCTGTTTTAAATTATAAATTACTAGCATTTTATATTGTACGTCCGAGATGGACAGACTGTTGAGACACTTATATCAAGCTACCATCTTTGTAATACACAGTTATGCAATAAAGTTTATTTCTATTTCTATTTCTATTTCTATCCGTTGTCTATTACCCATGGTACAAGCTTTGCTTAGTTTGGGACAAGGTCAATTGATGTCAATCGTCCCACGATTTATTATTTTTATTATTATTAGTTTAAGTAGGTATATACTAAGGTACTTACATCTGATTATTGTAACCGCTAGTGCGGGCGGCTCAAGTTGCGCGGGCGCCGGACACGTGACACCGGGCATGAGGCCGCCCGTGTGACTCACACTTTGCATCTTTACATGCATACAGAACTGAACTGAATCGCATCGCAGGTGGAACCTTTTCGCAATCATTTTCATGACGATTTTTTCGGCAGATGTAGAACAAGCAAGCGATTCAGTTTCTGCCACTGTAGGTAAAGGGTACTTTACCATGGATAAAGATAGGTATATCTGCGTTATGAAGGGTGGGAAACGTGAAGTGGAGCAGTTTCCGGCATATCTCAATTCCATCCATACCAAGATTCAGTTCACTTATGAATTGGAGGTGGGACGTATAGTCGGGGTAAAAAAGGTTCGTCACTTTTCGACCTTAACTCGTTGGCATAGAGTCGAAAAGTGACGAACCTTTTCTTACCCCGACTATACATTAGCTTTCCTTGATGTTAAGGTAGGTAATGGCGAGAACGGATGTAACTTTGACACCTACCGTCTATGGGTCTCCCCATACATAATTTTTTCATTTCCACCCATCAACCAACCTAGAATTTAAAAAAATCCGTTTCCTTTTCAACGAGGCTAGAAGTGCTAGCATTCCCACGGCACACTAATCGTCAATGGGACCTTTATGGCCATCTCAAGTTACGGAAATCCATTAAACTTCACAGCCATTCCTGTAATACACAGGCAAGTAAAACACATCGAACTACGCGTGAATTCTGCCTGTTTGTTCTTAGAACAGTATTACATTTATTTAAGCTGTGACATTCCGTTTAATCCTGGCTGCTAAGAAACAAAATAGCAACGTCAAAACATGCCAGGAAACAATAGAAGTAGTAATAAAGCAGGAATGTTCTAGAGCTGTTTCAATTTCACGCTCCCTAGGTAGATTGAATTTGGAATTTCTCAGAGTATGGATGTGTTTTGTTGGTTATTTCAATTACGATTAAGGCATTTACATTATCAGATTATTTTATGGTCGGTCACCAAAAGTACACAAGTAAAATATGCCAAATTTTAGGTTAACCGGATACAAGGAAATGACCAAAAAATGGTTTGCAAGTATAGTAAGGTTTTGGTCATTGAGATTAACTCGGTCTATCTTTGCAATAATGCATTGAAATAAGACACTTTTTTATTTAGTTTTTAAATGGACCAACATTACCTTCCATCGGATCAAACTACCCAGACTTTGTAGTACAATACGTTTACTTTTAGTTTACCACTGACAGATGGCTTGCCTTCATTTCATTTCCAACTTTAACACCATACAAATAAAGTAGCTATTACAAAATCTGCAAACGTGGGTAACAGTATTCTAAAATTGGCTTTATTTGTAGGTCGTTAAAGTTGAATATGAAATGAAGGCAAACCATCTGTCAGTGGTAAACTTTATGTAATTTTACTGTACATGGAACTTAAACTTTTGTAAAAATATCGACGTTTAAGACCTTTTCTTCCCTTCGTCATAAGATGGTGTGGATAGTAAGTAAACGTACCAATGCTCGACACCTCAACGCCCAGTAGATGACACCCATCTGTCACCTCTCTTACTAGGACATATTATTGAAGGTGCCATGTATTGGGTCAGTGTCGACCTTATTTCATTAGAAAAATAAAATGGACTAAACGGGTTAGCTATAGGTACCCACTCAAACAAAAAAAGTCCAAGTCAGTTCATAGATAACGGCGTTCTGAGCTTAGTTTATTTATATACTAGATAGAGTGTCAGCGTGCAGCGTAGCAAACACTGCGATACAAAACGTCCAAAAACCCATTTGACAGCTTCATCTTACGATTGCGTTACATCATTCAGACTGAAGGGGGCAAATGACATATAAGCCAATAGTTGGCTTTTATTTTTCGGGACGTTTTCATGCCGCCTAAGCTCTATCTAGTGTATAAATAATCTAAGGTTCTGAGGTAATCAAGCGTAAAAATACAACCGAAATGTGTTGGCCCTCCTCCTTTTTTGGCGTCGGTAAACGCAAACATAGACGTAAACAAGTTGTGTATCTTGGTCGACCACACACTATCGTAAACAGGCAGGTGTAATCATAGAAATGTCTCGCATTATGTCAAGTAGGTAGCTCCCATTAAATGCAGCTCAGCGGAACAGATGGCAACTAATGTAGACGATTTACTCCCGTTTTCACGGTTAATATAAATCTCGATAAACTACTTACTTACTTCTTTCTCTAAGCAGAAGTTTTTTAAATATTACTTATGTGGAAATGGACCACAATAGGGGCATCTCTCTCCAGACAGATGTAATGCCCGGGACTGAAGTCCGAAGGATAAAAGATGGAAGTTGTATTTAAGCAGCCAAGTTAAAACTTTGATAGTGCGATGCAGGACATAGTAGTTAGTTTCTCATTTGATGACTAGATGGCGCTAGGAGTCGCTACAATTATATTAAATAGTTCGTTTTATTGAACTCCTCAAATCACCAATTTTTGCTAATATTATCCTTTAGTCCTTACTCAATAATAGAAATGCGGCAGTACCTAACTCTTGCCTGTCTGTCTGTTATGTTGTCACGACTTCTTGTTGCAAGTGTCTATGTGCGGCAGAAATCACTTATGTGACATCAGACATGGACCATAGTGCTTTGCGCCAACACTTACGTTTGGTTGTTTCATTAAAAAAAAAACCATGCGTATAGGTTTTCACCTACTTAAGTACTTAACTTACTTAACTTAAGTACTGAATACCTAAAGGACGTTGTATATGTACTATCGCCCCAAGCGCCAGATACCCATTTTCATAACAAATTTGCTTGCAGCCGTTGATGTTTATTGCTATGGATTGTTATGGACAGATGTCTAGCCACTGCACGCAAACTGGGCCTTTAAGGTGGTTATCTGGCGCTTGGGGCGATAGTACTAGTGCACAGGATCAATATGGAGCTTAAGTCATACTTAATTCAAATTTGGAACGTCAGTTTGTTTATACAGACACGTTACTACCATACCTACTACTACAGAAATCTACTTTATATAATTTATTGAATCAGGCGTTACTTTGCGGAGGTCCATATTAATGAACTAAAACAATTACTTTGCTCACCCGCGACTTTGCTTGTCGCGGGTGAGCAAAGTAATTGTTTTAGTTCGTTCAGAAATCTACTTACCTAAAAAAATGAAATAAAGATAGTTTGTTTCTTTTTTTGACATACAACAGGAGGCTTATTATCTAACGTGCTGATGCTTGCATTCGCAATCATTATTTCTTTCTGTCAAACGGTATAAAATTTTGACAGAAAGAGATGGTTAAAGCGAAGGCAAGCGCCCGTGCTTTAGATAATACGGCCTCAGGGTCATTTACTTAAGTTTTTCACTTATATTCTTTTTAAATCGAACGTATGAATAGCCAACACAACCACGTCTATTGCTACGTCGCGTCAATCAGACCGTTGTATTCTCGATATTCGATACTGTTCATCCGATCCCGACTTTCACGTCGATACAAAGAGAGCACTGAGAAAACTTTATTACTGGGCGATTGAAAGGCGAAACTGAAGAAAATGTACGCACTAATCTATGGCTTGACTTGAGTCCGCGGTCTATGCGCGGGCGCTCCCGAACGCTTCCACAATCTCTTTATACAAACCTCAATATTTTTCCAATCAGCAATGCAGACTAGATAAGAAGCGTGGGCAGGAGAAGCCATTCGTGGCTGAAGAATTTGCGTGACTTAAACCACAAAAGTCAGAAAATATTAAGAAAAAAACACGGTAAACGACAATGTTATTGTCCACACAGCCTTGCTTCAAATTGGTTACTTACATATTTTATAAATAAATTTACTAAAATACCTACTTTATCTACTGTTTTCATTGATTATTATATTGAACATTCTAAATTTTGTTAAATTAATTATTCTTTAACAATAAACTCCATTGAAATATTTTACAACGATCATATTGACCAGTTTAGACATTTTTTATTTATTTATACTTATATTTTCTTACTTTCCTTGTAGTCGAAATGAAAAGCAGAGTGTTTAACTTGGGAAAAACACCAATATCACCCTCGGAATATTGGCACCCGAGCACAGCGAGTAAGTAACCTCGTGTGATATTGGTTATTTTCCTCCCTTGTTGAACAATCTACTATTCTAGTAGCTAAGTGTTGATGTCGGTAATAACCAAATTTGCTTCTGCCTGCTTTATACATGAAACTACAGGAAGACTCACTCATAGTGAAATAATACGGTTCACTCACGTCTCAAAACGAGTTTAACTCTACATGTTTCGGGCTATTCCGAAGGCCTTCCTCCTGGAGGAACACGCTACGGCTACTGTCAAACGTGCACTACGCGCCACCTCTCTGCTTCTGCATGATAGTTACAAGTTACATAGTCAGTAAGTTCTACAAACTTTTCGACAGGACAAAAGTATATTTTATAATTATTACCTATATTAAACGGGACTTATCACGAGTTAACTCGTGACCACGGCTGCTGCAATGTGGCCGAAATGTCCAGGTAAACATTGTTTTGTGTGATAAGTCCCATTTAGTATAAAAACTATGAGTGAAATCACGAAAGTTTAAAACAGTATAAAAGTATATTTTGGTTTTCTTTTAGCAACCACCTCGCATAAGTAAATATAGGTAGGTATAGTACATGATTTAGACGCGCTCTCGTCGAAATTGACGCGCGCCCCCTCCCCCCTTCCTCTAGATCCGGCAATGAGTCGGTTAATAACAAATCAATCATTATTGTAATCTTATTCTTAACAGTTACAAGCACGTGACTGAAACAATGCTGATCTTATGATAACAATAACTTTTTGACCGTGTTAAACTTCCTTTGAGCCAATTTTAATTAACGCACTATGGCCGCAGTAATAAAGTGTATAATCGTATCATTAACCGTTAATCAGAAAACAATTGGAGTAACAATATTTATATAATAGGATCTCTTAAGTAGCTATACTTTATTCCAGGTGGCGTTAGACAAATGAGATTAAATGTAGAGTAAACTGTTTGGCTATAGTTTGAGCACACCCAAAGCAGATTGGGCCGAAATCGAAATTGGAGTGAAATATAGCAGACTCAAACGACAGTTTCACATCAAAGCTGATAAATTTATGGGAAATAAAACCTGATGTTTATATATTTCAGAAAATAAATTAAATATAAAAGAGTAACTGACTGACAGATAACACACAGCCTAAGTCATTGGAACTAAAGTAAAAATATTCCTCAGAAACGAAGCCAAGCGATAAAGCTAGTTTACAATAAGTAGTTATATTTAAAGCCTGAGTCCTGAGGACAGCTGTCATTCCTATGCATTTTCATGTTTTTAGTTACAAATAACTTGAGAATGATAGCTGTTACAGGGAAAATTTCTCTATCATTGGGTAACGTGGTCGATGCGACTTTGCGTGTGTACTTTACTACAGAATCGTAATAGAACAGTAGAAGAAGCTGCACCTCTACCATGAGTTACACTAGTTTGCAGTGACCGTACTCGCTAGCGACGGCGTAAATGATTTGTATGGAGAATTGTACTTCCGTAAGTGACCGCTAGCGGCGCTGTACATAATTCTCTATACAAATCATTTACGCCGTCGCTAGCGAGTACGGTCACTGTAAACTAGTGTAACTCATGGTAGAGGTACAGAAGCCCTTAGGGCTTTGTCGCGATAAACATTAACATTGGGACGATTCCAAATGTTTTAAATTAGTGACATTGACAAGGTAGGTAGGTACTGTACAAGTACTCTACTACCAAAGGGGCGTTAAATTCACTTCTGCAATTCAATTCAAGAACTTTTTCAGCACCTGTAGGCTTATTGTCTAACGTTTCTGACGCTTGCCTTCGCAATCACTATTTCTTTCTGTCAAACGGTATAAAATGATGAGAGAAGAGATGGTGAAAGCGAAGCCAAGCGTCAGAAGCGGTTTTTATTTCAATTGTGCTGGATTTATTTTATGATAGGTGATTGAGCGGTGACCTGATTATTTTTTTGTTTTAATGTGTTAGTAGTCAGATGGTCACGCCGACTGAACTGACCCATCAACAAAAATTATAATTTTATTCATTACCTCTTCTAAGACTTTTATGTACACTAGCTTTTTCTCGCGACTACGTCCGCGCATAATTTTTTTTATAGCCAACTCCCAATTTCTATCCAACAGGGGAGCTGGTATTTCACGTCTGCCACGTTCGATTTTAAAATCATTGTTGTTTTCGTGATCAGCGACCCGATAAACCATAGAAACAATACCCATGTTGATATTCAGACTTTGTCACCCCATTTCCCCCTTTTAGGGGTTGAATTCTCAAAAAACCTGAAACACGAGTTTACTCATTTATTGTTAGGAGTACTTCTGTGAAGTTTCGAATAAAATAGTCGAACTAATCTTGTTTTCCCATACAAACTTTGGACCTCCGTCTCACCCCCTTGAGTTGTGAATTTTGAAAAATCCTTTCTTAGTGCACCCCAAGACCTTATGAGGAACCTACGTGCCAAATTTGGAATCTCTAAACCCAGTGGTTTGGGCTGTGCGTTGATATGTCAGTCAGTCAGTCAGCTTATATATTTAGACTAGCCTTTACACGCTGCTTCGTCCGATTAAATCGTTATCTCTAGCAGTTGAAATTAAATTCCGGGATTTCACAAAAAAGCCCGGGGCATCATCATCATTTCAGCCGAAAAACGTCCACTCCTGAATATAGCGCTCCCCCAAGGCTCGCCAAACAGCGATTTGTTGGTCCGGAATTTCATTTCAACTGCTAGAGCCCTGCGCCATCCGCATTCAACGCGTTTCCGCAACCTTAACGTCGCTCCGTCTTATTGGAGGCGTACCTACTACCTACACTGCGTCTTCCGGTTCGTGGACGCCACTCGAGAACCTTCGACCCCATCGGCCGTCAGTTTTACGAGCGATGTGCCCTGCCCACTGCCACTTGAGTCTGGCGATTCTTCGAGCTACCTATGTCACTAAATGGTCAATAAATGACAGTGAATGCAAAAAACAACTGACTGATTAAGTATTTTAGGATTGGATTATTTATTATTTATTTATTTTAAATCAATATAAAATTACAGCACTACAGTATAACACCAATGCGCTGTAAATTTCAAAAATAAACATATATTTAGGTACATATAAAAACACAAGAAACTATTTAGGCATTTTTGAATTTTAGTCTTCGTCGTTTCCCTTAATAGAGCAAGAGCCCGTGAACCCCAGACCTTCGTTATTTTATAAAAGCTGAAAGTTTGTCAGCGCATGCTCCCAACACTGGTAAGAACGATGGACCATTATGAAGTTTGGGTTACCCTGGTTTTGGCAGGTAAACGGTAGAAAAGGTGTGTAAAATACCGATCTAGATTCGTCAAATAATAAAGTGCGATTTTTTGGCATTCCTTCAAAATATTATTAAAAATCACGTTATTCATTGCCAGACACACTTAATTGTTAAATATTTTCTTGACATTTACAATGCTTGTCTGACAAGGGGTTGGAACTATCACAAATGTCTGGCTAATGAGGAATCATCATCTACTTATTATCAAAGTATTATATATAAAAATTAGCTTTTTACTTTAACGTAAGTAGAATTATAATTTCATGAACATTAAGGGTGTCTGGCAAGGGGTTGCCACGATGTTAAGTATCTGGCAATGGATAACGTGATTTTAAGGGTTCCGCACCTAGAAAGGAAAAAGCGGAACCCTTATAGGCTCACTTTGTTGTCCGTCCGTCCGTCCGTCTGTCAAGACCCTTTTTCTCAGGAACGCGTGGAGGTTTCAAGCTGAAATTTATATCAAATACTCGGGTCTACTGTCCCTTAGAGCTGTCAAAAAATCAAACTTCTAAGCCAACGCAATCAAAAGATACAGCCATTTATGCCGCAAATTTTCGACACTCGAAAGGGAATCAAAACCTACAGCCCAGGGTACTTCCCGTGAACTCAGAATCTTGAAATTTGGTACTTGGAATCTAAAGATAGATCTTGGAGACTGAGGTAGATTATCACATAAGGCTTTCAATTTAGCGATCATCCGTCAACCGAGCAATCAGCTGACCCGATAGTTTCTGCGCTAGTGCGTATTAGCGTCAAAATGCGTTTGTTCCACTCGGTTTGCTTTCGCACGTCGCGAATCTCCAGCTGACTGTACTTCCTGGATCTCATTAGCTAATCGCGTTATGTATTTTTTACAAGCTTTTATTTTCACCCGACTGTCGAAGGAGGATTATGTTTTTCAAGCGTATGTATTTATGTATCATTCTTTGGCACGCCCTGCACCGTAAACGGCTTGTTGGATTTTAAAATGTGAGGTATCATTAGATTCGTCTCAGTGAGAGTGACACAGGGTATATATTTTTCCGGAATTCCCGTGGGAACGGGATATACAGGCGGTTTTTTTTCATCTAATATAGTTAAAAGCGCTGGCATGGTCGTAAAAAACAGGCCGAGCGCAGACGAACTCGCGAACCGAGGGTTCCGTACAAATTTGTAGGTATCAAAATATACGCTATGAACGGCAGTGTTTGTAAAAATCCAGTGTTAGCGAACCAATTTGAATAAGTAAAATATAAATGTGGTGTAGGATCATTTTATATTAGCACTCTGGGACCACACTTAATTTTTTAAATATTTTTTTAGATATGACATTTCTTAATTTCTTGTGTTTTATATGTTGTGCTTTTGGATATTTTATTTTATAATTAATTATTTTGATTGTTTTTGGCATTATAGTTATATCTAATTTGGACCTATGTATTATGTATGCTATTCGTTAATAAATGTTATCTATTTTATTTTTATGATTTGCTATTGTAGCGGCAACACAAATACTTAGTACCTAATAATTCGTTTTAGAGGCAAGTGTTCAAGATGCACCAAGATATTTCAAAAAAATTACCCACCGAAATGACGTAGAGTAGGATTAAAAAATAGACCCTGATATATGGTCGACGTTTAATACTTAATGCGTTACAAGTAATAACGTACCACACAACTGTTGCTAGCGAAAAAAAATTACCCACCGAAATGACGTAGAAGTTATAATAAGTACAGCGTGCTAGCTAAATATTTCTTCAAACCACTCACCGATCCACTAGTAAACCACCAATAACTTTCCATATTCAACAGTCAGCTGACCACAAATTGAATTCGAAGCTGTCAAAGCTTCCGATGTTTGTGGGAACCGTCTCACTTCCGTCGTTATACAATTATAACTATTATATAATTGAGTTAATTCGAGCCATTCCCAGGGCTGGTTATCTTTGTTCACACGTGATAAAACTATCTCATTTTAGTTTAGTCTCGGCGGTATTTGATACTTCTGTGGCAGGTAACTGATTACGCTTCCTCTTCATACCAATGACATGGTGGCGTTTGAGATTATACTCTATGTTGGAAAAAGATGTAGAGCTTGTTATATTACGTGAAAAGCATCCTTGAAAACCTCATTTCATCGTTGGCCACGCTGTCATAAAAAAATACTTCGAATGGCCGTGCTGCCTTCAGTCAGGTAATTGACTAAAAAGTTTTACCTCAATTTCTATATTCTAACGACTCGTTTCTAACTGCACCCTTGGTAATTTTATGTTAACTTAACATACTTTTGTCTTTTGTTGCCACTTTTGTATTCCTAAGCCGGACATAGCCAAGACATACATTTTGATACAACAGCCTAGGGCTTAAGTAGGTTTACAACTTCTTTTTAATAAGAATTACCTAGAAGGTAACGGGTAATCATTAAAAATACCTAATTTAAAGTTTTTCCAAAGCACTTCAAACGACTTCAGATTTAGGTAGTTGACTTAATTACTTTTGTTACCTACACATCTGCGAAGAAATTAAATGGTGTGTGATCCGCTCCTGCTTCCAGGGGGGTTACTACGAAATTAGAAGTTCGAAGTTCGGATCGTGCGGTCCCTCTCACTCTCGTAATAAATATCATTAGCGTGAGCGGAACGGCATGAAACGAAGTTCGAATTTCGCGCTTCGTAGTATAGGGCCTGATTGGCTCTGGGCTCGCGTGGGAATTATGGTCCAAGCCGTCTTATTCTGAGAGTGAGAGTGTGTCCTGCAGTGGGAAGTATATAGGCTGGGATGATAATGATGATGAATTAAATATGTTGTCTTGTCTTTACATTACAACCGTGAAAACCGCAGCTTACGTATTGAATCGAACGAGTTTTAAGATCAATAGTAACCGGATTAGATGTTTAACTTCATAACAAGTTAAAGGGCTTTTTAAAACTGCTATATTAAGTTTCAAGGAGTCGAATTAACTGACAGAACCAATCATACTCGTAGGTCAAACTTAAATTAACATGGTCACTTTATTAGGTAGGTACCTACTTACTCCGCGCACGGTTGTTTGAGTAATTTTGCTATTGTTATTTGTTCTCGTAGTCTATAATATTATCTAAATATTCATGTAGTCTTATTTAGGTATTGGTGTCTAGTATATGGGTATAATAGCGATCCGAGCGTCCTCAACGGTGCTGGCTGAAAATCAGCGCTGGGGTGCTATACCTAAATGCCTCAGCATTATACTGAGCCAGCGTCCGATTTGCAACCGCAATGACACACTATCTTTATTCTTTATGCTGTCTACTTGTGTATAATATTAATGTGTCTTGTGGTGTTGTAAATAAATGTATTTTCTACCTATCTTTTCTTTAAAATTTAAACTGTTTGGTGTTCCAGCGATCTCAAAAAAAACCTAAATTAGTAAGGATAAAATAGATTCGGCATGAGAGACTAAGAAAGGAGCCTATCTCTATATAAAAAGTCGGCAACGCACCAGTGACTTCCACGGAGTCGCGAGAGTCCATGATCGGCAGGAATTTCTTACTATCAGGTAATCCGCATGATCATTTGCCTATTATGATGTAAAAAATAAATAAATAAAGGCATACTTTTGTTGTTTTTATTTAATAAAATTAAACCTAACTTTTTAAAATCTTATGATGCTTTTTTGTTCAGTTTTTGTTTTTATATTTTAAAATATTTCATGTTGATGGCCAGTATGTTTTGAATGACGTTCCATTCTTTGTCGTTAAGTCGACAGTCTGGGATACAACATAAGGTACTAAAATATATAGCAGACAAATGGAAAAGCTTCTCCAGCGATGCGTACACGCACTTTCAATAAGTTTTCCGTAGTGTAGTGTTACACATATCGAATCCAGCTTTCTAGAGAAAACAGATCGCGCTTGTGTAACGACGGAAGAAGCCGGTACCGACAGCATCACTTTACATTACAAATGAAGCAGAGCCGGATTAATAATGTTTTTTTTTTTGTAAATTTCGGGGCGTCTTTTCAGCCAACCACACTTTTCAAGAAGTTGAATCAAATCAACTGGTAGCATGCATTGAAAAATTGCAAGAATAGGTAAGTAGGTACTTATTGTCATCGAGGATACAAAATTTTCCAATTCAATTTTTACTCCGAAATATTTATAATTTATTTCATGCACGGGAGGGGGAGCTTTGCTCTCCTAGGTAGTAGCCTACTCTGCCGAATGGTTAATCCGCCCCTGATGGATTGGAGAACTATGATAAACGGCCACTGACGGGACTTCATCATCTCAGTCAATATTATACATCCCACAGAAGACCACAGGCCTCTCAGAACCGACACCATAACACACCATAGAATTTTTTCGCACTGCCCTGCAGACTCTAAAACGCAGTAAGAGGGTTTTTACGTTTGTTGAACATTGAACTATAACAAGCATAGCGTAAGGAACATAATGGTATAATCGCTTTTTTGCTGTTACTGCGTTTTAGGGTCTGCAGGGCAGCGCAGGTCGCTGTTCTTACAATGTTTTCCGTCACTGTAAAGCTCATAGCATTTCAAATGTAGCTCAGCATGTATGTACTTAAACAAGACTTTGCCTTATGTTTTAGTTTCTGAAGCACATGACTTGGAATGTTTAGAACCTGAGTTCGGTTAATTTAGGTTTAGGTTTAAAGAAATGTACATCAACAAAGACATGTGATCGAAAGACAAGTAATAAATCTCACAAATAGATGAGTAGGTATGATCGGCCCAAGCGCCAGCTTACCAGTTTCAAAACAAATTTGCTTGCAGCCGTTGAAGTTCATTGGTATGGATTGGTATGGACAGATGTCTAGCCACTGCACGCAAACTGGGCCTTTAAGGTGTCCAGCTGGCGTCTGGGCCGATTTACGTACTCACTTCTCGCATTTGTAGCTATAATATGAGGCGATGAGTTTTTAAATGCGTGAAATGAGCTCACATTTTTGATATGTGAGGGTATTTTATTATAAAGTGGATTTTAAATTTCAAATCTGATTTTGCTTGCCGACGCTACACTACGCAGTCTATTGTTACACTTGAGGACAGATTTATGTACCGCCACGCCCTCAGATCGCATCGCCATCGACCCCTAATTAAAACCGCCTAATACACAACCTATTAACTCCGTTAGGTAACTCGACAATTGGGATTGTCTACAAAAAAATTACCATTGTTTATTATATTTTTTTTTGCACAGAAAAGACAATCTTCTAAAAAAAATCTCGTGTCACGGTGTTTGTTATCGAACTCCTCGGAGACGGCTCAACCGATTTTTATGAAACTTTTTGTCTGTATTCGGTAGGTCTGAGAATAGGTCGTACGCTATTTTTTATACCCCTAATATGGCAAAACAACGCTAGCTTGGTCAGCTAGTCTTCTAATATATAAAAATCTCGTGTCACGGTGTTTGTTATCGAACTCCTCCGAAACGGCTTGACCGATTTTTATCAAATTTTTTCTCTATATTTGTTAGCTCTGAGAATAGGTCGTAGGTATTTTTATACCCATATTCTTTGCAGACGGAGTCGCGGGGAACAACTAAGTAGTTACTTATATGAAACTAATGAACAAAAACAATTACTTTGCTCACAAAATAAACATCAACGGCTGCAAGCAAATTTGTTTTGAAAATGGGTATCTGACGTCTGGGGCGATGGTACATATGTAAATCTATAATGGACAATGAAAGTTGTGCGTATAACTAAAGGATTAAGTAACATACGGGAAGAAATGTTTTGATACCGGAACAACTTACCGTAAATAATACAACTAATGACTTTGTGAGCTGTGGACCTCGCGGAATGACTGAAATATGACGTTTTTGGGTACACAGCGTAAGAAACAAAAGTCTGGACATAAAATTAGTGACTCCGTGTCAGCGAATTTCAGATTTTAAATGGGCTCAAGGTTGGCCAGGCGTTCCACACGGCGATGTAGACGTGACAAAAAAATATTGGCTATAGCCTATAGGCTCTATAGAGCCTTAACTTTTGATCATGTCCAAAGGGGAGAAAGGAACAAAAAAATGTGTAGGTTATTACCTAATTAAGTAACGACTGTAAGCGAAAAGGTAAAAAATTGAGCGCTTATTTATAACTTTGACTGTATAATTATTACTGATGATTTGTTCTTTATAAGGAACGCGGGGACTTACGAGGTTATGTTATCCGCATAAAACTAGCGTCGTAATGTCATAGATGATGGACAGTTCCATACATTTTCACACTACTTAACCCTGGAACACTTAACTAGGAGTTACATAATTAACTCTGGCCTGAGCAAGTCCGCTTAAGGAAACTAGTAATTATGGCGTAATTGAATATGTGTTCTGTTGACTTAATAATTACCAATTATACCTGATAATAGCTTCAATTATTTATTTATAAAGTTAAAGTCAAAGAAAAAAGCTCGTGTGTTTACATTTATAAATATACGCACGCACTCACAAAAACACGCACGCACAAGCGCACACACACGCACACATACACACACTAATTCAGTTAATGCTGGGCAACATAATGCAATATCTCAATTTTTAAAATTAGTGTGATAAAATTTGGGATATTCTATTTCATACTAAATACAAACTGAAATATAGATGCACAGAAAAAACCCCAGCATTGGTCTTTTTTCTGGGGTTTTTTCTGTGCATCTATATTTCAGTTTGTATTTAGTATGAAATATATGGTTTCACGGGATGACCGTAAAAGTAATAAAAAATGAAGTTGAAAAAATAATTACAAAAGATACTTCATAGCTAACTTGTTTGGGATATTCATTATCATCATCATCATTTTAACCGAATGAAGTCCACTGCAACATATACCTCCCCCAAGGCTCGCCAAACAGACCAGTCCTGCGCCATCCGTATCCAACGCGTTCCCGCAACCTTAACCAGGTGGTCGCTCCATCTTGTAGGAGGCCTACCTACACTTAAAATTTACTTTGCTCACCCGCGACCTAACCTATCGACCGACCTAATAAAAGTAGGTAAGTTCGCAGGTGAGTAAAGTAATTGTTTCAGTTATTACATTTAACACTAATTTTGTATCACCATTTAAATTTCAGCCTGTATATCATATACCTCTACATAGGTAATGTTTTTGTATAATATTAAGTATATTTAATTGCTATCAAGTCATAATGACCCTAGAAGACACACCATAGTGATGTCGAAGTCTTAGGATTATAGTATTTACCTTGTTATAAACTTTCGCGATTTCACTCGTAGTTATTATTGCATCCGGGACTTATCACTACCATTTTTATTAGAAGAGTAATCCTCACCGCAGATGCTGAGCCTGAGCCTTTTGCCACATAATTTTGTGTATTTTTTTTCTTTTATATAGACAACAACTTTTTTTTTTATTTCTGTATTGTATTTATTTAAAAGAACGTATTACAGCTTGATATTTTTGACTTTATAACTTACTTTTTGTCTGTCGCTTGCTAAATGCTTCTCTCAATCACTCAAAGGTTGACAGGTAGATGTTTGGATATTTGGATGATTGGATGTTTGTTAATTAATCACGCAATGAAATGTGGCATACAGATAGACAAAAATCTGGATTGATACATACTTTATCATCATCACCCAGCCTATATACGTCCCACTGCAGGGCACAGGCCTCAGAATGAGATGGCTTGGGCCGTAGTTCCCACGCGGGCCCAGTTCGGATTGCGAACTTCACATACACTATTGAATTTCATCGCAGGTGTATGCAGGTTTACCTATGTGCGTTTACCTTATGATAATTCACCAAATCAGTTCATGGATTATGAATGGTTTGACTCTACGTTCAATGACTGGATTCACTAACTTATCTAAATGAAGTAGTAATTATGTTTACGTAGACATAACGTATGCAGAAACGTGCACTTAATAAAAACAATCAGCTGAACAAACAATATTAACAATTGCATGTTTACCCACAATTTGCTGCACGAGTACGAGACGAGGTGGCCGAGAGGTTAAGGCGTTGGACTGCTAATCCAATGTGCTCTGCACGCGTGGGTTCGAATCCCATCCTCGTCGAATTTTTTATGAAAAATGTGGCGATTGCCGTTGAAATATACTTAACGTGTAGGCACTTGTCAAACGTTAGTTGGTCAATTGGGGATCTCTATTTAATTAGTGCTATATTTTTTTTCTTTTTGGATTGAAGTAGGTTAGGTTACATACCCAACGAACAACATTCAATAAAATCAGGTATTGATAAATATTTAATAACTCTTAACATCTAAGGGTCTAAAGGACACATTGCCGAAATGAAGCTTTCAAATTTCGACGTGATTATATCCGTAAATTTGTTTCAATTACTAATAACACTTAGCCGAGATTCCGTCAAATTACGTAGAACACAAGACACAAACCTCCATCCAACATAAACCTCCCCCAAGGTTCGCCAAACCTAGACGCCCTGCGCCATACGCATCAAACACTTTTTAGAACATCTCACAACTCCAGTTATTGTACCTGTAATAAGTAAGTACGGTCATAGGTTAACAATTTTTACAGAATATCATCAAAATATTAATCGGGTTAAAAAATCAACAAGCGTCCAAGAAAGTCTTTGAAACTCCGCTCCTGTATCGTCCGAACGGTTTCGGTACTGGCCGAATGGCAGCCCTAAATGGGTTAACCATCTATACTCTATTCAAGTCAACGAGCTTGTACTAAGGGGACACAGCTGCACGTGATTGGTTCGAGATACATCGCCAAGGCGCTGATTGATTTACGCGGCTCCAGCAACGTATTTTTAACCAATCGCGTGCGGCTGCGTTCTCTTAGTACAAACTCGTTAACTTAGACAGGGTATAGCTAAGTAGTTAGGTTAGGTTAGGTACTAGGTAAACGTGAGTCGTTAAAACTCTACATGAAAAGCGAATATGCCAGGAATAATATACGAGTATGGCAGACACTAATCTTGTTTAATAAGGTAATTTGCGCATATTGAAAGGGCACTTTCGTTTTCTCAGCAAAAGTTTGTCTACGGACCAACCTATTTAATATTATATTGCTAAAGTGCTACTGCTAAGACAGAATACCTCTAGTGCCAATATTTCACTTCCTGTCTTAATTTTTACATTGAAGCATTAGGTACTGCTTGGCGACAGGATTAGCAAGTGAGGTGGTGGTAGTACCTACTAATAATAATCCAAACTGCCCGCGCCCAAGGTCTTATTACAACCTGCGTTCTTCTGTTTTTTTCTGAAATCACCCAAGTTTACGTATTTGCTTTCCAATGATTTTTCCGTGGGGTCTTCGTAAACCACGTTCACAGGTGGCCCGACTTGATAAACTTGAATAACTCGTAAACTTGTGAATTGACTCGTCTATCTAATACACAATACAAATAAACAGACAATACATTCACAATGGGAATACAGTAGCGTGAATTTTCTGTACCGATTGGGGATTGTAATGCAGCTCCCGGCAGTCCTGCCACCCAGATGGATCCTGCACATTTTTGGACTTGCTGGACCAACCATTTTGAGCTTAATCTAGTACGTATTAGCAATTAGGTAAAGACGAGTACCAAGCCGTTTTTTCCTCGCAAAAACGCCTCTAGACTTGAAGTTGCCGCTTTTTTGTGCTGGTTCCGATCAATCCCAGGATAGACAGCTGACAGCTGCCAACAGCTGTCAGCTCCACCCGCAGGACCCAACATTACAAGTAGCAGAGCTGTCTACCGTCATTGCTCGCTCCTGATGAATGGTTTATTCCGTTGTAAATAAAGTTAATTTTGTTTTTCTATGCAGGCAAAAACGATGGAGCTATCACTCACATATTTACAACCCCGTAAGTGCATCCCGTGTACAATTTATTTAAAGTACGCTGTCTATCTCAGTGTTGTTTGTCCTGAAGGGTTCTGCACACCTGAGCCCCTAAACCGCCGACCCACCAACACAGACAACCGACCAACGGTACAAGACGTCGGACTGTGTAGACGGGCTACATTGGTGTATACAGGTGTTTAGTTGGTTTAATTCCTCACCCGCAGCACCCTGCGACCCCGTGATGAATTAACATTACAGTAGAGCTCTCGAGCGACTAGGCTCTCTCGTCTAAAATTAAAATGGATTATTTTTCAGCAAAGACAACCATTTTCACTCTTGCTAACTTCCACCACCTTTAAAGTCTAAACTTACCTCTCTTGGATAAACCTACTGAACCACAAGCAATCGGTTCTGACACTAACAATACTCGTAATAGAAACTCAAAAATCCACAAACAAAAGACAGTTATGAGCCGTTTCACACAAACTCTTCCTGCCCTCGGTTTACTACCATTTTATCGCGTGTAAACTGCATTGAATGAAGATTTGTTCGAGTTACAACCTACTTTTACCTCTCCGGAATGTGTAATGGCAAAGTGGACGATACAATGGCTTGTTTGCATACCAGCGAGTGGAGTGAATAAATAGAGTTTAGACCGCCATGGATGTTCTGGAACCCAACCCATATTGTATTTTACACTACGAGAAATAGGAGATTGTTTTGCACGCTTGCCAAAGACATCGACTTCTGGCCAAAATCCTCTCCCAAAGTGTTCCAAAACGATCGGACTTGCGTTGCCCGCATGCAAGTGGTTTTTGCGATCTTTACCAGACCATCGGTACTTTATCGGTACATCTTGTTGGGGGCCTTCCCACGCCATGTCCTCCGCTTAGCAGTCGTTACTATGGCGCAAAAGCGGCCTGTCGTGCTTGTGTCTTCAGTTTGAATAGGTATTTGAACTGTCAATACTCGTTACAAATGAAAAAAAATTATTACAGACGGTAATTTAAGTTTGACCTAAAGAAATAAGCAACACGTGATCATCAAATCAAAGCTTTTTAGAAAAACTCCAGTTTTTGGCTACTATACGCTATTGATTTTGAACAACATTAAAACTCGTCTGAGATACGTGGTTGAGTTAAAACTGTACACCACCTATCGCTGTGGTCGATCGATGTAAAAATGTGGACAAGCAGTAGGTGGTTGGGTTAGGAAGGTGATAATTTAGGAATTGTACGGTTACCTGGCAGAGAAAAGGTACACCCCTGTAATGGCGGTACCCACACTGTGGGGGTACTAATTCTCTGCAGCTGACATGACAGTACGTTGACGACAGCGCGTTGTGGATGAGTTACTTATATGCTATTTTATAGACCTCCACATCGATTACGATGCTGGCGACCATAACTACAATAAGATAATACTTATTCCCTAGCGCGAGTCGTAATATTATGGCTCGCTCAGTGGCGTAGCTACCGTAGGGCAAGCGGGGCAGTGCACCGGGGCCTCCAAGCTCAGGGGGCCCCTCGGACTCTGACTTACAAACTATAAACGCAAACGTATGAGAAACGCAGCTATAAAACGCTACTAGTGAATTTACAAACGCGCGATGTCTAGTGAAATTAAAGTACAATCATCCTTGTTGTATCATGTAAACAAACACGGATTGGGGCCCTAGTTTATTTTTGCCCCAGGGCCTTTGGTTAACTAGCTACGCCACTGGGCTCGCTAGATCGAACTTAGTCTTAAAAACTCTATCGCAGGGGGCGCAATAGAGTTACCATTGTGAATCGTAGGTGTAAATGTGGGAAGGCTTGTCTTTTTCTTTTGATCTTTGGGGTTTGAGTGGTAAACTGTCAATTTATCTAAAGATTTAAGATGGGTGAGGATGAGGAAACAAGATTATGGACGACGTCGCTTGGCTCGTCTTTGGAGCAACGCAACGTCATCTTATGTGTGGTATAAATGCAGGCGTATTCCTCACTCCTATTCATTAAAGCCGCGTTCACATTTATCTGACGTGTTGTCTTGTGACGCAACAGAACAGTATTGGTTCCATACCTACATTTATCAGAAGCCGTCACAACACACTGCATCAGAGAAATATGAACGCAATCATATTAAATGTATAAAATCGAAACTTTTCTGATGCGTCGCGACACTCCCGACACATAAAGTCAGATAAATGTGAATGAGGCTTTAGCATTTAAGCCCAATTTAGACTTGCAAGAAAAATTGTACAAATTGCATTACATAGCGGCGCTGGATTGACCACTTCAAGCTCGTTCGCTTTACTGCCTCGCGATGTAATGCAACTTGCACGTTTTTTCTTGTAGGTTTAAACCCGGCTTTAGGTCGCCAGAAATCGCGTTCAAACACTTTAAGGTGGAACGGCACGCTCTAGGCGCGAAATTCAAAATTTTTACAGGTTTCAATTTATTTGGGTAAACGGTGTAACTGTTTAACTTCATATGGTACTTGCGATTTTAAAACAGTGTTCTTTATATTATTGTGTGAAGCTTTTTAAGAATAAAACTGTTAACTTGATATAAAAGTTGTCAAACATAGAAATGCGGACTTTCAACGTTTTGGCAACTTTTATTTCTAGCTAATAGTTTTATTCTTAAAAAACTTTACACAATAATATAAAGAACACTGTTTTACAAGCGCAAATACCATATGAAGTTAAACAGTTACACCGTATAGCCACAATAAATTAAAAACTGTAAAAAGTTTGAATTTCGCGCCTAGAGCGTGCGCTTCCACCTTAAGCGACGTCGTTTGGTACAAATGTTTCTCCACAACCAATCACCATAACATTTTAGTGGTCCTCAAATGTCAATCCTAACATTAAGCCCTATCTGAATCTCAGGAAGTCATTGGCTCCAAGATGCTGCGCCTTAAATTATGTAAGCATTGTTCGACAATAGCTTTTATACATGACTTTGGCCACGTGGGCTAAATTGTCTGTCAATGGAATTGAAATCCCGGGAATATTTTAAAAAATCCCATGGAAATTCCCAAAAAAATACACCGTGGTCTTCATTTACGTAGAGTGCCAAATTTCACATCTCTATTAGATTTGAGATTTCGGGATTTTAGATCCCGATCCCGTAGAATCTAAATATCAGGATGAAAAATAACAATTTAGAAATTAAAAATAACAAATTTAATTCAGAAATTTAGCCAAACGTTGTCCATTTTTCTTTGGCTTTTGCATTTACAACTTTAGTAGGAAATCTGAAACGATTTAAACGTCCCTTTCGTTTTCAAATGCCAATGGCTATTTGATGAGTTTAGGACGGTAAATAAAGGATCCTTGCCATTTTTTGGGTTGAACGGTTATTGTATTTTGGTTTACAGGGCTGCGTTGTCTCATTGTTTGTTATGTAGATACGTATGTATTGTAAAACTCATTATTGTACATAGAACATAGGACATTAACAGATAATAGGTAATAGGTAATAACGGGCTAATTTCCGCAACTCGACGTCTTTTACGCGCCTATTTTACAGATAACGATAGAAACAGATGTACAAAGACGAATTTATACCTTCAAGGGATCTTTTCCTTTGAATGATTGACGGGACATCGAAAACAAGAGTAGACACTAGACACGCAATGAAAACTTTACTAAAGAGAACCATGTTATGTTAAGCTGCGTACGGACTGCGCGCACATTACGCGTACCCTACGCGAGCCCGGGTACGCGTACCTGGGTACGCGTGTCCTGGAACGCCACGTCCGTACTTGCAGCTTCGAGCCCTTATCTTTCAAAACAAACGGTATCGTCATAGTATTATGGTTCAAATTTAATGTAATGGCTCGAAGCGAAAAATTCACCTGGGAAGATTTATACTATACGCGTACAGTGTACGCGTACATAATAGCGTACGGACATGGCGTTCCAGGACACGCGTGCCCGGGAACGCGTACCCGGGCTCGCGTAGGGTACGCGTAATGTGCGCGCAGTCCGTACGCAGCTTTTCTAGGAAATATTACGGTGTTGCATGTTGTGGCTTATGATCGCATAATTTTGGGGATCGACCCTGGGACCTCAAGTTTCGTTGTCAGGTTCATTAATCACCAGGCTATGCGAAAAAAAACCGGTTGTCTGTAAAGTCGGTTTACGATTAACGTGACAACGTCATAACAAACCCCCCCCCCCCCCCGCACCCCCATTGAAAATTACCCGAGCGCTAGTACTAAGATTGTATTATGTGATAGATATTGCAACTGGCCTTCACTACTCTGTAGGTACATGTAACGTTACGTTACGTTACATTGCGTCATCCTTTTTCGTGTATGCAGCCGGCGTTCATCGATTTATTAAATATTCCTAATATTTTATGGTAAGTAATCTGATTAATTATATTTCTTAGGACTTTAACCTATTTAATTGCTTCTTAGGGCATTAAAATAACAATATATTTGTATTATCTATCATAACATTAACTAAATTGCCATTTCAGTCACCTGAGATCAAAAGATCATCGATCGTCGGATGTCAAGATGTCATAGCATCTCCTTTCACCTCTCTTGATCGGGGAAATAACTCATTTGACCCCAATTACTTAGGTTAGAACACAGATAAGGACTACACAAAATGAAATTTTAACGCGTAAAGGCACAGAGTCGATTATGAAAATAGCAACTGTAAAATAACGTTTGAAAATAGTAAAAAAATCCTTTGACTTTGATAATAGACTATTAAAAACAGGACCCAATTTAGGGGCATTTGGAGCTACGAGTACAATCTACGGACTCCACAAGGGCCTTCCAAAATAGAGGTTTAAAAAGTATAAAATTTTTAAACTGTCTTTTTAGGCCTTCTTGGCCTCCCCTAAAGCCTCCAAAACTATAAATCCGGCCCTAAGTAGTAATGTAGAGTAATTAAGTAGTACAGAATTAGAGCTCTAATTGATTTAGTCAATAGTCGAATTAATTCGATCGGTATGTAGCAATACCTACTCAGTTTTTGAATGGCTCCTTAATGGATGTGATTAAAAAAATGGAGTATCTTTTTGTATTTTTATTTTTTAATTTCAATTTTTTTTTATTTTTACGGTTTTTCCGTGAAATCCATATAATATCATAGTAAATACGAACTGAAAAATGGATGCACAGAAAAACCCAGAAAAAGACCAGCTCTGGGAATCAAACCCAGTCCTCAGCGTTCCGTGCTGCGTGCTATACCCATACACCACAACTATTTATTTCTATCCCGTCGGAATTTCGCATTTTCCCGGATAAAAAGTAACCTATGTCAATGAAGGATAGTGTAGCTTTCTAATGGTGAAAGATTTTTTTAAATCGGCTCAATACTTTCAGAGATTCCGCTACAAAACAAAGAAACAAAGAAAGTTCAGATATTTCCCTATCCCATGCCGTGGGAATTTCGAAAAATCCTTCCTTAGTGCACCTCTACAATACTCAAGGTATATGTATGCCACATTTCAAATCTATAGCACCAGTAGTTTAGGCTGTGCGTTGTCTGTCAGTCACCAATCAGTCAGTCAGTCACGGTACCGTTTTATATAGGTGTAAAGATTATTCCGTCAAGCGAACTAATACGCGAGGGAGTTAAAAACCCAATAAAGGCAACTAAGTATCTGATCTCTCCTTATTTCACAGGCTGTGGTCGGCGGCAAACGCTTTCTCTCGCCAAAAACCAACAATCAAATATATGTTAAAAAGGCAAAGTCGTGAGCGCCATCTATCGGCGCGAAGTGTCGCTTCATGCGCACACGCACGCCTCGTCTCGCTATAGATTAATTACCCGATAGCATGCGTTGTCTCTGACTGTTTAAACTAGGGATGCCAATATATTTCATACTAAATACAAACTGAAATATGGATGCACAGAAAAAACCCCAGAAAAAGACCAGCGCTGGGAATCGAACCCAGGTCCTCAGTTTTCCGTGCCGCGTGCCATTCCCCTACACCACCACTGGTCAAGAATGCTGAGGACCTGGGTTCGATTCACAGCGCTGGTCTTTTTACTGGGGTTTTTTCTGTGCATCAATATTTCAGTTTGTATTTAGTATGAATTATATATGGATTTTAAGGGATGACCATAAAAATAACAAAAATGAAGTTAAATAATAAAAAAAAAACACAAAAAGATACTTCATATCAAACTTGCTAGGGATGCCAATTGGGGATGTCTAAAAAAAATACCCATGGTTTTTATATTTTTTTTTGTATAGAAAAGTCAATTATAAGAAACTAATTTCAATATTTTTTCATTTAGTTCACTAATTTTTTCAAACTTAATTATTGAAATTATTTTGGTTCATGACGTCACAATTCGATAAAGTGCTACCACATAGCTCATTAGTTCATGACTTTGTCATGTGACACCCTCTTTAATTTTTTTTTTATCTGTGGTCAAGTGTCAACCAACTTTCAACTATTGTCAATGTCAATCCGTTCCATCCTTGTATTGTAACATAATATTCTATCTCGTATAACATTGTGAACTGCTTTTCCCTGGATTCCGATTGCCCTAATATACTCGTCGACCTGAGGCCGTATTGTCTAACGCTTCTGACGCTTGCCTTCGCATTCACCATCTCTTTCTGTCATCATTTTATACCATTTGACAGAAAGAAATAGCGATTGCGAAGGCAAGCGTCAGAAACGTTAGACAATAAGCCTGCAGTTCTAGTACTTAATTTAGGGCCGATTTTTCAATTCCCAGATAAAAGTAAGTATCCGTCACTTAAAACTTTCGCTTTCCTTTTCTCAAGTCATAGGAAATTATAGCACAGAGCTTATATTTATCTGAGAGATACTGTTAACTGAATATTGAAAAACCAGTCCTTACTTTTCGTCCCTTGAAGAGTCTTGCGTTATAATTAGCGTGAACAGAACGGCATGATGCAAAGTTCGAAAATCGAATTTCGTAGAAGGCCAGAGGAAATGACAGGGATATTTTGGCATAAATAATTGGCAACCCTATATTTGACACGAGACAATAGGTTTTATGCAATCGCGTGTCATAGGGCGAGTGTGGTACTTGGAGCACGCTAGCTTACGTCCGTGACTTTGCTCTATCACGTATGTAGGAGGTACAGTAAAATTACATAAAGTTTACCACTGACAGATGGTTTGCCTTCATTTCATACTCAACTTTAACGAACTACAAATAAAGCCAATTTTAGAATACTGTTACCCACGTTTGCAGATTTTGTAATAGATACTTTATTTTTATGGTGTTAAAGTCGGAAATGAAATGAAGGCAAGCCATCTGTCAGTGGTAAACTAAAAGTAAACGTATTGTACATACAAGTAAATGGACGTATGATCAAAATACAAGAAAATACATGAGTTCACATTTTTTTTTTCATGAATTCATTTGGTCTTGAATCACATTTTCACTCGAATGTCGAAGGAGGGTTATGTTTTTCGAGTGTATGTATCTATGTATGTTTGTACCTATCATTCTTTGGCACGCCCTGCAGCCTAAACGGCTCAATGGTTTTTGAAGTGTGAGGTGTCATTAGATTCGTCTTAATTCCGCGAGTGACATAGGATATATATTTTCCAGGAATTCCCATGGGAACGGGAATTATACAGGCGGGTTTTTTCATCTAGTATTGAAATTAAAGTTATTCATACACATATATATCTGCCCCGACGACGCGGGAATCGAATCCGGGTACGTGAGTTCAGTGGCAATTCTACACAATAATCTGTTAGTGAAATTCTGGTGGTCCAGCGTTTCCAGTTTGGATGATAATGCAAGCGCAGTTAACTTAAAGCCAGCAAAAAATCTTGTACTATTCAAAATGAAATTTTTAACAACTTATTTAGTATTGTGGTCTACCGTGTTTATGTCCCTGGTAGAGCTTTCAAGCGGAAGTTCTCTCCGTGTGCCTCAAACCTTCCATTGTGAAACAACCTCACGACCACATCAGCTAGAGTCATCAATAATGCGATTGTGTTTGTTTTGAGCTATTCGGGTTAATGGTCCACCTCCAATAGGGCATGTGATTTATCCGTGAGAAGTGACCGGTACGAGTAGAGGTACAGCAAATGACAGATCGCTGTGACGTTCTTTTGTTTCACTGTTTTTTCATCCCTTGTTATTAGGCAAAGGAAATGTTATCCATACAGCCAAGTTACTTGTTAACTATCTTTTATTTTTATAGAGGGTTAGATTGACCCTAGACAAACCCATTGCTGAAGGCGACTTTGTCGGAGCAGAAACTTTTTATTCAACTTAAATTGACCCCAGATTAGACCATAAAACCTCAATCTCTATCACCGTTCGAAACAGTTACCACCGTTACATAAAGGTAGTTCCTGACTCGTGTCACGCTAGCCAAAAAAACGTTAAATTTAATTACTTCATCAAAGTTAAACGCGGACGGAATGATATAACGCAGATTGTATCGTTCGGATTAAGTTTCATTCACACTTACTGACGCAATTCGTTCCCATACGATGGTATCAGCTAATTGCCGGGTTAAATAGACCTGATGAATTATGTTTTCATTGTGAAATAGGTTCTTTTTAGTGCCGAAAAGGTTTGAAAGTGTCTGAATTGTTTTAAAGTTGCTCGGGAAAAGCTAAAGATCTTCTTTATTGTTCTCCTGTTCTTTTTAGTGTTCCTTATCATGTAGGTCTTTGGTCAGATAAGTCACCCAGATTCTGCCTAACAAAATACTATTAACAAGCCTCCGCTGACTTGTCCGTCTGTCCATCTATCATAGGGCCATCTCAAAACCGTAAAAGGTAGGTAGATTCGAAATTTTCTCAATGTGTTGCCTTTAAGGTGGAAGCGCACGCTCTAGGCGCGAAATTCAAACTTTTTACAGTTTTTAATTTATTGTGGGTAAACGGTGTAACTGTTTAACTTCATATGGTATTTGCGCTTGTAAAACAGTGTTATTTATATTTTTGTCTAAAGTTTTTTAAGAATAAAACTATTAGCTTGAAATAAAAGTTGTCAAAACGTTGAAAGTCCGAATTTCTATGTTTGACAACTTTTATATCAAGCTAACAGTTTTATTCTTAAAAAGCTTTACACAATAATATAAAGAACATTGTTTTACAACCGCAAGTACCATATGAAGTTAAACAGTTACACCATTTACCCACAATAAATTAAAACCTATAAAAATTTTGAACTTCGCGCCTAGAGCGTGCCGTTCCACCTTTAAGTACAACAAATAATAATATTAAAATAAAGTTCAACATGAAAGAAAGGAGCGGGAAGAACTTTTTACCCGCGTTTTTTGCTTGGTTTTTATTGTTTTAACAACGGAAATGGCACTTAAGTTTTTTCAGAGTTTGTATTTATAACTATACCGCTATTTCAACCAATAAGTTAATAATTAAAAGGGGTCTTCAGACAAGATAGGTACGGGTTTGTCTCGGTACGGTAATACACTGGATTTAAAAAGGGTTATTCATTATGTTTCCAGAACATGATCTAACCCGTTCGTTCGTCCCGTTCTCGTTCTAAGTTTATTTTGTACTAGTTATACTGGGTGAACACAAATTGGTGATACAAAATTAGTGTTTCGTAGGTATTCAGTTAATGCTAATGTGAAATTTCACGAACTCAAGGTATGGACGCCCCAAATTTTATAAGACTTAAAAAAAAATTAGTTAGCGCATCATATTGTCCAGCATTAACTGAGTACGAAACATAATTTTGTATCACCAATTTGAATTCACCCTGTGACTTATATTTTTATGATAGTGATATTATACTTAATGGCAAGGAAAAATCTTAAAATAAAAACGTCTCTAGGATATCGCTACAATCAATACGCAAACCAATATAAATAGTTTCCCCAAACGTGTCTAAAGACATGGGTTTTTGCGTTTCTTTCTAATGGACTAATAATTTAAGTCAATAGCTGTACAGTTGATAATTGATATCTCTTTTACCGAAACCGCTAAAGGTAACCCAGTAGGCGCTACTACAAACATATTGGTCAAGATTTGAGAGTTATTTCGTCAGAACCATCCGTACTAATAAGATTTATTAACCGGTCTGAATGCGTTAATAATCACACTAATATTATAATTACAATTGTGAAAGTTTGAATGTTTGTATGTAAAAATGAAACATGTCCAGTAATATCATACTAGGTTAAGTCGCTTGCTTTTTAGGGTTCCGTAGTCAACTAGGAACCCTTATAGTTTCGCCATGTCTGTCCGTCCGTCTGTCTGTCTGTCTGTCTGTCTGTCCGTCCGCGGCTAAGCTCAGAGACTGGTAGTACTAGAAAGCTGTAATTTGGCATGAATATATATATCAGTCACGCCGACAAAGTGAATAAATAAAAAAAACTAAAAAAAATTTTTTTAGGGTACCTCCCATAGACGTAGAGTGCCATAGAGTAGACGTAAAGTGGTGGTGATTTTTTTTCTTGACTAACCCTATAGTGTGGGGTATCATTGGATAGGTATTTTAAAATCAATAGGGGTTTGCTCAGACCATTTTTTGATAAAGTGAATATTTTCGGAGATATTCACTCTGAAAGTTCAAAATAATGTGTCCAGGCCTCTAACTTTTGAACAGCAAGTCTAAAAAATATGAAAAAAATCACGTAAGTTAAACTTAATAAAAAAATTCTAGGAAAATTATTTTCAACTTAATCAGTTGAGCAGTTTTTAAGTTTTTGTAAAAAATATTTCTAAACTAAGATTGTAATTTAACCGCCATTGCAAGCATTTTTTTTTCTTTATTATTATTATTACTAGCCTATTCTGTCCCACTGCTGAGCAAAGGCCTCCCCCCAACATCTCCACTGCTCTCTGTCCGCTGCATACGAGGGCCAGTCCTCCGTGAAGAAGTCCAGTTCATCTCGCCATCGCCGTCTGGGTCTACCAGGTCGCCTTTTCGCGTTTTTGGGTTTCCACTCGGTGGTTATCTTGGCCCACAACTCGTCTGGCATGCGGCAAACATGGCCAGCCCAGTCCCACTTCAGCTTACACGCCGTTCGACCTGCATCAGTGATCTGAGTCATCATGTTTTTTCTTTAAGTACCTATTAAATCACGCTAACAGTATCTTCTTTAAAATAAAAAAAATAAAATTGAAATCGGTTCATATAATAAAGAATTACAGATTAGTTACCCAATTCGCCGATAGATGGCGATGTACCGCCGACGTTGACATTCTGCGCGCGGTGGGAGTTGGGACAAAAACAACCACATTAATAAAGTATGCAAAGATTTTTTCGTACCTGCTACGGAACCCTATCTTGGGCGTGTCCGACACGCTCTTGGCCGGTTTTTTCTCTTCACAGCAGCTGTCCATTTACGTCTTTGCTCCAATTTCCATTTTGATGTTGGAAACGAATAAAACTTGCACGAATTGCTCATCCCATTGTTTCTACACTTTACAACACAACATGTACTTGTACAGTGACCCATATCACGAAAATTAACGTATTTACTTAAAAATACTTAATAATGTTAGTATGGTTTTAGTAGTGGTAGAGCCATGTTGTAGCTAGCCGCTGCATCACGAATGGGCCGGCTCGTCCGGGGCAGTACCACCCTCTCACAGAACACTGGCGTGAAGCAGCAGTAATCCTGCTTGCGTTTCGTACGGTCAGTGAAAGTGCCGGGGGCCCAATACCTCACCCCTTCCCACTCCCCCTCCCACTCCCCCTTCCCCTATTCCCTCTCCTTTAGGGCCGACAACGCACTGGCATCGTGTAAAGCGCTGCGGGTGTCTATGGACAGTGGTGTTCATTTAACATCAGGTGACCCACTAGTTCGTTTGTCTGGCCTATCTAACATAAAAAAAAAAAAAAAAAAATGGAAATTCTATGAAAATATAGCAATTTGACACATGACACTCCGGAGTTACTTTCCATTTCTAACACATCGCGCGCTGCGATCGATTTGACGTTCCCCACCACCCACCTTACACAAATTATAGCCAATAGCAGCTGACAAACAGAGTCTGATCTATTCCGCAATCCAGCTCTTAGTGTTGTAGGTATAATTCAAGATACAAATAGAATAATCAGATACCCTACTAATCAAACGAAGCGGCATGAAGCCACGAAACAGATAGTATAACTGATAATCGAACAAACGGCACCGCAGAAGTAACATATAGCAACGCTTTCACGTATCGTCTTACAACCATTGGGTCATATTAATTAGGTGTCAATTGCCTTTCAAGTGTTTCACAATTAAATAATTTAATTTGCGTACTGGATCTGCTTCGTTCGGCATTTGTGTTAATTAAAGAGGTTGATTTATATATTTTAAGCCACTGATGTCCCAATCAACAAAGACACGTAATTTATGACGTTATATATGGTCAGTTTTAACGTCATGATTCACGTGACAATGTCACAAATTAAACGTTATTTTCGACCTAAGTTTTCGACGTCAGGTATGAAGTTTATACATAGGTATACCTTATATAAAAAGTAAATTGACGTCATATTACGACGTTCGATAACGTCACATTAGGACGTCTCTTGTCGTTAAACTAAGGCGTTAGATGACGTCGTAATTCGACGTTAGATGACGTCATATTGCGACGTCAGATGTGTCATACTACGGCATTTGAAGACGTTGGAATCCGACGTTAGATGACGTCATACTGCTACATTATGTAACGTCATACCGTGATTACCTACGTAATGCAAAAGGTTAATGATGATGATTATTATTATTATTTATTTATTATTAATCAATATAAAATTACAGCATTACAGTGTAACACCAATGCATGATGCATGACAATAACTTTGACTAGGTATATTTGCATTGCCATATAACTTACACAATATTACACATGTATACTAAATATGTAAATACTAAATCCCATCACTGGGCACTGAAAGTTGTTAAATTTAAGTTACTGTCAAACTCAAAAATGTTATTTTCTGATTTTTGTTAAAAAAGTTTCAGGGGTTTAAAAGGGTCAGGGCACAGAATAAGTAAATATGTAATCAGTAATCCAACTTCATACTAGAGCGCCCGATCGACGCACGCACACAGCCAAGCGTCTTACACGGCCGCTAACCAATCTTCGCTAGACAAAACAATGCAGTTCCCACGCTCGCGCCGTGTAAGACGCTTGGCTGTGTGCGTGCGTCGATTCGGGCGCTCTAGTATGAAGTTGGATTACTGGTTACATAATTACTTATTCTGTGGTCAGGGGTTCGAGCCCGGGCTCGCATCTCGACGTTTTTCAGAAGTTACGTACAAAATTTCCTTTAAAATTTGCTATGAGTTTTACGGTGTAGGATACCTGCACACACCTGAGAAGAAATTCAATGGTGTGTGTGAAGACCAATCCGCAATCCGCAATGGGCCCGCGTAGGAGCTACGGCCCAAGCCCTCTCGTTCTTGGAGGAGACCTGTGCCCTGCAGTGGGACGTATATAGGCTGCGATGATGATGATCCTGCAGCACACGGACACGACGCACAAAATACGCGTTCTTGAATCTATATAAGCACGACGACGTCTGTACACGCGTACGCCTACATACATCGCGCGCGCACCATACTGCTGAACAGCGGCAACAAGCAATGGCGCCTTGGGGGGAGGGGTAACTCGAATCGGTGCGGGGCGGAGCGTGGCCATTCTGTACGTTTTCTGTACTTCAGCAACAACATTGAACAATTAAATACTTCATTTAATTTAGAATTGGAAACCACAACAACACTATATCGCGGCTCGTGAACTGTAATCTCTTTACAATTTGTACTAGAGTAACAATTGACGACACGCAAATAAAGTGACATTAAAACAATTTTATTTTGCGGCTCCCAGACTATTGTACTGTACTATTTGCTAGGTAAAAAATAGTTGACGAGCCGCAACATAATGATGTTGTGGTTTTCAATTCTAAATTAAATGAAGTATAAGAACAAAAATACTAGAGTAAAAAATACCTTCTGCGATTGATAAAGACTGACATGAGTAATAGATCAGATTTATGTTCTATGAAACGCAGTAGTTAATATTTCGAAGTCTTCCCAAGCACCATTAAACCGATCATCATTATTTTAAAAAACCAAACGTTTTGCATAACTCATCTCGACCAATTATCTTCTCAATTTAACCAGTTCATTACTAACACTTTCGTTTATATACGTAAACTATCATCGCTGGGGTATATCTACATATTAAAGTTTGAAGCAAGCTAGCCGTTTCCAAACGTAATGATTGAGTATTAATGAGGGAGGCCTATGTCCAGCAGTGGACGTTCTACAGCTGTTTTTTTTTTATAATATAGGGGGCAAACGAGCAGACGGATCGCCTGATGGTAAACAATTACCGTCGCCCATGGACACCTGCGACACCAGAAGAGTCACAAGTGTGTTGCCGGCCTTTTAGGTAGGAGTACGCTCTTTTTTTGAAAGCTTGAAGGTCATATCGGTCCGGGAATACCGCAGCAGGTACTTCATTCCAGAGCTTAACTGTGCGAGGCAGGAAATTTCTGGAAAAACGCACAGTAGAAGATTGCCAACCATCCAGATGGTGAGGATGGAAGTGTTGTCGCGCAGGGCGGTGGCGGAAGGATGCGGCAGGGATCAACCCGAACAACTCCTCGGAGCACTCTCCGTTGTACATGCGATAGAAGATGCACAATGAAGCTACATCTCTACGCAGCGCCAAGGGGTCAAGTCGAAATGATGATGATGAAAGTTTAAAAGGTAAAAAAGTTAAAATTCCTGTCGATAAATTCACTGTGAAATTCAATGGTGTGTGTTAAATTAGCAATCCAAACTGGGCCCGTGTGGGAACTAGGTACTGTTCAAGTCCTTTAATTCTAAGAGAAGGCCTGTGCCCAGTAGTGGAAAGTATATAGGCTGAAATGATGATGATCAAATTCACTGTAATAGCGATAAATATCCATTGTAAAATTATATTAATCCACTCAAAATTAGACTAGACCTGAAAGGGAAAAGTTCGGATTTGTAAAGTCAGTTCCCTTCCCTAACATAAGCACAGAATATATAATAGTACTAACGTACAGAATGGACACGCTCCGTCCCGCACCGATTCGAGTTACCCCACCCCTCAAGGCGCAGATTGCCGGAAACCGCCGGAATCCAGAAGAGTGCGCGCGCGATGTATGCAGGCGTACGCGTGTACAGACGTCGTCGTGCTTATGTAGATTCAAGAACGCGTATTTTGTACGTCGTGTCCGCCGTGTGACATAAGATCCACTTTTCCATACTAACTGCATAGAAAAGTGGATACTTAAGTTATGGGACCAACCCTACATGTACCTACCTACGCAACTGTTCTCAACTGTGATTTTTCTAAGTTTTGTATGATTCAGTGGATGCAATACTGTTTTGTACTAAGTATGTACTTACTTATTTTTGATAAACTCGATCGCTCGCCTTTGTACATACGGTTCTTCGGTTATTCTGTATACCATTAGTTTCATTCAATGCATTGTAACAATGTAAAAAATATCACAATTAAATCTTCTAGTGCAGGGTTCCCCAAAACCCCACTGGTGTGTCGCGAGCGAATTTTGAGTGGGTCCTGTCTGTAGACCGACACACCAACCGACCGAGCTTGTTTGTTATTTGCAAAGTCATTTTATTCATATTGGTAACGAGTAAATTTCCTAGACGTGGGTCCCGAGTTAGTAAATTTATGTAAGATGGGTCGGAGCCCAGACAGCTTTGGGAACTGCTGTTCTAGTGGTTACGATAAAAGTCAGTAGAAATACTCAGGCGATCTTCATTAAAAATGAATCAATTTGCCTCGTGTCAAAATTGAATATCATCACGCAGCGTCATTGCAGTTTTTGACTAATATATATTAATATTACGACTTATCAAATTCCAGGCAAATCAATCATTTTCTCTTAATTATTTGTGCCATCAATAAATAATCACGAACTCATCGCAGTCTTTATCATTTTATGATTTGATTTTTAATTGATTAAAAAAAGTGTAACTTGGTTTTATAGTGCAATAAATAACGGGAGATGAAAAGTAAAAGTAAATCGAGAAAGCATTTTCCGTCGTAGGTTTTGATTGACTCCATAATTATTTTCATATTCCATAAAACTCAGGGAGCCATAAAATTATTAAAAAAACTCTCTCTTAAATATAATTCAATTTCTGCTATGGTATTAGACTTAAACACTAGCATGAAAGAGTTTGGATACTGAAGGATGGTAGAGAGGGCCTCATTAACTAGGCACTTATCAAAGACAAATATGCAAGTATACAGAAATATTTTGTTTTGAGTAGTAAGTATATATTCTAAATTCTCAATAGAGTGCAATATTACCCTATCCATTTTTTTTAATGCGTAATTTTTAAGATGTTCTCGTAATGCCGTGGTAGGTAATGAAGGTTTATTCATTCTCTATCTAAAACCAAAAGCACTACCACCACCATCCATGTGGTCCATTTACTCATCATGTCATCCATCATCCATCTGGATAATTAAGTTTAAACCACTCATAATAAAGACCTGGGCCTAATTGCATAACAAAGTACAACTTATATTACAAGCGGAACTCCCTTTCTAGTTAATATAACTGAAGCGAGAGTTCCGCTTGTAATATTAGTTGTACTTTGTTATGCAATTGGGCCCATATGACAAGTAACATTGGTAATACATAACAGGGTAGAACAATAGGGTAATAGGATAGTGCTAAAAACAATAATTCAAAAACTCGAATCTAGTAAGTTTTTTACTAGATTCGAGTTTTTGAATTATTGTTTTTAGCACATTATTTTTGCCCTGAAAACCAGATTAATTTTCAATTAACTGCAAAGTTAGATTTTTATTTACTTTAAAACAAATAAATAGTCGATTGAGGTGGCATAGAAGTGACGTCATAACTAGTTATTGCCATACAAAATTTATGGGGGAATCGTGTTTGACAGCTCGTAAAAAGTAGTTGATTAGCATGCTCGGCACGGTCAGTCTAGAAATGCTGGTTCAAATCTTGGTTATAGAACAAATATTTTCATAGAAAAATCTTTGCGAGGGTTTTCATTTGGCCTTTCTCAACCACTGGGATGAAACATTCCGGATGCGGGTCCATATCCATAATAAAGTTTTTAGTTTTTTTTATTTATTTATTTATCTAACTCTTTTTTATTCTCAGAAACCATTAATTATACGACCAGACGACCAGATGGCCTAGTGGTTAGAGAACCTGACTACGAAGCTTGAGGTCCCGGGTTCGATTCCCGTGTCGGGGCAGATATTTGTATGAAAAAATACGAATGTTTATTCTCGGGTCTTGGGTGTTTAATATGTATTTAAGTATGTATCTATCTATATAAGTATGTTTATCCGTTGCCTAGTACCGATAACACAAGCTTGCCTAGCTTACTTTGGGACTAGGTCAATTGGTGTGAATTGTCCCGTGATATTTATTTATTTTTTATTATTTTATTATTCAGAATTATTATAAAATAGCCATTTCAAAATTTCTGAAAATTTGCGGTTTTGACGGAAAAAAAATCATCATCATCATCATCTCAGCCGTAAGACGTGCGCTGCTGGACATAGGCCTCCCTCATTGACGCCCAATCATTAAGGTTGGAAGCGACTTGCATTCTTGCACCTTGAACCTGCGGCCTTCACCACATCGTCCGTCCATCTCGTTAGTGGATGTCCCACGGTGCTCTTGCCAGTCCGTGGTCTCCATTCGAGAACTTTTCGGCCACCTTTTCTGCGTGCTTTATGACCTGCCCATTGCCATAAAAGAATTATAGCAAACAAACATTACATTATGACTAAGAACTTTATGCCACCAGATACGCTCCCCCCGGATACATTTAAAACATGGTTCCTCCACTGTGGTTCTTCGTTATAACGCCGAAATCGGTTAAATATATCATTATTGGAAAAGAAATCATCCAGGCTTACCGGCCTTCAAAACTGAGTCCGAGTGACCAGCCAACGACCAATAGCAAACATTTACGACGCCATTATCAAATTATGTTCTCTTAGTAATAGCGGTTAGAAAAAGTTGGGACCAAAGATTATTTCGCATAGAGCGTATCTATATTGTATAAGTAGGTATATTTATGAATAAAACTGGCATTTTCATTGATATTTTGATAGCCATGCATTTATCTCTATTAAAAATATATATTATACATTCTGTTAGTTACACTCTACTTTTTTTTATGAGTGTCACAGACATTTGACTATATTTTTCCCAACTGTTTCATTTCCCAAAAACTTTTTTTTCTGAATTTGTAAACTATTCAGGTTTGTTATAATATAAAACTAATCGAACCTAGCCAATAGGGTTCTACAAGATAGTCCTGAAATATATATTGAATAGTTTACAGTTTCAAAAAAGAAAACAGATGGGAAATGAATCAGTTGGGAAACATTTTTCGGCGAATAGGCAGGATCCCATTATCTTATTATGTAGTTCTATGGAGTGACCTATCTGCATGTCTTTGGGTATTTCCTCTACTTGTAAGCTTCCTTGCCGCATCGAATAGATTTCATGTTGCGACAGTAATTGTTTATTGAATTATTGCCAGCGAAAGTATGTGTAGACGAGGTGCGACCGATAAAAAATATATGTACGTCCGCGTTCAGTGTATCATAAGAACAAATCATGCTATGTTTTCTTTCTATGAGTACAAACAGTTTAGTGAGACAGGTTTTGTAATTGGTTTCCCTTGTATACATACCTACCCAGTGCGGAAGAGCGGGGTCTCCTGGCACAAGCATTTTTTTGCTTAGAAGGTCCCACCTAGTGTTGTAAAAATAAGTACTTTTTAAAGCAATATTTTTTTTCCATTTTCGTAGGAATTGTGACAGGAATGTTTTTGTTAAAAAATTGTGCTTGCATTGTTATTGTTACCTTATTTACAGATCCGTAGCATTCAAGTCAATTCGATTACTAGAACTAGGTAGGTGAAATTCAACTTACGAGATTACTTAAATAAAAAATAATATTTTTTTATCATTTAACTTATTTCTTTATTTTTGCAAAAAAGCTTGCAAAAGAATTGTAAAAAAGAAATATTTTAAAAAGAAATATATACAGGTCCTCCCAAAACTGAACTATAACTTAGAACCAGGCGCGAGGCCCAATTTTAACAGAATAGTTCTGAAAAAAAAGAAAAAAAAATACAAGTGACACGTCTGAATGGTGAATGCGTTCGCGAGCATCCGAGTGTTACAATACGACCAAGTCTGATGTTAATGATGGCGACTAAACAAAAACCCGGCGAAGTAAGCTAATGTTAACATTAGAAATTCGGGTGTCTTATACCCATGAAATCTCACTTGAAATTCTACCAGCAATCTGCTAAGTATCTCGGATTAGTTTTTTTTTTATTAAATTTTCCAGTTAAAATACTTCCTGCTGCGTAGGTACATGGTGTTGCTTTAGAGACGCGTAATGAACACCGGCCTTTAATTGCCAAATATTGCCCACACCATATGATATCCAGATATAACTTGTAGCGCAAAGTCATTTAGACAAACTAGCATTACACTGCTGGACTCGGATACCAACAGGTTAGAAGTGATCGCTCGAACGCCGCAATGTACCGCTTGCTCGATTTTTCTCACATGTTAACATGATTTTAAAGCATGACATGCGTGCTATACCGTATTTTGCCTACATTTTCGGATGCCATGAAATCGTCGAGTTTTCCGGTGCTATCCATATCCAGGCTAATAGCGACATCTATCGGTGAAACTGAAACTAATCGGAGTTATTTTGTTCATTGGGCTCAGTTTTCAAGGCCATATGGTAATGTTGGTAATCGGTGTGTTCACTTTCTTTGCGCTACATGTGTAATTTGTTTTGACTAGAGTATTATATTTAATAGACTTCAAGAAAAAGAGGTTTTTTGGAGTTAATTAAAAATTAAAACGTATTCACGATAGAGCTAAATTCCCGTTACAAAATCTTTCACAAAATTGGGGCATTTTGAAACAGGTTTTGGGGCACGAATGCACACAAAAGACCACAGAAACTAACTAACCCAACTTAAAAAAAATGCAATTTATTTTTATGTTTATTTGACTATACATATTCGCATTGTCATCCAGCCTACATGTGGATGATTCTTCAAGGTCGTGATTTTTGTTTTATTCCTCTGTCGTATTTTTTTTTTTCTTAGTTGACAGAAAAAATCATGCTCAAACATAAAATTTATGTTACTGAACAAATCTATTTTCATGAGCATGATTTTTTCTGTCAACTAAGTAAAAAAAAAATACGACAGAGGAATAAAACAAAAATCACGACCTTGAAGAATCACCCATGTACACCAAATGTCAAGTAAATCCGTTAGGGTTGCCATATAAAAAATGAAATGTCCTGATAAAAATCCTGACATTACTATAAAAGGCTGACATTTCTTGTAACGTAACAAAAATAAATTATAACTAGAGTTTTAAGCCAAAAAAATATTGAGATCTCTTTAGCTGTAGTTTACCGTATTTTAAATTGTTTTTTGAAAGAATTATTACTGGTTTTATTGATTACTTACTACTAACATAATTAACATTTCATACCTAAAACTGGGTAAACTTTAGAACCATTTAAGTAAAAGGTATCTGATCTATGATCAAGTAAATAAAATGTATCTAATGACTTATGGCACCGAGACGTGGCCGCTAACGATGGGCTCAGTCACTCAGAGAACGATGGAGAGGGCCATGCTCGGAGTTTCTCTGCGGGATCGCATTAGAAATGATGAAATCCGCGCAAGAACTAAAGCCACCGACATAGCTCGAAGAATCGCCAGACTCAAGTGGCAGTGGGCAGGACACATCGCTCGTAGAACTGATGGCCGATGGGGCAAAAAGGTTCTCGAGTGGTGCCCAGTGCCCACGGACCGGAAGACGCAGTGTGGGTAGGCCTCCAACAAGATGAAACGACGACCTGGCTAAGGTTGCGGGATCGCGTCGGATGCGGATGGCACGGGACTGATCTGTTTGGCGAGCCTTGGGGGAGGCCTATGTTCAGCAGTGGACGTCTTTCGGCTGTAATGTTGATGAAGTTAATCATGAAAACTTTGATCAATTTATAACTGTAGATCCACAGTCGCACGCCCGAAAATGTCCGAGCCAAATGAGCGCCACTTTGATAGAAGTGGCCTTCTTTTTCTCAGTACGTTGCGTGAAATTGTCAAGTTTAGCTGTCAAGTGTCAACCGAAATTCGACTGTAATGAAGTAAAGACTAGGTTCAAATTTCTGTGTAGGTGATGATTTTAATTGTTACGCAAACAAATAAAAAAGTTCGGACATTCTTTGAAGGGGATTTTGTTCGGCAATGTGTATCTTCAGTTATAATTGATCAAAGCATGAAAACGTTATATTTGATTATTAAACTTTTATTTTATGAGGTCATTTCTAAAAACCCTGACAGTTCCAGTCAAGTCCGGCCGCAATCCCCCCAGGCAGCAACCTTAGGGGTGAGGCCACACGAGCGTAATTTTGTGAGTCGTGAGCGGCAGAATTTCGGTCCGCGCCATACAATATGCGCGCCATCACGTGACACTCACGTGACACAATGTATGGCGCAACCGAAATTCTGCCGCTCACAAACTCACAAAATTACGCTCGTGTGGCCTCACTCGAACTGGAGTACACTTATCCAGTCGGTCGATTCCTATGGTATACTACAATTTATCGTGGTCAAACTTCTTGGTCTCCACCGGTATCCCTCGTAAGTATAATTGAACCAATTTCGGCTATTATGTCATTATGCGCAGTGCAATTTGCGTGTTTCTCAGAAGCGCCGCCGGCGCTGATATGCGCCGTCTCTGCGCGCTTTCATTGATAAAGCGTTACATGATATTGTGTTAGCATTGCACCCCTGCACACACGGACTTGGGGCTTGGCAAGCAGAAAGAACACCCGTGCAAAATTAATAATATCTAGACTAGTTCATCATCATCATCATCCCAGCTTATATACCTCCTACTGCAGGGCACAGGCCTCCGCTCAGAATGTGAGGGATTGGGCCGTAGTTCCCACGCGGGCCCAGTGCGGATTGGGAACTTCACACACACCATTGAATTTCTTCGCATGTTTTTCTTCACCGTAAAACTCGTGGTAAATTTCAAATTAATTTCGCACATAAATTCCGAAAAACTCAGAGGTGCGAGCGGGGATTTGAACCCACGACCCTCTGCTTGAGAGGCCATAGGTCAAACCAATAAGCCACCACAGCTTTTTTTTAATTTATTGGGATAAAAGTAGGCTATGTATTATTACAGGCGAAACGTCCAGTTATCTTTAATAGTTTTAGCGTGAAGGAAAAACATACACACACATACGCACGCATGCTTGCACGCACTCATACACTCATATTTTTTGTATTAATAATGTAAAAAAACTTTGTATTTTATTATAAACATTTAATTTTATGCCTGTCGCTCGCATGATTACATATTACATTAGTACATTAGTACGATTTAAGTATATACCTAAAGCAGGAGCAAGAGTTTTTTTTGGCGGCTGGCAAGAGCTGGATGAGAGTGGCCGAGGATCGTGCTCAGTGGCGTGCCATGGGAGAGGCCTGTGTCCAGCAGTGGACAAGCATAGGCTAATGATGATGAAGATTTAAGTAATTTTTGCGAATTATGATATAAAAAGTTTATAAGTATATTCTTCAGGACAATGTGTCACTACTAAGCTTTTAATTTCTTGTCGACAAGTATTGCAAATCTTCTGAATTCGATTAGACTATTATGCAAGCCAGTTACTGACACACTGCCTATTATACCTAGGCAATACCGACTGTTTACCCTCGTATAAATTAATTAGTCATAAAAACGGTAACAGTGAGAACGCTGCTGCTTTATGTTGTTTTAATGGAAGGGCACTCCCAATGAGGCTGGCATAGCCACACAGGTGCACTTATGCCTCGGCAAAAAAAAATGTAAGGGGCCATCCATCACGCCATATATTTAACAGATGATTTCCAAATCGCTATTGTTTGTCAACGACGAGACGTATCTGTCATCATCACCATCAGCCAGAAGACGCCTTCTGTGCGCGCGCGCTGCACAACTGCTCAGACCCTTCCCAGAATGGCTTCTATAGCCAACAGGCCGGAACACTACGAGTCGCTTGGCGGCCTGGCTCAACCTATAGGGTGGTGACCAGCCGCGGCCGAAGCCTACCACCGGAGTTGCACCGCTCGTTTAGCACCACCCAGGGGTCTCGTGTAGGGTCTCGAGGGTAAGTAAAGCTACGGACGGACGCGAGCGATTTCAACCCCCAAAATTATGCTGCGAGTGTCACGCTCACTAGGCCTGTATTGTGGCGACGCCTTCTACTAGGGGTGTATGGTATAGCTTCGCAATATACCTATGATAACTGTAACCACATTTATAGCACAATATGATCGTTGAATGAACCCTAATCATTTTTACTTTGTTTGTACTTAATAATCTACAATCACAACCGGGCTTCCGCCCACTGGCCTCCCAACAAATCCCCTCATAGCCAGCCCTGACCACCTGAACCAACACTCGGTTCGGGATTGTGATACAAGGTTTAGTTACCTTGTGCTGTGTGCTTAACATGCACTGTTCCTTAAACTTGATTGATTATTATACGGTTCATTCTTGTGATCATATTGCTCTACAATAGGCACGACATTACATAAGGAACGTTTAGGGACTCACCATTGGTTGTTCTTTTACTCACTACACAAACGCACAGTGCAATTTATATCCCCTATCCTTCATACATACTTTCAATACCAGTTAATGCCCTTTTTACCAGTCGCGCCTTCGCCGTTAACTTTCAAACTAGCCACCGTTGTCTAGTCACCAAAAAAGATCGCCCCCCACTCCCACTCAGTGTTACCAGTACACAAAATCAATGACAGTTTTAGTTCACTCAACATTCGGTCCAAATCGCGCTTTGCGGCGACATGTATGTATACTCTCTTCCTTCTTCTTGTGCGGCTAAGTCCACCCACATCCTCACAATCACGTAACAGATAAAACACTTTTCCTGCCAGTTCTTACACATTACAACCGTTATCAAATCCGATCAATGAAAACAATTAAATGTTGCCGACGAGAACACGGAGATCACAGATAATGGTAACTAGATATCATAACATAATATGTTGTATTATGTATAACACATTAGCCGTTAGTTACTTTCTACCTATTTCCGCTCAAACAATGGGCCAATTGGAGATCAATTAGATAATATTATGTACCTGTACTGACCGGTATATTTAGCAGGTCATATAAAATATTATGTGGTTAGGTTTTTTTATAAATTAATGTAGAAAACAAACTTTACTTACATTTCAATGCACTGACGTACATACATCGTGTGTTTATTAATTGGTAATAGTAATTAAGCGAAGCAAAGACTCGTCGATATGTGTATACTTCCTATCCTAACCTACGGAGCCCAGACTTGGTCTTTAACCGAGGCCCAGAAGTCCAAGCTCAAAATTTGCCAGCGAGCCATGGAGCGCAGCATTGTAGGTGTTCGGAGAACTGATAGAATCAGAAACACCGACCTGCGCTCCAGAACTCAGATTGTCGATGTGGGGACAAAGACCGCCAAACTCAAGTGGGACTGGGCGGGACATGTCTGCCGAATGCATCCGGATCGCTGGGCAAAAATCGTCACCGATTGGGTTCCAAGCGACGGGTACCGGAGCAGGGGCAGACCAAAACGGAGATGGCGGGATGACTTGGACCGTTTTGACTCATTTTGGCGGGATTTTGCGAGGGAAAGAGACGGGTGGAAAGAAAAAGGGGAGGCCTTTGCCCGGCATTGGGACATCCATTAGGCTATTTAAAAAAAAAGTAATTAAAGAGCTTCTGTAGCGGCTCAAAAAGCGAAAGCACACAAATACAGAGGTCTAAGGTTCTCCCCAAATCTATCGACGTGGTATCAGCTTCAGCAAGGCTTCAGCCGATCGGAAAAACCTTCATGTCAACGCAATAAGAGCGAAAAAGACGTCCATCAGCTCGGCTCCATTCGGCCCGCGTATATTCAATCTTTTTCGCTCTTATTGCGTTGACATAAAGGTTTTTCCGAGCCAATTCCGCGTCGATAGATATCGTATTCGGTGTTGAGACATTTGGGCGGTAGGGTGGGGTGGAGTGGTCTATGAGACCATTTAAGGAAATAGCAACGATGTTAGTTGACGCCACGGGAGACCGAAAACCCAGGTACCAGATTATCGATGAGTTTTGTGACAACCTGTATGCTTGTTTTTCTAGCTATTGTGTCTGAAATCTGGCTATTATGTTTTGTTGGTTGAAAACATTTCAGGTTAGGGTTTAGAACAAGATCCCAGAGCTACCAGGGGCCTGTTGCATAACAAAGTACAACTTATTTTAAAAGTGGAACTCCCTTTCTAGTTAATATTATAACTGAAGCGAGAGTTCCGCTTGTAATATTAGTTGTACTTTGTTATGCAACAGGCCCCTGATGTTACTTATTTTTTTCTTATGAGTAAAATATACGGGATAATATAGTGTTAGTATGTACATTAAACGTAGGCATACCTGCTTCCTTGGGCCGTCGGCCAATCTACAGATGTGGAATGACTACTGACTTCTCTTAATTTCTGTTGGCTGATTTTTATGTATTTAGAGAACATTGTTAGAAATTAGTATTCAATACTGCCATTACTGCCAGACCTCTCAAACCAGCGGCCACTTTTGCCAGATGCTTTAAAGCTCTTAGAAAAATTAAGTAATTTTACAAATTTGATCCGTATATAGGTATTTAGGGAATTATTGCAATGCTAACTGTTAGCAGCCAGACTAATCCTAGCGGCCAAACATCTGCTACATGTAGTGCACATACGCGATATTTACGCATAGTAGATAAGCGGATTTGCACTATCCCCAACGATATGTATATTATTTAATACTTTTCTAGGAGTACCAAAATATAAATTAAGGACATATGTTCCCACGAAATACCGAATTTAATTGATCCCTTCAAAACAATAAAGCAATTAGCCAGTTTCACTTTTTAGGGAATGACCGAACAAATTGGCGAGAAAGCGAACCTGTAGCGGTAACGACGGCACGCCTACTGCGCGTACGTTAGACTGTGACATCAAATTTGGGTATACCTATTTATTGTTAAGGAGCAGCCTTCTATCATACAGGCATTTTGAATTTAAAATGTACCTGCTACTTTTTTTTCGGAATTAGTTTTTGGTTTTCTTACTCAGAATCAGTGAGCTGTATTGAATTTGATGATTAAAAAAATGTGCCTATTTTTATTTTTATTTTTTATTGAGTCGGTTTTGTGACGTGACGAGTCATATAAGCGTGTGAAAAAAATCTAAAACTGACTAAAAAAACACTTTTTTGATTTTACTTAAACATTTAAAATAAAAAGTAAATAGTACGCTTTAAATTTCAAAATGCTACACAAGGAACGCGATCGTGATTTTGTTTTTGGGCTCTTGGTGGTTAAGTGCAGTTTGACAGCGACCCAATTAAGGTAGCAGGTAAGTAAGTATATTTAAGTTTTGTTTATCTGTATTCTCTTTGAATTATTCTGTGACAATAAATGATCTTGTATCTAAAAATGCATAAACCTATAAATAATTAATATTAGGTAATCATATCACCGTATTGGCTTGCCCCCTTCGGTGCCCGGCGCTTGGAACTCAATCGGTGATGATTCTTGCCTAAGGGTGCGTGTTGTAAAGTTCAAAAATCGAATTTCGTAGGAGCCCCCCTAATTTCCATTTTGGCAAGATTTTGCGAAGGATAGAAACGGGTGGAAAGAAAAAGGCCTTTGCCCAGCAAGGAGCCGCTATTAAAAACATATACAAGTCGTCACAAAATAGGGCTCTGATTGAATAAGTTCAACTGAACACTTTTTTAAGAGTTATTCAAGAACTAGCCTTTTCCCAGGCTGAATTCTTACTGATTGAGTTTTTACTATTTCTTGATGTACCTACTTTTAGTTTAGTTCAGGATAGTTCTTTTGTATTATATCTCCCCCTTAAACATAGTATCAATCACGTATGCAGATTATAAAGGTAATTTATCATTAATAGAAAAATGCTTTCTAGCGCCACCAACTCCTCTCTTCACTCACTAGAGGCGCCACTGTCTACGCCATTGTCAAAGCTACTACACCCCGTCTAAAGAAGGAATACACGTCAACCAATACTTGACTTTATGAAAACTAATCTTTTAACTCTGATCCGGTAATCAAATGAGTTTAGTACAAAATTTCGCCGTATGCGCAATTATCTTTGCATATATTCTATGATCTTGTATGTTGGTTTAGCGTTTGCGGATGTATGTTGAGTAATTGGACGTGATCATGGCAAAAATAATTGGTTGTTGTTTATGTGCGTTTGAAAATCAGCATGAGGAGTATCGTTTGCTAAATTGTGTTTGCTATCTGCTTTAAGAAGGCACTTATACGTATTAAACAATAGTGCCTAGTCTCTTCCCACTTCTCAGATATGTATATTAAGTTTTCAAGTTTATTGACCCAATTTGATTATTTTGGTTTAATTTTATTAGGGTATGGGGTCAACTACGACCTTTAAGCTTCTGTCCGGTAGGAAGCTGCTGATCCATCCGCATAATTTCTCAGGAAGCCCAAAGGACGGAACCATTGTCTTTAAATTACTATGGTTGCCGCAGGTCTGCATTTTGGTTCTGATTGTGAACTAGGTTACATGTGCCAAATTTTATGCAAAACCGAATTGAAATGGGTTATAAACAGCGTAAGAAACAAAAGTTGTCTGTCCTGTGTACATAAAATTAGCAACTCTGGCGCAACACATTTATTTAAAATAGCCGAAAATTGGCCAGGCGTCTCATACGCCGATGTAGACTTGCCCAAAAATATTGGCTACAGACCTTTGACTTTTCACCATCATCATCATTTCAGCCGAAAGACGTCCACTGCTGAACATAGGCCTCCCCCAAGGCTCGCCAAACAGATCGGCCCTGCGCCATCCGCATCCAATGCGTTCCAGCTACCTTAACCAGGTCGTCGCTCCATCTTGTTGGAGGCCTACCTACACTGCGTCTTCCGGTCCGCGGACGCCACTCGATAACCTTTCGGCCCCATCGGCCGTCAGTTCTACGGGCGATGTGCCCTGCCCACTGCCACTTAAGTCTAGCGATTCTTCGAGCTATGTCCGTGACTTTAGTTCTTGCGCGGATTTCATCATTTCTAATGCGAGCCCGCAGAGAAACTCCAAGCATAGCCCTCTCCATCACCCTCTGAGTGACCTTGAGCTTCCTTATAAGACCCATCGTTAGCGGCCACGTCTCAGTGCCATAAGTCATCACTGGCAACACAAACTGGTCAAAGACTTTTGACTTGAGACTACCACCACTTTTGACTTTTGCCATGCCCAGAAAAATGTGTATGATCTAATTACACAAAACGGTTCTCGAGGAGTCTATTCGTAGCCACATCTGCTTAATAATATAGTTACAACACTTAGATACAATTTAACAATATTATTTTGCGTCATTTAATTCTAAAAATGGTAGTGACTTTTACTAATCTCAGTTACTTTTCTTCTGACATAGAAACCTCATGCGTCATCTTATAACAACTTAGTCATACTTATCTCGATGCCTAAAAGGCGGCGCATCTTATTCCCGGATTTTCCCAATGAAACACGGAGATGAATCATTCACCACCCTTATACACATGAGAAAATTTATTGAGTTAGAAATATTTTCATGAGACACATTATCGGATATAGTGCAAATCCGCTTATCTACCATATGTAAAGCCGCGTAACTGCACTAAATGTAGTTTTACAGGCGAGGTTGTAAATTCATATTTGTTTAATTTTATTTTAACGAATTTGGACGGGAAATTGGAAATTGGCTAAAGTCAGATATGCGGAATTATCCTATGCCAGTTAGCGGATTTGCACTATCACTCAAGAGGACTCCCAATGCCTTTATAACGTCGCGTTGACCCTTTGCGAAATCGCCTAGACCCGAAAAACGCTAAATCTAATAGCGGAAAACAAGTCTGCTTTCCTGCTCTCTGGATGAATTCACAAGTTAGAAATAGTTACACTATTGATTTAGGCTTAGTTCCTGCAAAATAGTTGTAAGCGTGGAAAAGAAATAAATAAAAGGCAGCCAAATTGCTGTTCAATAAATATAACACATCCATAAACATAACATTAAAGTAATTAACTAATTATACAGAAATAAAAAAAAAAAATTATATATACTAGAACAATTAACCTAAAACTAAAAACCTTAAAAAATATAATATAGTAAATAACTAAAATACATTATTAAAAGGAGTCCCTTTAGGCAAGGTTCCGAAGATACTGGCAGCGTTCCCCCTTTGAACAGCTAGACTAATTCTTTGTCCGAGGTAGCTGCCAGCTCTTCGGTCTCCTGTGATGTCGACTAACCTTTTTGTAATTTCCTTAAAAAGCCTTATGGCGCTAGGACCCCACGGACCAAGGGTCTCGACACCGAATGGGACACATCCATTATATTTTTAACACAAGTTTAATTTTTTGGAAATTTTAATAAAAATATCTGATTCTGCACCCGCATCTGCATCCGCATCCGCGGATGTTTAAAATACGGCATCCGCAACATCCCTGGTACCAGTCAACGTCATAAATAAGTGATCACTTTCGTACCTTGTCGCTTTCAGTCGTGACGTAATTTCGTATGGTTTTTCAAACATGACATTAAATTGACAAGGTACAAAAATGATCACTTATTTATGACGTTGACCCTACAGAGAACTCTATTTAAAGGAACACGACATTAAATAAATAAATAAATAAATATTAGGGGACAATCTTACACAAATCGACCTAGTCCCAAACTAAGCAAAGCTTGTACTATAAGTACTAGACGACGATAAACATACTTAAATAAATAAATAAATACTTAAATACATAGAAAACATCCATAACTCAGGAACAAATATTCGTGCTCATCACACAAATAAATGCCCTTACCGGGATTTGAACCCAGGACCTCTTGCTTCGTAGGCAGGGTCACTACCAACTAGGCTAAAGCGGTCGTTAAAACAGCAGCGGACATTGAGCAGAGATTGGTAGTCCTATCAATTTAATCGTCCTGGCTATTATAGCTAGACCGTTTAAGGCCCTATTGAGTTTTTGACTCATTTATTGTAATATTCATTTATTTTCGTACTGTATCATTACTAGCTAAGCTTAGTCCTGAACTTCATGTGTAAGATATTTGAGGATTCACTCTAATGACCTGTGTTGTGTGTTTATCGAAACACGATTACTCGTAGTTCGCTCGATAGAAATAAAATCCAAAGTCGTCTCTAAAAAATAAAATAAATTCGTAGTACGACGTAAATAGGTACTGCACGGCAGGGGTTTTGAATGTTAATTAAACAAGATGTTTTCTAGGGCGTAGTGTTGCTACATTTTTGAAATGTGTATTTGTTTTTATACGATGAAAATACCTAAATACACGAGCAGGGTTCCTCCCATATCCGCGTGCGTGAGTGCTGCTTTAGTTCTCCTTCGGCCATCGGACGGGGAACTCGTGTCGCTTGCGCTTACGCCCGCGCGGTACAGAGGCGCGGGGGTAGACGACAAAGGGGACCGGGGAGGTGCGGGCGGCAGGCACACGAGGCGCGTTCGCCGCCCACACCTCTCCCGGCTCCCTTTGTCGTCATACCATCGTCGGCATTTAAACGGTTTGGCTATAGTATAGTAGGTATATTACTTTTATTGATTACCGTATTGACTAACATCAATTAACTAAGTATGCCGTGATCGAGTATTACGCGCGCGTGCGTTACCTTTCTATGCTTTTGTTAGATGACCGGGTCATTACGAGTGTGCTTACGAGCCGGAAATAGACAGATATGAGCGATAATACGAAATTATTTACTAGTCTTTCACAAATATATTACCTAAGTTGTGTTTCCACTAGCCCTGCAAAACTGTTTCTGCAGTTTGCCTGCAGGATAGTCTCTTTAAACGCAAACATTTACTTCCTTAGCTATTCAGCGGGGCAACGCTGCCAGCGTCATGGGGACCTTTGGGCCGGACGCGGTTCGGGACGGGGATTTTTGATTTCTTTTTTTTTTCTCGCTTTTAAATTATTATTATTATTTGTTTTGTTTTAGGTTTAAGGGTTTATATTTTTTTTAATCTAACTGGTTTTATTCTAATTTGGTTTTAATTTCATTTAATTTAATTTATTTTTTCTTTAATAGTTGACATGTGTAAACATTGTGTAAGTTAAATAATTGTTAATTCTATTGTAAATATTTCAATGTGTTATGTAGTTTTAGGTGATTGATTAAGATTAGATGATATTATTATTTGTGATTGCTTTGGTTGAATATAAATGACATTTACTTTTATTTTAAACTAAATATCTGTTCTAAACGGATATTTTGTAAGGAGCTTTATAATTTTTTTTAAATTTTGTATTTAAATTTAAGGAGCTATTTAATGTTTGGTTGTTTTTCGTATTGCTACTAAGACATGCAATTTTCAATAATTTATCGATTCAGGCGTTACTTGGCTGTTACAAGACAATTATGAAAAAAAAAATTTTTTTTTATGAAATATAACGTTAAACAGATTTCTTTAGGCAGCTTGTTATCGTTTCTTTTACCAGTAGGTATATTTTATTGATTTCATCTTATTACCTATACTAATAATATAAATGCTAAAGTTTGTGTATGTATGTGTGTTTGTTGCTCCTTCACGCTAAACCGCCTAGTTTTATATGAGATTTAATATGTACGTAGATAGTTGGACATCTGAAATAACACATTGGCTAAGGTAAATACCCCAGTGTTCGACTCTTTAATTCCAATAATCGATACCCTGCTTGACGCCTTTATTGCTACGAATTAAGATTGAAAGTGTCGGTTATTGGGGCACAGACAGTCTAGACATGAATTTTTGCACTGATGTTCGGCATAGGTACAACGTTAACGAAGACCACGATGTCATTTTTGGGAATTTAAATGGGAATTTAGTTTTTCCCGGTGTTTTGGTTTAACCCTGGGTCTAATGGTTTACGCGTGTAAAGCTGCGGGTTATCATTATCATCCATCATCATCGGCTTATGCCGGACCACCGCTGGACATAGGTCTCCCTTATTCTAACTATGGCAAACGTGGGTGTGGCAAGGGAAACCATGAAAAATAATGGAAAACGAACCCCAAAAAATAATTTTATTCCTTTAATCGGTGCAGTTACATGGTGTGTGTGAAGTTCCCAAATCCGTACTGGGCCCGCGTGGGAACTACGGTCCAAGCCCTCCATTCTGAGATTCCTGTGCCCTGCAGTGGGACGTATAAAGGCTGTGATGATGATGATTAATCGGTGCAGGTAGAAATATAACGGATTCTGTACTAAGTGAACGGCTTTAAATCTCTCAGTTATCTTGCACGGCAATACCTATGAATCTAGATTTCATAAACAACTGTCACACCCGTATAAGGACACTTGCATGAAATGTCTTATATCAAACGGCTTCCTCATTTCGATTATAGGAATTCTTTAGATGAGATAAAAAGCGAACGATTTATAATATGGCAAATTATGCGGAAACATGAAATTGAACTAATTTCAAGTTGAATAATCAATTTTTTGAAATGATAAGGATTAATTAGTTGCAGGGTCGGATCAAAAACGTTGGGGCCTCCAGGCAATGCAATTTTCGGCCCCCCCTTTCAGCCAAATATCAACCGCACTTTTCAAGAAAGTCAAATCAAATGTCAATTAATGTCATCGAGGATACAAATTCATTCATTGTTCATTGCGCGCGCGGGGCCCTTTCGCGATGCGGGGCACCTAGGCAGTTGCCTACTATGCCTGATGGTTACCTGCCTGCCTGTGGTTGCCTGGTGGTGTGGCTATCCCACACTTTAGAATGACTTTCTACCGAGTTTCTTGTTTCCGGCCCTAGGTAGGTACTAGGAAAACTTCAGTTGCAACTTCCAGAATTACGCAAACACCCCCTTATTGGTAGGTATTCTAGCAATCAACTCGTAAGTAAATAGAAGGATTACGTCCACATGTAGTTTGATTGATGACCAGCATGTGCCAATAATTAAATTTATCATTTGCTTGACTTACTAATGCTCAGTACGGCGCAGTCACACCGTATGCCTGTTTTTATCGAGAAAGGCTGGTTTTCAGGGCTAAAATTAAGCGTCTTTTACTGGAGCATTCTTTGCATTTCTTTGCATTATCTTTTAATGGCGTCAACATCCCTATTATGTAAATTGTATGAAAATATAAAAACCGCGCAAGTTCGCAAGAGCATGAAAGGTGATAACTGATAATTGGCGACATCGATTCTCGAAATAATTACAATCATTATTATTTCATTAAATTATTTAATTTAATAATTGAAATTATTAGCGCAGTGGTTAATTCACATCATACCAATGTATAAGAATGCTAGCTGTTGCCCGCGACTTCGTCTGCAAAGAGTTCGTTTACATTTATTATTATCCTGCGAGAACTATGCCATTTTCTGGAATAATAATTAGCCTACGTCCTTCATAGGGTCTCAAGCTGTCTCCATAACTAATGTTCATGTAAATCGGTTCAGCGGTTTAAGCGTGAAGAGGTAACATACATTAGAAAGAAGTTAACGATCTTGACGTGACTTTTAATTGAAAAACACAGCAAAAAATAAATCAAAGCAAATATGTAACAATTAGCAAGGTCATATGGTCATTTACATTCTTTTGGTTTCATAGGTATAATAGTTATTATTTTTAAAAAGCGTTTTTCAATAAAAAGACTCATCAAGATTGTTTACCCTATTTTCTAATGCTAAAAAAACGAAGTATAGTTAGGATAAATAAATAAATAAATATTAGGGGACAATCTTACACAAATCGACCTACTCCCAAACTAAGCAAAGCTTGTACTATGGGTACTAGACGACGATAAACATACTTATATAGATAAATAAATACTTAAATACATAGAAAACATCCATAACTCAGGAACAAATATTCGTGACGACATCCATGGATCGACGCCGGACATACATAACCATGGTATGGCCGTTACAGTTCGGTGTGACGCACAGCTTACCCACTAAACCAATAGATTAAAGATCAATTGATAGATAGCAGCGCGGGCGCAGCGTGGCGGAAGAACTCTTTCCGATCATTAGCGGAACTCCGCGCCGGCATCCACACAAACATGACTCGAAATCAGTACCAAAATTCAGTGTATATAAAAATTGGAAATCCTGAGAGACTGGCTGATTGATATATCAACACTCAGCCCAAACTGCTGAAGCTAAAGACTGGATATTTGGCACACTAGGTATGTATACCTTAAGTGTCTTTGAGGTACGGTCGACCAAGAAAGTGTCTACGTTTTGACAAATGTTTCTGTGAGATTTAAATATTGCTAAGGTTGACTTTTCTAACTAAGTGAAGTCTTTAAGTTAGTCACTGTGATCTTACTATTGCAAGGGAAAATCGACCTTCTTGTACCTTGACGTGTAAATGACCTTCAACCGTAGGGTGGTATAGGTAACGCCACCAGAGTTGAGGCCACGCACACAACCACATCTCATGTAATGACAGCGGGATTTTGACGTTGTTTTGTCGTTAAACGTCAACACAACGTCAAAATCCCGCTGTCATTACATGAGATGTGGCTGTGTGTGCGTGGCCTCAACTCTAGTGGCGTTACCTTTAGACCATATTTTTGGCTGTCTTTACTTACACTGTAAAGGGATTTTTTGAAATTCCCATGGGATAGGGAATAAATGGGATTTATAGTATCGCTTTAAAGTATAAAGAGGTATTTGGCTCCCGGCGCTCTCACTGACCGTACGAAACGCAGCAGGAGTACTGCTGCTTCACGCCGGTGTTCTGTGAGAGGGTGGCACTGCCCCGGACGAGCCGGTCCGTTCGTGATGCAGAGGCTAGCTACAACACGGCTCTACCACTACAAAAATACTAATAATTTATTATTATATTAATAGCTGTTGCCCGCGACTCCGTCTGCGAAGATAAATAAAAAATAGCCTACGACCTATTCTCAGACCTACCGAATAAGGAGAAAAAAGTTTCATAAAAATCGGTCAAGCCGTTTCGGAGGAGTTCGATAACAAACACCGTGACACGAGATTTTTATATATTAGATTCAATATTATATTAGATTACTAGCTGTTGCCCGCGACTCCGTCCGCGAAGAATACGGGTATAAAAAATAGCCTACGAATACAGACAAAAAAGTTTAATAGAAATTGGACACGAGATTTTTATATATTAGATTTATTGTAGATGTTATATTATTTATTTCGTGTTTATTCCCCTTCTGAAGTGGGTTTCCTTCTATCTACGATGGCATATTGAATTTTGTATGGCTAGCGACATAACTGCACCCTCTTAAAAATAAATTACAACAGTATTATAGTTTGTATTTGATTGATTGAATCTCAGTGGCACAGGTTGGTGCTTATTGGATTAAGCTGACCCACTGTCCCGATTTACATAACTTATCATTTATGGAAAACGAAAGTCATTACACTCATTACAAATATTTAGACTGTGTATTGGGTAATTGTGGCTACTAATGATAAATGGAGGAGAATTGTACCGTGAGAGTTATTCAGTTACAAAGTAAGTACTTAATAAGTAATCGGTGTTTTCATCATCATCATCATCCCAGCCTATATACGTCCCACTGCAGGGCACAGGCCTCCTATCACAATGAGAGATGACTTCCTGCCAAGTTTCTTGCGGCGCATTCTTCTTGGCAATGATGGTCCTTACGAAAGCGCTGGTAGTCTATATCTACATCTACATCTACACTAATATTATAAAGAGGAAAAATTTGTATTTTTGTATGTTTGTATTTTTGTATGTAATGAATAAACTTAAAAACTACTGGACCGGATTTCAAAAATTCTTTTGCCGTTAGAAAGCTACATTATCACTGAGTACCTAACATAGGCTATATTTATTACTAGAAAAAATTAGAAATCCTCAGAAAATCTTACTAAAACCAACCCAAGGTGTAAAAAAATTAGCAATAAAATGTCTTTCATCGCATGCGCTGCAGAAAGTATTGATGATAGAACAAAAAAATGTTTTACAATATTATAGAACGTATCAATATCTACAAAAAACTTCGCGACACCATCCGACCAACTATTGTAGTTATGCCACTATTACTATTTTTTTACATTTTAAAAAATGATAGAAATGCCTATCAAAATCAGACCATGTTATCCACACCTTTGTATTAATTCTTATCCAAACAAATTATTTTGTATACAAGACTGGTTCAATACCTGTTGATTGTTTTTTGAATTATTGAAATCGGACATTCCATTCAAAAGATAATACGAAATTAAAAATGTCAATATAAATTAATATCAGTTTTTAATTTTGAAAATTTGGGCCTCCTGCTTGGATTCTCGCTAGCATGCCTGCTTGCATGCTAGCTTGCTTGCTTGCTTGCTTGCATGCTTGCTTGCATGCTTGCTTGCATTCTTGCTTGCTTGCATGCTTGCTTGCATGCTTGCTTGCATGCTCGCTTGCATGCTTGCTTGGATGCTTGCTTTCATGACTGCTTGCTTGCGTGCTTGATTGCGTGCTTGCTTGCGTGCTTGCTTGCGTGCTTGATTGCGTGCTTGCTTGCGTGCTTGATTGCTTTCATGCTTGCTTGCATGCTTGCTTGCATGCTTGCTTGCATTCTTGCTTGCATGCTTGCTTGCATTCTTGCTTGCATGCTTGCTTGCATGCTTGCTTGCATGCTTGCTTGCATGCTTGCTTGCATGCTTGCTTGCACGCTGGCTAGAATCCGTTAGGACTGTCGCTTGCATGCTTTTTTACATGCTTGCTTGCATGCTTGCTTGCTTGCATGCTTGCTAACTTGCAGGCTTACTTGCTTGCTTGCATGCATGCTTGCTTGCATGCTTGCTTGCATGCTCGCTAGAATCCTGCTTGGATTCTCGCTTGCATGCTTACATGCTTGCTTGCATGCTGTTTGCATGCTTGCGTGCATGCTTACTTCAGGCTTGCTTTCATAATAGCTTGCTTGCTTAATTGCATGCTTCTCTGAAATACCTATTTATGGTTCACGCGAGCGAAGCCGCGGGTAAAAAAGCTAGTTTAAAATAAAGTGACATGTAAAAGAGCCCTTTGCGGCCTACTTGCAGAATAAACGTTTTGATTTTTTTAATTTTTTGATTCTGATTTTTGAGAGGGCTTGGGCCGTAGTTCCCACGCGGGCCCAGTGCGGATTGAACTTCACACACACCATTGAATTTCTTCACAGGCGTATGCAGGTTTTCTCACGATGTTTTCTTTCACCTTAAAGCTCGTGGTAAATTTCAAATTAATTTCGCACTTAAATTGCGAAAAACTGAGAGGTGCGAGCCGGGATTTGAACCCGCGACCCTCTGCTTGAGAGGCCATAGGTCAACTAGGCCAATTTTTCAATTCTATTCAATTTCAAGAATGTGTTTTAAATTAATAATATTGTATACAAGCTGTTGCCCGCGACTCCGCGTGCAAAGAGTTCGTTTACCGCTATCTCACGAGAACTATGCAAAGCTATCCTGTCCTTCCTAGGGTCTCAAATTATCTCGTTACCAAATTTAATCTAAACTGGTTCAAGGGTTTACGCGTGAAGAGGTAACAGACAGACAGACAAACTTTCGCATTTATAATATTAGTATAGATTACTAGTCTTAACCGCGGCTCTACTCTCGTTATGCATTTCAAGATTTTTCTAAATTCCCATCAGAATTCCCAAAAATTTGATTGTAAACTTCATTTACGACGTATGACGAAAACCCATGCAAAAGTTCATGTTTTAGACTTAGTGGTTTTAAGATTTTAGGTTTTTAATAATATGTAAATAATATCACGGGACAATTCACACCAATCGACATAGTCCCAAAGTAAACAAAGCTTGTGGTATGGGTACTAGGCAACGGATAAACATACTTATGTACCTATAGATAGAAGTATTTTTAAATACATAATAATATTAAACACCCAAGACTCGAGAGCAAATATTCGTATTATTCATACAAATAACTGCCCCGACGCGGGAATTGAACCCGGAACGCGAATCATTAAAAACTTGTATTAAAGTATTGTTGGTAACATTATTTTTTTGCACCTCAGTGGAAATGACTTTGCATTAAAACCACGTTTGACTGGCAAAGGTGTTTAAAGTGTCTCTTACTCTCACTAAGCATTTAACATTATACAATCTAAACCAATGTAAACATAAACAAATAATAATTTTGGACTCTTTAAAAAACAAAATGGCCTGGCACGTTCGTTATTATTGTCTCTGTGTACCCTTTAATTTGTTGAAGTGTAATGTGTAGTGTTGTTACTAAATGCGTGATTATTTTATCGATATGATGTCGATAGTATGGTGCATCGTACGATATGATTTGTTGCTAAGGTCTCTTCCTAGTTCAGACTCTAGTTCCTCGCAAAAGGAATACCTGTCAAATATGACAGTACCGTATTCGTATCTGTAAGAAGTTATTGATGTACTTTTGTGAGGTGAAAATAAATGAATTTTATTTTTTATTATTAGTGGCTGAGAGAATGAAATATTTTTTATATTTTCAACCCTCACGTTTCAGCCATTTTGAAAAGCTAAATCGACAATAAATAAAAATAAAATCATATTGTCAGCGTAACTCATATCTAAAAATGTAGCAAGAAACGAAAATAATAATGTAAAAAATGCATCAAAACAGTTCAGGAATATTTGAGATAAAGGTTGTACACAACCTCTTGCCCAAAACACATCTTCTGCGTTCCGCCGCGAGTTTTAAACAAAGCAAAGAATAACTATAGTACCGATATCACATATTGATTTTGACGATTTAACTATCGAGTGATAAATTGGGATTGATCATTTTTTCTAACCCCCCCTTTTTATTTTTTTTTATCAAAAATATAGAGCATTTTAAGAAACTAATTTGAATATTTCAGCAATTCATCACTCCAATATTTTTTATAATTTATTGAAAATTTGAGATACGACTTCTCGTAAATTATATGCCGCGGCAGAATCTGTGTACATAAACCACAGTCATAATGACAAAAAAATGTGTCACAATCGATGGTTAGTTGTCATCTGACAATGTCACTTTACATTACAATAACAATAACACTAAAGTTGCCGATTCTTCCAAGAGAATAGTTAAAAAAAACGATTTACGGCTATAGTATTTTTGTACGTATAAAATAAAATGGTCAGAAGTATTCGCTTGAAAGTTCTTTGGCGGATTTAATCCATACTTACATTAAAATGATCCTCGCAACAATAAGTACATCTTGTAAACTTTGAATTAACTTTGCGGCACCACTTCTCTTGTAAATCTTCTCTAATGCGAACCATTAATTTGTTTGGGCTATTGACAGAATCATTTCCACAAGGTAGGAATGAAACACTTCCTGTATAAATCCATTATTAAAATGTAAAAAACGCGAAGTATGTTTTTCAAAATAGTATCCTTAAACTGACAGATGATAACTACGTCGAAGTGACAGAGAATAGTCCTTATAGAGAAACTAGACGTACGGCTTTTTTTTTCTTGTTGCAAAGAATTTCAAAGTTAATGCCCACAAAAAGGTCAAACAATATTTTGCAAAAACACACACATCATCATTCATCATTTAATATTTTTTTACTACAATGTTATAAAATGATTTAATAAACCTATTTCTCGAAATGGTTTTGGAATTAGACCACATTGTAAAAAAGTGATCAATGCCAATTATCGATAACTCAACACCACTAGCAATGAATGAGCCATAATAACATGAGCGTGTTTGAGCTGTGAAAAATACCGTCGCGATTAAGAACGTTTCCTTGTGCTCTAGGCGTTCTCTAGATAATCTGTCTCCTATAATCATATTACGTGGATGAACCGCAATAACTGGAGGCATATGAGAGGTGAGTTGCTTAACAGGCACGTAACGTTTTTTTTAATGCAATTTTCTTTGGTTTTTATAAGAATTCGGAAGTGAACTTGCGCCAAGTGATATGGCGTTGTGCTGCTGTACGATGATAAAAACGTATATGGGCATTTTAACCCGTGATATTGTTTAGCTTGGGTCAGCTGAAACGCAAAATTTGGAGGGCTAGGCATTGTATTTTTAAAGTACCGAACCTAAAAAGGAAAAACGAATCCTTTATAATATGGTCTCCCTCTCAAGTTTTTTCTAAAGTTTATTCGACTTACCTATTTTTAGGGTTCCGTAGTCAACTAGGAACCCTTATAGTTTCGCCATGTCTGTCCGTCTGTCTGTCCGCGGCTAAGCTCAGAGACTGTTAGTACTAGAAAACTGTAATTTGGCATGAATATATATATTAGTCACGCCGACAAAGTGGTTAAATAAAACAAAACTAAAAAAATTTTTTTTAGGGTACCTCCCATAGACGTAAAGTGGGGGTGATTTTTTTTTCTCGACTAACCCTATAGTGTGGGGTATCGTTGGATAGGTCTTTTAATACCATTGGGGGGTTGCTTACATGATTTTTGTATTCAGTGATTTGTTTGCGAAATATTCAAGTTTAAAGTGAAAAATTTCATTAAAATTGACCGTCCCCCCCCCCTCTAAAATCTAAACTGTTGGGTGGAAAAATTTGAAAAAATTCAAAATGGTAGTAAATATATTAAATTTACAAGGAAAATTATAGCGGCTAAGATTGCTTGGGAATTATTTGTAGTTTAAGAGTAAATAGTAGCCTAAGGTATTAAACATACCGTCACTACTTTGAAAAACTCGTATCTCAAATCAGCATGTAAACAAAACTGAACCTTGATACGCGCGTAATAAAGTTCACTTTGCCAGATTAACGATTTTGAGATACGAGCTTTTTTCAAAGTATTGACGATACCTAACTTGGAAGATTCCGTACACATACGAAATCCTATTTATTTTTATTTTTACACACGTACAATCAGGTCGTGTTTGTACAATGTGCATCTTATTTGTTTTTATGAGTAGTACGTTTGCTCAACGAAAACTAAGGTTTTTTTAAAACCAAAGAACTTTTTCAAGTACGTTGGACGGTTTCGAATTGTCATAAAAAAAATTAAGCTGTTTATTTCACAAAAGACTATTTAATTTACTATTGAGACTATACAAGAAATGCCCAGGCACCGCACCCAACCAAATGCAGACAAATAACCAAGTGGGCACCAATTCCACCGTAGGGCTCCCGAAAAACCCACCCGAAACTTCGACCCTTGATAATGATTTTATACATATAGTCGACCAAAGAAGTATTTACGGTTCCTACATCAAATAAGGCTGATTGACACATTGTCAGGTAAGTGAAACCTGTAATGTTTTAAGCCATACGATACGACCCACGTTGAACCTTAGGACAGTATTTCATGGTAGACTATATTTGTAGACTGAAATTATGTAATACTAGAACATACTTACTTAATAGTCTGTCACGAAATAGGTCTAAATTCTTTCACATTAAAATAATCTATTTAATTACCAGCGAATAGCAATGTTTAACATGCAATTAAGTTTCGGGTCATACCTGCGGCGAGCTTCTACACTCAACCACTTGCAATTCTACAACTCTACCATAACCCTTCAACTTTAACAATAAGAGTCAAAGCAACGTGATTGTTATTTTGCCAGCCGCAAAAATATATTTGTCAAAGACATACAAAATCGTATGTACTAAGATTTGTGCTAGTACACATCTGCAACTCGAAGATACGTCTTCAAATCTTAGTAATAAGGGTTAAAGTAGTTTAATTTTGATTTTAGTGTAAGCAATGATAATGTTGGTAATGTCTAATGCTCTATTAGTGGCTCGTGCCCATGCATCTAGTGTCGTTTGTCATTCGCTGAGATTCAAATGTTTTGCCAAGTCAAGTAGGGAACTTGCTTTTGAAACAGTTAAGGCTTATATTATTGCATTTAATTTGTACGCCGTGTTATTTTTGAGTTCTTATAACTTTGAGGGTTCGAAGAGTTTGAAGAATCGCCAGACTCAAGTGGCTGTGGGCAGGGCGCATCGCTCGTAGAACTGATGGCCGAAGGGGCAAAAAGGTCCTTGAGTGGCGTCCACGGGCCGGAAGACGCAGTGTAGGTAGGTCTCCAACAAGATGGAGCGACAACCTGATGTAGGTCGAGGAAACGCGTTGGATGCGGATTTCACAGGACCGATCTGTTTGGCGAGCATTGAGGGAGGCCTATGTTCAGCAGTGGACGTCTTTCGGCTGAAATGATGATGATAACTGTATGGGAACATTCAAAAGGCCACATTCTAAAGTGAAGTTAATGTTTCCAGGACACTAGTTTTCTAACTCTTATTGTTAAAAGATAATCAAGAATTAAACTCAGCTAAGCTGGGCTGTTAAACTTAAGATCTGTCATATTTGACACTAACTTCTTGTTAGGTACTCTAGAGGACCTTTTCAGATGACTGATTTTAATAGGTATTTATATATTATGCATGAGAAAGAAAAAAAATGCGTTCGATTTGGTAAAAAAGTTAATTAAGTTAAGTTAATTAAGTAGGTAGGTAGGTAGGTAGGTTTCTGTCGATGTACGGTCAAGTGCAAAAATAAGTATCGATTTAATCCTCCCATCGTTATATACCTACCTTAATTCGACGACATAAGAGCTATTGGGCATATTTATGAGCAAGTTGTGTGCACCCATATTTTTACACTTGACTGTACTAAGTCATTTGTCGAAGCTAAAACAAATATTAAAAAAAACATGGTGTAGAGAAAACTTGGAACTTCAAATTATGCAAACCAATATTGTGGGATCACTTTAGGGCCGGCGCTCACTGACGGCATGGCACGGCAGGTTACATACGAATTTTACCGCAGCATCCCTCGGCGCGTCGCGGCATCTTGGTATCGAAATAAAGTAACATGAATTCTAAACTGATTGAAATAAGATTCAAAATAACTTGATAGTAATAAAATCCTTTGCCGTGCCATGCCGTGCCATGCCGTCAGTGAGCGCTGGCCCTTAGACAGGTCTGAAATGTGTATCTTTAAAGCACTAATTTTTATCAAAGTCGAAGGTGCCCCCCTCAACAAAGTAGACCATTGGCTTATATAATAAATAGTATTAGTAGGTATATTATAATGAATTTAAAATGAAAATCGTCAAAGCTTGGTAGACTTTATAAGCTAACGAGTAATAGCCTATTAAAACTTAATATTGTTAAATAAAAAAATAGTATGTATCTAAAACTCTTTATGTGTCTTATGTCTTAAAGGGATCTCTTCTAGTTAACGATGAACGATTAACAGGACATTAAAACAAGCGTAGGCATGCAATAAAAAGTATAGACAACCAAAATCTATAATAGTGCATGTACCCATTCACATGGAAATGACATTACGCACTGGCATGCCATCGTAATGTAACTCCGAATGATGTCATGTTGGGTGTGTTTGTCTGTACCTATGTGATGTTTAGTGCATATTATAATTTTGACACAAGCTAGTATTGCTGTAATCGATCGGCTTTTACAGTTTTATATATTGCTTAATACATTTATGGGCACTAATGGGTATTCATTTGGTTAAATGCAGCCATAGATTGACCCACGTTTAACCTCTATTGAACACCGGTCTACTTATGTGATACTTGTCGTTTCTCGTAAGTTCGTCTGCGTCCCGTGAAACTTCGAACTTTCCGAATGTGTAGGCATTGTGCAGCTTTTTGCTAGTGAAATATTTGGGTAAAATGCATAAAATAAATAAATAAATAAAATTAAGAGGCATAATTATAAATACGGATAGTGTATATCTTAGCATGACTTTAATAAGTATAAAGTTAAATTTTGTAATTTGAAAACAAATAACATTATTTTACGCATAATAAATACGCTTAATAATTAATAACATAGTAAAGAAGATAACCATATAGGTATTAGTGTAGGTAATTACTGAGATAATAAATTAAATACCTTTTGATTGTTTTGAAATATTTGTTTCATTCAATTTTAATATTTTTATAATGTGTGATACGAGCTGAAATCATAATGTGGGTGAATTAGGCATGAATGTAGAATAAAGGTACGTATAATATAATGTGTCAATGTTGACTGAGTTCCGGTACGCGGAGCTCCTGTTTTTGTGGAGTTTGGGCTTTCGACCTAGTTGCTTTGATCAATTATAACTGAAGATACACATTGCCGAACAAAATCCCCTTCAAAAAATGTCCGAACTTTTTTATTTGTTTGCATAACAATTAAAATCATCACCTACACAGAAATTTGAACCTAGTCTTTACTTCATTACAGTCGAATTTCGGTTGACACTTGACAGCTAAACTTGACAATTTCACGCAACATACTGAGAAAAAAGAAGGCCACTTTTATCAAAGTGGCGCTCATTTGACTCGGACATTTTCGGGCGCGCGACTGTGGATCTACAGTTATAATTGATCAAAGCCTAGTTGCAATAAACCCAACCAAACCTTTTTATCTAGACATATTAATAAGTAGTATTACCTACCATTACCTAACCTTTATGTATGTAGGTATTAAAGTGAAAAAAAAACCGCATATTTAATATTTTCATATGTTACTTTGAGAATTTTTTTAGCATAGCAATCAACTATGTCCACAATCACTCAAATAATACCTATATTAACTATGGCTAATTTATAAATTATTTTCACATATTTTAGGATCATACACATTTTTTACGGGTCTCTCCTGTGGGCATGACAAAAGTTAAGGGTCTAAATCAGGGGCTCCCAACCTTTTCTTGGTCAGGGACCACTTTTATATTATTCTTGTTAGCAGGGACCACTATGTAGATGTATACTTAATAAAAATAATAAACTGTAATAATCAAACTGAAACTTTAATAAAAAACTCAATAGGAAATTACATAAAAAGAAATTGCGATGCACCAAAAAAAATAACCTATAGTTTTTATATTTTTTTTGGAAAGAATAGGATATTTTAAGATACCATTTTCATCGATTTTGAATTTGGTTGAGTATTTAATTTTTTATATTTTTTTTTAAGAATTACGTTGGATGACGTCACAGTAAGAGAGCCACGTTTCGTTGCCTAGAAAAATTCAAGTCGTACATGACATAATCTGTGGCACTACTGATTTGTCTTGTCACTGTCAATAATACAAGCACGGCTTAGGGTCCTAAATGAACCATGACAATTACTTTTATTTATTTCTCTTCTTTTAGCTTCGATTATTCCTGTTTGTTTAATGGTGTGATAGCAAATAGATATTTTTTATTAAAATCTGATATTGAAATTCTTTTATATTTACTTGTAACGTAGTAATTTAATAATTAAATTTGTAAAAATACATTGGAAATACTCGTATACATTTCGGACTTTACGATAAATGTCAACTGTTTAAAGCCAGGTGCGCATCATGTGATTAAAGTTCTGTCTTTGTCACTCTTTGCTATTATAAGCAGGATAGCAACATTTCAAACTGTTAATTTGCTTTAGAGTGTAGACCTTCTTTATATCTGCCTTTGTGATGATTTACTGCAGGGGTCAAATGAAGGTCATTACTTAAAATTTCTTTATTTAATTCAGTTTACCATATTTTTGGAATCTGATTTCTGAAAACGCTTCACAAAGCCTATCTCTCCAAACGGTTTTCGATTTATTATACGTTGTCAAAAATTGGGACATCCCAATTTAAAATCATTCGCGGGCCATATTTTGGCTTCTGCGGACCACTGGTTGGGAACCACTGGTCTAAACATAGCCAATATTTTGTAGTTAAATCTACATCGGCGTGTGGGACGCCTTTCCAACTTTGGGCCCATTTAAATAAATCTTAAGTTTGCTGACTCGGAACCGCTAAGGCCGTGTTCAGTGCCTCTACCATGAGTTACACTAGTTTACAGTGACCGTACAGCTCGCGCGATAAGAGTTTGGCTTTGACCTTCGGGTGGAGGGGATTACTGCGCATACCCCGCACCCCCGTTGATACCCAATGCGCAATAACGGTCAAAGCCAAACTCTTATCGCGAGCTGTACTCGCTAGCGACGGCGTAAATGATTTGTATGGAGAATTGTACTTCCGTAAGTGACCGCTAGAGGCGCTGTACACAATTCTCCATACAAATCATTTACGCCGTCGCTAGCGAGTACGGTCACTGTAAACTAGTGTAACTCATGGTAGAGGTACAGACCAAAACTGACTGTTAGGTATTTTTAGGCATTATGAGCCCATGGTAATTTGAAAATTAGGGGTATTAGTGAATAAGGTATTATGAAATTTAGTGGTTTTAAGCCCAAAGTGCCGAAAGTGAGCGAGCGTTACGCAGTTTAATGTATTACCATACATATTCATTTTTTAATTCACACCTAACCGACAATACGCTATTAAGTTTTTTCATATTAAACACTGGGGCTCAGTGAGCCTGCTCTCATTCGGCGGCTGACTATACGTTTGGTTTGAACACGGCCTAATTTTAAGCCCACAGGAGGAACAAACTCTTGATTCTTACGCCATGTATAAGCCTTTACAGCGAAATAAATGCAAATACAAATTATCTACCTAGGCTGCCACGAAAGTTTTTAGCTGTATGAAAACTATAAATATTTTATTCCTAAATTGCATGATAAATTAAAGATAGTTTATCTATTAACCTCTTTGTATAGTGACATTGCATACTGGCCAGTGACATTTACTTTTTAAAAATTTTTTGTTGACAATGTCAGTCCAGTTTTGTTTTTTGCAGTGGAGCTCTCGCGAGAAGCATTTCGTGCTATGATATTCTATGACTATAAAAGAAACTTAACATTCAAGGAATCTCACAAAAATTTAAACGTTGCATTTGGGACATCCGCTCCATCGTTAGCCACAGTTTCGTATTGGTACCGCGAGTTCAAACGGGGTCGAGAATGTATCAAAGATGAGCCGAGACCAGGACGGCCGTCAAGTGCAGTAACGCCAGAAAACGTGATCAGAGCCGAGTGGTTGATTAAGGAACGAAGGAATATTACACAACGGGAAATCGAACATGAACTAGGCATTGGATCACCCGCAGTTTTAAGCATTTTACATGATCATCTTCGCGTCAAGAAGGTCGCGTCGCGTTGGATACCACATTTGCTGACCGAAGAGCAAAAAACCCAGCGTGTAGATTGGTGTCAGTTTATGCTCAGCAAATTTGACGGAGGCAATTCCCAGCAGGTTTCTAACATCCTTACTACTGATGAGTCTTGGATATACTGCTATGACCCCCTGACAAAGCAGCAATCTATGCAGTGGGTGTTTGAAGAAGACGGACCGCCTTTAAAAATTGCTCGAGGCCGAAGTGTCAACAAAAAATTGATCGCCGTTTTCTTTCGTCGCAGTGGGCCAGTGGCTGTAATTCCACTTGAAGATCAAAGAACAGTTACTAGCTAGTGGTACACCGAAGTTTGTCTACCCCAAGCGTTCGAAAAACTGGGTGAGGAACGCCCAAAGAGCGGCATTCGGGGAATTTTTTTCCACCAAGATAATGCACCAGCACACACTGCAGCAAAAACAATGGACTTTTTGAACAGCACAGGTGTTCAGACGGTGTCGCATCCACCCTACAGCCCTGACCTGGCCCCGTGTGACTTTTTCTTATTCCCCACTGTAAAGAAAATGATGCGTGGCCGGACTTTCATGAATTCGGACGAGGCAGTACAAGAATTTGAGCGGCTTTTCTTCGACCTACCGCAGAATGCGTTTTTTAAGTGTTTTGAGGATTGGTTTTTGAGAATGAGGCGATGTGTAGACCTTGGAGGGGTATATTTTGAAAAATATTTAAGTAATTTACAAAAAAAATGAAAGGTTTTGATACAGCTAAAAACTTTCGTAGCAACCCTCGTATCTACCATAGCCTAGACTACAATGCCCGTCTTTAAGCATAGGCCTCCTCTCTACCTACTATTGCAGTCTTGTTAAAACTTGGATGACTGAATATTTAAAGTACCGGCCAAGTGCGAGTTAGACTCGCGCACCGAGAGTTCCGTACAAATTTATATGGTATCTATGAACATCCAGTCTTAGCAGACCCCTACTCCTAAACAAAATGAGCGCAGTGTGGGATCATTGCAGATTGGTCACTGATATAGACCGACAGACAAAAAAAAAATGCTTTTCGCAATTTTTCTTTTATCTGTGCCAAAATTTAAGTACCAAATTTTAAGATTCTGATTTCACGGGAAGTACCCTGTAGGTTTTGATTCCCTAGCGAGTGACGAAAATTTGCGGCATAAATGGCTGTATCTTTTGATTGCGTTGGTTTAGAAGTTTAATTTTTTCACAGCTGCAAGGGACAGTAGACTTGAGTATTTGATATAAATTTCAGCTTGATACCTCCACGCGTTCCTGAGAAAAAGGGTCTTGACAGACGGACGGACGGACGGACAGACAACAAAGTGATCCTATAAGGGTTCTGCTTTTTCCTTTCGAAGTGCGGGACCCTAAAAAACGCGAATACGCGTACCTACAGGTTACAACACTACGTTACAGGACGCGAGAGTAGTTAATAATTACCAATGCGTCCTTCAAATTGGGATAATTGCAAGAAATCGCCACCTTCACTCTCCGCCAGACTTAATGCGGCATTGAAAGTATAACTCGTCTAATAAGCGGTGTCATTATGAGAGCAACGGTTAGGACACTTAAGGGCAGGTCGACTCGACCCAGTAAACCTGTCGGCGCATGCGCGCTGCTGACACCATGCGTTTGGTGGGACATAGTGTCGTTGAAACGGCCGTTTCCCACCGGATCGCCAAAGAGGATGGGCAGATTTATATGGACTCTGGCCTAGGGAGGGACCAATAACGACAAGCCATATATCGTTGGAAAGGTTTTTCATATTCTACATCTTTTTAAATGACGGGAAATCTCAAATCGCTGTGTAAAAAAAAGTAAAACGATACTGGAACATAGTGACGTTGACAGATGACGACCAGATGGCCTAATGGTTAGATAACCTGACTACGAAGCTTGAGATCCCGGGTTCGATTCCCGGTCGGTCCCACGATTTTTTTATTTATTTAATTGTCCCTGTGCTCGACACTGACCCAATACATGGCACCTTCAATCTTATATCATAGTAAGAGAGGGAGGATACAGTCATCTACTGGGCGTTAAGGTGTCGAATATTGGTACGTTTACCTTAGATAGATAGATTAAGACGTTTATTTGGTACAAGCACATACAATCAAGATTACAAAAAAAAAGACAGAAATCAGACGACAGAGAGCTAAAGTAGTAGACGAAAGGGATAAGTTTTCACCGACAAGAGTGCGACTCTTTAATTTCGATACGGATGGTTACCCTACTATAAAGTAAGCGCAGGCAGTTCGCCTTGCGCAGCCGTTTCACTGCGCATGTGCGGATCGATACTGGATCGATGCACTTGATTTCTACTGCTGCATTCTAAGATCTAGTGATAGTATCACGACCCTATTGCAGAAACTTGGGGGACCCGGTTTTACTCGACTACCTCCAGGAAGAAGGGTTTGCTCATTGAGTGTAGATATGTTCAGTTGGTTAGCGAAAGAAGGTAGTAAGCACAATTGGATGTCTATTTTTTTGTAATGTAGCTATAGTAAATCGAAAACCACTTCGAGGTGAATGCTTTTTAACCGACTTCAAAAAAACAGGAGGTTCTATGTTCGATTGTATGTATGTTTCTTTTCGGCTGAGCCCTTGTTTATAATGCAAGCTGCTTCCAACCGTAATGATTGGGTATCAATGATGGGAGGCCCATATCCAGCAGTGGATGTCCTACGGCTGAGATGATGATGATGATGATGATGATGGTGGTGAAGTTAATAGGCTAGACGACTAAAAAAAACTGTTTAGTCCGTCAGTTAGATTATTAAAAAATATTGAACACGTATGTTTTCTTTTGTTTGACAAACAAAAAATGACGAGGATACAGTGCTTAGAAGTTTCGAGTGACGTCACTATATGGTACAATTTTTACCTAAGAGTGACGTCACAAGCCCCCACTCCGGAAGTTTGATGATCTATGCCTTTGTTGATTTTTAATAATTTGATAAACCAAAAAATACGTGTCCCATATTTTTCCATTGTCTAATTGACGGACTAAATAGAATGGCATTTTTATAACCCAGTCGTCATCCCTATTTAATTTTAAAGTGAACTAAATGAAAAAATATTGAAATAAGTTTCTTATAGGAAATAAAATAAATAAATAAATATAAAAACATTTACTGCCTATAAAAAAGAAAAAAAATACACAAAATTATGTGGCAAAAGGCTCAAGCTCAGCATGTGTGGCAAAAGGCTCAGGATTACTCTTTACCGCGCTGGTTTTCAGCCTGCACCTTTACTTAATTGACTTTTCTGTACAAAAAAAAAATTTAAAACCATAGGTAATTTTTTTAGACATGCCCAATTCATGCCTATTTGGTTTAGCCTGAGGGTCTTTCCTTTATGTCAAAAGAAAAAGGCATCTTATAATCACCCATGTGTCTGTCCGTCCGTCACGACCAATTTACTCCAAACATACTGAACCAATTAAGTTGACATGCGGACACAATCACGGACGTGGGAATATAGTTATTTGTGCAACAAGAGAGCAAAGTTGGTTTTTACTGCGAGTGATTCAAATACACGAGATGCAAAAAAACTTTGGTCTCGTGTGACACATACAACTTTTCACCTCAGCAGCGAGAACATAATAAATTGTTAAAGGTATATAAACGTCGTCTTTGTTGTGGTTTTCAACATTGAGTAAATACTCCATAATTGTACCTATATATAACAATACAGTATCCGAAAAAGTGTTTGCAATGAACTAAAACAATTACTTTGCTCACCCGCGACCTTAATAAATTATAAAGTGTTTGCACCCTTTGCTAGTCTCCAATGCTTAAAAATATCATAAGCTTTTAAATATTTTTCGCGAGACTTTTAAAGTAAGAAACTTAAATCTGCATTTTGTATTACTGCCTTAATTCGTCTGGTGTTCAATTGTTGACTTCGTCACTGGACTCACTCATATCATATTCAAAAATTTATTAAATAAGTACTTATTACTATTCTATAATTTCCAAATTGCCAGATATCGAACTCAGCAGCTAGCGAAACAGAAGAAGAAAAGAATTAAAATTTGAATCCCGCTATTTTTTAAAGATGCGTTCCGATACTGCGCCCGTTATTTATCACGATGTTCAAGATTGTTAAAATTATTAATAATTATATAGATACATGTTAAACTTTGTATTTTTCTACAACATTTTTACTATTTGATTACTTATATAAAAATATAATCCAATTATTAATAAAGTACCATAATTAAATTTAAAACCTTAACAGACGAATTACAATTTTAAGGTTAAGTACGTATTATGAGTATCCGAACGTTCAATCGTTCGTTTATTTTTTTGAATTTGGAATCGAACTTAGAATCGATTTGATCTTATCTCTCGCTCTTTTCGTATCGAAATGAAAGTGACAGATCAAACTGAAGTTGAAATATTTCGAATTCAGCACATGGGAAGGATGAATGATGGCATTGTCCTCGACATTTAAAAAAAAAATTAAAAAGCTACTTTGTCTCACGCAGTGAGCAAAATCGGATTTTGCTCACTGTTTTTTAGTAGCAAAACCTGGCTGTTTGAGGTGCTGAGGTGAAAAATAAATTTTGAATTTAAAGATCGCTAGGTATTGGGGGGAGGGGGAGGGGAGTTGGCTAATTAGAAAAAAGTCTCACAAACTGTACAATGTGACAATATTAAGTACAAAAGCTGCTTATTCCATACTTATCTTTAATCGAGTTTTCTTCAGGAGAGGATTATTAAAAACTTCATTTCATTTCATGCCAGCCTATATACCTATGTCCCACGGCAGGGCACCGGCCTCCTCTCAGAATGAGAGGGCTTGGGCCGTAGTTCCCACGCGGGCCCAGTGCGGATTGGGAACTTCACATACACCATTGAATTTCTTCTCAGGTGTATGCAAGTTTCCTCACGATATTTTCCATCACCGTAAAGCATTTCATTTATTTTTTGTCATTACTACTTTACTTTCAATGCTTTTGTGTCATAATTATATCTTTCGATGCGTATTTTAATTTCCTAGCTCTTTAAACATGAACTAACTTTACTCTTGTTTATTTTAACTTTGAGGTAACTATTAGCTATAACTCATTACTTAATTTTAATTTCAGGCCTTTTCGTTTAAATCAGCCTTATGGAGAGATTAAATGACTTAGCGGTCATTTATAATTCTGCCACCTATTAATTTTGTTTAGTAATTAATTTTATGTAAATTCATTTACTAGGTAACGTATACCTACATACCAAAGTGTTAATAATTATGACCGGTCACGATTTATTAAAAGTATTTGTATAGGTAACGCCACCAGAGTTGAGGCCACGCACACAACCACATCTCATGTAATGACAGCGGGATTTTTAACCGACTTCAAAAAAGGAGGAGGTTCTATGTTCCACTGTTTATATATATATTTTTTTCTATGTATGTTCATCGATATCTCCGCCAATTGTGGGCCGATTTTCAAAATTATTTTTTTGTTTGAAAGAGTATACTTCCAAGGTGGTCCCATAGGCTCCAAGTCAAGATCTGATGATGGAATCTTGGGTAAATCGACGAAAAACCTCAAATTTTATAGGCACAACTATGACGATTTTAGAATTTTTAGCATCTAGTCGAGCATTTTCATTCAGAAAATGTCATTTGGTAAACTGGATGTGATGAAGAAGCTCACAGATGGCCAACGGAACTCCTCAACGGGTCAAATCTTGCAAGTTGAGTTTGCCTCACTTCCCGGTTTCTGAATAGAAATTTTGCACGCTTGTGTAAATTGGATGACAATGCAATATTATTGTAAAATGGAGCTGATCTGATGATGGAGCTGGATGGTGGCCATAGGAACTCTGTAACTTATAACACCCCTCTTTTTGCGTCGGGGGTTAAAAACGATACGCCACTTGAGGCCATAGGCCAAATTAGGGTACACGTTGTAGCGACTACTAGCGCCATCTAGTCATCATATGAGCAACTAATTACTAATTCCTGCATCGCACTATCGAAGTTTCTCAACTCAGCTGCATAAATACTTTCAACTTTCAACTTTCATCCATCGGACTTCGCAGCTTCGGTCCCCAGGCATAACATCCGCCTGGAGGGAGAAAGATCTCTCAATGACTGAACAACCTAAAACGTTTTCCAGTAGACCATTACAGTCTATACTTTAATTAGACTGTGTAATTGAACTTTAACTTATAGGTAATCGTTGCAAAACGAAATAAGTCTAAGGCGTAAATCTTAACAAAGTTCAGTATAATTTCGACATTGTTATTGCTCCAGGATTTAATGTCGGATGACTGACCTCTTTACTTGCCTTGTCAAAGGTTAAACAATATATTTTAATCATAAAGCGCTCATGAGTCATGATAGTAAAATATATTAGTTACAGGATCCAGGATTCTTGATGCTGGAGAAGCAGCATTAAAAATACATCCATCCGTTACACTATTTATTGAAGAACAAAAACGGGCAGTTTAGCTTTTAGAGAGGCGGAGGCACGCAGAATTTCAACAAAAAATTGCACTTTAAAGTTGAATATTTCTCAAACAAATCACTGTATCGAAAAATCGTATTCACAACCCCAGAAAACGTAGAGGTTAGATAGATAGATAGATAGAAAACATTTATTCAAATAAAAAAACAAATACAATTTAAATTTCACTAAATGCGCCAAACTGGAGTGACCAGTTTGTTGGCGCGCCACGCTCAAATCACATTACTACTTAACAAGGTCTATAAGGTTAGAGTTATTCTAATGCTAATGATATTAAAATTAGTAATTAGCGAAGACATGCATATTAGCACTAAGACGAAGCAAGTTAAATTACCAACCACTTTTGCTACTTGATATACAGCTCTAATAGTGCATTTTTAAGCTTAATCTTAAATGCTGCTTTACTTATATTATCATACGGAAACTTTATGGTATTAAAAATTCGAGGAGTCAAATAGTCCAATGTTCTTTCCCCATAATAATCACAACTTTTTGGTTCAACATAATGCGGCTTCTTATCAGGTCTCAATGACCTAGAATTAAGGTGTCGAGGCACCTTGTGGTCGTTGGAATTGAACTGGTCAACGGCCACAAGATACCTAAACTTTTCTTGGACAGGGAGGACCCCACACACCCCATATAGCTGATCGAAATTATCTTTATGTTTATTTATTGTTAGATGAGAACCCCAAGGTTAGACGAGAAAAAAAATCAGCCCAACTTTACGTCTATGGGAGGGGAGGTAAGGTAGAGCTTGTCTAATTTAAAATGACGCGCCCCCACCACCGCATTTGGCATACAGGATTTGAAATCAGTACGTCAAATGCGGTGGTGGGGCGCGTCATTTTAAATTAGACAAGATAGCTTACCTATACCTTCATTTTTTTTCTACATTTTATTTTACCACTTTATCGGGGTAATTGCTACATATATCCATGCAAAATTACAGCTTTCTAGCACTAATAGTCGCTAAGCTAAGCAACGGACGGACAGACAGACAGACATGGCGAAACTATAAGGGTTCCGTTGTTGACATTTTGGCTACGGAACCCTAAAAACTACCTAACGTACAAAAAGCGAGTACCATCTTAATCTACCCTCATAATTATATTCTTTCTAATATATAAAAATCTCGTGTCACGGTGATTGTTATCGAACTCCTCCGAAACGGCTTGACCGATTCTTATGAAACTTTTTGTCTGTATTCGGTAGGTCTGAGAATAGATCGTAGGTAGGCTATTTTTACTGGACCGAGATGAGTGGCGAGCAATGCAGGATGCCTACACTCAGCATTGGGTGGCTATGGGCTGAAGAAGAGAGAGAGAGAGAGAGAGAGAGAGAGAGAGAGGCTATTTTTTATACCTATCCCTGTTATTCGCAGACGGAGTCGCGGACAACAGCTAGTCTTGTTATATTGTTGCAAGATTTGCTCGAGACCCGTGTTACATGGCGCGTTTAATATCCTATTCTGTTTAAGTTGACAAAGGTCAGTCAACTCGGTCACGACGTGACCCGGCCTGCTCATGGGAACAGGACGTACAAACAGACGAACAATCCTAGCAAGATTATAATTTAACTGGCCTTTACCCGCACTAGTTTTGATAAATCTTCCATTCGTCTTTAACCTGACGGAGTGCTTGTCGTTCTTGTAATTTTGTAAAATATTTAAGCATATAATTTGTTATAATTTTAGGGACTGGAAGGACACTGCTGAAAATCGGGATTAATGGAGAAAATAGGATTAGACCTTGCCCAGCAGTGGGACACTTCCTTACGCTAATTAACAAAAATTATAATAATTTGTAATTTATTTAGAACATTCGATGTTCCCTCTAAGTAGGTCAAAATTTTGAACAAAGGTAGTATAGCTGTAGTTATACAGATGATAATGCTAGAAATAATACGAGAGTTGCGGTACATTGCCGTTAATGATCGATCACTTATAAACCCACAGCCGCGCGGCCCGCAATGTAACAAAACTTAACGAAGTTTTCGATTGCCACGAGCATGAAAAACGAGCTAAAAAACGTCTCCATAAATTAAAAAGTTAAATTGTATGGATCTGCGCTAGGCAGAGTTGGACAGGGATAAATACATAGATATAATACTGTGAAGAAAGTGTACCTGCTTTCACTGCGCCGCTTCTCGCAGGGCCCTGCTTGCATCCACGGCGCTCTTCAGCTCGATCCACTTTTGGGTTGGTGTATGGGTGTGTGTATGTATGTTTTGTCGTATATAATGCCCGAAAACCGAACTTTTAATAATTTATATGCGCAGGAGAACTCAGCGCGTGCCGACCGAATCTCGAGAGCTTTAGAACTGTCACCTTGACAGGTCAGACGAGTATTTCTGAAGGATACACTGAGAGGTGTATTTTCCTATCAAGGTTGAAAACCGAACATTCCCCCGCCCAAGCCATTTCCAATGGCTTAATCCCGAAACAATCCGAATAGAAGAAACCGAAACCTAATCCACAGGCAGCCGAGAGAGCTTGGCAATCGCTCGTTGTAAGACCGTGCCTTGAGCCAACTTAACGTCAGCAACCCGAACCGTACCATCTTTGCCTGGGTACAACTGGACGATACGTCCACGACGCCAATGTAGAGGAGGGGCGTTTTCCTCCTTTAATAAAACCAAATCTCCCACCTTGGGAGGGACAGCAGGGTCATTCCACTTGACTCTCTGCTGTAGAGTATGGAGATACTCCAAATGCCAACGATGCCAAAATCTTTGTGAAATTTGCTGTAACAGCTGGAACCGAGTTAACCGATGCAGTTTCTCCTCTTGGAGGGGGAAATCAGGAACGCCATTTAAAGGCTGACCGATTAGAAAATGACCTGGGGTAAGAACCTCTGGGTCGTTAAGATCCGAAGAAAGGGGACTTTGTGATTTTCGGTTTCCGCAATTTATGTGATTTCACAAGGAACGGCCCTGCAAAATCTGTGCCAACACCTTCAAAGGGTCTGGCTGCTACAACCCGATCGCGAGGCAAATTACCCATTAACGGTTGAGTGGTAGATCCCTTTAGTTTTTAACACGGTATGCAGTTAGTGGTGACCTTATTAACCGCTCGTCGAGCCGATAATACCCAATATTTGCGCTGCAAAATACCAAGCAACGTATTTGGACCGACATGTGCATTTTTTAAATGTAAATCCCGAATTAAAATTGTTACAAAGTGACCCGATTTAGGAAGCACTAACGGATGTCGCGAATCGTAAGGTAAGTCCGAATTTTGTAGCCTACCACCTACCCGAAGCAACCCCTTAGAATCTAGGAAGGGGGTTAGGCGTTTCCAGTGGCCCTTAAGCCTTCGATTATTCCGCAGGGTATCTATTTCCTCGCCGAAGTTCTGTAATTGTGACACGCGATTCGCTTCAAACACCTGTAGAGTATGAGGTGGCGTTTTAAGCCACGATAGGACAATTGAGCTGTCCGTCCATCCGTATACCTCCGAGACATCCATGGTTCTTTGCAAACAAAGACAAACATGATGCAGGAGCTTAGCTAAGAGCACGGCTCCACACAATTCCAACTTTGGAATGGTGAGCCGAGATCTGATGGGAGCGACCTTACTCTTTGCCATTATCAGGTGAACCGAAGAAGAACCGTCCTCAGTGATGGTACGTAAGTAGACCACTGCTGCGTATCCTAATTCCGACGCGTCACAAATCCGTGAACCAAAACTTGGCACGTTGACTTAGGAAACATACATCGCGGAACCTCTATCCGATTGAGGTTACATAAATCCATTTTAAACCGAATCCAGTCTCTCGCTAGACTCCCACCGATTTCCTCGTCCCACGTTAACTGTACCTACAGCATGATGAGGAATGACGTAAAACTTCTGACCCGATAGAAAGTCAAACTTTGAAAACGACATATGACCGAGATTTAAATATTCCCGCATAAAGTTCACGTACTTTTCGCGTAAGGCAGGCTTCGCCTTAAGTCTACGTTCTAACGCCAGAAACCGTTTCTCCGCAATGGCGCGGGAATCCCCTAAACCCAGTCGCGATGATATAAATGGCAATTTAGTCATAAACCGTCCGTCATTCAACCGTACTGTATTATTTTTATAATGAAGCTCACACTCCTGGTCTAATGGATTAGACTGGCACGCTTGGGGTGGCTCTTCCACCTTCCAAAACTTCTCTAAGGTATCCGAAATTGACGCACCAAAAAACTCCGAATCATCTATTAGAGTTGAGGCAGCCGGATGCACTAGCACCGGGCCTAACAACACATAACCAAAAACCGAATTATAAGCCGTCAGCCCGTCAGGCTGTAATACTATTTTATCTCCTCCTACTAGTGCGCCGAAAACATCCGAACCTAGTAATAAATCGATGGGTGCCGGTGAACCGAAATTTGGATCTGCCAGAGTTAAGCCCTCTGTAAGCCGAAGAACCGAATTATTTAAAGTAAGTGCAGGCATGTGACCGATTATATTTTTCATACTAACCACCGGAGTGGTAACCATAGGAAACCGCTTAGTAACCGGAGAGAAGGTCAACGAACCCTTCCCACAAATACCAATAGCCTTTGTATTACCAATACCCCGAATATGGTTGTCCGATGGCTCTAGCCGTAATCCTAGCCTGCGAGCTAAATCCGAAGTTATTAAAGACCCCTGCGAGCCTACGTCCAGTAACGCCCGAACTTCAATGCCCTTATCCAAATCCGAATTAAAATAAACTTTTACTAAAGCCGTGGGCAGTAGCACTGTTACTGGAAGTAGCCCCGGGGCAGTATGACCGAGAGAAACTGTATCCTATGGTCTAGTAAACTGCTGGTCGTGACGACGGGCAGTATCTCTTTCGCCATGACGACGTTGGTCATGACCATCACGAACCTGACCCTCATCTTGGTCATACTCTCTCCGCTGTTGAGCCTGATGAGGAGACGGAGGTTGAGTGCGAGACGGATTCACTCTTCGTCCAGACCGAGAAGGCGAGCCACGGTGCGACCGTGAAGGAGAACCACGGTGTGGCCGTGGTGGATCTGAAGCAATATGACCCCCGCCCGTACGGGCCGGTGACCGCTCAGCCGAACGTCGCTGGTTAGGGTGGCCCTGATGAGAGCCCGACCGATTGAAACACAATAAGGGATGATGTTTCCTACTCCCACACGATGCACAGTTAGGAACCCGATTACAATATTTATATCCATGTGGTCCGAGGCAAAAGAAACAAAACCGATTTTTCTGCACATAATCCTTCCGAGCATATGGGGACATCGCTTTGAACTCCGAACAGTGTGGAAGATCCCGATGGTCCCGATCTCCACAAAAGCCACAAGGCTGGATAAGTGTCACTCCTGTGAACTGCGGTGCCCTACGACGTGGCCTAGATGGACTCGCGACAGGCTCCTGAATGGGATGCACAGGGTCGGCCCTGGCACATTCCAATAACCGACATTCTACCTCGAGAAATTCCTGTAAATCCGAAAATGTTGGAATGGTCTCCGCTTCATTCCCACACTTTTGCTCAAACCGTGTCTTTAAATTAGTAGGCAATTTTGCCAGACAGATATGGACAAGTAGAAAGGACCACTCAATGACAGGAAAACCAAGACGCTCCAATGAGTTGACTGCCATAATGATTGGATTGAGAAACTGTGCCCGCAGACCGATAAGTTTGGGAGACACAGACGGCAGGTTAAGGATTTGGACCACATGCACGTCTGCCAGCCGACGGGTATTTTGGTACCTTTTCATTAAAAGTTCCCTTGCAATTTGGTAACCCTCATCCGATATCCGCAAATGTTGGATCAAACCCCGAGCTTCATCGGAGAGGCACGACATAAGATAGGCCAACTTTTGAGCCCCCGATAAGTCCGAACGTGAATCCACCAAACTATCAAACAAATTATTGAATCCCACCCATTGGTCCATTGCCCCAGCAAAGGACGGTAATTGTAATGTAGGCAACCGAGATAATAGTCCATCTGACTCCGACCGACTTGAATCCGACTTACTATCCAACCTATCAATAGTTTGTTTATGTTGGAAATTCGCCTCCATTAGCTTATCGAAAGCCTCTAAACCGCGCGTATACTCAAGGCGACATGCAGCAAGAATTTCCGCCTGGGCTTGCACGTCCAAATCCGCTAGTTCGATAATCCGTTGAAACGCCTCTTCAAATTTTAAAAATTCCGTATTTACCGTTAATAGGCGCATTTTCAATCGACCCGCATGCTCCGAACGAGTAATAAGGTCCGCACTATCGATCAACCATTGTAATTTAACTTTAAATACCGAGAAACTATGTTTAAACGACATCGCAATGTTTATCAATTCACTCACCGAAAATAAGTAATTAAATCCGTATATTACTTATCAAACAGAAAACACCGAATGTTACACGTATTACGCAAACCGAAATTCACTTATTCACTTCACTTTTTCACTTAAACACTTATTTAAACCGTAAATAAACACCAATAAACCGATCAAAACAATCCAAACAACCAGTAGATAACAAGACAAGTGAGTGATAAGAATTGTCAAACGTCAAACGTCAAATTCAAGTGACACCATAGATTAAATTAAATCCGAACTGTCATATATGACAGCGTTTATTACCACAAACTCGAATACACCCAAGTTACCAACCCACTATCAAAAATATAAACCGAATTGAAATTCGAAGGTAGGTATAAAATCCTTTGTTCGAAGATAAAATAAGGTCAATCCGACCGAAATAACCAAAATAAACCGAAATAAAGCCGAAACAATCGCGCTCTGCTACCAAAATGTATGGATCTGCGCTAGGCAGAGTTGGACAGGGATAAATACATAGATATAATACTGTGAAGAAAGTGTACCTGCTTTCACTGCGCCGCTTCTCGCAGGGCCCTGCTTGCATCCACGGCGCTCTTCAGCTCGATCCACTTTTGGGTTGGTGTATGGGTGTGTGTATGTATGTTTTGTCGTATATAATGCCCGAAAACCGAACTTTTAATAATTTATATGCGCAGGAGAACTCAGCGCGTGCCGACCGAATCTCGAGAGCTTTAGAACTGTCACCTTGACAGGTCAGACGAGTATTTCTGAAGGATACACTGAGAGGTGTATTTTCCTATCAAGGTTGAAAACCGAACATAAATTGACATATTTAACTTTTTAACGCAAACTATGTCATGTTGTAATGAGTAGCTGTTACCACTGAGTGTTTACCTACGGAACACAATAAGGAACTGCGTTTAATTGCCGTGGTTAGTCTGGCAATTAGTTTGTTCTTACACCCCGGGACACACGGCGCTTGTCTTCATACAATACAATAGAAATGTCAAAAATGTAGCAACATTGGTTTTGAAAAAAATGCTAGTTATTTTCTTTTTCGTAGAGCAGTCCAGCGAAGATGTAGCTGGGTCATGCACTCTTTTTAGGGTTCCGTACCCAAAGGGTAAAAACGGAAACCCTATTACTGAGGCTCCGCTGTCCGTCCGTCCGTCTGTCACCAGGCTGTATCTCGGGAACCGTGATAGCTACAGAGTTGAAAATTTCACAGATCATGTATTTTGGTTGCCGCTATAACAACAAATACTAAAAAATGGAATTAAATAAATATTTAAGGGGCTCCCATACAACAAACATGATTTGTTTATTACAGCGCCATCTACAATGTATTTGCCGAACTAGATGGCTTGCTAATTAACTAACAATCGATGCCGGTTGACAACCAATCACCTCAGTAGTTCTAATTTTGCACACATTTTGTGGTGGCGCTAGTATATAGTTAACGACCGCTTTAGCCTAGTTGGTAGTGACCCTGCCTACGAAGCAAGAGGTCCTGGGTTCAAATCCCGGTAAGGGCATTTATTTGTGTGATGAGCACGAATATTTGTTCCTGAGTTATGGATGTTTTCTATGTATTTAAGTATTTATTTATCTATATAAGTATGTTTATCGTCGTCTAGGACCCATAGTACAAGCTTTGCTTAGTTTGGGACTAGGTCAATTTGTGTAAGATTGTCCCGTGATATTTATTTATTTATTTTTATGTATATAAATTAAGGTTTGAGAGTAAGTCTGTCTATTCCCGAGCAATCGGCTTCGAATTATAAGCTCCCAAAAACCACCCTATCTCTCATTTCTGGGCACCCTATTTTACGCGATTTTTATAGATAATTGTACGGAACCCTTCGTGCGCGAGTCCGACTTGCACTTGGCCGGTTTTTTTTGTTAGCGTCTTCTGTGGACCAAAGTTAAGGGTCTACATCGACGTCTGGGACGCCTGGCCAACTTGCGGCCCGTTTAAATAAACCTTTAGTTTGCTGACCCGGAGTCGCTAATTTTATGTCCACAGGAGAGACTACTTTTGTTTCTTACGCTGTGTATGGACCCAGCTACGTAAATTGATTTCGTTTAGGTTCAAAGTCAAAGTCAAAGTCAAAATTCTTTATTCAATTTAGGCATCAAATTGATGCTCTTATGAACGTCGACAAATCTACCACCGGTTCGGAAAAAACCCTGTTGAGAAGAAACCGGCAAGAAACTCAACAAGGTATATTTTTTTCAACTTTCACTTCCACATTCCCATTTTGTCAACTTCCTAGTTCGTCAGCAATCCCATTTCGTCCACAAACTATTCCCAAGTCGTCCACTTCCTATTTTGCCAACATTCCCATTTGGTTCACATTTCCACTTCGTCTACATTCCCATTTTGTCAACATTCACATTTCGTCGATACCTAAACCACAAAATAAAATCTTCTCTGAGAATTAAGCTAAGTGATAGCGAAAACCGCATAAAAATCGGCTAGGAATGTTGAAGTGGGAATATGGACGAAATGGGAATGTTGACGAAGTGGGATTGTGGACGAAGTAGGAATGAGAACGAAATGGGAATGTGGACGAAGTGAACCTAAACGATTGATTTGACACCAAAGAAAAGATTGGAATAAAGAATAATTTATTTATCAATAGAAATTACACAGAGCTAAAAATGCGAGGCGCCCATAACGCTAAACATCAATATGTTCATGATCCCAGCTTAGTCCACGGGTCCATATTGGGTTCGCTAAATTTCATCACCCGAAATTGATTTTCCTAACGATTTGTACTCCTAATGATCACTGTTCCTAAAATTTTGTTTCCTTAAGTTTTCGTTCCTACAATTTATTTTACTATTAACGTAGTCTATAACACTCAGTTTTCCGAAAATTGATTTTCCTATTGATTTGTACTCCTAATTATCACTGTTACTAAAATTTTGTTTCCTAAAGTTTTCGTTCTTACAATTTATTTTACTATTAACTTAGTCCATAACACTCAGTTTTCCGAAAATTTTAAGTAATAACTTCACTGTTGGAATTTATCAAACAAATTAGATTATCCGGGTGGTCATAAAAAAAATAACTAACACCAAAGGCTAATGCGGGAGCTGCGCTGCGCTACGCTCCCGCATTAGCCTTTGAACCTAACCATACCAAGTCGCTTCCACTCCGCAAGGTCTTGCTCGCTCGCTTCGCTCGCTCGCTGGCTTCAATCGCTATCATTGGAGTCAGCGAGCGAGCTAGCAAGACCTATCAGGGCGGAAGCAACTCGGTTTATTGCAACGGACATTATGAAGTTTAATGTATAATAATGTTCAATTTTATGAATAAAAACAAATCTACATAAAAAAGATATGATGATGAATAATAGTGTAAAAGATGGTTATGTTGAAAAAAAATAGGAAAACAAATAGTAGTATGATAGATGTTTATTGCAACGGACATTATGAAGTTGAATGATTAGGAATTCAGAACGTTAGGAACAGAGTAGTTATGAGTAGTGATTATTATGATGTAAATTTTTAGGAACAACATTTTCGGACTTCCGATAATCGACATTGAAAAATTAGTTCAACTTTGGCGCACCCTTAGTAGTCCACTTCTGCATGTAAGCAGATTTCTAGAAAGAGAACGCCTCTGTCCTACTGTAGAACACCAAATATTAATATTATTTTTCTCTTTCTCAAATAGGCTACATGAATAAAATACAGTAGATACTCTAGTATTAGAGTAGTCTAGCGTAACAGAGTTATGGATATTGCCCAGCGCGTTGCCAAACTGATATTGGTCCTGTCCGGACCGCCCTGGCGGGACATAAGTGTCGCCGAAAGCACGAGAGGTGGAGCAAACGCGTCTTGGAGTGGCGACCTTGTTTAAAAAGAGGAGTCGACAGATGCTCAGCAAAGTTGTATTTCATCAGCGCGATCGCTGGCCCGGTTTGGGGGAGGTCTACTGCAAATCAGGCCGAGTGGAGGAAAATCGAAGGCGGATACCCAATGGCTAGATACGCTGAAGAGGAAGAGAGGAGAAAAAGACTAGAGCGTCTGTTGTAGTGTAGCTTCATTCTTCAGAGGTCCTGAAACTTTTTTGTCACGTAAACCCCTTACTATTTGTTTAATTTTAGATGGACCAGGGGGTATTACGTATGTAACACCACATCGATATTACACTTATAATATTATTATAATGTTGAGATGTAATGAAACGAAGCAGTGACTAGACTTCAGATTATAATTTCAGTCTTACAACAATCGGGCATAGGTTCCCCTAATCTAGTGACAAGTGATCGGACTGCGTTCAGAGGCGAATGCCGGCAGCTTTATAGGCTTCCCCCACCACTCAATAATACCCTTATGGTCAGTGTTGCCAACAATTATTATTGACAGTGTTACACGTAATAGTAAATTTTCATAAAGTAATCGACTTGAGACGTGGTTGTTTTCGCTTACGTAGACCCCTGATGAACTTCGACCACTGGGGGTCAACCACCACACTACTTTGTGTATCACTGCAATAAATCATCATTCCAGCCGTATACGTCCCACTGCTGGGCAAAGGCCTCCTCTAAGAATGAAAGGGCTTGGGCCGTAGTTCCCACGCGGGCCCAGTGCGGATTGGAAACTGCAATAAATAATCGTTGTTAAATGAAGGAATAGCTAACATATTTGCTCTTCCTCTTACCTGTCTCCTCATCCAACTCTCAAGCTCATCTTTGTCTCGTGTTATCTAACTCATACACGTCCGTATACATACGACAGTACAGTAATTATTCCGCGAAAGTAAGTGCTTGGGAACAAAAGGCGATCGTTGCTGGTGTAATATATCGTAGACGGTTTCACACAGTCGATAACACCGGCTTAGGGTTATCTTTGTGTCTAGTTTTCGCTGATTTCACCAAGTTTAAATGCCATTCTAGGAATGCATATCTACTTGTCATTTGTTCCAGCGTTTTGAGCGTTTGTTCCTAATCACTTTTGTGGCCACATTTTTGGTCAAAATGTCAGAAAATTCTGATATACTACTTACTTACTGCGCTGGCTCAAGGACCCAAAGAGGATCTTGGCCTCCGACACCAGAAGACGCCATTCAGCACGGTCCTGCACCACTTCACGCCAGTCTGATCTTCTTAGGGCGTTCAGGTCCTTTGTGACTACCTCGCTCCAGCGATATCTGGGACGTCCAACCGGCCGCTTACCGATCGGACGCCCCAAATATGCTCTCTTAGCGGCACGATCCTCCTCCATTCTCTCAACGTGGCCCAGCCCTGGCAGATTTTGTTTCGCCGATAATATTGGGCTCAGCCACCAGGACTTCGATTTCTTTGTTTTTTCGGACTCTCCATTGGCCTCCATCTACTCGGGTCGGTCCCAGGTCCATCCTATAAAAATAGAAATATAGAAAATTCTGATATAGTTTCCAGTTATCTGAGGCCGTATTGTCTAACACGCGGACGCTTACTATCACATTTATACAGCCTCTGGTCGAAGTACGGACTAGTGCAAAAATATATACCTACCTACCTATGAGGTATGTCATTAACCACAATGCCCCGCCATGCCCTGCAATGGGGCATCTATGTAGGCTGGGATGATGTATTTTATTGTATTGTACAGTCGAACCAATTGATTTCTGATGCTGAGCGATCGTAGCACGTTTTCACAGTAAGCGTCACAGTGATTTTCCTTATCAAGTGATGTCACTGTGATATTTTCTGTAATAAGGTTCTGTTGCATGTTTTGATAAAAACGTATTGGTGTGGGTAGATTTTGTGAAATAAAAAATCAGTCTTAGCTCGATCTGCTTTTCATTTACAACATGGTGACAGCGGTGCTTAAATAAATTAGTGAATTAGTGCGAGTTTTGAATCTTTGTAATATCGAGAGTGTGTATTGGACGCGTGTTGTTACGTAAACAACAATACGATTAGATATGGAGCACGCTCGACCTCCGCCGGAGCTGAGCCTAGCGGGCGGCCCGGCCAGCCGCGCCGACGCGTGGCGTCGTTGGTATACTATGTTCCAAGTGTTCCTGAGGGCTTCTGGTGTATCCAAAGAACCAACCGACGTGCAAGCCAGTCTTCTTTTAAATTTGATTGGTGCAGAAGGGTATAATGTGTTCTTGACTTTTAAATTTGCTAAGGAGGAAAATCGTGATAATCTAGAAACGCTAGTGAATAAATTTAATCAGCACTTTGGAACGAAGCAAAACACAACGATGGCCCGTTTTAAATTTTTTACTAGGAGCCAGGAAAACGGGGAATCGATCGATGAATACGTAACGGAGTTAAAGATACTCGCTCAGTCATGTGAGTTTGGGGATCTCGAAGAGAGTTTGACACGCGATCGCATCGTTTGCGGTGTCGCAGATAGTAAGGTGCGTGATCGTCTCCTTCGTACTGTGGAGCTAACTCTCGAAAAGGCGATACAAACGTGCCAAGCAAACGAAATGTCAAAAGAAGAGAAGCGGCAAATCGAGGAGACCAAGGTTGAAGCAGCGTCGTCATCGGCGGTGGACGCCGTGTTCTCGGCGCAGGCGCAGCGGTCCTTGGGGCACCGGGGCCGGCGCCCGCAGCACTGGCGGGGCCGCGGCGGCGCGCGCCGGGGCGCGGCGGCGCGCGGCGGCGGCGGGCCCGGCCCGGCCGTGCCGGCCCGCTCCTGCAACGCCTGTGCTAGTATCTATTGTGATGGAGCATATCGTTGCCCGGCGAAAAGTGCCAAGTGCTTACTGTGTGGTGGAATAGGTCACTTTAAAGTGAGATGCCCCTTTCAGGGGTCGAGTGCGTTTAGTGCAAGTAAAGTGTATCATATACAAGAAGACGACGACTGCAGTGATTACGAACTGTATTACGTTAATGTGATTGACGGCAATTGCAGTAAGGACTCGAAAAAATGGTATGAGACTTTATTATTAAATATTAATGGTGAGCAAGAAACTTTTAAACTCGATACGGGCTCTGATTTAAACGTGTTGTCAATAAATACCTTTAAGAGGTTGGGCCTCGATATTGTTAATCTAAAATCTGAGGGTATCAGAGCTCAATCATTCTGTGGCAATTACATACCCATTTTGGGTTCCTGTGTCATTGACTGGCAATATAAAAATCAATCGTATCCGTTGCATTTTGTAATAGCAAAATATAATTGTCAAAGTGTCCTAGGTAAGAATGCTTGTGAAACGTTAGGCCTCGTTAAACGAATTTTTTCACTAAGTGTAGATCAATACGAGGACCTTTTTCACGGCCTCGGTAAGCTGCCAGGCCAATACACTATTGATGTCGAGGAAAACGCACAGCCGTCGGTCTGTCCGGTGCGAAAAATACCTATCGGTGTGCGTGACAGGTTGCAAGGTGAACTCGATCGCATGGAAAAAATGGGAGTGATCAGAAAAGTCCGCCACCCCACCCCGTGGGTGAACGCGATCGTGGTAGCCGCCAAGAAGGACGGCAGCCTGCGCGTGTGCCTGGACCCGCGGCCGCTCAACCGCGTGGTGCGGCGCGCGCGCTTCCCGCTGCCCACGCTCACCGACATCGCCGCGCGGCTGCAGGGTGCGCGCTACTTCAGTAAGCTCGACGCGCGCTCCGGCTTCTGGATGGTGCAGATCGACGACGCCAGTGCTGATTTATGTACGTTCGGGACGCCGTTCGGTAGATATCAATTTCTGAGGCTGCCATATGGTATCAATTGTGCCTCAGAAGTGTTTCACTCGAAAGTTCGTCAATTTCTGGAAGATCTGGAAGGAGTGGAATCTTTCATAGATGACATCATCTGCTGGGGTCGAACCTTAGCGGAGCACGACGCGAGGTTAAAACTCTTACTGGAAAGGGCACGCGAAGTGGGTATTAAATTTAATAAGGAGAAATGCGAGTTTCGCGTGCAACAGATCACTTACCTCGGGCACACATTCAGTGCCGAGGGTATGCGCATCGATGTTACGAAGCTGAAGGCTATCCAGATGATGCCGACGCCGAATGACCGACCGTCTCTCGAGCGGTTCTTAGGAATGGTGAATTACCTATCCAAGTTTATACCTAACTATTCAGAGGTCGCTTCCCCATTGCGGAGCCTATTAAAAAAAAACACGGAGTGGTGCTGGGATGAAGTGCACGAGGCGGCGTCGCGACGATTGAAGGAGCTGGTGTGCAGCGCGCCCGTGCTGGCGCTGTTCGCGCCGCGGGCGCCTGTGCTGCTGTCAGTGGACGCGAGCGCCGGCGCGCTGGGCGCCGTGCTGCTGCAGGGCGGCCGCCCGGTCGAGTTTGCGTCCGCCACGCTCACGGACACACAGACCAGATACGCGCAGATAGAGAAAGAACTTCTCGCGATAGTCTTTGGGCTCGAACGCTTCCACCAATACGTGTACGCTCACGATAACGTCACGATCGAGACGGATCACAAACCCTTGGAAGGTTTATTTTTGAAGCCATTGAATTCGGTCCCGGCGCGCCTGCAGAGAATGATGCTTCGCATCCAGGGCTATGCTTTTAAAGTGGTTTACAAACCGGGAAAATACATGTTTGTGGCTGACGCGTTGTCCCGGGCACCGTTACCTGAACGTGTAAGTGACAAAATATCAGATGAAATAGCAGAACAGTCGTGTTTTCTGATAGAAAACATACGATTCAGTGACTCCAAATTGCGAATGATCAAGAGAGAAGTCAAACGAGATGACAATTGTCAAGTACTAATCAGTTATATAGAACACGGTTGGCCGAACAACAAATACGAAGTCGACGATCGTGTGCGTGAACACTGGTCATATCGAGATAGCTTTGAATACGTCGACGGTATAATCTTCAAGGACGATTTAGTGTACATTCCGTTGGCACTACGTCCGGAAATGGTAAACCGCGTCCATGATGGACACATGGGCATCGACCGCTGCAAGCGTCACGCGCGAGATGTGATGTTCTGGCCGGGCATGAGCCGCGACGTGGAGGCGCGCGTGCGGCGCTGCGGCGCTTGCGCAGAGCGCGCCCCGCGCCCGTCGCGCGAGCCGATGATGCCGCATGCTATCCCCGACCTGCCATGGGCCAAAGTCGGTTCTGATATATTTCAGCATGGTGCGAACTACTTCCTGTTACTAGTAGACTACTTCTCGAACTTTATAGAAGTGAGTCCAATGAAAAGTATAGGAAGTAAAGCAGTGGTAGCTGTGATGAAAGACCAATTCGCGAGGCATGGAATACCAAAGGAGCTAATAACGGACAATGGGCCTGCTTATGCGTCAAGGGAATTCGCAGAGTTTAAACGAGACTGGGGGTTTGATCACATCACATCATCACCCCGCTATCCACAGTCGAATGGACGCAGCGAAAAAAGTATACGCACCGTGAAGGATATTTTGATAAAATCTTTGAATTCTGGTAACGATTTCTACTTGGGCCTATTAAACTTTAGAACAACGCCGCGGGATAACTTAAGCTCGCCTTCTCAGTTGTTAATGGGTCGAACGCTCAATACGCGTCTACCAGCGCACGATGACAAGCTGCGACCTAGTCGCGATAATAACCGTGATTACCAGAACATTATTCACAAGCAAGCGACCAGCAAGGAATACTATGACCAGCGATCACGTGTATTACCAGAGCTTCAACCGGGAGACCCCGTTATGGTCATGGAAGGGGAAACACGAAGAATGGCACGAGTAGCAGCGCGGGCTAAAGAGCCACGCTCCTACATTGTGAAGGATCAATCCAATAAATCTCTAAGACGCAATAGGCGTCACCTTATAAAACAGGACACAAGTTCACTTAACAGTGAGTTGGATCACAACACCGCGAGAGGTGAAGACGCTTGGTTCAACGCAGATAGCGGCGACGCGCCCTCCTTGGCCGACGCCGGCGCACCCGGTGCGGCTCCCGGGCCTTCGAGCGCCGCGCACCCTGACACACACACGCCACGGCAATCATTCCACGAGCGCGAAATCAGACCGGCGGCACTAAAAGCTCTTAGTAATATTAAAGAACTTGCTTTAAATAAAAAATAAAAAAGATATATATATATATATAAAAAAAAAAAGAAAAAAAAAACATAATTAAATATTGATAAACATAACTTTACTGTGCTTTAATAATTTTACTATTATACCTAGCTATAATTTTAAAGTATTATAATCATAAAATTAATTGTATCTATCTATATTGCGATCGATTTACAAGAGAAATTGATTCACCAATATATACCGACCTAATTAAGTTATTCTCTTGTTAGTGTGTTACTATGTAATGTAGTTGTGTTTCATAGCAGTTACATTTCCAATATTGTATAAACTTATGAATAAATAATTTGCTTGGATTATACTTAGATTATTGTGAAGTGATTAGCTGAACTAATCTATTCTACTATGTTAAAATAATATTGTTTGCTATTTAATTGTTTTGTAAACAGCTACAAATAAATTGTTTGTTATGTATAAAAAGGGGAGATGTTGCATGTTTTGATAAAAACGTATTGTGTTATATATGTAGGTACATCATAAAATGTTATCGTCTGACGTACGGTATTAGTCGGAATAAATCTGTCAACCAAACTGGTGTTTCCTTTGGCCATAGCCCTAAATAAAACATTGGCTGACGAGGATTAAGTTTATTGCAAGAAGAAGATGGCTAAAAGTGTGGGAAGTGTCGCCTGCTTTGATATGGAGACCGGCAATTGGCAAACGTATTGTGACCGGCTGGATATGTATTTTCTCGTCAACAAGGTGGGCGATGACTTGAAGCTGCCGACGTTAATAAGTGTGATAGGAGACGCTGCATACGAGCTGATGGTGAATCTTTGTAGCCCGCGAAAACCATGCGATTGCAGATACGCCGAAGTAATTGAAATAATGGGGAATCATTTACAGCCAAAGCCGTCGGTAGTTGCAGAACGATTTAAATTTCGCCAGTGTCGTCAAAGTAACGGCCAATTAGTCGCAAATTTTATGGCCGAATTAAAAAGTGCGTCTAAGTACTGTGATTTTGGGTCGACATTGGATGACAATATGAGGGATCAATTCGTTTGCGGTGTAAAAAGTGATTTGGTTAGACAGAGATTGTTCGCAGAGGAAAATCTAATATCTTATGGAAAGGCGGTTATGATTGCTACTACATTAGAGGCGGCTGAACGAAATTCACATGCGATTGGCGAGAAGGATTGCACCGAGCGGAACGACTTTGTAAACACAGTTCATAAAATACAACCGGTGGGTGCGGGTCGCAGGTTATGCGATGCTTGTGGCGACCCCCGGCATCAAAAGTTCGAGTGCAAATTTAGCCAGTACGTGTGTGACGTGTGCAAAATTAAGGGACATCTGCGGAGAATGTGTCCACAAGTGATGCGGAGCAGTGAATATCGAAGTCCGGGCAACGTGTGGGGCGGAGCGCGTCGCGGCGGTGGAGGTCGCGGCTCCGCAGGCCGAGCCCGGTCATGGCGCGCGGGCGCCCGCGGCGCGCGGGGCGCTGCCGGGTCCGGCCTGCACTGGCAGCAGGACCGGGACGCCGAGGCGGATCAGGATGATTGCAACATAATTGGCCACGACGAGGACGAGGAAGTTACTATGAATTTGATGTCGTTGAGTCAGTATAAGCCGGTGTGTATTTCTATCTTAGTAAACAACCAGCCTTTGTTAATGGAAGTTGACACTGGGTCGGCTTTATCATGTATAAGTAGTGATACATATTCTCAGTATTTTAAGACCTGTAATTTGCGCCCATGTCAACTTTTACTTAGATTTTATGATGGTTCTAGCATTCGGCCACTTGGTTATCTCGAAGTTGATGTAGTTTACGAAAATAATAAGAAAAGATTAGATTTGTATGTAATTAATAACGGTTGTACTAATTTACTTGGACGTCAATGGCTCACGGAGCTGGGCATTAAAATACCTCCTTGGAGCGTAAATACTATTAAATATGACGTGTCCAATAAAAACAAGGAGTCCTTAGTATCTGATTTACTTTCCAGACATAAACCGTTGTTCGAGGATGCCTTGGGCCGTTACACCGGCGGCAAGGCTTCGCTGTGTGTGCGGGAGGGGGCCCAACCGATTTTTTGCCGCGCGCGGCCGCTGCCGTATGCGCTGCGCGCGCGCGTGGACGCCGAGCTGGACGCCATGCTGGCCGCCGGCGTGGTCGAGCCCGTGGACCACTCCGACTGGGCCACGCCTCTCGTCATTGCCAGGAAAGCTGACGGGGGTATAAGGGTATGCGCTGATTATAAGATTACCTTAAATAAAGCGTTACTAGTCGATAGATACCCGGTTCCGAAAATTGAAGACTTGTTTACGAATTTAAGCAATAACGTGTATTTTACTAAGTTGGATCTCTCTCACGCGTATAATCAGTATGAATTAGACGAAGCCTCCAAATGTTATACAGTAATAAATACCCACCGGGGGTTGTTTAAATATAACCGGTTAGTATACGGGTTGTCGTCAAGTCCGGGTATCTTTCAGAAGATGATGCAACATATGTTACGGGGCATTCCAAACGTCATAAATTTTTTGGATGATATATTAATCACAGGAGCGGGCTTGGAATCGCATTTAAAAACTATTAATGAAGTGTTTTATAGATTACATAATTATGGCTTGAAATTAAAAAGAAGTAAATGTATATTTTTAGCAGACAAGGTTACGTTTTTAGGATTCCAGGTAGATAAAGAGGGGGTGAGGGTAGATCCGGGTAAGATCAAACCGATCGTAGAAATGAGCTCACCGCAAAACGTGGCCGAATTGCGTTCTTTTCTCGGAATGGTGAATTTTTATGGTAAATTTGTGCGTAATTTAAGTTCATACTTGAATCCTTTGTACCAACTAGTAAAAAAAGAGGTACGTTGGAGCTGGGAAAAACATCACGAGGCCGCATTTAGACAGGTTAAGAAACTACTGGTGAGCACAGAGGTGTTAGTGCATTTTGATATGTCCCAGCAGTCTATAGTGACGTGCGACGCGAGCTCGCGAGGCCTGGGCGCCGTGCTGGCGCAGCGTGCGCCCGGAGGCGGCGAGCGCGTCGTGGCCTATGCCTCGCGCTCGCTAACAGCTCACGAGCTACACTATAGTCAGATCCATAAGGAGGCTCTAGCAATAGTGTTTGCGGTTAGTAAATTTCACCAGTATCTGTTTGGTCGTAGGTTTACGCTGCGCACGGACCATAAGCCGCTTGTTACTATTTTCGGCCCAAACAGCGGGGTGCCGACTACCGCCGCGAGTCGGCTCCAGCGCTGGGCTATAGTGCTTTCCGCATATGATTTCGATATCGAGTATGTTTCGACCGAGAAAAACGTAGCCGACGCTTTGTCCCGGTTAATTCGATCGCATAAAGATGAGGCAGCAGAAGAAGCAGGTCAGATACCAGAACAGACTTATTTACACTTTGCTACGGACGCTTTATTGTTAGATTACAACAAGTTGAAAAACGCAACGGCCTCGGATGCTATCCTGAGCAGAGTTTTAAGTTATATTAGGGACGGTTGGCCTCAGGAATGTGAGATTAGGGAGTTAGGGCCGTATTTTAATAGAAAAGACGAACTTTATACAGAATTAGGATGCATATTATGGGGCCATAGGGTTGTAGTTCCAACATCATATAGGGAGAAAGTATTGAAAGAACTTCATGAAGTGCATATGGGTATGGTAAAAACAAAGAGCTTGGCTCGTAGTTACGTGTGGTGGCCGGGGCTCGACGAGAACATCGAGGCACGATGCCGCGAGTGTGGCGTGTGCGCCGCCGCGGCTGCCGCCCCGCCGGCGCATGCGGCACGCCTGTGGGCATGGCCGGACAGACCGTGGGCACGTTTGCACATCGATTTTCTCGGCCCAGTCCACGGTCAGACCTATCTTGTCGTAGTAGATGCTTATTCGAAATGGATCGAGGCTATTAAGATGAACGGTACTTCGGCCGCGGCAGTTATAAGGGTACTGAGGGAGTTGTGGTCTAGGTTCGGTATTCCGAAGCAAGTGGTCAGTGACAATGGGCCGCCGTTTTCGAGCGCAAACTTCAAATCTTTTCTAACACATAATGGTGTGGAGCCGGTGTTTCCGGCGCCTTACCATCCGGCTTCCAACGGGGCCGCAGAGAGCGCAGTGAAGATTTGCAAGGCGGTAATTTTAAAAGCGTTCAAGGACGGCATAGATACAGAGACAGCCCTGTGGAGATTTCTTTTGCAATATCGGAATACCGAACACAGTGCAACCGGGGAGAGCCCTTCGAAACTTCTAGTGGGACGTTCGTTACGCATGAGGTTAGATTGCTTAAAACCTGAGCGGGCGGACCGAGTCCGAGCGGCGCAGGAGCGGCAGCGGCGCGCGGCGGGCGGCGCCGAGCGCGAGCTGCGCGTCGGGGAACCCGTGTGGGTACGTCAGTACCGCGGCGCGGACAAGTGGACGCCGGGAACGGTGCTAAGTAGGCGCGGCGACACCGATTATTATGTCGAATCTAGTGATGGAACCGGGATCCATCGACATATAGACCAGTTAAAGACTAGGCGAACGATGCAAAATGAAAAAGGTAACATCGAAACCAAGCGCTATTCCCTTATATTTCCTGGCAGTGACGAGCCAACCGGGCTGACAGAATCAAGGTTAGCGGGCACGGCCGGGACCGGGGTGGGTGAGAGCGTCGAGGGTGACCGCAGCTTGGATTGTTCGGCGACTGACACGCGTGCGCCCTCGTCCGCACACACATCGACTCCTCACACATCAGCAGGTCCATCGCGGGACCCGGACCCACCTGCGGGGGCCCAATCCTCTCCTAGAGGTGCTCCGGGGGTGACTAGGACTCGAAAGCCCCCCCGTAGATATGGGTTTGAGGATGTTTTTCGAAATGTAACTTAGCATTAAGGAACCAAATGTATAAATTTTAGATGTAAGTGGGCAATATTAAGGTATAAATTAAAGGTGGAGGTGTTATATATGTAGGTACATCATAAAATGTTATCGTCTGACGTACGGTATTAGTCGGAATAAATCTGTCAACCAAACTGGTGTTTCCTTTGGCCATAGCCCTAAATAAAACAGTACTGTGGGTAGATTTTGTGAAATAAAAAATCAGTCTTAGCTCGATCTGCTTTTCATTTACAACAGGTTCTACCGGTGGATCGCAATTCAGTTGCTTCGTCTATAACTATAAAGTCGAGGAAACTAAATCGCGTACCAGGATGGAACCACTTCACAGTCAATTTTCCGATGCTTTCTTTAGCAAATCAACATCATCATCATCATCATTCCAGCCTACATATCTACGTCCCACTGCAGGGCACAAGCCTCCCCCAGAATGAGAGGGATTGGGCCGTAATTCCCACGCGGACCCAGTGCGGATTGGGAACTTCACACACACCATTGAATTTCTTCGCAGGTGTAGGTATGCTATTTCCTCACGATGTGTTCCTTCACCGTAAAGCTCATGGTAAATTACAAATGTAATTTCGCACATAAATTCCGAAAAACTCAGAGGTACGAGCCGGAATTGGAACCCACGACCCTCTGCTTGAGAGACCATATGTCAAACCACTAGGCCACCACCACGGAGCCGTAAGTAGCCCTACTTTAGCAAATATGCATATTTATTGTACGTATTGTACGTAGGGTTTTAACTCTCGTTGTGGACTTGACTGATCGCTGTACAGGAGACCAGTCTGTCGCTAAACACTTAATCATAATCGTTGCAGCGGCATGAAAGGAAGTGGCTCTATAAAATTTGCCACGTTTTGCACAAATGGTTATGGCATATGGCACTTATGGCACATGAACTGCCTGGCCGTTACGGCTACCGTTGCTCTGGACGTATGGCAACGTCGACTTCCTTTATTAGTACCTCAATAGGAGCTCCGTACAATTCAATGCTTTTGCCTGAATTTCCACCATTGGGCCAATCTGTCATTCTCCTTTACGTCATAAGACTGGGTCATACACACCATAAGAAACAAAAGTTGTCTCTCCTGTGGACATAAATATAATTAGCGTCTCCGAGTCGATTCTTAAGGGCCTACCGTGTTTTTGGCGCATTTATTGCATTCATTTAATCTCGTGCTGTATCATTACAAGTAAAGCCTGTACTGAAATTCATGTGTAAGATATTTGAGGATTCACTCTAATGACAAGTGTTTATCGAAACACGATTACTTATAGTTTGCTCGATAGAAAAAAATCCAAAGTCGTATCTAAAAAAAAAAAAATTCGTATTACGACGTAAATACTGCACGGCAGGTCATGACTTTTTGAATGTTAATAAAAAAAGATGTTTTCTAGAGTATAGTGGTGCTACATTTTTAAAATATGTATTTGTTTTAGTGATAAGATGAAAATACCCAAAAACACGCGCAGTCCAACCAACCTATCTTGAGTATCATGCCTCCCCCACGCTCGAAATCAAATCAAATCATTTATTGTCAGAATGTGAGTACCGAGTCGAGCGCGAAGCAAACACTGCCGTACCATCCTTTACTGGAACCATTTCGCCGCATTTTCACGCCCCTATTTGAGAACCTCTGGATAAGACCAGAACGCAGAAATTTCGTCATCCAGTAAGCTATAATCACATACTTAAAATCCAAAATTGCAAGTCTGTAGGTCATTTAGTTCCGAAGTTAAGCGAAAGCAAAGTTTCGCATTTATGACACTCACTCACTCACTCACTCATGATCATCATAATTCTAAGGTACTTCTAGCAGACCTACAGGCTCCAAATTTTAAATATAAATAGATTTAACGCTACAAAATCCTAGAAAACCTAAAAATATTTCAATTTCAGTCACGTTTCAAAGATACAGAAACTGCACATATAAGTTTGTAATCCCGTTTAAATACCAGCGATTACAAAGTTATACTACACAGAACAATAAGTTCTTGATTTCCGATTGAGCTAAAATTTTGCATGCATGTGTAAAATGGATTACAATGCAATAATTATTATGATATTAAGCTGATCTGATGATGGTGCTGGAAGGTGGTCAAAGGCACTCCATAATAAAACAACACAATCCCATCGAGATTGGTCTCGTTTGATTCGTCTCGATGAGTACTTTGGTTCTAGATGGTAACCAGGATCTGTAGGCTTATTGTCTAACGTTTTTGACTCTTGCCTTCGCAATCGCTATCTCTTTCTGTCAAACGGTATAAAACGTTGACAGAAAGAGATAGTGAAAGCGAAGGTAAGCGCCAAAAGCGTTAGACAATGCGGCCTCTGATGATGGAAATGAAAGTTGGCCACAAGAACTCCTTAATGAAACGACACAACCCCTTCGAGTTTGAATTCATTTGATTCATCTCGACGAGTACTTTGGTCTTGAATGGTAAACAGGGTCTGATGATGGAGCTGGAAGGTGGCTATAGGCAGGCACTCCGTAATAAAATGACTCAACCCCATTGAGTTTAGGCTCATTCGATTCGTTTTGACAAGTTCTTTGATACTAGATCGTAACCATGGTCTGGTGATGGCAATAAAAGTAGAACTGCCTACAAAAAGCAATGAGATCCCATTAAAATCATTACATGTAAAAAGATGCAAGTCTCGCTAGGCAGTTCTTATACTGCAAAAACATTTTGAGATGCAATGTTAAACCAAGACGGTTATCTTAGTCAGTATCGGGTGGTGCCATAGAAATCGTTTTCCACCGAGTTGCTTATTTTGAAACCGTTAAAATAATATTTAATATCTTTATTTTTTTAGTACATATAATGACTTGGCAATCGCACGCAACGCTTTATTCATATTCGTACCTATGTGTATTGCTCAAACTGCATGGCATTAGGGCTAGCGCTATGTTCAATTAGGATTGTTATAAATAGTTGACGTTGACGATTATTCTTAAGTACGTCATTAGGTAACCATGCGATTGCCAAGTCATTTTGTGTACCTACTAAAAAAATAAAGATATTAAATATTAATTTAACGGTTTTAAAATAAGCAACTCGGGGGAAAACGATTTCTATGGCACCACCCGTTACTGACTAAGATAACCGACTTGGTTTAACATTGCATCTCAAAACTTTTTTGCAGTATAAGAACTGCCTAGCGAGACTTGCATCTTTTTACATGTAATGATTTTGATGGGATTATATAGATATTAAAGATATTAAAGTTCGTCACAATCAGCCAGTATTTGACGCACAATTGTTTCAGCAGCTTTCATAAAGCTGTGTCTCATCTAGACACAGCTTTATGAAAGCACAAATAGTCATATCAAAATTAGTATCTCCGCTCATCAATAAATCTTAGCAATATACAACTCACGTTCCTGAAACGACAAAGTGACCTCCCACTGTAAATCAAGCGACAAACAAACGGAAAGACAGAACACGTCGTTATTTATGACTGTATTATGGCTAAATACCAGCTTATCAGTGGGAATGTCTGTGCAGCTCGGCTGGACCGTGCGAAACAGTTTCGTCATAGTGCTAATCTGTTATTGCACTGGCTGTATCTTTTTAACAAAATCCACTCCAAGGAGGAAGTGTTAAGGCTTGTCCACGAAAAAAAGTAGCCATCGAAAACAAAGTCTCCACTGTCTCCCAGTAGGTCTAGGTATAGGTAACGCCACCAGAGTTGAGGCCACGCACACAACCACATCTCATGTAATGACAGCGGGATTTTGACGTTGTGTTGACGTTTAACGACAACCTCCTCCTCCTCCTTTTGTTTTCGTCGGTTGAAAATGATTGCATACAAATGTGTGTACTTCTGGCATAATTTAAAACAATTTTTGACCTGCATACGGTAATTAAGAGTCTGGTTTAATATTCGTGGAACATTATAGCGTCGACAATCTGAGTAAAGAAAAAAAAAGAACCTCTGTGACCCAAACGTGAAAAATGCAAAATCTAAGACTAAAATCCACAGATTTCGAAAGTAAGCCCAAAAATGGATAGCATCTGATATAAATATCTTTAGCGCTCAAAACGAAAGGTGAAGAGTCCTTCTTTCTAATTAAATTCTTTAAAAAATGTCGTTTCATATTGAATACCTGAATTATACAATAGTGGCTACGTTTTTTGGTGACAAGCCTTAGTAGGCTTGAACTCAGTTTGAAGTTACTTTTCCGGATAAAATATTCTGTGCAAAATCAGTTAAAAGGCGTCCACAGGTGGACAAATGCCTCCCCAAAGAGTTAGACCAAGGGCCTGTTGCATAACAAAGTACAACTAATATTACAAGCGGAACTTTACTCACGCTTCAGTTATATTAACTGGAAAGGGAGTTCCGCTTGTAATATAAGTTGTACTTTGTTATGCAACAGGCCCCTGGGATCACCAATTAGTTTCTTCAGCGGTCCGGTTTTTTAAATAAAATTAATACCGTGGTCCGTTTCTACTTGAGTTTATTAAATAAGCAAATGTAATGTACAAAAGTAGAACCTGACTACGAAGCTTGAGGTTCCGGGTATGATTCCCGTGTCGGGGCAGATATTTGTATGGAAAATACGAAAGTTTGTTCTCGGGTTGTGGGTGTTTAATATGTATTTAAGTATGTATCTATCTATATAAGTACTATCTGTTGCCCGCGACTCCGTCCGCGAAGAATAGGGGTAGGTATACAAAAAATAGCCTACGACCTATTCTCAGAGCTACCGAATATAGAGAAAAAAGTTTCATAAAAATCGGTAAGCGAGTCAAGCCGTTTCGGATGAGTTCGATAACAAACACCGTGACACGAGATTTTTATATATTAGATGTTTATCCGTTGCCTAGTAGGAACCCATAACACAAGCTTTGCTTAGAAAGAAAGAAAGAAACAATAATAACACGTGCACAGGCTAAAATTAAAAGTATAAACATAGACATAGGTGGGTACTGGGTACATACATGTTGATGTTGCCATAAAGGGTTCCGACTCAGCGTGTCGCTGGTTAAAGAACCAGCACTGGTCTTCCGCCGGGCCACAGTATAGTAAAATCACGGAAGGCCACATAAACAAATATTACACTAACATAAAAGAAAAATAAATAGGTAAATAAAATGAACATAATAAACATTTAAAGCTTCCACAGACCGAAGCGCGGGGCGTGCGCGCAACGGCGACGGAGACGCCTCGGTTTGTGGTGGCCATAAATGACTTGGCTGTATGGATCAAACCTTTGCCTTTTCCTAACGGAATGAACTTTTAAAAAACATAAAACCAACAACAATAACCAAAGAGTATTATTCACCTAGCTAAACAGTGCTTAATTAAACGTAACCAAAAGAATCATCTCCTTTCTCCGATCCAAAGAGTATTATTACTATTCAGAAACAAATATAAGAAGTTGAGTGAATTAATTTGCCAATACTTAGCTTACTTTGGGACTGGTCAATGGGTGTGAATTGTCTCGTGATATTTATTTAATTATAACATCCAACTTTTTGACCAGATCACATACAGTGTCTTCATAAACAGGCTAAAATCGTCAAAACGAATCGCCGTAAACATGCAATGAAATCCAAGATCCAAAGTAACTCATAAATATCTCAACCAATAATAAATTGATCGCATCCGTAAGCCTGAAATAGCTCGGGTGCATTCCTCAGCTATTATTGAATGCATCTTCATTCAATCAAATAATGTTCCGCTGACTAGTTACTATGTAGTTGGTCTTGTACGTGACAAAGTCACTCTTTGGTTATGTTGCAGATTCAACTTCTGAACTGGGCGTTTGCGAAGCGATGATTTTATACAGATAGAATAAAGGTAACGCCACCAGAGTTGAGGTCACGCACACAACCACATCTCATGTAATGACAGCGGGATTTTGACGTTGTGTTGACGTTGAGATGTGGTTGTGTGCGTGGACTAACACAACAAAAAAATAAGTGCTGTTGTTTGAAAGTCATACGTCTTCATATACATTCTGGACTGGATTTTTATTGATATCTAATATATAAAAATCTCGTGTCACGGTGTATGTTATCGAACTCCTCCGAGACAGCTTGACCAATTTTTATGAAACCTTTTTGTCCATATACTGTAGGTCTGAGAATAGGTCGCAGGCTATTTTTTATTTATCTTCGTGAACGGAGTCGCGGGCAACAGCTAGTAATAATATAGATAGATGAACTATGAGCCAATTTTTGATTGCTTCTTTTGTACGACACCCTCAGTGGGCTAGTTCGATACGGACTTGGCTGTTTTTTTGCTGCTTGGTCTCTAATTTTGTATTATAAAAGCAAGGTTCGATAGAGAGTACATGAAATTTGTCTTTATGTACCTAGTAGAGCAAGTCAGAGTTAAACAGCCACTTAATTAATTATAAAGATCTTGTTAAAATTACCTCCTCCAGGGAGTTATTAACAGAACTAAGTTTACGAACTTTATTAAAGTAGATTACGTTGTCTAGAATCTTGTAGACCTAGGTACTTCTAAGTTTATAGTTTGTGAAGTACCTATTACGACATAACTCTCGATATACTTAGTAGAAAACTGATGTTAATAAGATCGATTATTAACTAAAAAATTAGTCTATTGAGTTGGCAAAGAAGTGACGTCATAAATACCTATTGCTGTAGGTACAAAATATAGGTATAGGATAATCGTGTTTTGACAGTTTTAATAAAAAGTACGCCAGTTGATTGGTCTTCATTTATTTTGTTAGCTGTTTTGTAATAATGAAATTATATCTAAAAAATTAGGAAGATAGTAAAAGTGATGATAAAAACACGATCTGACTTTAGTTTTTTTGTATTAATATTAATGATATGTGTATAACCTAAGCAAAAAAGCCGTGGTACACTAGTGGCTTGCCCTATGGCCTCTCAATTTGAGGAATCGTCGGTATACCGATATAATGCCAAATTACATTTTGAATATAACATTAGCTTTTTTGAAAATTTCAATTCAGACTTAGTCAGCGTTGGACATTCCAAGCCTTCTAAGACTGAGAGGAGACCTGTTCCTAGCTAAGGTACATATAAATAAGCTGGAGATGATGGTGAATCAGAAGCGCAAGTACTGTTCCCTGCACACAGAAAGAGTAAAATGCCAGAGGATCCTTGAACTATCTCAGCAAATTAAGCGGTGATGCAGAATTCTGCAAGCCTATGCACCCATTTAAACGACCTAAAGTTCAGCTTCAGAACCGTAATACCATACACCACCTACCGTGGGAATGTTCCGGCATTTCCCAACGAATGATTTGCAGAACAGACTCCGACACGCCTTCTGTCACCGAGTAAGGAAAACTATTATATTATTGCGATTATGAAGTTGCCCAACAAACGTTATTGTGGCTAACCCAATAAATTCTGTATCGATAGTCATGCCGATACAAATCTTGAGGTCAGTGAGGGTAAAACTGAAGCAACAGACTAATGATTTGTCAATCCAAGACAAAGATATCGCAGGTCAGTGCAGTGGCGTCTGCAATAATCATACACTCAGACATAATAGTAGGTATGAGAAATATGCAAAATGAACTATGAATAATCCAACTTTCATTAACATAAAATTTTATTCCCGCAAAACACCGATAAAATAACTATAACCAGTTCAGTGCCCCTCGTAACATGTCTTCAAAATTACCTGAGGGACGCAGACGGTATGAACAAAAAGTCGATTTCATAACACTATGCACCCGCTGCCTCATAACAATAAATGAAGAAAACCTCCAGAACCTGATGCCTCTCCCGGATATACTTTTCACATGGGTCTTTTCACGTTTAATAGTTTGATGAAGCATCCATCACGACGCAATCAAGCTTCAGTGCACATGGTATGTCAAGTGGAGCAGCGATGGAAAGGCAAGTTGCTGTGTTACCGTATTGCAGCTGTGTCGCAGTAGAAGAATCTGCAAGTCCAGCGCGCACACATTCGCCCGCGTCGCGACGAGAAGGCTTCGATTGCACACTTGTTAAAATGAACGTCACTCGCCAGTCCGCACCGGGCCGCCGCTCGCGACGCTCTTGTCGCACGCCGCCGCGCGTCCGCACCGACATCGCGAAAAAAGTTTACACGAACTTTCATAAAGACTTTCCTTTCAACCCGAGCATCGTTGAAACGAAACCGTCTGGTTGAGTCCCTTTGGGCCGGGAGTGACCTCGCCTAGAACCGGAATTTGGTGCACTCCGGAACGGGTTTGCCAGCACCCGTGGTGGGACGTGAAGTGCTAACTTGATTTTCAGAGTGCTGTGTTCAGTGTGAGTGACTGGCTATTCTGATTGGTTTTTCTTAAAGGGATTGAACTGGACTCTTTCCCTTGAACAGTTCTTTAGGGTGGCTGCTTAGCTACTGTGCTGTTAAAAGTTTTAGTAAGTATTTTTTGGCATTTCAATCATTGTTTACTTCCATTAAAAAAATACAGTTGTGGGCAATTCATTCGTCATAGCAATTTTTTACGTGCGTTCAGACTTCCGAACTAAACCTGTCTAATCCAGTGTAACGTAACGAATCTTAAAAAAAAAAAACACTGAAACAATAGCTGTCCTTATCCCAAATCTAAGTACTGATCCAATAATTTTAAAGCCTTAAATATTTTGGCGACAAAAAATTATGTCGGTCAGTAAGCAAACGATGGTTGTTTTTGTCATTTAGTCAACGTCAAGATCGTTCATTGCCATGCTTGCAGTGAAGTGACAGAGAAATATGATAAATATCTTTAAAATTTAAGTTGAAGAATTTTTTCGCAAACTCCACTGAAACGAGTTTGATGTTAATTAGATGTGTGTAGTTGCCAATCTGAAATAAGCAGAACAAAGTTGAATAAAAGCTTTTAAGAAATAAAAGTCTATAGAAGATCATAAAATTTCCGCAGCTTTGAGGTTTGCGTGCGATTTTTAATGGTTTAAACATCTTTATTTCTTTAAAACACTACCTACAGAAATCCGCTCCGAAACACATCTATTGAAAACCATTACAAAGACGAGTAGAGTAACCGTGACCTTTGCTGTATACGAATGCCGCTGAAATGAAAATGTAATTTGAAACATAAAATTTCGCCACAAGAAGTTTTCACACAAATTTATTAGTCGTAAACCTGACATTCGACCTCAAGTTTTTGCCCCAAAGGAAAGTCCATACACAGAATCTATTTCAAACCGGACAGATGTGCAAAAACCACATCAAAAAACAACTATTGAGTGCTTTGTGCCAATAAAAAAACCGACGCCGAGTTTATTATTTTTTACATCAGTACAAAATTCGCTCTCTACAACTACGATCGTAAGTAATATGGTTGCTCTCGTCGTTTTATGTTCGCAGTGAAATGGTTCTGAGTATTGAACCCATTGTCTGTGAACTTTGCTTGATCCCGCGAGCCTCAACTTTTTACAATTTTCAATTGGTTTTGATCGCCACTTAGATATGAAATATCTAATTTGAGATCGTTTACCACTGCGTTTCATAACTGTGAGTTGATTGTTTGTAAATGTAGTAATACTTTATCATTTCGCTAAGACACTGAAGGCCGCTCAGAGAGATTTACTCGTCGCGATTTTTCTCACAGTGATTTTGAAACTAGTATTTAGGTCTTAATTATCTGACCGGCTTTTTCGTCTCTTGAAGGTAACAAGTGAAAGACGCTACTAGTATTTGAAAAGAACAAAAAACTGTATTAGTTATGGTTTGGCTAAAACAATCGTTAACGTATTTAAAAAGATAAAAATCTTACATAAGTAAATAAAGGGCCCGCTATAAATGTTTTAATGAATGCCATAACACCTGACGCTAATAATCCGTATTTACGTAAAGCTTTTAAAAAAATGAAACCAGTCGTGCGTAGGGGTTCTTGTAGCTGATTGAATTAAACGAACAAAAACGAATTGTCCCAGTTAAGACTATTGTCAATATTATTGGAGTTGCAACTGCACACCATAATAATGCAGATGGTGCTAAGTTCTACATTTTTATATTTATACACGTTAGAATCTGCAAGCTATCTATTCTCACAATTGTGAAAAGTAATAGACAATTGCAAATTAAACAAACGAATTCAAATTGCTTATCCAATGAAATTAAACAATACAAGCCTAACTTACCTATTCTGTGACAAGAAGTTCAATGATGTTGTTTATGTGCATGGAGAAATAAGATGATCAGCAATTGAAAACTATTCAGATGAGGTATCATGTACTGCCGTCACAAAAAACTTTAACATGGGCATAAAAACAAAATTATTTTGACCTTGAGCGATTGATCATGAAATACAAATAGTCGATATTCATGAACAAATATCAAATTGACAAAATAAACTTCCTAGTCAATAAAGTTAGTTGTTGTTAAATTTACTTGACAAGCAAATTATTTAGAAGGTCGAGTTATCTGGGTAACTCGAGTGTTGGTTCTGCTAACATGTAAATTGAATTCTGAAATTGTTCACGACAGCAAGTTAATTTTAGAACCAACTGAAACAAAAGTGACGTAAGTTATTGTGCAAACACCGCTATGTAAGGGGGCTTGAAAACGAATATTGTGATGAAAACGTAATGTCTATATCTAGTTTCCTGTATTGAAGTATTATTATTAAACACAGCAATAGAAATAATAGTATCTTAAATGACAAGCTCAATTGTGCCAAAGAACTTTACAAGAGACCGGAAGAAAATAGTGTTTCTCAAATGTGATTGCAAGTCCAATTCTGAGTTAAGAGAAAAGAACACACAAAAACAAGATTAAATGTGCATCTGACATTTACGTTCACATATAAAGAGTTTATTACTTAATGATAAATAAAGACATCAACGTGGATTTAGAGACTATAAAAGCTAAAGAACTTTGTATTACAGGCGAGACCGTAACGGCTTAGTTTGTACTCGCTAGTGTGACCATTATGGGCTACATAATACATCATTAGTAGTGTAAATTTTGTATAGTCCAATTTACTCGCATATCGTGATAATGAAGTTAATAGAACCTCGATTTATAGTCATAACGCAAATGACGAGCATTCAGATTTTACACTCTAATGTGTGGAAAAAGATTCGTATAGATAAATGGCTTGATTAGAGTTAACATGCATGAAAGCAGAAATTTCTAGTTAACCATCCGTATGATGTCCCACAAGTTAGTTTTTTGGTAGCCTCTGATTTCGCGATAACATCTTGTGTTCACGAAGTGTCCTGTCATATACTTTTATGTGTAGATTATCTATGCACATAAATGTTTCTGTTATACCATGTGTACAACGGATTACTGTCACGAGTGTTAAGATATATTAAATGCTCATGTTAGTTACGATGTAAGCTATCAGTTTTATTTTTGTTTCGCAGTTATCTTTGACGTGCATGCAAAATCACAATGTTACTGTAAGTGGCGTGAATTCACGAGGAAGTGCATTTTTATCTCTTTATAAATTGATGTTGATTGTGGTTATGTCTTTTTCAACCTTTTATAAATACATGAGAGTTTGAATTAAACCTACTTTTATTTTATTGAAGAGTGGTTAAACAGCAAATAATTTAATACTGCGTAGGGTTTTAATGCTTAGGCAATACTCAAACAACTAACTGCTTTGAAAAATAAAATAAAGAAATAAAAAGTTTTATTCGTGACATTACAAAAGTTACAACAAACTGTCACGAAATGGTCCCAACTCAGTATAAAACTTACTTTCCATACAACTCTAGTCGCCTCAAATTAAAAACTCTTAAGATAGACGAGTGATTTGTTTCCAATTACTTAAAAATGCTATACATATTATGTTAGTGCAGTATAATAGGATACTATGAATCTCTCTCGTTGAGATTCTTGGGATTAGCGTGTTAGGATGTCACACGCCGAGACACTTTCTCTACGAGTGTACATAGTTGTTTCAACGATCCTTATCCATCGACCACTGTTTCAACTCTCGAAATTTTGCTATCATAATGATATTTCTTTGCTGAAACAAGCCCAATCTTATCTATCAAAAGTGTATTACAAAACGTCAATCACGTCGTGATGCAACAATTTGACAAATCGTTTAAGCTTATAACAGTTTGCTTCTAATTATGCGCCACAATACCAGATCAAATATTAGTTTCAACCTTGGGCCTATTATATGCCTTGTAAATAGCAAGTCTATTGGCTAACGTATGTCAACTTTATTACTACTTATTACTGGCATGAGATGTGCGTACCTTGACACATACATAAGTGTGAACCTTCGAAATTCTATCATTACACCTTGGCTTTATGTCATCTTCGTGATGGGGAGGCCATAAAGTAAGCATATAAAATCTCAAACGTGGGTCATTAAATCAAACTTCCACATTATAATGAACGACAAAATAATTGGCAATTGTATGTACTTGAAAAATCTGCAAGGATTGTGAGCGCAAGAAGACCATCAACGACGTAAATGGTTTTATAAGTCTTTGGATTTTTATGACAGTCATTAACCTTAAATTAGGAAGAAATAAGAACGAATTCACCTTTCGTATGAAGCCCTCAAACTACCATTTTAGTAATAAGCATATCATTTCAATTTTACGGTAAACTGCTCAATTGTCATACGTTTCACGTGGCCAAGGTTCTTCAAAGTCTAGGCCGTCATTAACGCAGGGTATTGTGTTTTGCTTTATTATAATCTTATTGAACATGTGTGGCCTTCGTGTGGTTGAATGACGAGTAAATATTGACCGACGGACGGACAGACATCTGTTATGTTTGCGGACACTAAGGCTTAGATGTAACTTGAATGAGTAAGTATTATTATTTGACTTGAAAGAATTGTGTCGAGGTCTCGTGATAGATGGATTTCAAATGATATAGAAACGTTACGAAGAATAATAGAAGTGACGTTTTTTAAAAGTATACATTAACTTATGCTTAAAAATAATTTTCTAAAAAAGATCAAGTAAGTAGCTTTAATAGGGGTATGTATTATAATACCGAAGTACGAAAGACCGAATGTATTAAGACATCGAATGGGTCAAAAGACCGACACGATTTTTTTCTAAAACAGTTAACTTTTTAAGATTGTTATAAAACAAACCTAACCTAACCTAATGGGTTCTGTATGATGCCGTTTTAATAAAATCTGAAAAGTTTACGGATTCTGAAAAAAATCGTGTCGGTCTTTTGACCCATTCGATGTTTTAATACATTCGGTCTTTCGTACTTCGGTATTGTAATACATACCCCTTTAATAGATACTTTCATACTTGGCTTTTCATGACAAGGTCTTTTATCTGGAACAGTATTAAAACAATAATTGACCTTTCTATCGCAAATCGATGAATGAATCTCACACAAAACTTGTTGAATCAATTTAGATCAGGGTGAGGTTTAATTTGTTTTTAAATCAACCGCAGAGTCACTAATTGTGAATGCACTTCGCATTGTGCATTTACCAACTTAAATAGTGGACTCGGTTTGTTTGATTCGTTATGGAGCTCTAGTGTCTTGTTATCTTGGTTGTTTGCATTGAGGTCTTCGGTAGGTCCAATTACATGGTTTCCCGCTTGTTTAGCACCTCTCTGACCGACTTGGGCAAGAAGGTCGTGAACTAAGGGCCGAGATGCTGTGTTTGCTAAGCACATTTATGGTTTCCACGCCTTTCTTCCACAGACTCCACATGACCCTAATTCTGTTACCTACTTACAATCAGTACCTATCCACGAAAAGTTAAATCGTAATAATGGTGACTGTTTTTGTTTTTCCATCAAGGGCGAGCCGTATCATGTTCCGAGGATCAAGTTGATCGATTTAATCTTTCATTTCATAATCTTATCAGAAGCACCTTTCAGATCAATCATTTCCGTACCCATAAATATCTGCGCATTGGCTTTCCCTATGGTAGCGAATTGTCACGTGCAATCTGACAATTCGTTTCAATCATTGCAATCAATTGAATTGTCTAACCGTCCCAAATCTCTTAGATGATTAAAGAGGCCTCTTTTTGCATTTGTTATGTGTAATTTGTTGGGATGCTGCAGCTTTATTGAAATTTGAAATCCATAACTACAAAAAGCAGATGAGAAAAGATGTTAGCAGAAAAGCGTAGAGTTTAAAAGAGTTACTGTCATAAGTATAAATAAACGGAAAATCGCCCACTCGAAATTGTAAATCAGAGAAATGCTAATTTTAAATACCTACCAACTGCATTAACAATGGAAAGTTGTCCATGTAGAATATTGTCTAAAATGGGACATCCCATTATAAAATTATCAAAATTGATTTAGACCAATCCAGTTAATGATTGATTCAATTCAGACTTTATTCATGTAGGTATGACGAAAACCAATTTGGTTATTATTATTTTTCAGTACATTTACATTTTGTGAAAATCCGTTTTGAACGGTCAAAATTCAGTTCAAGTAGACGATTTTCTGTTTGTAATTAGTGACAGTAAATCGTTTAAAATTATCGCATTTTAAAAGCGGTCAGTTCTAACGATTTAATTTAAGTGTTAGCCAAACTTAGAATTGAACACTCATGCTAATACAAAGATTACCACTAAAACATGGAGATGTTAGACAAAGTAATATTTACCACGTGACTACAATTGTCATCCTTGATTCAAGCCGTGACAGGAATAATTATGATGTTTTGAAGATTACTTGACGTTAATTAATAATCGTTACTTAATTTGGATTACAAATGAAGCACAATATAAACCGCAGTTACACAAGCATAATTTGTGGTAGGTAATGATAACTTTGACACAATGTCAATGTTAAATAAAGAACGATGCCGACCGTTAAAATTAACTCAGTATTTTTTATGCATGATTTTTTTTTATTAACATAGAAAAACTATCATGATTTATATCAAAATTATTGCAGTGCCTAAATTACTTATCCAGTTCATTTTAATCATAGAAACAGTGACTAAACAGATAGAAACAAATAACCGTAACCGAGCATTGATTAAGTCACCGTCAATCGTAACAGTTAAAGAGAAAAGAAATCTGTTTCACTTTCATTTAGTAGACGTTTTTCAATACCAAGGTCACACCTACACTTATCATTTAAATCTCCCTTGCATGCTTATTAGGTTTGGAATTGCTTTCTACATGTCATTATGTCACACGTCTAGCTTTGACGCAAGTTCTGTATCATGGCTAATCTAAAACTTTGCCTTTCCTTTGTATCAATGGTTTCTAATTTTAATTTTTACTGCCTCCATATTGTCAAAAACGCTTTATGTGTATTCAGTGTATCGCTCAAGATTTCTCTAAAATTTTTAATTATAGTATGGCATACTTCACGTTTATTTTTATTGATGTAGTAACCAATAATGTTACATTGTATTTAGTTGGAAGCATTAACTCTTCGGCTAGAAATACTCTAATATCAGATGCGATGTATTTATACGATACAGATTACGGCAGAAAGCAATAACGAATGCATTATATCGAAGTATCATTAGTTCCGCTCAGATTTGCTGCAAGCGACAACCTTTACTGCAGCCCTAAAGCGCTTCCCTTTCTCTGTGAATTTCAATCATCACACGATCCACTGCGTCTTTTGTTTGTAAGTGTTCATCTTCATCTTAAACAACGTACGCAATGATAGTAATATTGTAGCAATTTTTTTCATTATCATATTCGATTATTGTTCGCCAGGATCATAACCATAACAAACCAACGTGTCATTATGACCTAGCCTACCATTACCGCACTAGGCTGCATACAATTGGACCATTCTAAAATGGACTTGATTTACATTAAATCCTACACAACTGGTGTATCTTTTGGTTTGGTTGTGTAGTAACTGAATGTTGGTGTAAAACTGCGAGCTTTCGATAGCGCACAATGTTTATTTTACGTACGTAATAGCTGGAATTTAGAGAGATTCGGTTTTATGTGATAGTTGCCGTTGTGTAATTTGAGACAGTTGGTGTAAACTACTGGCAACATTGTTAAGAATAGGGTTGCCACTAGTAAATTTATATTTCTTAATATTGTGCTAAACATAATAATTACTGTCCGTAATATACTCAGACCACAGCAATCAGCATGAAATTAAGGTACTTTAATGTTTCAATGCAATATTTAGTGAACAATAGACCGTCATAGGTATTTCTGATGACATTCTCGGAGGGGCATAGTCAATCAATACAATAGCATTGATTATTCCGACGCTCGCCCCGTCGCAAGTGAGTGCATTAGGGTGTCTATTTGGGGTTTTTCTCAAAATTCCCTCCCTAAAGACCATCGTTCAATACGCCCTTCACACAGTATTAAGATGAATGAATATTTATAAGGAATCCTGAGATTCTTTTTAGAGTATACAAGCAATTTTATCGGTTTTGAAGACAGCAAGAACATGTGGCTTCTGCCCCTGATATTATGCAAAAGTTTGTTACTGTGTTTGTTACTCTTTCATGCAATTTGGTATGTAAATAGCTGAATTTCGAGAATAAATACCACATTTTATTCTGAAATTCCCACATGATCAGAATAAAACCCTAAAAACCTAAGTCAAGAGATATGCATCTTTGCTCAAGTATTCTTCATACCACTATAATAAAGATTATATTGTAATCGAGAATCCCTTTGGGAATTTAGCATTTTCTTTTTAGTCTAAAAATTGTCGGACTCCCTTTGATTTATTGCTTTTTTAATGTATAATGACTTGATGGCCCCGAAGGAAGATCAGCGCCGTTCGCAAGACGACAGTTTTTGCTGATTTGGGACCATTTTGTGAAACTCACATTTTTATTTCATAATTGTTTTATTTTATTTGTTTTTCTCCATGTCTGTCACAAATAAATGTTTTCTTTCTTTCTTTCAAAATCCCGAAGTTTCAATTCGACTGTCAGCCCCTATAAAAATCACAAACTTTAATCAAGATTTTTTCAAACACTATACAACGTAACTTTTACTTTTTAGGGTTCCGTAGTCAACATGGAACCCTTATAGTTCCGCCTTGTCTGTCCGTCTGTCTGTCTGTCCGTCCGCGGCTAAGCTCAGAGACTGTTAGTACTAGAAAGCTGTAATTTGGCATGAATATATATAAAAGTCACGCTGACAAAGTAATTAAATAAAAAAAACTAAAAAATTTTTTTTTAGGGTACCTCCCATACACGTAAAGTGGGGGGATTCTTTTTTTCTCGACTAACCCTATAGTGTGGGGTATCATTGGATAGGTATTTGAAAATAAATAGGGTTATTTTAAAACCATTTTTTGCTAAAGTGAATATTGTCGGAGATATTCACTCCAAAAGTTCAAAATTTTGTCCCCCCCCCTCTAACTTTTGAACCGCACGTCTAAAAAATATGAAATAATCACGTAAGTTAAACTTAATAAAAAATTTCTAGGAAAATTATTTTCAACTTAATCAGTTGAGCAGTTTTTAAGTTTTTGTAATAAAAATATTTCTAAACTAAGATTGTAATTTAACCGCCATTGCCAGCATTTATTTCTTTAAGTACCTATGAGATCACGCTAACAGTGTCTTCTTTCAAATAAAAAAAACATACTTATTACATCTGAAAAACAATCAACATACATACTAGTTCTAGTAGACTGTTAGATTAGTTACCCAATTCGCTGATAGATGGCGCTGTACCGCCGACTTTGGGACCAAAACAACCAAATTAATAAATAAAGTATGCAAAGATTTTTTCGTACCTGCTACGGAACCCTATCTTGGGCGTGTCCGACACGCTCTTGGCCGGTTTTTTGTTTGATAAAGTTGACAGTTAAGTCGATTTGTAGCAATTTTAATTTTTGTAATACTGCGGCAGATCTAATGGTTCAGATGGACGAAGCCACGGGTACAGGCTGGTTGTAAATATTTATAAATATAGGAGAACTTATTGAAAAAAAAACTATGCTTGGTTATCCTCCATTTATTCATTGTTTTAAGACAAAGCCTTTGTGCGAATTCCTCTTTTGTTGGGAGATAGTTTTAATTTAAAACCAGAAGGTTTTTGCGGGTAACATTACGTACCATTTTTTTTCTGAATGAAAAATGCTTGATGGTTGTTATTCTGAGGATTCGAACGCTTTTGTTAGTCATAAACAATACTCTACTAATCTATTCCATGTTCCTTCAACCATTTAGGTTTAAGTATATCTATTTATTGTTAGTTCAAGGACAAATATTGCAGTGGATGACCTAAATAAATATATACCTGACGATATATGAAAACTTTAGGTATTTAAGTTCCTTAAATTCGTACAATTCATCATCATTACTTCTATTGTCTCAAACGTAACCGCAGTATTTTAATGGTAACATGCGCAAGTGATTGGTTAATTTAGGAAAAATAAATTATGAAAAAAAATCAAAGGTTAGGACAAATCATAAAGTAGGTACTTAACATTTCAAATCTAGATAGAAAAAACACGCTAAATTCACCGGCATAACAATGTGCGACACAAGCGCACGTTAGTATAGACTATTTTGAGGGTCATTTAGCCTGCCAAATACAATAATAACCACGTACCTTTGACCTTCTCAATAACTCGATGCGTTAAACAAAAAGATTCACAACAAAACCAACCATTATTCAAATCAAATAATCACGCCGCTTTCTCGCAGCGTCAAGTGAAATGGATTGGTCCAAAAGTTTAAAGACAAATGAATATAGGCTACGTTGCATCATCAGATGTAATTAGAAGAGTCTATCCGTCATATTTTCTAATAACATTTACTGGAACTGTTACTACCGTGTATAATTGATTGGCGATGCTCGCTGGTGTAATATGTGTGAAAGATACGGTGAGCTACATGGCGGAGCGAGCTCGTGTAGTGTTTTGACAGAACAAGCGTTAGTATTAAAGTGCGCACAGTTGAGATTATAAATATCGGAGTTGTCCTGGTTTAGAAAATATATCTTTTCCACAGCTCCGAAGGACTGCAGACCTGTGTAGGCTTTGTTTTTCTTTCGGTTTTAGGCACACCGTTCTAAAAACACGAAACATTGAATTATGGAAAACATTTTAAACATGAAACTACCGTGAGACTCACTCATAGTGAAAATGTACGGATCACAACCGTCTTAAAACGAGTTTAACTCGACATGTTTCCGTATATTTTCACTATGGAAAACATATTAAGTATGTATATTTTGACATTCCTGTGTTTTAAACGAATAACACATTAATTTATTGAATCAGGCGTTACTTTGCGGAGGTCCATATTAATGAAATGAAACAATTACTTTGCTCACCCGCGACCTTACGCAAACATTTCGCGGGTGAGAAATTAATTGTTTCAGTTCATTGAATAATACATTTTTATTTCTTTTAATAATTAAAGCTACTGCTGCTCATGCAATATTTAAGGCACATTTGGTTAACAATACCCAGCGATACGGTAACAAAACTAATCTAACTAGACTGGTAAAATGAATAGCTACCTAATTCTGAAAAAAAAAGGTAGCAGCTCTACATTTTTAAATGTTAACGTCCTCATAATTACAGTACTTACTTAACTTAGTATGTTTTGTCAGCTAAGGAAATACTACCTTAAATCCATCCTTATATCCTTACCAGACTGGTTAGGTTTATTAGATTCTAAACCAATAACAATAACTTTCTTAGAAATGCGAACTAGCTAACGACAACGCAGACACAAAGTTAGATTATCTTACTGAGAACCTTAATATAAGACACCAGATTGTATTACGCCAGACCACATAGTATGTCGACGTGACATATCTTATGACAATTTCTTGATAAACTAGGTTGTATCCATTACACGCAAACGTAAGCGAGAATGATACAAAGTTTATTATAATTGAAAACTAATATATTTTTTAACGACCGCTTTAGCCTAGTTGGTAGTGACCCTGCCTACGAAGCAAGAGGTACTGGGTTCAAATCCCGGTAAGGGCATCTATTTGTGTGATGAGCACGAATATTTGTTCCTGAGTTATGGATGTTTTCTATGTATTTATCTATATAAGTATGTTTATCGTCGTCTAGGACCCATAGTACAAGCTTTGCTTAGTTTGGGACTAGGTCGATTTGTGTAAGATTGTCCCCTAATATTTATTATTATTATTATACTTCGTTATTTGTAGCATTCGAAATAAGGTCAACAATCTGGATGAGTCTTTTTATTGAAAAACGCTATTTAAAAAATAATAGCTAGTACTTATGAATCCAAAAATATGTGAATGACTATTATGTCCTTATTAATTGTTACATATTTGCTGTAATTTATTTTTCAAAAGTGTTTTTCAATAAAAAGACATGTCAAATCGCTTACCATCTTTCTAAATGCTAAAAAAACGAAGTTTTTTTTTTTTTTATGTTAGTGAAGCCAGACAAACGAACAAGTGGGTCACCTGATATTAAATGAACACCACTGTCCATAGACACTCGCAGCGCTTTACGCGTTACCAGTGCGTTGTCGGCCCTGCAGAAAATTGTACACTCGCCTCTTAAAGGCACCCAGGTCGTAACTCGATGGGAAGACCACAGCGGGAAAGTATGGCTTTTATCCGCGGCTTCGCTCGCTTCATTACATTTTGGCAATTAATTTCCTGTTGGAATTCCCAAAACTAACATCGTATTCGTCATTCAATCGTTAGTCTTGTCAAATTTTATTACTTAAGCCCAACAGTTCAGATTATGGGATTTTGGGACTGATGGCCGAAGGGGCAAAAAGGTTCTCGAGTGGCGTCCACGGACCGGAAGACACAGTGTACGTAGGTGCTCCTATATGATAGAGCGTCGACCTGGCTAATGCTGCGGGATTGCGTTGGATGCGGATGGCGCGCGGCCGATCTGTTTGGCGAGCCTAGGGGGAGGCCTATGTTCAGCAGTGGACGTCTTTCGGCTGAAATGATGATGATAATGATGATTCCAATCCCGAGGGAATGTCAGGATAAAAAGTAGTCTATGTGTTATTCGAGACCTCCAGTTACAAATCCGTCCAGCCGTTTTAACGTTTGGGGTAACACACGCACGCATGCACATAGTACGAGTACTATGGAAATATATAGAGTTACAACATTTACGCACGTTATTTTTTAAAAGATCTTCTGAGAATTTGAATGGTTCTGATATTAATAATAATATGATTGAACACAATGAACCATTTTATCGGTTTAAGTTTCAACCTCACGTCCGTCCGGATCGATATGCATTTTCTTTGTTTTCTCACATTGTATTATTTTAAAAACAATATAAGGAAGGAGCAAGCCACACAGAAGAGACGTGGGACGGGGGCGCGTCGCAGTCGCGTCGTTTGTTCGCAGGCCGCGTCTCCGCCCCGTCTCTTCTGTCTGCTTTGGATCGCGACGCTTCTATATATTTAGTATGAAAACCGCGCCGCGACTGCGACGCGCCCCCGTCCCACGTCTCTTCTGTGTGGCTTGCGTCCAAGGTTCGTGAATATAATGATGAACTTTTGTTCGATCTTTGTAGTTCTTTTGCTTTATTAGGTACTAGCCTTCCGTCCGCAGCTTCGCCCGCGATAAAATTAATTTTCCCGTAGGAAAAGGTATTTTCCCGCGGTATAAAGTAGTAATGTAGCTTTCTAACGGCAAAAGAATTTTAGAAATCGGTCCGGTAGTTTCGGAGCCTACTCAATGCAAACAAACAAACAATCAAATCTTTCCTCTTTATAGTATTAGTATAGATAGTATAGATAACATGTTAGTAGCAACGAGTGGACGGCATTCTTTGCATATACCTAATAAAACCACCAGGCCAGTACCAGGACCAGGGCGGTAGCACGCAGTGCGCGTTTGGCAGCTGCCGTGACGTGTGACTACAAGAAGAAGGGCTACGGATTAGCCCGAAGCATGTCGAGTTAAACTCGTTTTAAGACGTGAGTGATCCGTTTATTTTCACTATGAGTGAGTCTCACGGTAGTTTCATGTTTAAAATACCTAATAGGTACAAAGTGTTACAAGAAAACTTAAAAAAATCAAAGCAAATATAATTTGGCTGTTATGTTTGTCGATCTGAATTGACACAGACCAATTTAACAGAAATAGTATTGAGTTGGTTTTATGATTGTTGTCATTTCTGTGAGGAGCCCGCGTGAGAATTACGTCCCAAGCCTTCTCATGCTGATTGAAAGCCTGTGGCCTGCCGTGTACCTAAGTTTAAGAAGAATAATAATTCGAGATAATAAAAGTAAAGAATTAAGACATACATAAAAAATAGGGTACCTACTAAATAATTAAAAAAATATTCTTTGATTCTACTAAAATAGGGTAACACAGTCATATTAATGAATGATATTTGATTTGGTAAGTCATACTCATACCTACTCTTCCTTGTGTTTTCATTTTTCAATGGACTAGATATTTATAAAAGATCATTTTGCTTCCTTTCAGCTTTAGGAAACAGCCTGTAGAGTCGTGATAAAATTTAATGGTTTTGTCTCAAAAACAATAATACTATTATTCAATAAAATACGTTTCACTTATGCTAAACTGTGTATTGAGAAACTGGGTGACAAAATGCATTCATAGCGGTTATTGACGCTCCGACAGACGTGTCAACAATCGCTGAGGATAAACTAAGTGCATGAGTTAAAATATTGCAAGCGCCTATTATTTTTAACTTGACCTCGCTATTTCACGAAGTAAGTTTATCCATTTAGTTTAACATGGACTATCGCAAACCAAATTCTCAATCTGTAGGTACATATTCTTTTGGTTGCAAATAATTGGGTTAACATTGTTTGTACTTTTATCTGATAACTCGAAAAAATCGAATAAGATTCGATACACCAAAAAGCCGTGGTGGCCTAGCGGTTTGATCTATGGCCTCTCAAGCAGAGGGTCGTGGATTCCAATCCCGGCTCGCACCTCTAAGTTTTTCGGAATTTATGTATGTGCGAAATTACATTTGAAATTTACCATGAGCTTTACGCTGAATGAAAACATAATGAGGAAACCTGCATAAACCTGCGAAGAAATTCAATGGCGTGTGTGAAGTTCCCAACCGCACTGGGCCCACGTGGGAACTACGGTCCAAGCCCTCTTATTCTGACAGGAGGCCTGTGCTCTGCAGTGGCATGTATGTATATAGGCTGGGATGATGATGAAACTTATTCGATACACTGGAAAAGTAATATACAAATAATATGCAAATAAATATAAGACTAAAACAGTACCTATTTATAGTATATAAATCATCCCAGGTGAACTTTTCGCTTCGAGCCCTTATCTTTCAAAACAAACGGTATCGTCATAGTATTAAGGTTCAAATTTAATGTAATGGCTCGAAGCGAAAAATTCACCTGGGAAGACTTATACTATACCTACACTGTATTTCGCCTACCATGCTGGCAGGGGGCAGCATGCTTGCGGCATTCCCTCCCTGCACGGCTATGCTCAGTCTCTGGACGAAAAAAGACCCGGCTTTTATCTTCATAATAAACAAGAAAATTTCTGATTCACGACCGTAGTGTCAATAAGTACGTGTAGTAAGTACGTGTTCAGTTTTTTTGATCACTTAGACAGCTGCGATGTTTATGTTGACGACTGTGCTACTTATTTAGCATTCCCCGATTCGTCGATATCTAATTGTAATGAAAATCCCGGAATTTCACAAAATTCCCACAGAAGTTCCCAAAATATTCCATCGTGGTCTTCATTTACAATGTATGAAGAATAATTGTGCAAGATTTCATATCTTTAAACTCAGCTGTCATGATTTTGGGATACAGGATCCTGTGGAAATATCGGGACAAAAAATAGCCTATGTGTTATTCTAGACGTCTAGTTCCGTAAATACTGCATCTTATCTAGTTGTTTAAGCGGCAAGGAGTATAAGACACATGTACACGTATGCACGCACACACATGTAAGCTTTATTGTTTATAATATTATTAGGATAAGTAATCGAACAACAATGCAGCTAGTCTGCTATAAATGCTCTTTACCGACCAGTTCAACCTGCCCGCACTTTCGCTCCTTCTGCGTATCGGACCTTTCTCGAAGCTATTTTAATCAATTTTTATTGACATTCCAAATTCACATAGCTCGTTTTGTGGTTTTAAGTGAGCGTGGTTGATTGTAGTGAACTAACGAACTGTCTGTGAACTCCTAATGAAATTTATGTCAGGACGTGCTCAGTTGCATTTTGTTTGATTATTATTTAGCCTGCAGACCTCCCACTGCAAAAGCAAAGCAAAGCTCCCCCCATTGTCTCCATTCGCCCCGTTTTCGAGCGGTGTCCGGACAGTCTTGAAGGAACACGTCTAGTTCATAGTCCCCCCTGGTCCTATACTCTGAGTGTGTGTTTGTTGACTATTTTGAAGTGTGGCTGTATTTTCAGCTAGCAGCGATGGCGAATTTATGGTCTTGGATTTTTTTATGCAATGTTTTGAGTAGTAGTTTGTTCTATTGTTTCATTCTACTTCTGCTTAACTACTGCCCTCCTATCAACCGGGGACCGCGTATACAAAAACCTTCACCTTGTCTTAGCAAGCTTCCTTTTTCCCTTGACGGAAGTATTTAAAAGAATTTTCACGCCCCCGTTAACTCTTGAGTCGTGGGTGGGCTATTCAACTTAGAAAATCAGTTTGAATCCTATTTTTACAAGTTTTTTATTAGTTTAGTTTCTTTATTTCTTTTCTACAAATCTTACCAGCGAATTTTGCCTCGTGCCAGTAATCGTGACAGTACCTTACCTTACCTACACTGCCCCAATAACCGACACTTTCAATCTTAATTCGCAGCAATAAAGGCGACAAGCAGGGTGTCGAACACTGGGGTCAGCAAAAGATATTTTAAAAATGTTTTAGCAGATAAATTATATTCGGTCGGTAATGAAATCGTGTTTTAATCCAGATTAGACGGATTTCATTAATAACTTGTGCGATGGTTATGTTCGTTTCTCCCCTATTTGTAATACAAATAAAAAGTGTATTTTAATCCTCTGGGGTTTGGGATTACAACCCGTAGTGTATCAAGAATAGTAAGAACTATTTTTTTATTCATTATTTTTAGGGTTCCGTACCCAAAGGGTAAAAACGGGACCCTATTACTGAGGCTCCGCTGTCCGCCCGTCTGTCCGTCTGTCACCGGGTTGTATCTCACGAACCGTGATAGGTAGACAGTTGAAAATTTCACAGATGATGTATTTCGGTTGCCACTATAACAACAAATACTGAATAAAAACCAGAATAAAATAAATATTTAAAGGGGCTCCAATACAACGAACGTGGTTTTTTTGCTCGTTTTTGCTCGATATTGGTAACGGCAACAGGTAGACGCTTGAAATATTCACAGAATATTTAGTTATACTTATATTCACTTTAAAAATAAATAATTAAATTAAAATAAAACAATTATTTGAGGGGGCTCCCATACAAAATCGTGTTTTTTTTTTGCCGTTTTTATAGATAATGGTACGGAACCCTTCGTGCGCGAGTCCGACTCGCATTTGGCCGGTTTTTTAGTAAGGGTGCACTTCCATACAATTGGAACGAAACTCACATTGTAAGGAATTATTGATTAAGGGGAGCGCGGCGAGACGTGTATTTCAAAAATCCATCTAATACTGTTAATGTAAAAGTGTGTGAGTGTGCGCGCTTGTGTGTGTGTAGGTACTCCTTCACTCTAAAACGGCTGGATGGAAATGGTAGAAGTTTGGTATATACATAGATACCTAATTAGCCGTCTAGAATAACACATATAGGTTACTTTTTATCCCGATATCCCACGGGATCCATGTAATATCCCAAAATCTTAGCCTTTACCATCTCATAGAACCTAAATAAAGATCACGTGGTGACTTCATCATTATCTTCATCATCCCAGCCTGTATACGTCCCACTGCAGGGCACAGGCCTCCTCTCAGAATGAGAGGGCTTGGGCCGTAGTTCCCACGCGGGCCCAGTGCGGATTGGAAACTTCACGCACACCATTGATTTTTTTCTCAGCTGTTTCTAAATAATGTTTCCCTTAACCGTAAAGCTCATGGTAAACTTCAAATATTATTCCTCACATAAATTTCAAAAAACTCATAGGTGCAAGCCCGTACCGAACCCACCACCCTCTGCACGAGACGCCATAGGTCAAACCACTAGGCTACCACGGCTTGAATATTTATAAAAATTACGTTATTTCTCACAAATAAACCTTAATAGCACTCCATATAAATCTAAGATGACTTACGGTTAAAAACAAATTGGTCGATAATTGTAGCTTTTAAAAGTTATGTCATTTTCCATTAAAATTTGCTTGACAAATAAACGCAATCAGTGCATTAGCATATCTCCTAAAAAGCAGATCGGTCCAAGTCGGGTTTTCGGAGTTCGAATGTAAAACAGTTACAAGTAACGTATAAGGTGATCGTGACCCCACTTGCGGAAGATCTTATTTCCTTCTGTGTAAAAAGTCCTAATAAGAGTTGAATCCTTTTATAGATCCTTGACCGTGTCACAACCATTTTTTGTCACAGTTGCACAGTAAGTGGTTTTACAAAAGGAAACGTAGGATAATTAAATGAAAGTGGAACAATGCGAGTTTGCCTTTACAATTTTTTTTTAGAAATTCAACATTAATCTAGGTTACAACTTTAGTTAAATCTGAAATAACAGCTCCCCTGAATAATGAGTATGACGACGGTTAACTTTGATGATGGATGGAGTTCAAGAAGTTGGAGGTTAACTAAAAAATTAATCATACAATTATAAGGGTAATTTTCGAGACACGCAACAGAACTTTTTCCAGGCAATGGCTTTATATGGCTTACTACGATTTAACGTGGTCCAACTACTTTGGTCTCCACACTGACGTCAACTTTGGCTATGACAGAAGAAGAAGTAACTAGTTGACTACGGAACCCTAAAAAGAAGAAGGAACTCCACTCGCAGCTACAGAAGTTGTTAATCTCTGTAAATAAATAAAAAAAAAATGTGGAATGAAATGTGGAGTTCCAGCATAAAAATCTCACAATGCAGAATTATATATTTTTGCAATTACAACTGTCTTACTTTAAAAAACATTGTTGCCTTAGGTGATTTATTAAATAATTTGGCTAGCAAACTTAGCGCGTGTTTTTTCGCACCCGCCCGATTTTTGCACAATACGAAGTTTAAAGCGCATATCTGTTTCGATAAAAAAATTTAACAAATATGGACACAAGTTTCACGCTATATTTCATAATTCTTTCGTTGCGGTGTTGCCATATTCTCGTGTTCAATGAGAACATGGCGAGTTTGTCATAATAATTAAATTAAGGCCGTTAACGTCTAAAGTCTAAGTTGATCGATTAAAACGCAAAGCGTGTCAACTAGTGTTATTTATAATAACTAGTCTGATATGAATGAGGTGTTCTGTTTGGATTTTGTAAAAGCGTCTGATCCCGCGCTCCCGATGATGAAAATTAAAACAATTCATTTTAGAGATATGACACCCGGCCTCTTAAATGTGGTTCTTATCGAGACATAACTGGATACTTTTACCTAGTAGTGATAAGTTAGTGAAAAAAATGTTAAAGATTGTTGTTTAAGTATATCAGGATATCACCCAGGGTGCTTGTTTGGGGTTATAAGTGTCATCATCATCATCATTTCAGCCGAAAGACGTCCACTGCTGAACATAGGCCTCCCCCAAGGCTCGCCAAACAGATCGGCCCTGTGCCATCCGCATCCAATGCGTTCCCGCTACCTTCACCAGGTCGTCGCTCCATCTTGCTGGAGGCCTACCTACACTGCGTCTTCCGGTCCGCGGACGCCACTCGAGAACCTTTCGGCCCCATCGGCCGTCAGTTCTACGAGCGATGTGCCCTGCCCACTGCCACTTAAGTCTACCGATTCTTCTTTCTTTCTTTCTTCTTCTTCTTTCTTCTTTCTTTTTTTTCTTCTTTTTCTTCGTTATAAGTGTAAACTTATTAATTTAACTTGACTCTAACTAGCATAGTTCAATTATTTTGGTAAGCGTGTGAACTCTTATTGATTGGTAACAGAATTGATCAAGTAACACGTAATCGAATGTAAACTTTTTTATTACGAAGTTTTTATCGTCATTTAATTTATACTTAATACAAGCGACCATTAGTCAATACAGAAAGCCGGTTTGTTTGTGACTTTTAATGTTTTTGCGAGTTTTTTACATGTCAATTAGAGTGGTTTAACGGTTTGATTGCCTATGTCTCTATAGTAGTATAATTAATCATGGCATTAGTAAAAGGCTCTTAACGCCGCGATCTGATGTAAAAACAATGTATATTGGATAGATGACAAAAGCAATGGAAACTCCTTTAATATGCACGTTTTCAACTGGTTTGTTCTTTTTATCCATTAAACTTTTTACCTAAAGGTGTACTAATTACTTGCTTACTTATACTTCAATAGTGAAAAAGACAGTTCCATCCTCTTGATTGCTGCTAAAATTTGTTTTTTTTAATGGATGCTCTATAATTTAAGAGGATTATGCAATAAAAGCGAAACTAGTCGTTTCACACAAACAATTATAACGGTTTCTGTAACCTCAGAGCTACCTGATTTTCTCCTATTTTTGATATGTCGACAGTCAAAACAAACTGCAAGAAATGCTGTGACTACACAGGCCTCTTAAACCCAAGCTTTGCTTATTCCTGACAAGCAAAGACTATTACGTAACAAAACAAAGCTTTCCTATACGCTAGCTTACGGAATTCAAAGCATACTTCAACTTACGGGTTTTTAGACGAAAGCGTAACAAATTTTTGAAAAACGATTGCAACATCTAAACTAGCCCAAAATGATGTCACAATGCACTACAATCCCAGACAAGGAAGCGTTTGGTTTCTAAACGAGCTTGCTTTAATAAGGGCCTGTTGGAGTGCATCGTGGAGTAGAACGAAACGTACGCCACGCTCGCTGCAATGATGTTATGGTATCTACGTTTGAGGTTTAAGCGACAAGAGACTGGCTGAGGCTAAGAACTATTGATATCTAATAGGATCAGTATTCAGTTTTGCTATACATACATACATACACAAAATGACGCTTGTATTCCCAAATGGAGCAGAAGAGCACACGAAACGTTACATTTACGTTTCGAGGTCACTTTTAGCAATTTTAGGTTTAAAGGTAAAAGTGGTTAGTGACAGGTTGTTAACCTACAATAAGTATATCTTAACCTATGTTCTTAGTCGCTTCTTACTTACGACATCCAAGGAAGAAATGGAGAGGTGTAATTCTAAACCTGTCACCACACGGGGAAAAATTTTGCAATAAAAGTTACAATGACCGACAACCTTACTACCCCGGTAAGACATAAGTGGCCTATTCCGTTTGGCCTGTTAAACCTTTGAACGTGCAGCCCATGGTTTTGAAATGAAATTAAAATGAAATAAAAAATGAAAATGAAATGTTTATTATAGCACTAGGAGATTACAATCATTCATTATATTGTGGATCCCAATCTAGGCTGTGCCTGTATCTTGGGACCAAGACAACATGTTGAGTTTCATGAGATCCAAATGTTAGTCATAAAATGAGTATTTTCGTCTGTCAATTATCATGTTTTACTAAGATCATTAAATTTTGGTCACAAACTAACATATTTATTAGTAACGTTTGAACGCATCCTTCACGTTTTCTAGTCAATTAATTTACGCCAAGTTTTTTTTATTATGTCAAAGTCTATGTATTCTAAGAACAATAAATATTATTAATTACTATTGTTCAGTTCAGCTGTCATTTTCCAATGTAATTTCTCACGTAAGTCAATGGCGTCAAGTTCAAGAACCTCCACAATAGCAAATTAAATAATTACTGCTTAATAATGTTTATTAAGATTACTTCTATTGTACCTTTTTTTTTTAATAATTCTAGCATGTCATATTCATAAGCATGATAAACTTTGTGCATAATTATTCTGACACAGTCAAGATTTGCATAAATTTTACTAGTGAAAATATTTTTTGACTGAATCGTGTGTCGTATTATTTGTGTTGGTCAGAATATTTTGTGTGATTATTGCAGGATTATCTGTTGGGATCGCAATTCTAGTGAGCTGAATTAATTCAGGCCAAGTAAGTTTTGGACAAAAACATCTATGCTTTGTAAGTTCTGGGCGAAATAAGTTTTGGACAACTGTTTCTTCGGCCTTAACAATAGTATGCTTAAAAAAGTTTCTGCAACATTAAAACTAATTGGGAATCGACTATTATGCCAAAAATATTTTGCATAATCAAAGTTAGTCAAGTATGCCAAAAAGAAGGAACTCAATTAGAATCGTTTCTCAACAGTACAATATCAGGCTTGTAAAGTTTAACATTATCGTCTCCCATTCGATAGTTAACGTCGTCAAGGTCTAAAATTACCTTGAGTACACCCAACGTGACCCATGACCCACTAAAGGGCTTAAATTCCTTCCAATATGTGTATGGGTCAGAAGAAAGCCTTTCGCGAGCTTTCTCGAGCTTTGCACCACTGATGTGCTGTCCTCTCACTTTCACCGCAGCTTTACTCAGTATCACTCAAATCTCGTCTCATTAGAATAAAGCTCGAAGGGACAGCTACACACTGCCTTAATCCCTTCAGATACTATCTGGTTTATGGAGTAAATATTAGTTTTAATGGTGAAATGTTGTTACGCACTAGAGAGTTGTTGTGAGGATTTAGCCTGAGGTTGTGGTAGAGCTGCCAACTCTCTGTGCTTGGCCCGGAGTTTACGGGTATGAATAGTGTATATTCGGGCTACGAGTTTAATATCAATATGTTCGGGCAGCGAGAAAAAGTCATTCTTTTATTGGACTACGTTTCCTCAGTTCGTACAAGCAACGACTTTTCAACGACGTCAGTTGATTTATAATGGTTCGAGGTGTTTAAAGTGACAACTTTTACGGAATTGCCGAAAATAATAGGCGAAATGTTATCAATTCCAATAAGTATTGCATTCTTTGAGCATGTTTTGTCATTGATGCCGAACTAATGGACCAACGAGCGAAACTGCTTATCAGTCAACATATTAAAGGCGGAAAATTTTAAAAATTGCGATGATCTCCGGGTCTGCTTTTTTTTAAAGGTGGCATCCCTAGGTCGAGGTGCACTTGGTCTTTTAGCTTCGTTCGCAGAAACAATTAGATCTGGCAGTTGAATTGACTTTCCAGAATTAGATTCTGAGTCTCGACACATCTATCGATGCGGAAGCGGCCTCTGCCGATCAAAAAAGGCTTTATGTCTACGCGTTATGAGGAAATAAGACGTTGATTGGCACGGCTCCACGGGACGAATTGAGTAGAGCCGATCGACGACTTTTTCGCGCTTATTGAGAAGAAAAGATAATCATCATCATCATCATCATCCCAGCCTATAGACGTCCCACTGAAGGGCACAGGCTTTGAGATTAAGAGGGTTTGGGCCGTTCTTAAGATTATAATAGTATGTATTTTAAGAAATATCGAAACCCCTGTACTTCGACACGGGGCAGCGTGCCTAGAATGCTTGCGGTATTCCCTCGCTGCATGGCTATGCTCAGTCTATGGACGAAAACAGACCCTGAAGTCGGCAGAGATGCCGACTAATTTATCCAACAACTCGTACACAAATTTTCGAAATATTTGTGCGTATTTTAGCCACATTAGAGCCATTATTCTGTATTAGAAATCTGTATACAACGATCCACTTTAACAGCTACTAAAGCAAATATTTGCTTCTTATCTACTAGCTTTGTATTATACCTACGCAGCTTAAAGCTCTCTTGATACACGTTAATTGAAGCTTTTACTTTCAAGAAGGTTTTGTTAATTAATTAAGCCTCTCTTTTTTATTTCTTAACGTGTCGTAATCAGTTATGTAGATACGGCCAATGTTTTTTTTAATTTAAAGGTCTGGTAGATTCGGACCTGCGCAAAGTAACGCCGGATTCAATGAAAATCAGAATCTGTGACTCGTGACTTCAAGCCAGTTAAAATAAAACAGTTAATTTATTTTAAAGGAAAAAACTGAAAATAAGAATACAATTGTGTCACTTAAAATGAAGTCAAAACTACATAGTTAGTTATGTACAAAACTAATCTAAATCTAGCTTAGTCATCATCATCATCATCATCCCAGCCTATATATGTCCCACTGCAGGGCACAGGCCTCCTCTCAGAATACATTTGTAATTTACCAAGAGCTTAACGGTGAATGAAAACATCGTGAGGAAACCTGCACACACCTACGAAGAAATTCAATGGTGTGTGTGAAGTTCCCAATCCGCACTGGGCCCGCGTGGGAACCTAGCTTAGTATATGTAAGAAATTCCTACATAACTAAGTAATAAAACAAAATGCTTGGGCGCCACACATTCACATATTTAGTATCCATTTTGTAATGGTCAATTTAAGGATTGTCTATAAATATCTCGTTTACTGCGATGCAAGTAGCTCTTTTTACTGCAAATTAACGATAAATGCAACATTAATAGCCCAAAAAACGAACTACTTTTTTCCCGGTGCCAGCAAAAAGGCAACACTAAGTCATTTCCAATGCACTTCGCATCCGCGTACGTGACATAACGGCCGCCATTACAAACAAGCTTACTCATAACGAATTCTAGCCATTTAGATAAGATCTATGTAATGTCCTCTTTTGGCTAGCGAGTGACCTTAGAAGTACCTACGCAATGCGTAGAAACGTGGCTATGATTACCGGGCTTATGTCCGTGACCTGGACGTTTCTGTGCGACGAATTTTATTATGCTTAATTAATTAGGGTTCCGTAGCCAAATGGCAAATAACGGAACCCTTATGGATTCGTCATGTCTGTCTTTCTGTCCGTCCGTATGTCCAGCCACTTTTTTCCGAAACTATAAGAACTATGCTGTTGAAACTTGGTAAGTAGATGTATTCTGTGAACTGCATTAAGATGCAAACACAAAAATAGATAAAAACAATAAATTTTGGGGTTCCCCATACTTAGAACTGAAACTCAAAAATATTTTTTTTTCATCAAACCCATACGTCTGGGGTATCTATGGATAGGTCTTCAAAACTGATATTGAGGTTTCTAGTATCATTTTTTTCTAAACTGAATAGTTTGCGCGAGAGACACTTCCAAAGTGGTTAACTGATAAGAGAATGATAAAACTAAAAAAAAAATATATGATGTACATTATAGGTACTATGTAAACTTCCACCGAAAATTGGTTTCAACGATATCTAGTAAGCAGTTTTTTTAATACGTCATAAATCGTAAACCGCAATTTACCTTTCATTTTACTGCTACGGAACCCTTCATGGGCGAGTCCAACCCGCACTTGGCCGCTTTTTTTTCTGAATTATTACGAAATATTTATGTTCAGAATACCATAAAATTCCATTTATTAAGACGGCTTACAAATGAGGGACAGATCAAAAAAGGGAAAGAGCGAATGAGGCTCAAAGTCACTCAACGAGCTATGGAGAGGGCTATGTTCGGAGTTTTTCTATGGGATTGAATCAGGAACGAGGAGATCCATAGAAGAACAGGGGTCACCAACATAGCAAAACGGATTAGCTCGTTGAAATGGCGATGGGCAGGCCATATAGCACGCAGAACAGATGGCCGTTGGTGCCCAAAAGTTCTCGAATGGAGAAAACGGACTGGCAAGAGCAGCGTAGGTCGTCCACCAACGAGATGGACGGACGATTTGGTGAAGGCCGTAGGTTCAGGGTGGATGCAAGTCGCTAGAAGAGAAGAGAGAGAAAACCGTAATCCATGAAAAAACCGGTTAAGAGCGTGTCGGTCTAGTACACAAAGGGTTCCGTACCACCGTACAACATTTTAAAAAGAGTTCAGTAAAAAACGTATAAAGATCGAGCTAAAACGCTAAAAAAACACGTTTCTTATAAGTATTTGTTGTTATAGCGGCCACAATAATTCATAATCGGTGAAAATTTTTAATTACAGTTATGAGATAAATCCACAGGCTAGTGATTCGTAGAAATCAACGTGGCGTTAAGTTTAACGTCTATGTATACAGGGTTATTTGTAATTCACTAGCATCCTTTTAACCCTAAACTCCTACCATTTAAACAAATGTTTTTTGTTTTACGGCTTTTGTCATAACTAAATATTTTTGGTGTAATAACGTTTTGAAAATTTGAGATTCCCTCTTATTTTTACGATACTCTGTGTATTTGTATGGGAAAAAAAGTGCTTCATTTTAAAAAGTCGTAAAACAAAAAACATTTGTTTGAGTGATAGGAATTCAGGGTTAAGAGGATGTCAGTGAATTAAAAATAACCCTGTATGCTTAGTATAAGTTTTACTTCACCAAAATACTTCTCGATCGCGTTTACGTAAAAAAATCTATTACTATGGAAACATTGACAGCGTCTCCGCGCGCGCGCGTCCATGTTTCCATAGAATTGAAATTTTTTCGTAAACGCGATCGAGAAGTATTTTGGTGAAGTAAAACTTATACTAAGCGTACTGTATAACGCAGACATCACGTCGACTAATTCAACTAGTCGATTAACGTAAAGGTATAGTTGCGTTAACGTTAAAATCGTAGACGACCCATCGCTTCTTCTCCAAGGTCCGTCCGAATCACTACCATCATCTACTCGCGAATCTTTACATCAAGCAGCTGACATGGTTTCTTCTTTTAGTGGACTATATCATAGGCATAATCTTTTCCCATCTCCATTGATTTTACCACGTTTGTGTTCTTTCCCATCAGCCTTTGGCATTGACCATTGAAACCTGATGTTTACGGTCACCAGAAAAAATACAAAGTAACATATCAAATTGTTAAAAACGTATCAAATTCTCTCGAAGGCTATACGCTTGGACGGCGGTGACAACATAACATCAAAGGTTGACTTACATGTTACTTATGTTACCATTTACGTGTCCACATTGAGCTTGCGAAGTTGGAGCCGGAAAATGACAACAGTTCGTTCTCACGGTCCGCTCACGTCCAGTAGAGGGAGACGTGCCTATGGGTAAGAAAGAGAAGAACGTATAGGCGTGACTTTCATGGCTGATAAGCGGCGTCTTTGCCGATATTTTTATTTTTTGTAAAGTGACGTGTCACTGCGTGAGACTGACAAGTCTTAGCATGCTAAAGGAAGTACAAATTGTTCAATGAGTAAAAAAATTGAAATAAGTATGTGAAACAATATCTAAAATTATAAAACTAGTGATCTCGGCCTTAACCATTAATTCGTTTAAAAAAAGTTAGGAGTCCAGTTGTTTTAAAATTGATTCGGAGTATTTGGCGGTACGTTACATTCGTCATCATCATTATCAGTTCAGCTGAAAGACGTCCACTGCTGAACAATTGAACATAGGCCTCCCCCAAGGTTTGCCATACCATGCCAAAGCCATGGTGGCCTACTAGTGGTTTGACCTATCAGGTACCTATAAGGGGTCCTATAGGTTCAAATCCCGGCTCGCACCTCTGAGTTTTTCGGAATTTTTGTGCGAAATCACATTTGAAATTTACCATGAGCTTTACGGTCAAGGAAAACATCATGAGGAAACCTGGATATACCAGCGAAGGAATTCAATGGTGTGTGTGAAGTTCCCAATCCGCACTGGGCCCGCGTGGGAACTACGGCCCAAGCCCTCTCATTCTGTTCTGAGAGGAGACCTGTGCCCTGCAGTGGATTTTATATAGGCTGGGATGATGATACAAACGTAAAATGGAGCTGTGAGCTAAACATAATCCACACAGTGTTAGATTTTCTTACTTATTAAATTAGATAATCATTTTCTAACCTTAAGATAATACCAATAAAGACGGTAGTTGCAAAATCGCAAACCGCTTCGTTCGCAACTCTTAAATTGCAAATCAAACGACACACCATTGCGGCACTGCACTGATAACTTTTGTGCACATTTCACGCTATTATTCGGCCAAAATACACGAAAGCATAGTGTTATCATACACGCGACTGTCATTACCCAACGGTGTTGCTACATCAAAGACAATGCGGTTAGAAGTTGGCCAGACAATGATATTGCAGACTAACGAACTTGGAGAGTCAGTTGTTTCTGAATATTGCTCGATCCCTTAGAATGCAATGCGGTTTGAGCCAAGCAAATATGATTGGGGATTCGGGGACTTGTTATATTTAATTTTTTTGAGCACAGTTAGAATTAATTAGCCGTGAAACAGTCAAGAAACGCAAGCTGCAGTACTTTGGTCACATAATGCGCTATGATAAATATGACCCGCTCCAACTCATTATGCAAGGGAAAATTCAGGGGAAATGACCTCCCGGTAGAAGGCGTACTTCGTGCCTTATGAATCTCCGGACCTGGTTCAACCTTAGCACGAGATCCTTGTTCCGAGCTGCTGTGTCAAAGACAAGGATAGCACTAATGATAGCCGACCTCCGGTAGGAGATGACATCTCAAGAAGAAGAAGATGGATTAATTAGCACATAATTAGCTGATGAAATCCTGAATCACCTTACTTCAGATGGATTTTCGAGAAAGAGTAGTTGTTGTAGTAGTGTGTGTGTTTATTACTCCTTCATGCTAAAACGGCTGGACAGATTTGGATGAAATTTGGTATGTAAATAGCTAAACGTTTAAGATACCACAAAGGTTACTTTTTATTCCAGCAATCCTACGGGATAAAGACGAAATCCCGTAATCTTCAGCGCTAGGTTTAGAAACATGAAATTTTGCACATGTTCGTCATACAAAGTACCTAAATGAAGATTACGATGTTATTTTTGGGAATTTCGATGGGAATTCCATAAAAACCCGGGATTTCAATTCGATTGCCTGGTCTGTTCTGTTATAAAATTGCGAGGACAAAGAATGGAATTTAAATAAGGGCTTTGATTAAGATGCAATATGGCAACAATTTTGCTAAAAAAAACTTAGTTCTTCTTTCGTCTGTCTCTTCTATTGCCGTATAAAAAATAAAAACGATTAAAAAAGGAACTGGGTGTATGTTTACATACAAATTATGTAGTTACAAAATTCATGCAATTTACTTCAAAAACTTACGGCGTCGTCATCTGATTTCTACTCTTTTATGTCCCGTCTACTCTATTTTTTACTTTGTGACAAATAATTAAAAAAAAACTTGATATAAAATTAAAAAAAGACTTAGTTGATGTAAAGAAGCATTAGGTATCTTCATTGAAAAACATGAAGGAAAAAAATATCGGAATAACTTCAGACATGCTTCCGCCAGATCAAACTTGAACGATGCAAATGCAGAATAGGGGAGCATTAAAATTTGGTGCACTCGAGACACTCCTTGAATGCTAAAACGTCAAGTAATTGTCGGTAAGATTAAATCGATGACATTTAGGTACTAAAAAATCGGCTAAGCTCGCGTCAGGCTCGCACATGAAAGGCGTAGAAGCCTACTACAGTTATAATTACCTTTTTTTTTTTTTTTTAAAAAAAGAAAATACGAACTTAAATTATTTATTTGACGATTTATAACGGTTTTTGTCACAAATAGCTCCTACTAGCTGATAATATTAGCTGTTATAATTACCACTACATTATTAAGAACACACAAAACACAAACTGTGTGTATAAAGTTCCCGATCCTCAGTGGGACGGGCTGGGCCTAATTCTTCTCGTTCTGAGAGGAGGACTGCCCAGCAGGGACGCCGAGAAGACCCAGCCAGGAGATATGAATGTATTATGTATGCTGGAGTCAAAGACGATGATTAAGATCTACTACTGTAACTACTGTTACTATTTTGTTCGACCTACATTTACACGAGTACAAGCAGGTGTAACCGCATCATAACATAGTATGGTAATACTTGAGCTTTAAAATATAATACTTTAAGTAAAAGTGCGACTTTCTTGTTGGAAAAAGTCGTTCTGTCGCTTCGAGCGAGATATATACGCGGTAGATATACTTATAATGGTTTTACTATTGAGTTAGTTTCTCCTAGTAAATATAAATCACGCTACATTTTGGTGTAAACTGTTTCATACTGTTCTTTTACTGAAGAACCAGCTAATACCGTGGCTTTGCATCTGTTGAAGAATAAAAATTGGCAATTTGCCAACCGTTAAGGCGTTCCAAGTTTTAAACTTTTGCACGTTTCCATTACAGAGACTTAAATAATGTATCCCTTTTTAAGAGGCATGTTTAGTCCCGGATCTCAATACAAACAGCTTAAATGGTTTCGATCCCATGAACATTCAAAAATTGGTTTAAGTCGGTTGATCATTGGTAGAAAATGTTATCACCAGTTTGTATGATAAAGCTCATTTTGGCTTTCACTTGTTTTTTTTACTTAATACCCTGTTTAGGTTGGTTTGTAGAGCCCTTTTTACGAGGATCTCTCTCTCTCTCTATTTCTCTCTTTTTCTCTGCGTGTGTGTGTTTCTGTCAGATTTGGCATGATGATTTACACACTGTCATACGAATTGCTATGAGATGACTGTACAATATCGTTTCCTTTGCCTAGCTTTAGGTGTAAGTAATTCTACGGCTTGGTAACTTCTGAGCGGTATAGTAGAGCCATTTCACGATGATCCTTCTCGTTTTCACGTTCTCTATTTGTGTGTGTGTACTTATGTGTATCTGTCTATATTTTGGTATGAAGATTTATATTTATACTGCCATAAGGATTACCATAAAATGACTCTACAATATCGATGTGGTTTCTTTGCTTAGCTTTAAGTTAATTCTACGGCAATAGGGATGTTGTTGTATTGGGAGGAAGACACGACTCCAGTAAAAGAACGCTTTATTTTAGCACTGAAAACCAGATTAATTTTCGATTAACTGCAAAATTAGATTTTTTGTTGCTTTAAAACAAATAAATAGTTGATTGAGTTGGCAGACAAGTGACGTCATAAGTTGCTATTGCCATTCAAACTCTATGGGAGAGTTGTTTTGACAGCTCATAAAATGTACGTCAGTTGATTGGTGGTGTCAACATCCCTATTCGTTTATGCATCGCACATTTGTTAAACCAGAGTTAGATATACACAGTGTTAACTTTTTGGTTTTTTGCTACAAAATGAACGCGATCTTCCATCATTTCTATTATCCCATACCTAGGTAGTTTTCAGTTTGATGAATGTTTAAATACTACGATAGTCCGACCTTGACAGTCTCCCTGCTCCCCCAAGTCGAGTGCACTTGTTTATAGCCTAACGAGACGACCCGACCGATTGATGGGACTCGCTTCGTAGGCGTTATAATATCCTATCCTACTAAAGATGTTTCGATGTTTCGATGTTTGGATGTTTGTTAGTCAATTATAGTTAAAAAATACGGATAACTCACGTCTATGATCGAGTTTAGCTGGACATGTTAGCTCTTCATCTCGGAGAATACGCTACGACGGCTGCTGCCAAACGCGCACTGCGCGCCACTGCTCTGCTCGCGCGGCTGCTCGACGCAACAGAGGCAATGATAAAAATGAGTCAATCATGCAACAATGGCTGATGAAGCTTGGCTTACAGATTGACAACGGTCTGGATTGAGACTAAGGATACCTAATAATATCCCAATTCCCGTGGGAAAGAACGTTGAAGTATAATCGGGGTAAAAATAGGTTCGTCACTTTTCGACCTTAATTCGTTGATAATAGAGTCGAAAAGTGCCGAACCTTTTCTTACCCCGACTATACCTTGGTTTTCAAGAAGACGTGTTAACTTCGTCTGCAATCCATAGATGGCGCTGTCCGAGGGAACGTTGCGCCTTAAAAATGTTACCGTGACCTTTTTTCATAGATTTCTAACACGAGCGAGGGCGCGGGATAAAACTAGTTAAAAAAACTATTTTTTTTGTACGTGGAAGTTAATAATCACACGTTATGACTAAAATTCGATTGAAATTCGTTTTACTGTGTAATTTTTGAGCACCTAGACATCTCCGACGTTTGTAATGGAATGGCATCTGCATTTCACGTTTCCTCTTGTATTGTTCAATTTTAGAATTCAGGCAAAGGAGTACACCGTACCCACCTCTTTACGGAGCTCTGTTGACTCTAATTACTCCGAAAATATAAATTAAAACAAAACTGTTCTATTTTCGAATTATTTTATTTTTAAAACTTCATACTTTGTAGCCCTGTGTAGCCAGCCAGTGTTCTTTTTAATTTCTTGCATCCACCAAGTAGGTATAAACACAGCCTCACTCTCAAAATCGTTTTAAATTCGAACGTTAACGTAGCCTATAAAGCCAGCCAGCGCAGCTGTGTGCGTACTGCAGGGATGCGATCGATAAGCTCGTCTGCGGCACTGCGGTGGTCTGACCTTGCACTTGCTATTTTTAGATGCGTTCTTCTTTTTCGGCTGTTATTATTTTACTTGTGGCATAGTTAGCGGCCAGCTTGTTGAGAGTTGTGTTCCATTTTCGGATATTTTTTAAAAGATCTTTGCATTCCTGTGCAGTTTTTAGCCAGTAATAGAGATGAGTATAGGTACTTAATGAATGTCTTAGATTATTAAACCAATGAATCGTAAAAAACTATTCAGAAATTATTGCCATGACAAAAAAGGTGATCAGGAATATATTTATTGTTGTACGGTCAGCATCAAAAGTAGCTGGTCATTTTTCTACTTTGCCGTAATTACTAATTATACAACTATCGATCACGTATGACGTTTTGCATCTATAACTGTAGATCAACAACGTACAAAAGTGACCAGCTACTTTTGATGCTAACTGTGCTTACTTCATACGCCGCATGCTTTTCAGGGGTTCAAAATCTTTCAACACTTCTTAAGCCTAGTTTACACTTGCAAGAAAAATCATCATCACTCATCGCACATAAATTTCGAAAAACTAAGAGGTGCGAGCCCGTACTCGAACCCACGACCCTCTGCTTGAGAAACCACGGCCACCACGGCCACCATTATTCATTCGATATTATTCTTTTGTAACTTATTATGCTGGCACTATACGATGGGCCATCGCGATGGTCCACTATGATGGGCTGGGTCATTATTCGAGTGTTTGTTTCGAATCACTTTCGTGGACACATTTTTGTAGAAATGGCAAAAGATTCTGATACAGTTTTTAATTATGTGGTAGAAGTACAGGTCCTCTAATAAATAACCGAAAACGCCATCAAAATCTACAGCCGATTCTTAGAAAACGTGACCACGAAAGTGAGGCGGTCGAAACGCTCGAATAATGACCCGGCTAGCGTGTGGAGGGCATAGTGGTGTCGAATGACTTATGGCGCGTGCTATGGCCGTGGAATGGTGTCCATGTCGGTTTTCAGCAGCACATCAAAGGCAACGTTAACACTTAAATCGATACCGGCAATATATTTGCCGTCAAACAGAAATGAAAGCCGATGCAAATTAGCAACACTTACGGTCCAAAATCGAACGTCTTGACAAGATTGTCAAATGGTTTAAGGGTTAAGATCACAACTGAACGACGCCATCGTTGGGCCATCGCACCGACCATTTAATGGCCCATCGTGTAGATGAGCTATTATGTTGAAGTACAGTCGAACAAAAGGTCGCCTTGACACCTTAAATGTCCATTTTGCTTGCAGTGGCTAGTGGCTAGACCCATACCAATCCATACCAATGAACTTCAACAGCTGCAAGCAAATTTGTTTTGAAACTGGGCAGGCCTCGCTTTTGTCGACTGTGCATACATTCATGTGGTTGAACAACGAATACCCTCGTCAAGGACTAATTAACCCATAATTATTCCAACAATCAATTTCCCACGAATATTTCAAACTTGGGAAACTAATTACGGCTTTTACCCACCATGACTATAAATGGTCTAAAAACTACCTACAATGACATAAAACAATGCGCGTCGCGCGTCGCCGCCTGCATGGCCTTGGCCGTCGCTTCCGTCCTCTGAGTGACTCATGACGATGGCAACCTTATTCGACCAGGTGGGGTAATCTAAAAACTAAAAAAAATATTTGTGTAAAGAGTGGACAAGATGCCAACTTATTATTATTATTTATTTAAAATATGGCTTCTGCCCCATTACAGGACAATTTCGCCAGTGTCAAAGTAAGCTCTCTTTGGGAGCGACGTTGTACGGTGATTGTAGTTTTTGCAACTCGATAGTAAAATTCCATAAACCACGTGGATACAACTTGCGCATTAAAAAATGTCAGACACGAGAGCAATATAGAATTTTGTGATCACTGTTGATTAAGGTTAATCGCCGCATAAAACACTATCAAAATTATACTTCAACTAGCCAAAGAAACAGAAATACCAAAATTATATACTTTCTACATCCGCCATGTTCGAATGCTACAAATACAGGGTTATTTTTAATTCACTGACATCCTCTTAACTTTGAATTCCTATCACTCAAGCAAATGTTTTTTGTTTTACGACTTTTTAAAATGAAGCACTTTTTTCCCATACAAATACACAGAGTATCGTAAAAATAAGAGGAAATCTCAAATTTTCAAAACGTTATAACACCAAAAATATTAAGTTATGACAAAAGCCGTAAAACAAAAAACATTTGTTTAAGTGGTAGGAGTTTAGGGTTAAAAGGATGCTAGTGAATTACAAATAACCCTGTAGAATCAAGATGCCAACTTGGGCTTCTTTTTTTTTTTGAATGAGTCGCCAGAGGGGCCAAAGACGCGAAGTCTTTGCTGTTTTTTAACTTTAGGGTAGGAAGAGTGACTTGTGCTCGGGAAAAATCCCTTCGGACGAACTGGGAATGGAGGGCCCAGACAGTGTCCGACTTGCACGGACTAAAAAACCCGGTCACAAGTCCCCTTCTCTATTGATTATTAATACAAAAAACGTGTGCTTTATATTTTGAGGAGGGGAGGGGTAGGGAGGGGACTTAATCAACCAACAGTGTCCTGCCTCAGCCATTTGCTGGAAGGAAAAACTTGGGCTTCTTGTATAATTATGCTAACAGTTTCAAATTGGCCCCCATCCACCCACAGTTTCATTTGCCAATTGAAATTTTGATCTAACTGGGGCTAAATTCAGGAACGGCCCAACACGGTTTGCGAGCGGTAACTCAATCGTTTGCGAGAGGATAGGGATGAACTGCTTTTCAGGAACGCCAAAAATCACTGGTTTGCGAGTGGTTTAGGCTGAGATTGGGATGAGCCTTATTTATTTATTTACAAAGCGAATTAACAGGAAAATAAGGCTCATCCCAAGCTCAGCCCATTCCTATTATTGCAAACGATTGAATTACCGCTCCCAAACCGTATTGGGCCCCTGAACGAACATGTCAGTTAGTATAGAATTACAAGTACATGTAAGCCTTCATCTGCCCCATCTCGTGTAAAACGTATCAGTTTCCGCTCGAACGGCTCACTGAAGCAAGTTAAAATGATTAATGTATGTATCTAAGCCTTAGATTCTAAGGTCTCTCAGGCAGGGAGGCGTGGGTTCGCACCTGTAAATTTTTCGTGTGTTAAATTACATTTGAAATTAACCGTGAGCTTTACGGTTAAAAAAACATTGTACGGAACCTTTACGAAGCCTGCGAAAAAAACAATGCATGTGTGAAGTTCCCCATCTGCACTGGCCCCGCGCGGGATCTACGGCCCAAGCCCTCTTATTCTGAGAGAAGAACTGTGCCATGCAGTGCGATGTATATAGGCTGGGGTAATGATAATGATGACGACTACTTTATTATATTTAAACTATGGTCCTTCGAGCCGGATACTAAATCAACAGCAAAAAATATACAAAACTAAACTAAAAGCTACAAATCGAAGTAAACATTTCGCATTCAAGCTTTTACGGCAGAGTGGAGGTATTTTGTTGAGAACTCTTAGTCTGAGAGGTTTCGGGGTAGCAACCGAGTGACTGCGAGTGCTCGGGACAGTGTAAACATGGCTTTAAATAAGAAATAGTGTTTAAAACTTACCTACCCTTGAAACTCATTTTGGCTACTTTTTGGTCAAAATGTAAATAGCTTACAACTACAATACAACGCTGTTTATTTTTCTCTGTTGCTTTTTAGATCCTTTTTTGAAAAAAAAAGAAAGCACGAAACATTTATTTACAACAACAATAACACATACACAGGTTAAAAATACAAACATAAACATACATAAATCCTATAGTAAAAAGGTCCTGGCTTGCTATCCGGCGGTGCTACGTATTTATTTGTTCTGTTGTCGAAGAATCGCCAGAGTCAAGGGGCAGTGGGCACTGGGCAGGGCACATCGCTCGTAGAAATGATGGCCGATAGAGTCAAAAGGTTCTCGAATGGCGTCCAGACCGACGCAGTGTAGGTAGGCCTCCAACAAGATGGAGCGACCACCTGGTTAAGGGTATTATTGTGGAAATACCTAGGCCTCAATAGATCTCTTTCAAGGCAGACATTGTCTATTTTTTTCATAGTTAGCTTGCTTTCAAGAAAATAAATAAAATAAATAAATAAATAAATATTAGGGGACAATCTTACACAAATCGACCTAGTCCCAAACTAAGCAAAGCTTGTACTATGGGTACTAGACGACGATAAACATACTTATATAGATAAATAAATACTTAAATACATAGAAAACATCCATAACTCAGGAACAAATATTCGTGCTCATCACACAAATAAATGCCCTTACCAGGATTTGAACCCAGGACCTCTTGCTTCGTAGGCAGGGTCACTACCAACTAGGCTAAAGCGGTCGTTAAAAAATGACTAACTAAGTATGTATGTTCAGTTTGGTTTGAATGTAGAGTAATTATTGCAATGATAAATTATTTATCTTAATGGAAGATCTTGAAATTAAATTATACAAGTAAGAGTATTGTTACGAGCCGTAGGGTTCGTTAGATAGATAATACGCCTTTAACGTAAAACTAATTTAATTGAACAAAAAGGAATCTCTTTCAACACTAAACTTATTCACTTAAATCACTTAGTAATCACTTTGATCTCTCTTCGATGTTTATCTCTCGGTATCTCTTCCAAAACTGACTCTGTCGGCACCTTGTCTGCCTTTATATAGGTCCAGTGAATCGGTCCACAAAGTTCGAGAACATTCCAGCTGGAACTCTCTGGCACATACGTCTAGAATATTCCGGAAACAGGATCATCTGTCTGTCTCTTTCACGAATACGCTATGCTATCCCGCTCGCACACTTTCTAGAATGTTCCGGAACAAGATCGTCTGTCTCTTTCACACATATAGGCTATCCTTGTCACACACCTTCTAGAATGTTCCGGAATCAAGATCGTCTGTCTCTCTCACACATATAGGCTATCCTTGTCACACACCTTCTAGAATGTTCCAGAGACAGGTGGACTGTAACTTGGCCTGAAACGGCCTGAAAACGGGTTTTCAGGAAATGGTGTCATGTGACAGTTAGTGTCCTGAAACGGCCTGAAAACATGTTTCAGCCTGCTGAAAATAATGCTAACTTGGGGTAATTTCTGATTTACCGTTATGTGTTAGGACTTCTTCCAGAACGGCCTGAAAACAGATTTCAGCCTGCTGAAAACGACTGCAAGTGCTACTAATTTCATAAAAATGTTTTTACTGGTTTCCCGTTGACCCATCTCCGTAACACTGCCCCCTCCTTAGACATGCTCGTCCCGAGCATCATTAGATCCATTGAAACGTGCCAATCGATTCACATGCACAATCTTGGGCAGGTTCCTGGCGTTACCCATTTTCTTTATGCGATAAGTTACATCATTAATCTTCGTAATTATTGTGTAAGGACCGTCCCAATCAGCTTGCAGTTTGGGAGATTTTCCTTTACGTCTTACAGGATTATGAAGCCAGACGAGTGAGCCTTCTTCAAAGTTCACGTGATGCATCTTCCTGTCATATCGAGTTTTTGTCCTTTCACTCATTTTGCTTTCTGACATCCTGACATGTTCATGGATTTCGTACAGTTTTTCTCGTAATTCCGCGGCATAGTCTGTTATACTCACTGGTGAATCTGGGACTCTTCCGGTGATTATATCCGCTGGCAATCGAAGCTGCCTACCATACATGGCAAGAGCTGGAGTCACATTCGAGCTCTCATGAACCGCAGATCGATATGACAGTAAAAATAACGGAATATACTTGTCCCAATCCTTCTGATGGCTATCCACTAACTTGGCCAGGTGTCTTTCTAACGTTTGATTAAACCGTTCGACCATTCCATCTGACTGTGGGTGGTAAGGCGTAGTTCTTGTTTTGTGAATTCCCATTATTCGGCACATTTCTTGAAAGAGTTGGGACTCGAAATTTCTTCCTTGATCACTGTGTATCTCTAAGGGTACCCCAACTCTACAGAAAACCTCGTTCACTAGTACTTCGGCTACGGTCGTTGCTTCCTGGTTAGGAATGGCGAACACTTCCGGCCACTTTGTAAAATAGTCCATCACTACCATTATGTACTTGTTTCCTTTTTCAGATACCGGGAAAGGTCCAGCTATGTCAATTGCAATCCTTTCCCAAGGAGCACCAACGTTGTATTGCTTCATCCCAGCTCTACTTCTGGTCTGTGGTCCTTTTACAGCTGCACAAGCTGTACATTTCCGGCACCAGTCTTCTACATCCTCGCGGCAGTGTATCCAATAGAATCTTTCTTTTATTTTCATCAGGGTCCTTTTTATCCCTAAATGTCCTCCCGATGAACCACCATGAAACATTTCTAAGATATCACGGATCTTGGATCTTGGTACAACTAGCTGTAAATGGGATGCGTCACCACGAGCATTTTCCCATTTTCGGCATAACACATCGTTGTGAAAAACCAGGCTATCCCATTGAGCCCAATAACTCTTAGTTGTGGTGCTGGTGTTGGCGATGTCATTCCACCGTGGCTTAGTATCGGAAGATTTCATCCAATCCAAAATTGGTTTAATGTCGCTATCTTCTTGTTGTGCCTTTTGTATCGCCTCCCCACACCAATCCGGACTAATGGTGTCTGTCCTGAGTAGCCTCACGTAAGCGAGGTCTTTTCCCTCGTGCCTCACGCAATATTTGCAATCAACATCACATGGCCGTCTGGACAGTGCATCTGCATTTCCGTGAGATTTGCCCTTGCGATGCTCAATCGTAAAGTCATACTCTTGCAGTTGTTCAATCCATCGAGCCACTTGTCCTTCCGGGTTCTTGAATTGTAGTAGCCATTTAAGTGCAGCGTGATCAGTTCTCAGATGGAACTTACGTCCAAGCAGATATTTGCTAAAATGTTGTAGCGTCTTTACAACAGCAAGTAGCTCCCTCCGAGTGACACAGTAGTTCCGTTCTGGTTTCGATAATGCCTTACTGAAGTAGGCTATTACTTCTTCGCGTTCGCCCTTAATTTGGGATAGTACTCCTCCAATGCCAGTCCCACTAGCATCTGTGTCCACTATAAATTTGTGCTCTTGATCAGGATAGCCTAGAATCGGAGTCTCACACAGGCGATTCTTGAGCTCTTCAAATGCAGCTTCACATTCTGCGTCCCACATGAACTGTCTTTTCTTTGTGATATCGTTCAAACGGCGATAGTCGACACAGAATCTTAGACTACCATCCTTTTTTTTTACCAAAACCACCGGAGAGCACCAAGGGCTGGATGACGGCTCAATTACCTTGTTTTGCTCCATGTCGGTTACCATTTTCTGTATTTCACTTTCGTACGCGATAGGAACCCTGCGTGGTCGGAGCCTTATGGGTGATTCCGTTCCAGTCTCAATTCTATGTTTGACTATGCCAGTCCTTCCTAAATCTCCATCATTAATTGCAAAAATATCGGAAAATTGCCGTATCAGTTTCCTTGCTTTTACCATTTCTTCCTTTGACAAGGTCTCTCTGCACGTCTCAAGTATAGCATCCAGTTGTTGTTCGCTACTGCCATGGCCTTGTGAGCTTCCTGAAGCAATCGTTCTTTGAAAATCGTAGACACCTTTCGACATTGCACCTTTTAAGGCGATTTCCTCTAAGCCACATTTGAACATGCCGCTTTCTAAGTCAATTTTGCAGCTTTGGTTTTTCATAAAATCTAAACCAATGATGCAGTCATCAACTATGTCTGCAATCACAACTTTGTGTCGGTAGAAGTTTCGACCAATTTTGAAAGTAGCGACACCCTCTCCTCGAACGGTTATGTGCTGGCCAGTAGCTGTCAGGAGTTGAATATTGCCACGTGAGGTTGGGTATCTCTCGCCAAAAGGCTTCAGAAGCTGGTACCTGATTACCGTGCGCGAGGCTCCGGTATCTAAAGTTAACTCGCATTTAGTCCCATTGACTTCGCCTTCGATGACTAAAGTGTTCCCATCTTGAGTCTGAGAAATCATGATTTTTGGGGCCGTCCTCACATTACCGGCCAGCACCTGCCCCGCGGTCCTGGCGTTTATTCGTTTCCCTGCCGCGTTTCTGCGGCCGCGCCTGTTACCACATCTGCAGCTCTAAAATCCCTGTGATGGGTTTCCACATCACATCTGGGGTCTTTTTTAGGGCATGAAAATCTCATATGCCCTACCTCCCCGCACGCATAACACGTAGGCCCGCTTCGCGGTTTTGCTTTGTCCGTCACACCTCGGACGCGATAAGACCGATAATCCCTGCGAACTGCCTCTACTTCTAATGCGTGAGCGAGTGCATCTTTTAAAGTCTTGTGATGACCGAGACTCACAGTTGTCTTCACTTCACGGTCTCTAATGCCATCTATAAATGCCTGCACTAGCATGCTGTCCACTAGAGACGGTGAGGACCGGTACGCCTTTCTAACCAACTTCTCGATTTCCAGGCACCATTGCTGCAGGCTCTCATTACCTAGCTGCATTCTGTCCTTCAACTGTGCTCGGTAAACGTGTTCCAGGTGGGAGTCACCATAACGCGACTCTAGGGCATCCTTCAGGCGTTCTAAAGTCACTTCTCCAGTCATAGTGTCTAATACTGTCAGGGCTTGATCCCGCAGCCCTAACATAAGGGCGGTTACCGCTTGTTTATCGGTCCAACCGTTCGAATCGGCTACGGTCTCAAACTGAAGCTTGTAGGCCCCCCAAGAAGAAGTACCGTCGAAAGGGGGCGCTTTTAGTTTGCCTGCAGGCGCACTAGAGGTCACAATTCCGTTAGACTTTAAACATTTTAGCTCTTTTTCCACACTTAAAATTTGCTTTTCATGCTTTAAAAGTCTGTCGTCGTGCTCTTCTACTTCTGATTTTAACTTCTCTATTTTCTCCTTGAATTGCACGCCGATTGCCTTCAAGTGCTCTTCTAAGAAAACACGAGTGTTCTTCTCTTGACGGTTAGCCTGCTCCTCTTGACGGCGAGCCTGCTCCTCTTGACGTCGAGCCTGCTCCTCCATCAAGCTACGAGTTTCCTCTTGACGTCGAGCCTGCTCCTCCATCAAGCTACGAGTTTCCTCTTGACGGCGAGCTTGCTCCTCCATCAAATTCCGAGTTTGCTCCTCTTGACGTCGAGCCTGCTCCTCCATCATGCGTTGCATGGCCAGTAGCAGACTGGACTGGTCTGTATTTTCGCTTATGGCGCGGTTGTTGTCAAAACTTTGACGACGAGCGGCGTCACGTGCTGCTTGTGCCCGCGTCTGCATCGCTGGCGCTTCTCCGCCGGACTCCTCCTGTTCGTCCCTCGGTGTTATAGGCATTTCTCTATCCCACTTCTGACACCAAATGTTACGAGCCGTAGGGTTCGTTAGATAGATAATACGCCTTTAACGTAAAACTAATTTAATTGAACAAAAAGGAATCTCTTTCAACACTAAACTTATTCACTTAAATCACTTAGTAATCACTTTGATCTCTCTTCGATGTTTATCTCTCGGTATCTCTTCCAAAACTGACTCTGTCGGCACCTTGTCTGCCTTTATATAGGTCCAGTGAATCGGTCCACAAAGTTCGAGAACATTCCAGCTGGAACTCTCTGGCACATACGTCTAGAATATTCCGGAAACAGGATCATCTGTCTGTCTCTTTCACGAATACGCTATGCTATCCCGCTCGCACACTTTCTAGAATGTTCCGGAACAAGATCGTCTGTCTCTTTCACACATATAGGCTATCCTTGTCACACACCTTCTAGAATGTTCCGGAATCAAGATCGTCTGTCTCTCTCACACATATAGGCTATCCTTGTCACACACCTTCTAGAATGTTCCAGAGACAGGTGGACTGTAACTTGGCCTGAAACGGCCTGAAAACGGGTTTTCAGGAAATGGTGTCATGTGACAGTTAGTGTCCTGAAACGGCCTGAAAACATGTTTCAGCCTGCTGAAAATAATGCTAACTTGGGGTAATTTCTGATTTACCGTTATGTGTTAGGACTTCTTCCAGAACGGCCTGAAAACAGATTTCAGCCTGCTGAAAACGACTGCAAGTGCTACTAATTTCATAAAAATGTTTTTACTGGTTTCCCGTTGACCCATCTCCGTAACAGTATTAAATAAAAAAAACAAAATGTGAAATCCTGGGTTCGAATTGAACCCACGACGAAACACAACGAAGAAGCATGAGAAGCCATAGGCTAATCGGCTAAACCTCACAAAATTAGTCATTTTTATAACACAATATACAAACATACAAACTCAAAGTACCGGTTCATAAACACTTGCGTGTCTCCGCCAATACAAATAAACACTTAATTACAAAATCGTGGGAAGTCATTTTTCTTATGCACTCAATTATTTGTTGTTTCTTTTGAAATGTGTTCTAAGAACTGTGGGTGTAGCTAATAAACTTGTGATGCAAATATTGGCGTCATTTTATTACAAAAACGATAAATTGGTCAGTTTTTAATCGAGTCAGTTTCATTAGTTGTTAAATTTTGGACGTTTTGAAATGTCTAATGGCAGCCAATAGCCATGTTTCGGAAATTTGAAATGTTTAAAGTTTTCTATGGAGCTAGCAATTTTATCAACTTACTTAAGTTGTTAATTAACACAGTAGCTGAATTTGTACGAGTATCTGCTTATAATTTCACTTTTTAATAAGTAAACTTACTTTATTTAACATCATCATGCCTATATATACGTCCCACTATAGGGCACATGCCTGCACTCAGAATGAGGGTGTGGGCCTTAGTTTCCTTGTGAGTCAAATGTGATTTTTTTATTTAAATCACTATTAAAATAACACAATAGTAATGAAAAATAAAATAACACTTATAGCCTGAGCAAAGACAAATTGTTCCCCCGATATATGCGCATTAGTGAACAAGTGCCCATCACTTTTGCCACGTTACCACGTTGGATAGCGGTAGACAACCTTTGTGCCAGGGGGCTACTAAATACGAAATTTGAAGTTTGTATTGTATCGTCGCTTTGACTCTTCTTTAATGCTATTAGCAAGAACGGAACGGCACGATACGAAGTTTCAAAATCAAATGTTGCAGCAAATTTAAAGCGAAGAATATTCCCTCTCCTTTTTAAAGGCCGGCAACAGATCAGTGACTCTCTTTGAGTTGTTGATATTTGCGGTGGTGATCATTATCCATCAGATGACCCGCTTGCTCGATTGCCTCCCTCTCATAATAAAAAAAAAAGAAAGCACCCGCACGAGCGTTAGGCCCCTTCTTCCCAATTCGACGCCCTACCTCCTTATCAAAGGCTAAATAACCTACATCTCTTTATGATCCATCGTCATTCCAGCCGAAAGACGTCCGCTGCTGGACACAGGCCTCCTCCAAGGTTCGCCAAACAGACCGCTCCTGCGCCATCCGCATCCAACGCGTTCCCGCAACCTTAACCAGGTCGTCACTCCATTTTGCTGGAGGCCTACCTACACTGCGTTTTCCGGTCCATGGACGCTGTTCAAGAACCTTTATGCTCCATCAGCCATCAGTTCTACGAGCGAGTTAATATTGGTTAACATTTTGTAGAGTTGAAAACGTTATCACCCTTTGTATGAACATGTAAGCTTATGTTTGTTCACAGGATCTAAATATACTTCAATAGTGTACTCTCAAAGTAGCCACTTTTTACCTATTGTGGGAAAACGCAAACATTCTTCGTGATTGTCTAAGTACCAAGACAATACCTATATCAGTTTTACGGGTTAAATATAGAAGATTAATTATTGCCTTCCTCTTGTCTTCTTCTTCTTGTCCTTCTTGCTTTCGTGTTGTTTTTTATAGGAACTGTTTTAAAAAATAACAACAACATAATTGGAGTGACCAAAGCTCACAAGCTTCGGAGGCTTGACCACCTCGAGCGCATGGAGGACGGTCGTTTAGTGAAGAGGGCCTACAGGGCGGCGTCCCGTTGGTCTCCCTAGATACCGTTGGGCAGATGTGGTGGAGGCAGATCTGCGCAAGCTTGAGGCTGGTGACTAGCGAGAGACGGCACAGAACCGGAATATTTGGCGTGCACTCGTATTGGAGGACAAGACACACTTTGGGTCGTTGCGCTAGAGGATTAAACAAGTTTAAAAAATGTTAAAGCACTTCTTTGGTCGATTATAAAATATTTTTATTGTATTTCCAAGGTGTGAAGAAAGCTATATCTTCCCACGCCGCTCGAAACCTCTAAAATGTTTTACAGACCATTGAGTCAGTTGATTCGTTTCGCAATTGTTTTACGAGCTATATTTTTCTTCGGATAACTATAACAGTAAGTGAAAACGCTAACCTAAAGGCCATTGACCGATGGTAACGTATTACATACACATATCACGAAATCAATCCGTAATAATTCGTCCGTGTTGTTGAGCAAGTTGAAATGAACACCCTTGCGAAGATTTTCCACTATCAATTTTATTCAAGATAGCGTGATAAGGTAAAAATCTTAATAATGGTCCTGTTCAGTCTCTATTGTTTCGCATAATTTAACAAGTCATAATGTATCATTCTTCATAATCAACGTTAGTCATAAAGTGATTTAGAACGTTTTCACATTATCCGATACCGATATCGGATCGGACTCCGATACGATATCGAGGCAAGTAAAATGTATGAAATATGTACCTGTCTTTCAGATTATCCGATCCGATATCGTATCATATTTCATACATTTCGTGTCGGCGTCCGACCCAATACCGATATCGGATCGGATAATGTGAAAACGCTCTTATTTCTGATATTTTTTTTCAAATCAAGAATTGCTCGTCTCTGTACAACGCTCCGGGATACAAATCAAATTTATTTTAGCGTCTCATTTAGTCATGCTATATTGTATGTGTGGCAAATTCCACTATTGGGATTTACCCTTGGTGCTAACACCAAGGGTGGAACTGACTTGTCAGCCATCAGCTCCCACCTACCACGATTAAGCGCGATCACTGACGCAGCAACCGAATAACTTATACATTGCGTGCGTTGTTAACTAAGCAACGTGCGGTGATCGTGTCTACCGCGTAATGCACATATAATTTATTTGGCGTGCCGCCTGTGGACTTGTCATTTTCGTTGCCAGGGTTTTAATAAAAAGTCACGCGGAATGTACAGGGGGATGCAGCCACGTTTCAGATTACATATTTGGGATTTATAAAGGACTTATGGGAAATTAGAACTGTCAGTCAATCGAGGATCTGAAATATTTGAAAAATTGCATTGCATAGATACTGAGTTGGTTGTCAATAAAAACGTGATGAAAATAATGCTGTACATACCGTAATATTCGAATTAAAATAATAATGATAAATGAATAGTACATTGTTGTAGAGGCTGGAAAGTAAGCAATAGATGGACGAGTTTGTTTGAGGGCCGACGCGTAGCGGAGGCCCTCGAAAGTACGAGTCCATCTATTGCACTTTTGGCCGAGACTAAACATTGTGCTTTTCACGACTAATGCGAGGAAATAAAAAAAGTTTCTTATAATAAAAATAAATATTTAATTAAAGTTTATGTTAATGTTTGCATGGGGGCAGTTGTAAAAACTCATTGTGATGTTTTTCCCTGGAAAGCTGATTTTAGTGTTCTGCGTCATTTCAGTCGGTTGGGAACTTAATCAAACATAGTTAGAGTTAATGTGAGCGGCTGTTGCGGCCGCTACGGCCGCTCACATAACTCGAACTATGTTTGATTTAGTCGCCGTCACGACGCGTCGCCGGTCGCCTTACCGGCCTAGTGGCCAGTATCAAAAACCACATAATTAAAAAATAAAAACCTTAACCTTGCAGCGCTTAAAAAGTTTAATGCTGTGGCGTTTTTCATACTTAAAAAAATTAAAGCATTTTGTGCATATTATGCGTTTAAGGAAAAAAAACACCTCATTAAAGTCATGAATGACGCATTCTCATTGGTCAATTGAATTTCACATGCAGCAGACGATTACTTTTGATTGGTCGTTTCAGCACGCCGGGAATGAAATTCAGAAATTATCTTTGAAAAAGTCGTATCGTATTATGAAATACATATACTGATACGACCTGTTTTCGATTAGTGTAACATTGTTGTCGTGTTTGCGCGCCATAAATGAATCAGCTGTTAAATGTACATATATAGGCAGTTTTGTGTACTGGATTTAGGTTATCTATGGCCAGATTTTCGAGCAGTGTCGTGAAAATGAGTTTATCTATCCACTTTTTAGTGTTATTTCATTGTAATAAGGTGAACCAAAACACCTGAAACTCTTATAGATACAAAAAAAAGCTGTCACACTAACTTTTTAGGGTTCCGTAGTTTTTTTGTTTAGGTTATATAGTCTCGTGCCATGCATGGTGTTTTTATATATTTGAAAAGATGTTAACTAGATAGCAATGGAATTGTATGCAACATTGCTGGAAAGTATATATATATATATATATATATATATATATATAGAGCTCCAGCAATGTTTACTTTTTTCATTGTACTTAACAATTACGACTTTTACAGATATTTTTAAGAAAAATATTTAATTACTTTAAATACCGTGTAACTCCGTATATCCCAGCCTCTGATACTTGTACTAAACTATTTTTATTTATATTACACACCTACTATTTCCGCTTTCCAATAGTAGCCCGCACTACTAGAAATTCTTCGTGGGACGCCTTCGGCATTTTCCATAGTTATCTGCTATCCACGCGTAGGAAGATTCACCTATCACCCAATCCATCAAACTACCGCCAAATACCACACCGATTGAATCCAAATCGATTAAACCTATCTAAATTGAAATCACACCAAAGGTTGTCAATTCAGGGTCGGAGCATAGAAAAGTGTAGCAGGAGCTATTTAGTTGACAAATGAGCCTTAATACAGCTGCGTAGAGTTGATATTCCTTCTAGATTGTTATTGCAGTTGAAACCTTTTTTTGTTTTTAATGGACGTATTGTCATTCAGTAGAGGAAACTAGGCGGATGCGCTGCGGCCAGGGAATCGCAACCGTTGGTTTAGCCATTATCCGCCCTGTTTGGAGCTTAAACCGCTATATTTAATAATTGAATTAACATAAACGTTAGGTAGTTGCATTTCGTTGTGCGAATATGGAATTTTGATTGTGCATTTGGTAAATGTCAGCCTTTGAATTAGATGGTCTGTCTGTTATATCAAGCTTTAGTTTAACTTGCAATATTCGATAAAGAATATTTTTATTGTATTGTACTGTTTGTATGTAAGTTGAAATTCATTTGTAGTGATCGGATTCTTTTGATATTAACCACGGTTGTAGGATGACAACGCAGTAAAATACCTTGTAACGTAGAAGTTTAGCAAAATTCCTCCTTATTTATTACAAACATCATAAAGGGAAGTTCAATATTCAAGCAACATTCTGAACATGACGATTTTATTCCCTGACAGGGTAGACTTCTCTTATGTATTATTATATTTGATTTATATGCGTCATTTTTGTGATCGGCACATACCCTGTGTTAAATTTGCATATTTTTAATTATATGTTTTGGTTAAATAATATAAATAAATTATTTTTTTTAATTAAATATACAATTTTCATCTCTCTAGATCCAGGGCTTTACGATGGGCGTTGATAATAATAAGCCAGGACTTTTATTTTAACATAGAAACTTGTAAATGTCAAGTGTGCTATTTTTCATTCAGAATAACTACATCATATTAATTCTTATCATCTTACAATACAGGTACCACACAACAATGTTGTTTAAAAATAACCCTTAATTATACCAGCATTGAGACTATTAAAGTGTAGCGTTTATGGACCACTGTTACCTTTTCATGCAACCCCATCACGTGTCACAAATCAAAAAAAAAATCAAAACGTTTATTCTGCAAGTAGGCCGCAAAGGGCTCTTTTACATGTCATTTTTTTTAAACTACCAGCGCTTTCGTAAGGACCATCATTGCCAAGAAGAATGCGCCGCAAGAAACTTGGCAGAAAGTCATCTTTTCAAATTAAAATATAATAAATTACAAATTAAAAAAATCTTACAAATATAGAATTAAGTAAATAAAAAAAAATTATATAAAAAAACACAATAATGGATGTAATTACAATAATTAGATAATAATACATAATAAAAGTTGAACATGACTGTCCTTTCTGTAGAGATCCAATGAAGGTGTTATAATATTTAGGCTTTCTATCGCAGTCTGATCAAACAGATAATTTCTTCACGTTAGATTTTATCTACATATTTCCGTCCAGAACGAATTTGATTCGACAAATTCCTGGTTTATTTACTTATTAATTTACTATCAATATCAATCTGATCAGTTGATCACTGTAGAATTCACTTAAACACAGTTGTGACGTTTGTTCCAAAGTTGAAACATAGAAAGTGTTGCCATACTTTTACAATTTTACTTCCTCGACCGATACAACACTAAACAATCAAAGAAAAGGTTTTTGTAGACTGGCAATTTGATCATCACCACTTTAACTTGACCTGGCTTAGAGCGTGGTTGGTGCGCCGTCAAGGTTCAAATGTTTATGGTTACGTAGTGAAAAGCGAACGTAGCGGATATAAAGGAGAATTAGCCGTATGATTGCGGGTACGGTAAAGCGGCACAATTATTTTTTAGCAATAATGAATGGTACTCCCACTGAGGTGTGATAGTTCATTCACACACGCACATGATACTATTATTTAATCTGTGACATTTGAGACGCGTTTTCGTTGTCGCACGTTACGTTTTAAGTCAATAAATGAACTGGCTTTTTTTTACCAAGTTCAAAATTCGAACTTCATATCGTGCCGCCCCGCTCAGAGAGTGAGAAAGACTGTATAATACGAACTTCAAATTGCGAATTTTTCAATTGACCGTTGTAAGTTATAACTTACGGGTCTTCAAGAAGGACATTTCTTTATCAATATGATAAATTTCAATGTAACAATATCTTGAAGGCAAAACTTGTAACTGTTTTTCTTCTTCCAAAATTTCAACTCGCAAAATGCCACGTAATATATATGGACATTAAATTTTATTACAACTTTTCTGTGCTTAACACTTTCTAAGTGAAAATTATACCCATGTTACTTTACATAAAACATACCAAAATTGTTTGTACGCTGTTTTCTGACTCCAACGCAATGTGCTTTTGTATAGTCGCCCAAGTAAGTGCTTTGCCATTTTTAATGACAGTTCCTAGATCAGAATAAAAACAATAAGGCTGATTGTCTCGTTGACTTGTAAGTGAAAATAGCCTTTGATGTTTTAAGCCTGCAACTGACATTGAAACTTAGGGTGGTAAAGGAATTTCATGGTCGACTAAACCTTCTTAGAAAATTATTTCTGTTTATACATATCGGTTTGAGGCCAGCCACCTCCGAACTTTCCGAAATTTATGAGCAAAACATATTTTTAATTTAATTTTTTTTCCATGAGCGGTGAAGGGAAAGATCGAACTGCATACACTTGTGAAGAAACACCGTGGTGTATGTAAAGTTGTTAATTCGAAATAGACCCGTGTGGAAATTACAACCCAAGCAGTAAACATCCCAAATTGTCATTGGGATGTGTATATGCTGGAGATGATAGTATTTTCATTGAGGTCAACTAAATTACGAAAGTCTTCACGAAAGTTCGTGTTTTGCCCTATCTTTTCTAAGGTCAATGGAAACATGCGACACACAATACGGTACACTAGCAAGATGAAAGTGATATTCGGCACCCACTCACTCTTCTGCGATCTAGTTCACCTTAATCTACCTTTGGTCAACCAAAATAGGCCGCTTTTTATGAACACGTTAGCTTTTGTTTTGCGAATGTGAGAATGTGTGGGATCTTGGTGTGTTACTTTTTTTTTGTTGAGATTTATCAAAATAAATGGCCAGTTCTTTTTTTGGTGTGGGTAATATTATTACTGGCTAGATAGAAAAGAAGCCATTCGACAAGTTAAAATTTCATGATTAAATTAAAAAAAATACTGGCTTATTCATTTATATTATAACCAGCAAAAACGTAATATACCTAATGCCAGTTAACACAGTGATGTCAGAGTGGCGTAAGACTGTCAAATATGTGTCCATATTTTGCTAAAAAAACCTGTCATAAAACATATGAACAAAGCATAAACAAAAAACGGAACAAGGAGTGTTAAGCGCAAGTAAGTAGGGTTGTCTGCTTTTACATTAAAATAAATTTTTGCAGTGAATATTTAACATTTTTGAAACAAGATTCTTTTACTGTTTGTAGACTTTGCTGACTACATAACATTCAACTCAAATTTTATATTACCGAACATTGCGAGGTAAATAAATGCTTGCAAAAAATACAGATTTCGCATGAAGATGCATCAATCTACCCCGAAAACAATAACCACATTTTGTTCAGCTTAGTTAAAAACAAATTGAAGACGACCCAAATGATGATGTAAAAACATTACACTCATAATGCATTTGTTACACAACCCGAATTGGCGCTTACTCCGTTATAATGGACAATAGAGGTCCAGTGTGGCACGACCTTAATTCCCAAAATGGCGGCATGCCGCAATTTATAACTGGCCGGCACGCGATTGGATAAAGAATTTGAAAAAGGAAGTTGTTTTATAACCGTTTTTGTGATCGATGGGCGACGCGAAGAAAAATAACGTATCTCTTAATTTGGTATAATATAGCCAATTTTTTTTACCTTATACGGAGGAGACTTTATTTAAATGATCTTGCTAAATCTCACTAACTAGCAATGAATCAAATGCTAAATTAGCACCAGAAACATAACGATGAACTAAAATTCTACAAAAAAAATAATTTCGACACAATCTTCTATAACTCGCAATTCACTGACCATAATTATTATTAGGTATATACCACATTCTATAACCTATAAGTACTTAAGTAAATCAATATTACAAGAAATAATTTGTAAACATTTTTATACCAAGCCATTAAGCTATTGTTGCCCATGTCGGATATAAAAACAAGTGACGCTGCAAAAACTTTAACAAGCCTCTTCATAATTTCTTGCGTTTCTTACATCATAATAGACAGCTCATGTCAAAACAGGAATACATTACGGAAACAAATATGATAATTAGAAACATGTAAGCACTAAAATGGTAATTAAAGTATTCTAATAACAATTGACTTGACTAGGTATCGCGAAAGTAAAACAAACGACACTCTGCAAAATTTTATCTACAGAATAAGTTAGAACATTTTCATTACGTAACGATGTAAACGCTTGTGGTAAGTTGATAATCGCGTAAAAGGTATATGATACCACGCTACGAATTGTAATATCCATTTAGACTATAATGGTGGCTAAGCCTTATGAAATAAGGACGTGAAGTGTGAAAGTGCGTGTACAACTAAAGACACCGATTATGGTAATGAGACTAAAAGCTGTCCTGCGACACTACTATACTATGCCTGGCTTATACAATTAGCCTTCCGCTATGCGTATAACCAACGTCATAATAAACTCCATAGAAATGTCCAATGTTCTAGCCCTAAATTTTCCCAGCGTTAGGTAACTTTCTTAAAGTATTAGTTGCTATTGTCACTCCTAATACTTGTTGCTGCTGTAAAGAGAATGTTTAGCAACTTTCAGTGACTTACGATACAAAGTTTTCTCAGTTCTAAAGTGGGCATCACATAAATCTTATTGTTATTATCTGTAGAATAATTTAGGACTTCAATGTTCGCGGTTATATCAAAAAACACAGTACATTATTAGAATACACCAAGATGTTCGAAAGGAAGAGATGAAAGATGAAAATAGGATTCAGTGTTAATTACCAGAACTCGACAAATGACATTTTATCGTAGTTTGTACTTACCTATGTATTACTTGGGAATGGACAAGACAGCGTCTAGTAGCCTATAAGGCGCAAGCCACACAGAAGAGGCGTGGGACGGGGGCGCATCACAGTCGCAGCACCCCTTGTATCAGTTTTCATACTAAACTTATAGAATCGTCGCTATCCAAAGCAGACAGAAGAGACGGGGCGGAGATTTCTTCACGATTGGCTTACCGTTCGAACTTTGAGAAAGTACCACGGATTAATAGTTTGAAACGTGTCTGGCATACATCGGCTACTTATTCGTGTGTGTCCCGTGTATCTTTTTTTAATAATTATAGACATTATTATTTAAATAAGATGCTTACAGTCAGCACTCGTCTCACGGAAGCTTAAATTTAAAAAAAAATGAGTTAGGTTTGCCGACGCTAACCATCAAAAATTGGTCTTCAATACGCCAAATTACGCCGCCAACTTATTTCCAGCGATTGTTAAACCCGTGAAAGGACATGTCTCCAGCCTTGTTCTCAAACTGTAAGTATGGTCAAGGGCCGACAGACGTGGAAATCGTTTGTTCACTGCAACTATTGTCTTTTGTTCAGTCTGTTACGGCTTTAATTTAAAGATGGCAACGAGAATTTTAAGCGGCGCGTAGAAATGTTGCCTTGACTTAAATTTTGGAATTAGTGTTGCCAGTGTGGTACCGGTTTTTAGGGTTGCGTTGTCGAAACGATAAAAATGAAATCTTAAATTTCTTAGCTCGGGCTCTCAGAACTATTAGCCTTGGGAAAGGCTTATGTTCAGCAGTGGACATCTTTCGGCTGAAATAATAATGATAATCAAATCATTTGTACCGCATTATAATAAACAGTTTAGAGCAAAGTACATTAGGAAATTTACACGATAAGCAGTGATCGGAACTCTGGGTGCAAAACTTTAACAAAACTTGCCAAGCGGGCATGAAACCAGTGCTTACAGACATGAAAATATTAATAGATTACTGAAAATCTGAGATTTCGATATAGAGTTAAATTGAACACTAATCTGCCAATAATATTCTTATTTTTCTTGGTTGTAAATTCTCCTTAATGTCAGCTTTACAAGTTTTGTTAAAGTTTTGCACCCAGAGTTCCGATCACTGACGATAAGGTATGAGCGGCCTAATAGTTCTAGAGTCATCTCTTTCAGGCAAATTTTGAAAACAGAACAAACTATTTCAAAAACAGGTAAAGTCGGGATGATTTTTCTTCTCGTTTATGCCATGGACAAATACCACATCCCCACACACACACAGTTACAAACTAACACTCGGTAGTTGGATAGATCGTTAAAAAATTTGCGTGTTAGCACTAAGCATTTTCCAATTTAGGGAATTAAATTTGTATTTGCAAAATATTATACTTTAATTAAAGAGTCGTTCACATTAAAGTAGCTGCCTCAAAACTGCACCGTATTTCACTAAATACAAACAAGGTCATTGAACCCGTGGACAACAGTTACGACGGTGTCAAAAGTATGTTCAAATAAAGGGATTTCTCCAACAACAGTTTCACTTAATACCTAACTAGCTACGAAATGCTCATACATTTTAATATTTCGTTGAAAGGTCGCTATGGGTCGCTGGATGAAATTTTGTCAGATTTTGCTTTCTGTTTCGTTCAAAGAGTTTTTAAAGTTAAGTAAGTGTTTAACCACAGATTGACAGACAATGTACAGTCAACCAATTTGATTTCTAGGCCGCTATAGAACCATGTCTTAATGAATCAATTTGTTTATCTTCTACGACAGTGATTATTGCGTGATGTATGCCATGATGACATCTCGATCTTTGAGAAACATTTGTCAACGATAATGTTTAAGGAAAGAGTTTGCTTGTGCATTAATATCTAGAATTGTCGTTATCGTTATCGTTATCGTGACTCATCTGACCAGCTGTTCAGCTGCAAGGACGCGGAGGCGTTGAACTTCAGAGGCCCATTGGCGCCGAAAGCCATAAGGTAGACTCGAGCGGATACGCCGTCACAGTACCTACCGGCTTCTGGTTTGTGGCGTATAGTGGGATCTTAACAACCATTGGCCTGTAGCTGCCCGTATCGCAACGTAGTATATACCATATACCCGGGTGAACCTAAAACTTAAGGGCGCTATCTGATTCGCTAAAGATTCAGCCGACATTCCTGCCCGAGGCACCAGAGAGCCAAAGTGATAGGACAGGACTGTAGGGCGTGTGCAGTCAGGATAAGGAGTGGGAGGATAGAGTCAGCCCAAATTCTAGCATTGTAAAACCAACATGAGGAAGAGAGATACTATACTTGGTGTGTTATAGATATAGGCAGGAGATGTCCATCTATCAAAACTTCTTTTTCTTCTCATGTCATGGAGCGAAAACGTTTATAAACTCTTTACGTTTGCATGTTGTGATCGGAAAGTTGATAATCCTTTGACCCGCACTGACGTTGTAATTATCTAGCAGTTAACGCAAAAAGGTTCTATAGTGGCTACATGTGGTTAAAGATATTCTTCGTCTTAGCAATTTAAAGGAATATCTGGATTCTGTCCAAACTATCGTGATAGCTCAAACTATCACGTCATAACTTGTAATTGCCATATAAAATGTATGGGAGAATAATTTATTGAATCAGGCGTTACTTTGCGGATTAATTGAAACAATTACTTTGCTTACCCGTGACCTTAGATTTGGGTCACAGGTGAGCAAAGTAATTGTTTCAGTTCATTAGTAGGTATGGGAGAATCCTGTAGGTACGTCAATTGATCGATGATGTCATCATCTCCATTATGATTTTTTTACTAAACTTATTTTAAATACCTACCTATAGACACATTTTATCAATCCGCTCTCTAGTCAGGACGATCATAAATAAGAAAAGGAATACTATGCATGTTGCAGCCTTTTACATTCAAAGGAAACCTGATTGAACCAACCCGACAGTTTTTCAATTCTATTCATTTGCACATGCAATGCACCTGCCGCTTGCCGATTGCATCCGTCTGCTTCTCATTTGTTTGCAATTTAAATTAAACCAAGAATTGCCCATGACTTTGTCTGCGTGGAATTCCCGCTGGAAATTTGTCATGTTCCCGGATAGAAAATCCATTTTATTCTTCGGTTAGCTGAAACCCGGGTCTCCGTCTGAGAATTCGTTGAACGATATCCCGTGGAAACTATGCAATTTAGATGGACCGGAAATTAGAGAATCCTGACTACGAAGTTTGAAGTCCCGGGTTCGATTCCCGGTCGGGGCAGATATTTGTGTGAAAAATAACGAACGTTGGTGCGTGAGTCGTGGATGTTTGTTAAGATATATAAATATGTATTTATATAAGTAAGTTTATCCGTTGTCTAGAACCCATAGTACAAGCTTTGTTTAGTTTGGGACTAGGTCAATTTTGGTGTCAAGCGTCCCGCAATTTATTATTTAATTTTCCAACATAAAAACTAATTATATCCTTGATATCCTTCCTAGGAGCTCAAACTATCTTTATAGCAAATTTCGTCAAAATTAAAATCAAAACGTTTACTCTGCAAGTAGGCCGCAAAGGGCTTTTATAAGCCAAAGCCCAGTTTAGATTTGCGAGAAAAATGGTGCAAGTTGCATAACATTGCGGCGCTCCATTGACCACTTCAAACTCGTTCGCTTTACGGCCTCGCAATGTAATACAACTTGCACGATTTTTCTTGCAGGTCTAAACTCGGCTTTACATGTGACTTTTTTCTTTCGGAAGGGCCAAAAGTGCTCAGAAGAAAGCGCCGCAAGAAACTTGGCAGAAAGTCATCTTTTCAAACTTATCTAAATCGATTCAACTGTAGCGTGAAGAGGTAACGACAGACTGATAGACGGTGTTACTTTCACATTCATAATATTAGTAACAATAAGGATATACAAATATTTACACATTTACTAACAATATTTTCTTCTACAGAGCATGCCGCTGCCCTCGCCTCCGCCCGCCTAAGGCATGAGCGGCCGCGGGGCGGGCGGGCAACGCTGCCAGCTCATGCTGGAGCGTTGCCTCGCGATCCAGCTTGCCAAGCCTGGCAACGCGCCCGAAGACTTCTGGATGTATGACTCCGGCTATCTGCTCTTCCAGGTCAGTATTATAGATAAGCTAACTAGTTTTTTTTTAATTAGGCTATTTTGAGTTCTACCGAGGCAAAGCCCCTTTGCTCTACTCTCCCCTATAGAACGTGAGGTATTTGTATCGCGCATAAAAAGAATCTAAATCACCCCACCATCTCCACTACCAACGTAACAGCAATACAGCACAACAACAAGTAGTATCAAATTCGCGCTGTGAAGGTTTCGTACAAATATAAAGCTGTCAAAAATAAAAATTTATACTTCTTAGCATTTCTATGACAAAAAAAATAAGTACTTATGTATATTTTTGTGGATCACTGATTTTGTTTTTTTTTACCTGAGCTATGACGTCTTACTTATTGTCAAATTAAATATTTTTTGTCAATGGAATAACCCTGTTTAGTAGGTTTTGTTTGATACTCAATATATTTTGAAAGGTTTTGAAAGGTTCTATCTTTTGATTACGTGAACTTAGCAACTTAATTTTTATATATTTGTAAGAGACCATAACATTTTTTTCATATTAATTTCAATTTAATACCTCGTAACATAATACTTAACCACATAATCGCCTAGCGCTTTTAACTCGCATTTAATTTTGTTCCTCCGCTTGATAATTTTATGTTTGCATTTCTACTGAAACTTACATATGAATTTCAACACGATCAGGGCCTAATTGCATAACAAAATACAAGCAAATAGTATTAGTGGATTTCAATACAAAATAGCTAATACTATTAGCTTGTAATTTGTTATGCAATTGGGCCCAGTCTGCTGCAAACATTTTTTTCAAGGCCGTACAAATGCCAAGAAGGTAAAAAAACTTGTAACACATAAATCTGTACCAGTAAAGCACTGGTCGTCTCCGCATCAATAGAGGTCATTAAACCCATTTCTTTATCCGGCCAGCCTCGATCTACCCACGGAAACAAATGAAAGTACACGCAGTAATTAAATGTAAATGAGCTGATCATGACCTTACTCGTACCGTAAAAGGCGGAGAAACTCATTTAGATCCTAAGGCAGTAGTTCCTTGTCCTTGTTAAGATTTACCTATTTTGAGATTAGCTCTGTCTAAAAGTAATACCAAATGATGTTCGCATTTTTCTCACTTAGAATTTAGACTTTTACACCTTCGAAAATTGCAAAGTTCCCGAAGAACAGCGATAACACAATTTTGCGCAGACGAAATCAAGGAGAAAAACAAGTACTAACACATAAAAAAACAGTCCCTGACTGACTCATCGACACCTGGCCCAAACTCTTGAACCTGGAAATAACGAATAAAGGCTTTCAGAAGGACTATCAATATGGTCTACGAAATTACTTATTCACTCACACACTTATTGTGGTATCAATTTTTTAATGAAACTCGATTTCAGTGTTTACTTTAATATGCTTTGCGGAAGATGGAGCGGCAGGCCTTCTACTAGGTGGACCGACGATGTTTCAAGAGTTCTGGGTAGTGTTGAGTAAGACGTACAAGACGAGCTACATTTGTCCCGTATATGACGTCAAATGTAAGAAGGGCTCAACATTTTAAAGTGTACTAGGTACTTCAAATTTTATGTCGCAGCGACAGTCGCGTTACTCTCTCTCCGTACGAGCGACAATAACATGAAATACCATACTTGCACCTTTAACTTCAAACGTATCGCCAAGCTTCAGTACGCCTCGCCTCATTAAAATTTGAAGTAGGACATTGTACTGGTTGAGTGCAAAAAAATGCCTACTCTTACAAACTCATTTTCAAGTCGTATCCTGCCAATCACTAGTACTGCGCAACTAGTAAATGAAGGTGCCAAGTTGTTGTTTATTGTGTTGTTCAAGGAGAGGCTTTTATTCAAAACCCGACATCTTCCGGCTGAAATCTTTCTTTAAGTGACAGTTTCTATCAAGTCTTTAATGGTCGATAAAGCAAGTACGATGTTTTCAACCTGTACGCTCAAATAATATTTTTTGGATGAAATTAGAAATTCATAAGTATTTGAGCCGTGAGACTATTAAGCTACTTGATGAAAGTTTAAAGTGCCACTGCAGGGTGTTGATGGATTAGTACATTATTGTCGTGGCCTGGAAGTAGGCAATTGCTGGCTGAGTATGAGTATTAAACGGACGAGCTTGCGAGTCCGTTTAACTAATACGAAGCCAGCAATTGCTATTCCGGCCGAGACTAATATAAAGCTTTTCTCAAAAATGGTGAAGGAAAAAAAATAGAATAAACTTTCATTACATTAAATAGGTACAAATAATTGCAAATCACTTAAAATTAAATGTCATTAAACCCTTTCCCGCCTTTTTTCATTAAAAAAAAAAAACTGCAGGTGTATTTTTCTACCGAAAACACCACAAGCTGTTTCAAAGACAATAAAAAAGTCTGGAGTTCCAACAAAACAACTGATACCGGTCATTTGAGATGGCTGTATACGAATAGTGCCAACTTATTACCATGGCCGTTTTAACTTTTTGAAAAGTTTGAGACTCGACAATAATGGAATTTGTATGCGACATTGTTGTCGAGTTTATCGAGCCTGCAATGTTTTTAACTTTTTAATTTTTTTACTGACCATAATCTATGCACTTCACGTTCTGTTATGTAAAGAATAATGACAACTTTTACGGATATTTTTGAGAAAAGTATTTTCCTGACTATTATCCCGGAATCGATCATAGACAGACATGTTTATATTGAAGCTATCGTCTCAATCGCTTACAATTCGAAAAAGTTTTTTGTCAGTCGATTGAGCTGTATTGTTTAACTAAATCTTCAATGCTCAATCAGAGAATGAGAAAAAAATTCAACCGCAACATCACTTCTTCCAATTAGGGGCTCTTTTTTGGTGATTGGTATACTTTTTACATACCACCTTACTTACTACACTGGCTCAACGACCCAAAGAGGATCTTGGCCTCCGACACCAGAAAGCGCCACTCTTCCCTATTTTCCAGCACCTCGCGCCAATTGGCTGCGTATTGACATACCACCTAATTCTCTGGAAATCTTTTGAGAAATTACTCTGGCTTGATAGACAACGTATTATATCAAAAAAGCTTTCAGATCGTCTTCCTCGTGGATCTCACCATCGATGGCTGTTGTGGTCTTTTCACATTTCAATTTGATAGGGACCTTCGACATAGCTCGAAGAATTATGCAAAGTGAAGTGGAAATGGGTGGGCCACATCGTTGGAAGAACAGATAATCGTTGGAGGAAAGGTTCTCGAATGGCGACCAAGAATCGGAAGGTGGGGCGTTGGCAGAGTTCCTATTAGATGGACTGACGAAGTGACGAACTTCACGACACGACAGTTGCGGCAATCGATGGAAACAAGTGACGAGTTGCCGTTCATTGTGGCATTCTAAGGAAGGGCCCTTTGTTCAACAGTGAACGTCTTCCATCTCATAATGATGATGAAACTGACCCAAAGACAATGTAGGGATCCAATAATTAATTGATTAATTCGTTTTCTATCGTTCAACTTCCAACACATCGCTTTTAAAGAACATTTCGACCAAAATTGCTTAAAATCTTTCAACAGTGTAATCCAAAGCCAAACCTTTTTATAATTTGAATATTTGCCAATTCTATCGTAAAAAGGCAATCCCCAGCATATGCTTGTTGAATATGTTGTCTCTTCTCTTTTACATTCAGTTCGCAATCGTGAACTGTAGCATCGTGCAACGTGTGGTGCATTCGACGTGTTTATTTACTAAACAGCTGACGCTGCGAACCGTGACGTAACTCACTGGAAAAGCGAACAAAGATTTTTTCACTTCTCATGCTCTAAAAGTAGGTCAATATAGCCTTACGAGGCGGGAGTAAAGTGAGTGCTTTAGTCCCTAGGGAGTAAAAGTAATTATTTTTTTAATTCATTTCGAGTGACTTAGATAAACTCAAACAGCCAGTACTTGCTTAGTGGCAAAACAAAATATATATAAAAAAAATAAGATTGTGTAGATCATTTTCATGACGAAAATGTTACGTTCTTAGTCTACGTGGTCTTAGTTCTATACTTTTTCCGCATAGAAGGTGGCGCCATTATATTTTTTCCAGTTTGTGTATGGACCATTTCGCCGATGCGATTTTGTTATATCTGTGTCTGGTTGGAAAAAAATACTTACCGCGAAATTTTGAAATTGTTGTAGAGCGTAAATGTAAACGATTAAAATTTAAATTGATTATTCTCACAATGTCGTCAAGTGATAGTGAAAATTATGATGTCTAGCAAAGAGCAAAAGATATAATTGATAATCTTTTTTTTTTTTCTCGTATTCGAAGTGAAAAATAGAGTTTTCACTTGGAGACTATTAGTCAATATAAACCCTCGGATAAATAGACACCCTCGCTAAAGCTCGGGTGGCTAACCACCTCGGGTATATATTGGCTTCTTTTAGTCCCTCGATAAAAAATATACTATTAAGGCACTATTTGTCTTTAAATTCTGCACATAATATTGTAGTTGACATTTCATTAAGACCTACGTCAAATGCATGAAACTGTATCCATTTTAGACGTCAAATGCGAAATAATTTTAAATGTAGGCTAATATAACAAGTACTCTACTACTCTACCTACAGTACTCGTACAAATAGTACAGTAGGCTAGAATGTCGAGGGATCTACCACCGGTTCGGAATAACAAAGTCGAGAAGAATCCGACAAGAAACTCAACAAGGTATATATTTTCAAACAGTACAACACACAACAATACAACAACAACAATACAATACAACACACAATACAACAATATTATTTAATTGCGTAGTCTGGTAGCGATGAATCTAGAAATATAACTGTAGAACCGTTGACTAAAATTCTGCGTTATTTGGGCGATGGACGTGGACTTCTCATTTACTTCCGTCAATCCGGCATACTGCAGGTATTGTTTCTAATATTTTTTCCAACTACACCTGATTCCGTGAATATTCCGTTATATCAGAAAGTCATAAATCTGACACTAGTGTTTGGAGCGTGGCCTGTAGGTACTTTATTTTGGTGGTAGATTAACAAAATGGTAGTTCACTGAAGTCAGTTATTTATTGATTGCAAACACAACACTGTGTAATTATTATTATAATGCAACGTAAGGAGGTAGGTACGTTAACATGATGTGGCTATAAACAGTTGAATTTACACATATTCGATACACAGGAAAAAACATTTGGAAGGAAAATATAGCAATAAAAAGATCGAATAGTATAAATTTGGCCCCACTCAGTATAATGTTGCGGCAAACCGCATCGCTGTTTTTCAGTAGGATCCAAGAAGTATCAAAAAATTATATGATACAGAGGTAGTTGCCTGCCAGTAACAGCTTGGAACTGCGGTGGCTTACTCCACTTAAAAAACCGTTTGAAGTTTTGAAAAAAGAAGCACTTATCCTCATTACGATGTAGCCCTACCAAACCAAAGTCCTTATCCAAAATCGGCCCCACATCTTCGTAAACATTTTACCTCGACCATAAACAATAAACATCGGTGATGGCTCACGCATGGCGGCTGTTTACGCTAGCAACCGTCTAATTAGTACTACCAGATGAAACGTTGTTTAGCTAATTAATTACCGTGGTTACGCTTATACGATTACATTGTTTGGATATAAGGCTTTCTATTAAAATATTTTTTCGTGTAATTAAAACAATATTAAACCCGCGTTAGGAATACCTCACTGGAAACATTTAGAAACTTATAGTTTGGTCTGCAAAAAGAGTTTGAAAACATTTTTTTAGGGTAAAGCCAAAAACGGAACCCTTATATTTTCGCCATGTCTGTATGTTAAGGCTCAAGACTATTAAGCTAAAAACTCAGAGACTATTAAGGCTACAAAGCTATAATTATTAAAAAAAAATGTTTCAAAATCGTACTTAACAGCCTGAAACTATTTATACTAAACCATTGATGAGTATCTGGAACTGTCCAAAGCATCGATGGATCAAGTGCGTTGTTGCTATGTCCATTAGTAGCGATCGATGCAGTAATTAATTTAACTGCATCCGTACTGGAAGCTTTTAGCTTGTTTGCTTTAGGTCATAACTCAATTGAAACTGTAGCTATAGTGAACGATTTTATTTTGAGTTTGCAGTTTGATAACGTTTTAAATGGCTCGGAGGGATATACAACGTGTCACTACTCTCTGGACACAGACCGAAATCCTGAGTAGAGTTCCTTTTCAGGAATGTTCTACTTTTGTAAAATAATTAGATTAAAAAAAAATCAAAATACAATTAATAACCACATGTCAACAATAAGTAGGACATACTGACTGTATCAGTTGTTCGCAATGAGCGGTTCAGAGGTTGATCAAGTTGAAATACTCTTTAATTACCATTTATCTACATACAGTTTGTTCCAAAGTCATCATCATCAATCCAGCCGAAATACATCCACTGCTGAACATAGGCCTCCAACGCGATCCCACAACCTTAACCAGGTCGTCGCTCCATCTTGTTGGAGGCTTACCTACACTGCGTCTTCCGGTGCATGGACGCCACTCGAGAACATTTTTGCCCCATCGGCCATCAGTTCTATGAGCGATATGCCCTGCCCGCTGCCACTTCTACGATTTTGTGGCGATTCTTCGAGCTATGTCGGTGACTTTAGTTCTTGCGCGGATTTCATCATTTCTAATGCGATCCCGCAGAGAAACTCCGAGCATAGCCCTCTCCATATTGCCCTCTGAGTGACTTTGAGCTTCCTTTCCAAAGTATTAAATCGTTAATCAGTCATTTCTCCGTTAATACGTTAGGCGTTTGGTGCGAGGCTTTGCACAGAGCTTAGAAATACCCTAATCAACACGTCCTATACGTCTATGTCCAGAGGGTAGAGACACACTGTATAAGGGTCACACATTGCTTATGAAGCAAAAGTTGTCTGTTTTGTGGTCATAAAATTACCAGCTCTGAGTCAGCAAACTTAAGATTTATTCAAATTGGCCAGGCCTCCCACAGATGTAGACTTGATATTATCTAGACCCTTAACTTTTGCCATGTCCACAGGAGAGACGCGTACAACAAAATGTGTATGACCAAGGATGATATAGACTGGATTGGCAGTCGCCATAGTACGGATCGGCCGCGGTTTATGTAGTTTGATCAATAAATCTAGATGGCGCTGAAAATATAGCCAGAGGCTTTGAAGGCAAAACAATAAGACTATAGATGTTTCATATCACTACAAATGTATTATTTTTCAAAAATATTGCATAATAATACATTTGCAGTGATATGAAATATCTGTGTTTTGCCTTCAAAGCTATATTTCAGTGCCATCTAGATTTAATAATCGAAGTAAAAAAAACCGCGGCCGATCCGTACTATGGCGACTGCCAATCCAGTCTATATCATCCTTGGTATGACACATAAATTTGTTTAATATCATAGCTTTTCTTAAAGTTTGTAACAGTAAATGACCTTGGACATAAAACTAAAATGTTAAAAAGTAGTCTTTTCCAAGCCAATTTCAACACGACGACTGTCTAAAGAAAGAAGTGGAATATTTTTTAATACTTTTTATACAGCGTGACAGGGATGTTACATATAAGCAATTAATTTGACTTGCAGTAAAGAAATACTGTGCCGTTTTGGCGAGGTCAAATTACAATTGGCAGACTAATTTCCAGTTTCAAAGAAAACCCGGACGTTATTGCGTTATTGGTGCACTATAATTATAAATTACGGAATGCCGTAGGTCAAATGCATAGTGATCTTAAAATACTCGTAGCTATTACATTGTAATATGAGGATTACGTGATGGTGAGTGCAACTCAATCGGAACTAGTGATGTGGTCGATATACCGCTCTAAAACTGTTCACTGTTGGTTTGAAAATCCTGGAAAAATTCATGATGGGAGTAAATAGGTATATCAAAATAACAAGGAAAACTATAATGGCTAAGTTTGCTTGAGAATTATTATTAGTAGTTTAAGAGTAAATAGTCGCCTGACCTTTATAATATACCTACTTGCGAAGTTCCGCACAATATAAGTCAAAGTCAAAGTCAAAACTCTTTATTCAATTTAGGCATCAATTGATGCTCCTATGAACGTCGAAGAATCTACAACCGGTTCGGAAAAAACCCTGTTGAGAGGAAACCGGCAAGAAACTCAACAAGGTATATTTTTTTCAATCAGATCTACATTGTTATTAAATTACATAAATACTTAGAAAAATATTATATACCGGTAAACTTACCGGGGTTACTTTAGGAAATTTTGGGGCTACTTAGATAGATTTAAAATGGTTATAAAAACGCAAATATTCATAGCTCGATTGAGCAAATGTTGTAAAAGTTAGGTAATTTATCAAGGTAGTTATTTCACTGCCACAGATGGTTAAAAAAAATAAGGACTCGGCGTAAAAACTGTTTACCAAAGTAGCCCCTGCATTTGAAAGTAACCCCAGATTACGGTACAGACTTGTTAATACACGTCGTAACGGCTGCGGGGCCCTATATCCTGGGCGTGTCCAACATACTCTTGGCTGGTTTTTTTTCCACTGCAATTCGTTCCATGAACATTATTTTGCCTCGCTGTTTCTTTATAGTATCACGCCCCTCACTACTGAACGCTACTGAATAGAAAGTACACCTACTCTTGCTTTTGACTCGCGGGTCAACTCTGCCTTTATAAATCAACCGCTTCTTCGTGCTTCTGATGAGTTATGATCGCCTGGTACTTTGTTGCGGGCCGGGACTTGTTTGATGAATACGGGGCATTAGGGCATGTCACTGGGATGGGGAAATGGGGTCACTTGATTAAGAAATTATGTTTTTTCTTTGCAACCTGAGTAAATAAAGAAAGTTCACGTCGGTGTTCGTAGAAAAGATGCGTAAATATCGAAGTTAACTTTATTTATTTACTACAGACGACTAGGTCGTCCCGCCAACGTTTCCTAGACCGACCTAAAGGATTTGCCACACTGGATGCATTCTGCGGTCTGCGGTTTACCGTGACGATCGTACGGTCAGATCGCATATCTATACAAAACAATTTTTTATCGATATCGATATTTGTGCAATATAGAAGAAAAAAACGGTCCACTAAATAAAAAACATATTTAATACAGAATTTTAGGTCAGGGGTGATAAACGAAACAGGCTACTCCCAGAGAATGTTGAGAAATTAATGATTATCTACTCCTATCACTATCACAAACCAAATAAAATGTCATGTGCTGCTGTGTATACTGACGCGGACTTCGAAGAATAAATTGCGTCTGTCTCTATATAATTTTAAACAAACCTGACCTAAAATTCTGTAATAAATGTTTTTTTTATTTATTGGATCGTTTTTTTCTTCTGTTGCATAACTATCGATATCGATTAAAAATTGGTTCTAACACTAGCTTGATTGTGACAGACTTATATTTTACCGTGAAAATTCCGATCTCTAATGATTACCTAGTCTCAATATCTTGTAACTAAATAACGGCTTTAATATCCAGTAATATATCCCCACATCCTTGTAAATAAATACTTCAGGTTACTATTACTAAAGCATCAACATCCAAAGCTTATTTAATAAATGGCGTTTGAAAGAAAGCCAAGAATTTTTAAAAGCTTTCTTTTTGTAAGATGGCGGATGTCGTCCGCGGGTTTGAAAAGGCGCGGACAAACACATAGGAGATTTATACCATTGTTTGAGCTCGATTTATTTCATACGCCGTCTGGGCCCTGACAGGATATTGAAAATTGTGATAGGTTCTTGGTGATAGTTTTAACAGTGTTAAAGTGTTATAAGGAAATTGGTAGCGCTAGAATATCTATAGGTACGATAAATGGAAAAACAGCAAGTGGGTCGCCTGATGGTAGTTAGCGCCACTACTTATAAAATACTCGCAATACCAGAAGATTTCAGATACGTTGCCAGCCTAGAGGGCTAAGATAGAATCTAGAATCGTCTGTGTCGATAATTAGACCGGATTTCTTACGCTCCGCAGCGCTCCGCGCACGACACATTGCGGCGTAAGGACTGGTGCTCGATCAACTTATAGGATGGTGGCGTAACGATTCGTTTGAATCGACCTTGTACAAGGTCCTACAAATCGCCTACTCACTAACCAACTAATCCCTATTTTTTTTTAATTAACCTGTTTTCTCTCTCACTGCCGGGCAAAGGCATCTTCTCCATAGCTCTACTATTGCCTATCAAAGGCGAGCTCCTGCCAAAAAAAAAAGAATCTTAAACAAATACTTAGTCATATTTTGTTAATCCTTGTCTTTGGTCCAAAAAATACTCGCTTTTACTATGATAGACGTGCCCCATATCTGCCGCTAGACAAATACTCCGAACACATGTATGTTGAAACCCAACATGTGTGCCAACTACCTTGCTTTCGGCTGAAAAACATCCATTGTGAATTTCCTTTGAACTCCCAAAAACAATGAGTGTCGAACAAGTGGTCCACAATTACGTAATTATTGCGTGATAATTTATGAGGAGTTTGAAAAGGAAACTTGTTAACTGGAGTAGCTTATACAAGTTAATGACGCTAATGTGATATGTTAAATAGGTTATATTTTAAGGAATGCCGTATTTAACATCACGTTTAGTGAAAACTTAAGTCTTAGTTTTACGCGGTCTATTTAACTAAATAATGTGAATTGTATTAAGGTACCACACGTATAGCATGTCTGCGGTGTAGGGTATACAAAGAAACTGAACAGCTCCAAATGGAACAAAAAGATCGGTGTGCAGTAACCACTGCATTGAACACCTTTGCCTTTATCTACACTTTCTATTGAACAAGGTTAGACTGAATCAACTAACCTTTTTAAAAAATATCAAAAATAATCTCTGTAATAGTAGGTAATAAGTGTTGATAGACTCACAAATTAAGTAAAATCTACGCACAAGCTCTAGACAATTAAATTTCACGGTCTCGTAATATTTCTTAATGACTTGATGTCTGGCACATCGCTTTCCTCCCCCGAGGACAAGGCTTTGTTTTCGATTACACCCTTTTTTACCAGTAAATTGAATAATTTTACGTTAATGAGAACGTAGTCACGGTCTATGATTGTTTATTGTTTATTACAAAATGGCGGCGGCCAATTGTGACAGTTCTGATACGCGTGACGGATAATTCAATTAGAGAAATGTCTGGGTTAAATGTCAAGGTCGTGTGGTATTTTAACTAAGATTTGGTGGATTAAAACAATTATTATGATTTAAGAGATAGATGTAAGTCATTTTTCAGTCAAACAGCCTGATTGCTGATGAAGAGAAGGAACATTCAAAATGCTTTAGTTTATTTTGCTAATTAAGAAAAACAGAAAGGAACCCGTACTTAAAATTTTAGTGAATTTTGCTGATTCAAGAATTTATAACTATAAATTGAAAATTTTAAAAACCCCCAACGCAATTATGTCACTCGCATGTTTGAACGTTATGTCAATGCCCATTATGCGTCTAAGATCCCTTCAGCAGCTAACAAAAGAGCTGATAACTTTGAAACGGATCTAAGAACCATCGCCAAGAAACCTGCTTTCTATTAAAAAAAAACCGCATCCAAATCGGTGCACCCGTTTAAGAGCTATGATGCCACAGACAGACGCACAGACAGACAGACAGACGGACTGACAGACAGACACACACACATAGCGGTCAAACTTATAACACCCCTCTTTTTGTGTCGGGGGTTAAAAAGAGATATTTTTTTGTGTTGAGTCTCAGAATACAACATCGGAATTTTATGTCAGAAATAGCGTTTCCCTATAATTTGTCGATTCAGTTAGCAAAAAATGATAATGTGCGCCGAGACTTAGAGTGACCACATGAGTTGTTACTTGATTTCCAAGCGTTTTTCCTTCAAAACTATTAATATCGATATTAACTATAATTAAATGGTATAAACAGCGGATGTAGGAAGCAGGAAAGGATAAAAATTAAGTTAATCGCTACTCGATTTGGCCCTATGACCTAGAGTGTAGACAGTTTTGCCAGACACAGCTACTGCCAATAAAAACCTTATTTTATAAACCACGATAAACGTGAGTCATTTAATACTGGATGAATTATTCAGCGTTTTTATGGAGCTTTATTTTTCGTCATTACCGTTTCAGCAAATATTTTTAAGAGAGACGATGTCAGGGTTAACTTTGCCTCAAGAGAAAAAAAACGGAAATTTCTCGTGTAATGCCGGGAATACCTTCAAAATCAGTTAACGTTGCGGTTTTGAAAGAAAAATTTGATTTGTAAAGACATTACCGTTCATTCGAAAAATTAATAAGCGTGACAATTTATTTTTACCGTCACACAACACTAAGTACTACAACATCACACACCACTACTATCAACAAAAACCCAGTCTAGTAACGTCGGATGGCTGTGATCAAATATGATACCAAAGTGTGGTTCAAAACTACATTTTATTATGTTGAGGAGTGGACGTATTTCGGTTGAAATGATGATGACGATGACATGTATGGAAAATTCTAAGAGATAATTTGTTTTGCCAAAGCCAAGTTCGATGTAATATCTAGTTCCACAATAATTCAAGTTTTATGTAACATCATCATTGCATAAAAAATTAAGATGCGTGCAAAGAAGTATCCGTATTAAATTCTACAATAGTGTGAAATGAATTTTATCACATGAAATCTTTAAGTTAATCTATTTAGTCATAGTTCTATTGAACAGAGCGTGGTAATAAGCAATTATTAAATGAAAAACCAGTATATTCGTAACTTTTACTTTAAACATAAGGTCATCACAGGCCATTTAACACTGTATCCAGTATAAATTGATCCTCAGATTTTATTGAACGCTTTACAGGTGAGGGCTCTAGCTATAAAGGTTTTCGGTATTGAGATAAACACTACGATAATGCATATTGCTTTCTAGCGCAGCTCGCAGGCGCGTGGGAAATGCGTGTTTGTTGACGAATAGATAAGAAAAAACTTATCTTTACTTAAAGTATTTCATTCATAGCGCAAAGAAAAACTGATATTTAACTTTTAAAGACTCGCAGCGCTTGGTTTAATATTACTCTCAGTCGAATTGACACTGTTTGTATATACTTAAGTATGCTAATATAAAGTGGTCTTGAAAAAGTTCACACCGAATTTCAGCCACTTCTAGACGGGTATGTACCTACTACTAGACGGGTATAGGATGAACATGCAAATAGAATTAACAAAAAGCTCTTATTTTTTAAACACAGGTAATCATTAACCATGTTTATTAGCAACTGTTCATCTATTGCTAACCCGTAGAAACTATGCAAAGTTTTTTTTTATGTCAGAAAGGCCAGACAAACGAACTAGTAGGTCACCTGATGTTAAATGATCACCACTGTCCATAGACACCCGCAGCGCTTTACGCGATGCCAGTGCGTTGTCGGCCCTAAAGGAGAGGGAATAGGGAAGGGGGAGAGGGAGGGGGAGAGGGAGGGGGAGAGGGAAGGGGTGAGGTATTGGGCCCCCGGCACTCTCACTGACCGTACGAAACGCAAACAGGATTACTGCTGCTTCACGTCGGTGTTCTGTGAGAGGGTGGTACTGCCCCGGACGAGCCGGCCCATACGTGATGCAGCGGCTAGCTACAACATGGCTCTACCACTACTAAAAATCCGGAATAAAAAGTGTCCCATATAATAACTTTAAACTATCTGTGTGCCAAATTCATCAGAATCCGTCGAATCATTTTAGCCTGAAAGAGTAACAAACATCCATGCATACAAACTTTCGCGCTTATAATTTTTTTTTAGTTTACTTTTGTGTCCCACTGCTGGGCAAAGGCCTCTCCTCTGTTTCTCCACTCCTGCCTGTCAAAGGCGAGCTCCCGCCATCCCACATGATAGGCATCTAGGTCGTCCCTCCATCTCCTCTTCGGTCTGCCTTTATTACGGTATCCGTCACTAGGGACCCATTCATTTCATTCATTCATTCGACAGACAAGTTCGTTTATAATAATAAGTAAGATTATTCAAATAATGCAGTATAGGAATATAGTATAGGAATTCACTGCACATGTGTTTTTATTTGTTTAAGTGTTTGTCTAGTCTATTTCTAAAACTGTTCACTGAAGGTGCACTTATTACAAGTTCGGAGACTGCATTCGACGAGTTAACATCATATAGGGTAACAGGTTTTTTCTAGGGTTCCTTGGACTTGGTTGCTTGATCAATGAATGGTCTCTCTAACGCGTATTTTCACTAATATTAAAAAGGTTTATGAGTATGACGCTTGGGACATTGCAGTAGTCATGTTAAATTCTATATGTCTCAATACGGTCGCCTCGTTTTCTTCATTATTCTAATTTTGATAGATCATGCTCTAAAGGAGCTCTTCAAACGAATAATTTGTGTTGCCCTTCGCTAGCTATGATATTCTCGACATATTCAAGAGATATTTTGACGGTTTGCTTTGGTTTTGGTTCAAAAATCGGCCCCAGATTACACTGGCTCCGCCTCGTTTTCCTTTTTAATTTACGGTTTCTAACATGGCAAATAAATACTAGTACCTAATTAACCTACCACACATACCATAATACCAACATGAGGCATGCACTTTCGCTTCCAACCCATCGCACAGGAGAATTCGATCCACCGATAAATGCGCACTTCTAAATTACATCATTGATTATATCGTACTTCAATTGCCCCCAGCGCTGGGCATAAAGGGCTTGATTGGAGCCAATAAAAAATATATCATACTTTACAACTTTTTCCTTCCGGCAAGAGTGATTTCACGATTTGTTAACGCTTAAAGCGTCATTTGGACCGTGTGAGAGTTATTGTTCGGGTCGCAGTACATGGCCTTTTGGTGATTGGTCGTATATAAATGCAAAACTGCGCGGGGCCGCGATGTAACGAAAATGCTCGTTATTTTTCATATTGTCGAAATGAAGCTTACAAGTCGATGTTGTGGTGTTAAAGGGCGTTAAAAATTTAACACTACGTTATTGATAAGTACAAGTAATTTTGGTATTGGTTCACTAATATACTTAAGTATCTTTCCTATACTAATTGGTGATGTCTATTTTTTTGTAATGTATAGTAAATCGAAATGCATTTCGAGATAAATGCTTTTTAAATCGTTTTCTGTAGTTATTTAATTTTAATATAATATAATGTAATGCATTAATTACATATAAAATTAGTAATTACCTTCATTTGCCATTGAAGTAAATAAATGTCGTTAACGGTCCAAGTTGTACTTTAATCGGTGTTGAATAGCATTATTTAGAGTTCTTTACAATTTACGCGTGGTATAAACTACGGAGTTTGATTTGGACCCGCTGTCATCTAGCATTTTGACAGCGCCAGTAAAATGATACTAGTTACAGTGTACCACTACGCAAAAAATAATTAAAGGGGTTGCCTTATCGTACGCATTTAGATAGATTTAGAAATTTGGCTGTGTGGGAGCCCTCAATTATAATTTGACGTCATCAACCAAAATAGTTTCAATAATTAATTTTGAAAAAAGTAGTGAACTAAATGACAAAATATTGAAATTAGTTTCTTATAATTGACTTTTCTGTGTGGTGAAATTGTACAATGACTTGAAGTCCATAAATAGTGTTAATTGGTTTAAAAAAATAACGACTCAGGTTTTATTTGTCAAGGAAGTGTTTTGATGACACACGAATCAGAGGCGTGGTCGCTCACAATGGGCCTGAAAAGAAAGTTCAAAGTCACTAACACCGATGGAGCTAAGCTACGGGATCGAATTAGAAATGAGAAGGTGGACAGGAGAACCAAAGTTACATATCAGTACCTGGGCGACCGAGCTCTGCTCGGGCAGAAACTCGGTACCAAGCGTTTTCCCAGAGATAAGACCAAGCTAGATCAATTTTTCATCCCCGAAAACCCCCAAATACCAAATTTCATCGAAATCGTTGGAGCCGTTTCCGAGATCCTGATTATATACACCGGAGGGGTGGGGGGGGGGGTGAGAGGGGGGGGGGAGGGGATGCGGGGGAGGGAGCGCGGGGGAGGGAGCGCAGGGGTATTAAAGGGGGGATGAATATTTCATTGATTTTGCCGTAGGATGCACCGTTTTCAAGATATTTGACAAAAACACCGGAGGGGGTGGGGGGGGGGGGTTGAGTCACGTTAAACTATCGTCCGTAAACCGACTTTACAGACAACCGGCTTTTCCTGTTCTGTGCTCCCAATAGGGAACGTGCACATAGACGGTGCTGCCAACTGGTGCCATAAGGGTGCCATCAATTTGAATGTTTTACCTTGATAAGTTTGTTTTACTGTCCGCATAGTGTCTCTTCTGTCGCATTAGTGCTGCCGCCTATAGTTACTGCACGTTCCCTATAATACTTTTTCTAACAAAAAAGTAACTTTTTCTCACAAAAAAGTAACTTTTTCTCACAAAAAAGTAACTTTTTCTCACAAAAGAAGAAACTTGACGTTTTCTCATAAAAAATAAACTTAAAAAACTAAAAATCTTGAAAAAAAACGTGGACTCGAACCGAGGTCGGCTGGATCCGCGACCACCCGATTTCTAATGTGCCATTATGATCTGCTCGAAGTCGGCGAAATTTAGCTTTATATTCTAATACAAACAAAAATAGCCGGAAAACATGAGTAAAAGCGATTTTCTGAAAATGAAACATAGCTAGATCAGTTTTTCATCCCCGAAAACCCCCACATACCAAATTTCATCGAAATCGTTGGAGCCGTTTCCGAGATCCTGATTATATATATATATACATATATACAAGAATTGCTCGTTTAAAGGTATTAGATAAGTTGGAGATTCACCAGAGTCAAATGGCAGTGGGCAGGGCACATTGGTCGAAGAACCGTAAGGCTCTAGAGTGGCGACGAGACGTGGCATAGGAAGAGCCCCAAAAAGATGGAGCCATGATCTGGTAAAGGTCATAGGAACTACTTGGATGCAGCAATTGCAGAAGACGCCTTTTTTAGCTGATGTGAATAAGTGTTTTTTATGCGGTGCCCCTTTTCTCCCATAAAATTTTAAGTCATAATGTATCATTAGTCATAATCAACGTTAGTCATACAGTGATTCATTTCTGAAACGGTATTTTTTTCAGGACTTTTTTAAATGTCATCTTATAGAATGCAGTAGGTTAGGTTAGGTTTGTTTTATAACAATTCCGAAAAATAAATTCTTTCAGAAATAAATCACTGTATGACTAACGTTGATTATGACTAATGATACCTACATTATGACTTAAAATTTTATGGGAGTCATTATAGACCCGTTTTTTATGATATAAATGATTTTATTAATTACAGTTTAAATTATGCAGTATCTTAAATGTGAACTTTTTAAACTAGAGATTACAATCAGATGTTATTTCAATAATTTAATTACGTCTTAAGCACGCGCCTTGCAAAAGACTTGTTTTCAATTACTAAATAAAACTTTTTTTTTACGAATGCAGTAACAACCGATTTGTACTCCATTAAACAATCTAACGAGCAATCGATTAAAGCTCACCTACTAATGGTCTAATTCTTTCACTCGGAGATATTAAAGATAATCAAACAGCCACTAAATCATCGAAAACATTTGATCTGTTATCGCTTACGTCAGTAGCCGGGGCCGCACCAACCGCACAGGTTGCATATAATTATCTTACTAATATTATAAGCGCGAAAGTTTGCATGTATGTTTATGTATGTTTGAATGTTTATGACTCGGTCTCGCTAAAACAGTTTGACGGATTCTAATAAAATTTGGCACTCAGATAGTTTACAACTTGGATTAACATAATATATAAGGTATTTTTTATCCCGACAAAATTGAATAAGTAGTTCTAGCGGGATAGCGAAAAGAGGTAAATTTTGATTGTATTAAATAAATTTTAATAATTCTTAAAGTAATAAAAAATGTGATTAGAGTGGGTTTATTTTATCGTGGTGAAATGCGAAGTTCCCTGGCACTTAAAATAGAGTTGAAAAATATTACCTATCTAGTTGTTGCCAGTGACTTAGCTTCGCATAATATAACCACTCTGGTTTAACGATGGTCTTATATTGTTGTTATGTAAATTTGATTTATCTCTGTAATAAATAAATAAATAAATAAAATAAATAATCCCGCAAGAACTATGAAGTTTTCCGTTATAAAAAAAATATATACGCGTCGACTTGAGTACTTACCTCGTCCGTTTTTTTCGTCGGTTGAAAAGTAGGCTATATAATTAGTATTTGTATACATTTGTGATGAGGTCCGTACATATTTTATAGCTTTACTGTTTTCAAGTGGCTTATGCTTTGTTTTTTCGCTAAAAATGATTAATTATTAAGAGGCTGACAACACCTAATTTTGTTGAAATTGATGTCATTTAAACAGTTTTTTAAGAAAAACTGTTTGTTCTAGCACATCAAAAAATTATATGTTAATAATTCATCATATTTCAAAGCCCGTGGACGGACTCGATACATAATTGGACGAAATCGGCTCGATAGAAAATAATTGCAAAGATAGGTCTTAAAATCATCATTAAACGGTTCTATGTCTTTATTTTTTTGGCATATGCGTCTGCAATTAAAAACATGAAGTGAACATATTCATACCTAAACCGCTAACGAGTCATATTTCACAAATAATCCACAGTTTTTTTTTAATTCAATATTTGCCCGATAAATTTCAATATACCCGGCTGCCCAGTAATAGCGGCATCTCGTTTACTCCGATACAAATAGACAGTGTGCGCCGACGTTGGTGTTGACATCGTCTTAACACTGCACCTACGTCACATTGCACAGGTTGATATTTTGGCGGACTGTGGATGTAACCGGGTTCTATAATTTTTTGGTAAAATCGCTGTCAATTGAAATTGCGAACAATGTAAATAAACCATTTAATGTAATATCCATATTCTAGCACTTGTTTATTGTTTTGAGGATAGTTTTGTGGTAAGTAGGTATTGATTAAATAACACGCGGATTTAGCAGTATTTGATGAGAGAAAATGGAAATTAAAGACATTTTAAATACAAGGTTTGTTTACATTGTTTGCAATTTCAATTGACAGACAGTTTAAAAATATTTTTCCCGTCTGATTCATTTCCTATCTGTTTTTTTTTTCACCGTAAACTACTTAGGATTGTTATAAGCTAAACTAACCTATAGGGCTCTACAGAATAGTCCTGAAATTATTTCCTGAGTGGTTTCTAGTTTCAGAAAAAAATACAGTTGGAAAATGAATCAGTTGGGATAAATACAGGGTGAAATTCTTCGACCAACAATACAATATAATAGTAGTATAATAGATAATAGTATTGTTGATCGAAGGTGAAATTTAAATAGTGATACAAAATTAGTTTGTCCAACTCAGTTAATGCTAGTCTTAATGCGTTAACTCAATTGTTAAAATAAGTCTTTTAAAATTTAGGATCTTCATACTTTATTCAAATGAAATCACAAACTCCATGTAAGGACACTTCAAATTAAACAAGACTAATTAAAACAATTGAGTTAGTACATTATATTGTTCAGCATTAACTGAGTTAGAAACGCTAATTTTGTATCATGATTTAAATTTGACGACCAAATGGCCTAGTGGGTAGAAAACCTGACTATAAAGCTTGAGGTTCCGGGTTCGATTCCCGCGTCGGGGCAGATATTTGTATGAAAAATACGAATGTTTTTTCTCGAGTCTTGGGTGTTTAATACGTATTGAAGTGTGTATTTATCTATATAAGCATGTTTATCCGTTGTCTTGTCTAGTATCCAGAGTACAAGCTTTGCTTAGTTTGGTACTAGATCAATTGATGTGAATTGTCCCGTAATATTTATTTATCATTATTATTTATTGCAAACTGTATTTTCGGAGAAAAGGCAAAAGTGTTATCGTTATACTGTGTTTGTCTGTATGGTTAGTGTGCACCCGGCCGATTCCTATCTTCTTGCCCGATTATTAATTGGACATACGTGATTTCTACAATGGACAGCAATCGTTGCCTCAACTTACGTAAAAAGCCCTAGACCATTCGGTTTATTGACAAATAAAGTTTGAGGTAACTTTAATAGCTACTGTCATTATTAGAGATTTATTTTTATTATTTTTGACAGTTGGCTAACACTTGTCTTGGTTAACTTGCGCAGGTAGTAATTAACTGTAATAGTTTTGTGTAGAAACTTGGATGTAATCGTAGGTAAATATTATATATACTTATGACCCATTGACCTCTACACATGGTTTATCTCCCACAACGTAGGGCCTCCGTTTTTAATTACTCATTTTCATATAGCGGTGCTTCTTTCTTAGAAGATGTGACAAAAGTTATCGATAAAGAAACGCAAGCTATACCTGTGTGACACTCGGTAGGACCCTGTCACAACGAGCCTCTGCTGTATGTATCTAGATTTTTTTTGATAAGGGCGGCAAATTCTGACTGCAACAGGGTTCCACCAAGTGTCACACACGAACTTGTCAGGTATAGTACCGAAGGACGTATAGTTATACGTCTTCTAACAAGAAGAAATAGCGGAAAGCCAAAAGGCTCCAACGATTTCGCTTGGTAATTCCGCTGGAAACAAAGGCACAGGAGAATGCTGATCATGGCACTGTCCTTGCTGATGCTAGAGGAAGGCACGACTGGAAGAAATTGGTGCATCATCAGCATCATTTCAGCTGAAAGACGTCCACTGCCTTGGAGGAGGCTCGCCAAACAGATCGGTCCTGTGCCATCCGCATCCAACGCGTCCCAGTAACATTAAACAAGTCGTCGCTCCATCTTATTAGAGACCTACCTACCTACACTGCGTCTTCCGTGGACGCCACTCGAGAACCTTTCGGCCCTATCGGCCGTCAATTCTATGAGTCCTAACGAGCGAGTCAATTTAAATCTTAAACTGTATAACTAAATAGATCAAATTCCATATTTAAACATCCACTAGAATCTATGTAATGATCTGATTATTTCGTCTGCTCGTGTGCATTTAATTTTGAATCTTATAATTTTGTTACTATAGTTGAGATTTACTTGTACACTAATTGTATGCGAGCAAAAATGAAGGGGTCACTTTGTATAAAGTTTTCTTTGGATAGTGACCCGTTGCTCTTCAGTGGACAGTAGGTAATCTAAAACAAATCAAAGACAGGTGATGTAATGTGACTTCGATCAAGTTGACCGATGATTAAAGAATCTCTCATTTACTCGTACGTATAATTGGCTTTTAAAACTAATTGAACGTGAGATAATAATGTACAGTCAACTGCGAATGCCTTAATTATATGCTGTATTTAGTTCATACTTACCTATGTATGTTATGTATCAAGAGCGCTTTATAACACAAATACATAAAATCAACAGATTACATGAGAAACAGATATACAAAGGCGAAATTATCCTTCCGGAATTCCTGTGCAGCTTGGATTGTATCCTGTATAACTTTTTGTACAAATAAAATGTTACATCTGTGTATCATAATAAAATAAAAACTTTTTAACAAAAAATTAAACCACCGTAAAAACTGAAAAGCAAAAAATAATACCTTTTTTGTTTGACCTTAATCTAGGTACCAGTTTGAAGTCGGTGCCTCAGCATGAGCCAGGAGGAGTGATAGAAGCCAATCAGGTAGACGATTATAGGTCCACTCCTCCTGGCTCGTGCTGAGGCACCGACTTCAAACTGGTACCTAGATTAAGGTCAAACAAAAAAGGTATTATTTTTTGCTTTTCAGTTTTTTCGGCGGTTTAATTTTTTTGTTAAAAAGTTTTTATTTTATACTTTTTTCCCATCATTGGGTTAAGTTTTTTTCCAAATTTATATAATACCAACTTCAAGGTATACCCTATCCAATAAAAAAGAATTATGAAAATCAGACTACTCTGTAAAAAGTTAGTCAATCATCCCCTGTTTTCCTATCCTTAGGGTAGGAATATTATTTCCAAATTTAAGTGGGACTACCCTCGGGGTATTCGCTTTCCAATAAAAAAAGAATCATCAAAATGGGACTACTCTGTAAAAAGTTATGCGTGATCATACATAAAAAAAAAATAATATATACACGTCGACTTGAGAACCTCCTCCTTTTGTTTTCGTCGGTTGAAAAGCAACCTTACTGACTGATCTATCAACGCACAGCTCAAATCACTCATTTGATTGCGCTGAAATGTGACACGGAGATTATGGCGTAAGGATCCACTACGAAAGTATTTTTCAAAATTACCACGGGATAGGGAATAAATGGGATTTATAATTTCGCTTCAAAGTAGCCATATCTCCGTAATTATAATTATTAGAGACTTCAAATTTGGCATGCAAGTAGAATTTTCGTTAGGATTTTCGGAAAATCCCACAGGATGAGGAGAAAATGAGAGTTATATATTCAATTCGACGGGACCGGGACCTCAGCCAACCATGCCTAACCATTCCTTTAGGATCACATAGGCGCAGTAAAAAGGGTATTTGGAATTTCTCGCGGGGTAGAGATCGGGAGTTGACTGTAAATTTTATTTGTGCGCGGACTAAGTCGCGGGAAAAAGCTAGTGATAACATATCGTCACTACTTTGAAAAAAGCTCGTATCTCAATATCGATAATCTGGCTAATTGAACTTTACTGAGTGTGCAATTAAGTTCAGTTTGGTTTACATATTGATTTGAGATACGAGATTTTTTCAAAGTAGTGACGGTATACGTATCGCACAGACGTAGGTGTCGTTCACGTCTGATAACGAAGGCAAGATAAAAACGTATGTATGTATGTATGTAAACTCTTTATTGTACAAAAATTAGGAAAAAAAAACATTATTGACAACCGTTGAAATAATAAATAAATAAATAAATACAAGATGGAGCGACGACCTGGTGAAGGTAGCGGGAATGCATTGGATGCGGATGGCACAGGGCCGATCTGTTTGGCGAGCCTTGGGGGAGGCCTATGTTCAGCAGTGGACGTCTTTCGGCTGAAATGATGATGATGATGATGAAATAAATAAATATTAGGGGACAATCTTACACAAATCGACCTAGTCCCAAACTAAGCAAAGCTTGTACTATGGGTACTAGACGACGATAAACATGCATGTACAAAGGCGAACTTATCCCTTTAAGGGATCTCAACCAGTCAACCTTTGAGTGGATGAAAGGAGCATTTAGGAAGGGACCGACAAAGAGTACGATTTACCACGACCAATATTTCTGTCGTATTTCTCAAAGACAGTTTTTTTCGACGTTTCTTAAAAGTACATAGTTAACTAATACTGCTGGCTGACCAAGATGATCGTGCTTATCAAATCGAGGCTGACTGTACATAATAAGTCGGCAATTAAACAGATGGTGATTGGATAGAAAGCCTTTCTTGGTCACGATTCCGGATTGTTTGATATCGAAGCTATTATTATCAGAATTGTAAAGATCTTTTTTTTCTTATTGACGTATCTCTTGGATCATTAATTATTCTGTATACCTTAGTGAAGTAGAGCTGATCAATTTTAGTTCTACAAACTAAACTAATTAACCGACTTTAAAAAAAGAGGAAGTTTGTCTATGTATATTTTTTTTTTTTTTATGTTAGATAGGCCAGACAAACGAACTAGTGGGTCACCTGATGTTAAATGAACACCACTGTCCATAGACACCCGCAGCGCTTTACACGATGCCAGTGCGTTGTCGGCCCTAAAGGAGAGGGAATAGGGGAAGGGGGAGAGGGAAGGAGTGAGGTATTGGGCCCCCGGCACTCTCACTGACCGTACGAAACGCAAGCAGGATTACTGCTGCTTCACGCCGGTGTTCTGAGAGAGGGTGGTACTGCCCCGGATGAGCCGGCCCATTCGTGATGCAGCGGCTAGCTACAACATGGCTCTACCACTACAAAATATTTTACATAATTTTTTATATTCGTTCGTTTTTTTGCGCCTAACCTTCTCTAGAGATTTCTCTAACTCGCGATGTATGTCTCTCTTCTCGTTATCTTTCTTTACTAGAATTTCATTTTCAATGCAAGCTTTTTCGCTGATTGTACTTTTTGTAGACTGTACTTGCATTGTCATCCAACCTACCTAAGTATACCAAATTTCAAGTGAATCCGACAGCTGGAACACCTACATACCTAAGTACATACTTACATACATTTCAAGTTAATAAAAAGCTTTTAAAAACGCTGGATTTACACACGAAACATTTCAAATGTTCCAAGTTTTTTATTTTTAAATTTACCTTCAGCCATTATTTTTTTATCCTTAAAACTAATTAGAAAATAAATATTTGTTGAGACATTTACGGCAATTCTGGTCTGATGAAATGCTAAAAATGACCACGTAGAAGACGGTATTGGATTAAAAAGTTCAAATTGCACATAAACTATTCTATGACAAGCTATAAACATCTTAATGACGTTTTAACATCTCGAAGTAATTTATATTAATAACATCGAACAGAAGGTGACCGCTAATACCAACTGTTTTAAATTGACTCTCCTTTTAAAGTCTTCCTTCATATGATTGACAGTGTCCAAATTGATTTAAAGTAAGTTATAGAACCGTCAAAACATAACCACGGTTATTAGAAACTAGCTTACATTCGCGGCTTTGCCTTTTTTGTAAAACACCTTATCCCGTGAGAATTTCGCAAAATGCGTCCTTATTCCTTGTCTACGTCATACAGCTAAATTCTAAGCAAATTTAAGCTTTATATTATGGCCAATGAGGATTAACTTATCATCAAAACTTGGACCTGCAAACGATAATAAGATAACTCTGCATCGTGAAATAAATAAGTGATAAATTTTAAGATCTGGCCAGTCTGGCCACGACACATGTCATGTCATAAATTACATAGTGTAGTGGCAGTCTGAAGAAAAAGCCTTAGCCTATGTGGAACTGGAACAACACGTCAGCGCTATTAAAAAAATAGTAATAATATTGTATGGTAATGGCCGTCTGATATAAATTTTGTAGCTGTCGAAAGTTGCTAACATCCGATGTGTATTTTATTAATGTGAATTTACTCTGTTTCAGGTAAGGGAACACAACTGAACGATGTGTGTTAACAAAACAAGTAAGAAAATTTCATACTCGGAACCAAACAAATTACTATGCGAGAACATTTCTTTGAAAGACTTAGGGTTTATTCACACAAATAAAATCTTACCAAAAATTCTCTTTAGTTCTAGATATCGTTATTTGTACCTGCGTCCAAGTGATTATTTATACAAATAGTCTCCTAATATCCCCGTGCCTATTAATCATAATCATTTAGTCTTGACATTCGACTCGGAGAAAGGTGTTATGCAATGCGATCGCTTAGTAATTATTACCGTTTTCAATTACGAGTCGCTCGGCCAAAGGTCAGGTTTTGTGAATGGCGTGCTTTGTTCAAATTTGAACATGCTCGAAGTCGAAATTTGAATTCTATTCGAAAAACAAAAGACGCGCGCTTAGTTTAGTGACCTGGCTGGCTGGATAAAAACGTTTGGCTTATGTTTTTTTTAATAAAATAAGTGATAAAGTGATAATTATCTCAATAATGATTGAACAGTTGATGGACAGCGTCTAAGGTCCAGCTAATTCTTGGAAAATGTACAGTAGTTTTTTGTCTAACAGAATCAACCTTCTAGCTCGAAGGCATGTTTTATAACGAATAAAGTCTAAAGCACACAGGTTAAACGAAAAATTCAGAAGTGTCCTTCGCATGGTCTAAAATGTTTTGGTCCGATAATATTGAATGGCATAGGTACATATGTTTTTTGAGACAAATTATTTTTTGTATACATATTTTTTGCTCTATAATTGTGTAGTCTAAAATTTTAATTACTAAATCCTCAATATTTTTCGCGTTTGTTTGTCAACCTGTTTCGGAACAGTGTCCGTTCCTAAATTGATCGGTAAGGATTAGTGAGTGACACAGATATTATCATGCTGCACTATGCGGCCTTCGACCAAGAATTTTGCGGTTTTTGTAAACACCCAGACATACGACTTGACAAAAATACCATTTTTTGTGGCTCGACTAACACGTTTACGTGGTCGAAGACGCCTATTTATAGTGAAATAATACGGATTACTCACGTCAAAAACGATGTTCAGGCTAATCCGTAGCCCTTCTTTTTGGAGGAACACGCTACGGCTGCTACCAAACGTGCACTCAAACATGTCGAGTTAAAACTTGTATTGAGACGTGACTACGTGAGTAATCTATACAGGGTTATTTGTAATTCACTAGCATCTTTTTAACCCTAAACTCACGTTAACTCACTTAAACAAACGTTTTTTGTTTTACGGCTTTTGTCATAACTTAATATTTTTGGTGTAATAACGTTTTGAAAATTTGAGATTTCCTCTTATTTTTACGATACTCTGTGTATTTGTATGGGAAAAAAAGTGCTTCATTTTAAAAAGTCGTAGAACAAAAAACATTTGTTTGAGTGATAGGAATTCAGGGTTAAGAGGATGTCAGTGAATTACAAATAACCCTGTATTATTTCACTATGAGTAAGTCTCACGGTAGTTTCATGTTTAACGCCTATTTATAGTTAGTTAGTTTAGTTAATTAGTTAACTAAGCTCAACACTCTGCTAGAGATGACACGAAATTAAAGAAAATATTTTTATTGTCTGTGATTTGTTTTGGTTTAAGTAATTTAGTGAATTAAGTAGCTTTTATAGCGTAAAAATACGGATAGCTCATGTCTATAATCGAGTTTAGCTCGACATGTTTCGGGTAGGTAATCCGTAGCCCTTAGCGCCACCACTCTGTCCAAGAAGTAGGGCTACGGATTAGCCCGAAACATGTCGAGCTAACCTCGATCATAGATGTGAGTTATCTGTATCTTATCGCTACGAATCAGTCTCACGCTAGTTTCAAATTTACTTTTATTTTACTACTATCCTTAAATCGTCGCTTTGGGCGACAACCGTGCATTCTAGTACTCTACCTATAGTCTGAAAACTAGCTAGCTAGACAAAAGTTGAGTACTAAGTTTGCCCGGAGTTTCGAGCACTAGTACTTATAAGTACTCAATCGAGTGAACCTAAGTATCACTTCCCGAGCACGCAATCTAAGTTACAGTTAGAGTTGGCAATCGTTTATGTCCTCACTCACATAGATAAAACAAAAACCGGCTAAGTGCGAGTCGGACTCGCGCACGATGGGTTCCGTACCCATTACCTATAAATAATATAAAAAAAAAAAACTACTTACTAGATCTCGTTCAAACCAATTTTCGGTGGAAGTTTACATGGTAATGTACATCATATATTTTTTTTAGTTTTATCAATTTCTTATTTTAGAAGTTACAGGGGGGGGGGACACATTTTACCACTTTGGAAGTGTCTCTCGCGCAAACTATTCAGTTTACTTCAATATCATTTTTAAAGACCTATCCATAGATACCCCACACGGGGTTTGTTAAAAAAAAATTTGAGTTTCAGTTCTAAGCATGAGGAACCCCCAAAATTTTATGTTTTTTTCTATTTTTGTGTGAAAATCTTAATGCGGTTCACAGAATAGGTACATCTACTTACCAAGTTTCAACAGCATAGTTCTTATAGTTTCGGAAAAAAGTGGCTGTGACATACGGACGGACAGCCAGACGGACATGACGAATCCATAAGGGTTCCGCTTTTTGCCATTTGGCTACGGAACCCTAAAAACCGGAGTCGGACTCACGCAAGAAGACTTCCGTGTAATCGTCATCAATCCAACCTATATACGTCCCACAAGACACAGTCTCCTCTTAGAATGAGAGGCATTGGGCCGTTGTTCTCACGCGGGCCCAGTGCGGATTGGGAACTTCACACAGACCATTGAATTTCTTCGCGAGTATGCGTAGGTTTTATCACGATATTTTCCGCCACCAAAGCTCGTGGTAAATTTCTAATGTAATTCGCACATAAATTCCAAAAAGTGCATAGGGGCGAGCCTGGGTTGGAATCCACGACTCTCTGTTTGAGAGGCCATAGTTTAAACCACTAGGTCAGTGTTCCGTAAAGTGTGTGCCGCGGCACACTGGTGTATAGCTTGTCTAGTTTAAAATTACGCGCCCCACCACTGCACTCACGCACAGGATTCGAAACTCAATTGTAGCTCAAATTGAGCTCCAAATCCCGTGCGCAAACGCGGTGGTGGGGCGCGTCATTTCAAACTAGACAAGCTCTACCGGTGGGCATTAGCATTAGTTCGTGTGCCTCGGAAAAGGAAGCTAAATAGATGGACGGAAGAAAAATACCAACTTACACAGAATGTAAATCATGAGCGCATGAGCGAGGCGTAATGTTGATTCATCATCATCATCATTTCAGCCGAAAGACGTCCACTGCTGAACATAGGCCTCCCCCAAGGCTCGCCAAACAGATCGGTACCGTGCCCTCCTCATCCAACGCGATCCCGCAACCTTAACCAGATGACGACGATCTTGTTGGAGGCCTACCTACACTGCGTCTTCCGGTCTGCGGACGCCACTCGAGAATCTTTTGGCCCCATCGGCCGTCAGTTCTACGAGCGATGTGCTCTGCTCACTGCCACTGGAGTCTGGCGATTCTTCGAGCTATGTCCGTGACTTTAGTTCTTGCGCGGATTTCATCATTTCTAATGCGATCCCGCAGAGATACTCCGAGCATAGCCCTCTCCATCGCCCTCTGAGTGACTGAGCTTTCTTATGAGGCCCATCGTTAGCGGCCACGTCTCAGTGCCATAAGTCATCACTGGCAACACACACTGGTCAAAGACTTCACTACACTAGGACTGCACTAGGTTACCACGGCTTTATGATAGATTTTACTTGCCAATATAAATAAGTACCTACTATCAAAGTTTGGAGTTGCATTGCGTGCCCACCGGCAGTCCGGATGCAATTCGCATAGTTGGCGGGTCTCCCAATGCGCACATAAATTCGTCGACATATCTATCTGTAGTTTATTGCTAGCATATTAAAATCTGGCTATAGTCACAGTCAAATTGCGGAGTGAATGAACTTTTTTGGCGTGCTTTATAAATTGTTGTAAAAATCCAGAACTGCCTTGTTTAAGCCTATAAAAATGCATGGAGTAGTTTAATTTAAAATTTTACGTATTTCGCCACCCATTATCATTATCACGTATCTATGGCGAGCTAGAAAAAAAGTAATTGTGGTATCAGCATACACTATTCCATTTCACAAGATTGTTTTAATTTTATTTCCCGCACCGCATACTAATTTATTCGAATTGAATCGTTGATATCCGGTTCGAAGAACCACAAAAAGTATGGGCATTCAGTGAACTATAAAAAATGGTGGTCTACAATACCACCTGTAGTTTACCTATGACATGTAAATAGTTTAACAGGACTGTTGCTATTCCACTCACCTTAAACTCTGGATTTCTTGCGTGCGGTTTATGTGGTCTACTCTAAAATACAAGCAAAATACTTCTTACCCATATAAATTCCAATACAGTCGTAACTTGACCGCTCGTAGCCATTGTACGGGGTTAGATGTCTCGACGTTGGTCAACTTATATTTGAAGTATGCCATTTTTTTTTAGATTATTTCTATTCAGAATGAACAAGTGGATTCGTGAATAATTAAGTGTAATGATAGGAAATCTGATAGCAAAAATTATTGTGTAATTGTGTATTGTGTAGTTTAACGCAAATCGTGCATCGATGGCAAGATGTTTGTTTATCACTTGAATGTTTCCGACAAATATCAAGATTACGTTGTAAATACAGTACGTAAGTCGGCGCTGGAACACTTCTCGAGCCGCACGCGCATTAATAGTAACGTCTTCCGAGTTGTTGCGTAATTGTTTTACATGCTCACGGGCCGGTAGAGATCGAGATGAACAGGCCGCCATACACACGCATTTAGGCGCAAGCTACACAGAAGAGACGTGAGATGGGGGCGCGTGGCTGTCGCGGCGCCTCGTGAATCAGTTTTTATACTTATTGTATAGTCGGGGTAAGAAAAGGTTCGTCACTTTTCGACCTTAACTCGTTGACATAGAGACGAACCTTTTTTTACCCCGACTACACCTACCTATAAAAGCGTCGCGTCTCCGCCTTGTCTCTTCTGTCTGCTTTGGATGGCGACGTGTCTATTATATTTAGTATTACCCATTAATCTGAATATTTTAGCAAATTGGTATGATTGTGTCCGTTTTCCAAGTATTTCATTGTATTTTATAGTTGACAAATATTTCAGTGCGTGAACTCAGTGTTCACAGTGTAGTACAAAGCGTTCGAACCGTCGTATCCCATGTGTTACGAAAACTGACTATTAATAAGTACGTCAACTAAAATCACAATGACCATCATCACGCGTGGTGTGGTGTAAATGGTCGCAGGATATAAAATGGTAATTTAATGGTAATTTAGTTCATGGACATTTAGATTTTCGTGACACACGGGATATGGCGGTTGAGACAATTAATTGTACTACATTTAAGGCAAATAAACATATTTCCTTTCATTTCATTTCATTTAATTTCAAAGTCCCACCCTCAAAGATATTTATTTATTAAGTAAAACAAAATTTACACAGTATTACGAGTACAGCTGTAAGCCAATGCACTGGAAAATTCAATTCAATCATTTGAAAGCAGGAAATAAAAACATTAAGTTATACTTTTAAGAAATAAGTAACAATCCACTTCCATCCATCGCCTTAGAGAACCTCAGACATGTGCGATAGACTTCGGCCCATCGACTTGCAGAGTTCAGATTGGGGTGCTGATGATAGAAGCGATTATGCGATATAACGTCATCATACTGAATGGAAATTTCCAGTGGAATACCATCCATGGTGGATGAAGAGTTCTGCATTCATTTTGTGATACCATGTGTTCTTGCTGTCACGACAAACGACACGAACTATTTCATTACCAACGTAAACAGTAAATTCAACGGTCAGCCACCGATAAAAGTGCAGTCACGACTGGCTACCGGCTGCTAAGCGATAGGCCAATAAACATCGTGGTAACGAGCGATGTTGGTACAAATAAGAAGATCAAGCTTTGAAATTAAATTATACTTCCCGATTTTTATATCTCCATCAACATTTTTACGGTTTTCCCGTTAGGTTTTTTTAAAATTATACTGAAAATTGTACAACTATTTTAGGAATTGTAAAAAGAGAGATGTTTGTTTGACATGTGTGACTAACTGTTTTAGTTTAGCAACAAACAGATAATTTTCGCTTTTTTAATATTTAGGATAAAGCGCTACCCCACAGAATTAATAAAATGAAAAAAAAATCTGTTTAGTTCCTCTTACTATATTTAGTTACTGGCCTTATTCTACGAAATTCGATTTTCCAACTTCGTATCGCGCCGATCTGTTCACGCTTAAGAGTGAAACGGGCATCACGATACGAACTTCGAATTTATTATTAATTACATTAACATTACACTTATATAGGTAACGCCACCAGAGTTGAGGTCACGCACACAACCACATCTCATGTAATGACAGCGGGATTTTGACGTTGTGTTGTCGTTAAACGTCAACACAACGTCAAAATCCCGCTGTCATTACATGAGATGTGGTTGTGTGAGTGGCCTCAACTCTGGTGGCGTTACCTGTACTAAAGGTAAATTATGAATAAAATGACAATTTTAATAATGATCAAAAACAAACCAAAAAACTACAAAAAAACTAGCACCCCGCGACGTATCCGGCTCATAAGTGCCCATAACATTGGCAGCATTGCCCCGCTATATGGTCAGCGCAATCTACTGAACCAAGTACGAACGAGTTATTACAATTGAATTTATTATTTAACTTCCAACGTTTTCGTATGTATATTGTAAACAAACAAATTTTTCGACCACTTCCTGGTATCCGATTGAGCTGAAATTTGGCATACTTATATAAGTTCGGTGACAGTGAAATTCTGGTGGACTGGCCAGAATCGTCTCCGCAGGAAGGAACTCTTCAATTCGCCTTCAAACCTGGTACGGATAATGTCGTTTGCAGACACTCATCAGAAAAGAATCCCTCATACAAACAAAAAAAGGAAAACATAGGGGCATAGCTAAATCTGTCCTTTAATTATTCTTGTAAAAAATAATTTTATTGGTTCAGTTTTCGAGAAGGAAACAGGGGACTACGAAATGCTGTTTTGATCAATTTTACGCGCCTATTAACGGTCTGAGGTGCAGTTGTCTCGCTCTCGCTGTACTGACACGGAGGGGTTCGGGCGAGACAGCGACATTTCATTAAAATACCTACTTCTCAAAAATCTCTCAGCCATCGTATCCTCTTAAACATTTATTTTACTCCTTTTTTTAGTATTTGCTTTTATAGCGGCAACCGAAATACATCATCTGAGAAAATTTCAACTCTCTAGCTATCACGGTTCCCGAGATACAGCCCGGTGACAGACGGACGGACGGATGGACGGACGGACAGCGGAGCCTCAGTAAAAGGGTCCCGTTTTTACCCTTTGGATACGGAACCCTAGAAAGCACACTAAAAAGTTATTTTTTTTTACAAAAACTTATTATTTCTCACCCACTGTCATACTAATATCGCAACCGTTTGTGTGGTAGTCGGCGTCGAACAAGCTCGCTTGCAATGTGCCCGCTTCCGTCGTGGTAGCCACTTGACCCCGTGTTTTTACAAGCACATTATTTAACGTTCCTTAACGTTACTCCGCTTAATTAAACGCTGATCAACGTTCATAGACGTTTATCGACGATTTATCGCTCCCTCTTTAATTATTATTCATTTGGTAATTACGTATTTAATTCCAAATGTGCTTTATAAAAGTTTGTTTGAATAAAATTGATTTAAATATTGAAAACTTTTACTTTTCGTTGCTATGATTGATTGGGTGGAAATGAATTACTCGATGCGTAAGAAGTGTTTAGTAATAGATACTTCACCTTTGCACTACATTATGTTCAATCATAGTACAAATAGATACAGTTCTTCAGTTATTAAGCTAGACAGGTATGAATACCCTAGTTTTATCAATTGCTTATACTGACAAACTGACTAGTAGAGTAATTTAATTTATTGAATCAGGCGTTACTTTTTTTATGTTAGATAGGCCAGACAAACGAACTAGTGGGTCACCTGATGTTAAATGAACACCACTGTCCATAGACACCCGCAGCGCTTTACACGATGCCAGTGCGTTGTCGGCCCTAAAGGAGAGGGAATAGGGGAAGGGGGAGAGGGAAGGGGTGAGGTATTAGGCCCCCGGCACTCTCACTGACCGTACGAAACGCAAGCAGGATTACTGCTGCTTCACGCCGGTGTTCTGTGAGAGGGTGGTACTGCCCCGGACGAGCCGGCCGATTCGTGATGCAGCGGCTAGCTACAACATGGCTCTACCACTTCAAAAACTTTTACTTTGCGGAGGTCCATATTAATGAACTAAAACAATTACTTTGCTCACCCGCGACCTTAAGAGATCCCTTGAAAGAATAAGTTTACCTTTGTAAATGTATCTCAATGGTAGTGTCATTAGTGTGTATCTTTTTTTCTTTTACAATAAAGTGTTTACATACGTGTATACTTAATAACGATTGTTATATTTTATAGGGTTCCGTACCCAAAGGGTAAAAACGGGACCCTATTACTGAGACCTCGCTGTCCGTTCGTCTGTCACCAGGCTGTATCTCAGGAACCGTGACAGCTAGACAGTTGAAATTTTCACAGATGATGTATTTCGGTTGCCGCTATAATAACAAATACTAAAAAACGGAATAAAATAAATATTTAGAGGGGCTCCCATACAACAAACGTGATTTTTTTTTTGCTTGTTTTTGCTCGATATTGATAACGGCTACAGGTAGACGCTTGAAATATCCACAGAATATTTAGTTTTATATTCACTTTAAAAATAAATAACTAAATTAAAGTAAAACAAATATTTAAGGGGGGCTCCCATACAACAAACGTGATATTTTTGCCGTTTTTATAGATTTTGGGACCCTTCGTACAGGAGTCCGACTCGCACTTGGCCGGTTTTTTCGATTAAGTAGTTACAGCAATTTTTAACTCCCGACACAAAAAGAGGGGTGTTATAAGTTTGACCGCTATGTGTGTGTGTCTGTCTGTGGCATCATAGCTCTTAAACGGGTGAACTGATTTGGATGCGGTTTTTTTATTGGAAAGCTGGTTTCTTGGCGATGGTTCTTAGATAATGTTTTATCAAAATCGGTTCTGCCGTTTCAAAGTTATCGTCTCTTTTGTTAGCTGCGGAAGGGATCTTATACGCATAATGGGTATTTACTTTATGTTCAAACATACGTGTGACATAATTGCGTTGGGGGTTTTTAAAATTTTTGTTTATAGTTATCCTAGGTTATGTTTTAAACTCCGACGTAAAGAGAGGGGTCCCAAGCCTTCTCTATCTATACATATAATAAATCTGTAACAAGTCGGTGTCTGTACATTGAAGATATTTGAGAAAAACTGTCACTAGGGCTATTTATTAGCGCAATAGAACCCAAAACAATGATTTTTAGAATTATTGTCTGTTTGTCTGTGCGTTTGTGCGCGCTAATCTCAAAAACGGCTTAACCTAGAAGGATGCGGTTTTCACTGATTTGTTGGTATTTTCTTAAAAAAAAAAAAAAAAAATCAAAAATGCTTTATTTCATTCCACACAAACCAATGGGTAGGGTGACAAATAGAGAGGCCTCCCAGTAGGCGTATTACGCCTGTGTTAGGAGGACTCGCTCTTCCTTTAAATTACAAAATTGCGTAGATTAAAAAGAAATAAACTAGTTTACCCACTAATGTTAATTCTTAAAAATTAAGTAATAATAACTTAAGCTATATTAATTATCTTAAATTGTAAGTTGTATTTAAAGATTTTTTTCTTGGATTATTATTTGTATTTGAAGATTTTTTTTCTTGGATTAACATTTAGTGTTTGTTTCATTTGAATCGGTTGACAAATAAGAAAGATACTTTGAGTGTTAGATAGCCCATTTATCGAGGAAGGATATAGGCTATATCATATCATCACGCTGGGAGTACGGTGGTGAATGTGAACGCGGGTGAACGGGGGAGGGGGGGGGGGGTGGGGGGTATTTTTTTATATCGAGGAACTAAGGAGAGCCATAATTGATGAAAAAGCAAATTGGATAAAAAAATAAGCTGCCCAAATTACTAATTCCACGCGGACGGAGTCGCGGGCAAAAGCTAGTCAAAAATAAATTTTGAGTTATTTGTTGATGACAATAACAATAAAACCAAACAAGCAAAGCTCTTAATGTTACTTGGGAACATAGACTACTTAATAGATACTTCAACAACGACTCGTTTCATAAATGTGCTGGGGCTAAATTCAGGGACGGGCCTTCACGGGTTTGAGAGAGAGAGAGAGAGATGTTTATTTACACATATTCGATACAAACACAGAAAAAAAAATACATTTGACAGGAAATATACAAATAAATATCGAATAGTATAAATTGGGCCCCACTCAGCATGATGTTGACAAGCCACAACGCTGTTTTTCAGTGGGACCCAGTTTTCAGTTTGGTAGCGGTAATTCAATCGTTTAGGTTGGGTTTGGTTTAAACTGCTATTCAGGAGCGCCAAAAATCGCTGGGTTGCGAGAGGTTTGGGCTGAGTTTGGGATGAGCCTTATTTATTTGTTTATTTATTTATCTAGGTATTTATTTATTTACAAAGCTAATTAACAGTAAAATAAGGATCATTCCAAGCTCAACCCACTCCTATCCTCTTCCAAACGATTGAATTACCGCTCGCAAACCGTGTTGGGCCGTTCCTGAGTTTAGCCCCTTCTCCAATCGGATCAAACCAGGCCCTATACTACGAAGCGCGAAATTCGAACTTCGTTTCATGCCGTTCCGCTCACGCTAATGGTATTTATTACGAGAGTGAGAGGGACCACACGATCCGAACTTCGAACTTCGAATTTCGTAGTAACCCCCCAGGGACTTCAAGCGTCGTAGTCAAGTTCTCTAACTACTATGCCATCCTGTCGTCAATCATTCCACACATAATTGGACTGTTTGCTTATCTATGTAAATCTTCCTTTCATTGCTAGGCCCGAGGAAAGAGATTTCTTATTAGGAGTATGCGGGATCGCATTAGAGATGAAATCCGCGCAAGAACTAAAGTCACGGACATAGCTCGAAGAATCGCTAGACTTATGTGGCAGTGGGCAGGGCACATCGCTCGTAGAACTGACGGCCGATGGGGCCGAAAGGTTCTCGAGTGGCGTCCGCGGACCGGAAGACGCAGTATAGGTAGTCCTCCAACAAGATCGAGTGACGACCTGGATAAGGTAGCGGGATTTCGATGGATGCGGATTGCGCAGGCCGATCTGTTTAGCGAGCCTTGGGAGGCCTATGTTCAGCAGTGGACGTCTTTCGGCTGAAATGATGATGATGATGATTAGGAGTAAGCTAGCTTTTATACTACAATTTGTATTTTGTCGGGGCAAAAGTATTTTCGTATTTTTAATGTATTATTAGCAATCAAACCTCTTTGGCTGTGTTGAATGTAACTGGCTGGTTTTAATACCATTAAATGTTGACATTCTGAAGATGCAATAAATAAAAAAAAAACTAGTTCCCGCCATTTTTCAATTGTTTTTCAAGCAAGCAAAATGAACATATGTGACGAAGAAAATAAATTCGGAACCTTTTTTATTTTAAAAAAAAAAGGTAAAAATGCGACGAACACCGCGAATAAAATTTTTGCGGTTTATGGACCTAATGCGATATCAATAAGAGTAGCACAAATGTGGTTCAAGCGTTACAAGTCTGGAAATTTCGAAGTCGACGATAAACATACTTATATAGATAAATAAATACTTAAATACATAGAAAACATCCATAACTCAGGAACAAATATTCGTGCTCATCACACAAATAAATGCCCTTACCGGGATTTGAACCCAGGACCTCTTGCTTCGTAGGCAGGGTCACTACCAACTAGGCTAAAGCGGTCGTTAATTTTAGTGTGAAAGATGAAGTTTTTAGTATGAAACATTTTCCTTTGTATGAAAAATACGAAAATACTTTTGCCCCGACCTAATACGTAACTACGGTCAAGGACTTTAATTCATGAGCTACCTTCAATGGAACCTTCATGGAACCTTCTCAAAAGAAAAGTCATTACAATTTTCCTTGTTAATTAATGCGATGTCACTATGAAGTTTACTGTGAAATGGTTCCGTGGTGGCTTATGAAAGTCCTTGACTGTACCATTCATTCACAAAGATTAATTATTATAGTAGTAGGTAGTTACCTCCCACGTCGGATCAAAAAACTCGCGGCTGCCGCAAAAAACAATTATTTAGTACCCTCATTAACCAAGAATGGAATTAAACATAACGGTATGATAATCAGAGTTGCAAAAACAAGTAGCGGCACCGTTAACTTGCTAATACTTAAGTTTGGCTTAATTACAGTATACAGGGCATTTTGTCGCAGCAATTTTAATTGAATCTTTGAATTCACAATCCTACTTTTTTATAGCCGGGTATCCTAGTGGTTTGATCTAAGCCCTCCCAAGCAGAGGGTCGTGGGTTCAAATCCCAGTTCGCCCCTCTGAGTTTTTCGGAATTTATGTGCGAAATTACATTTGAAATTTACCATGAGCTTTACAGTGAAGGAAAAAATTGTGCTGAAACCTGTATAGACCTGCGAAGAAATTCAGTGGTGTGTGTGAAGTTCCCAATCCGCACCGGGCCCGCGTGGGAACTACGGCCCAAACCCTCTCATTCTGTGAGGAGCCTGTGTCTTGCAGTGGAACGTATATTTATTTAATCGTATGGCGTAAAACATTAAACAATTACACTAAAGAAAGAAACTACAAACTAGCTATAAATCCACACTCAGGATCCCTAGCCACGAGATTGCGTCAGGTGTCAGATTGTACAGATCTCCAGGGGAGCCCGAGTATGAGTGTAGAGGGCAGCGCTGTACAATGTGCTCCATAGTTTGAGCCTCCTTGGAACGTAGATAGGCTGGGATGATGATGATGACTTTTTTATAGCATAGAGGATACGGGTCATCTGATGGTGAACAATCTCTGTGGCCTATGAACACTCGTGATTGCGTAGGAGTCGCTGGTGCGGTGATGCCTTTATAAAAACAAATGACTCTTGAAGGTCTTCCTGTTGAAGCTATTATAGCCGAAGAAGGTTCATTGCATTCTTCAATTCTTTAACATCATCCCAGCCTATACACGTCCCACTGTAGGGCACAGGCCTCCTCTCAGAATGAGAGGCCTTGGGCCGTAGTTCCCAACTCTACAGTTAGGTGCAAACCGTCATACATCACTGACAATAAATTGTATTATTACTATAAAGTACAAAAGTGACCAGCTACTTTTGATGCTGACCGTACACATCATAAAACATCTGTGCCCCTTTTCTCCCATAAAATTTTAAGTCATAATGTATCATTAGTCATAATCAACGTTAGTCATACAGTGATTTATTTCTGAAACGGTATTTTTTCAGGACTTTTTTAAATGGCATCTTATAGAATGCAGTAGGTTAGGTTAGGTTTGTTTTATAACAATTCCGAAAAATAAATTGTTTCAGAAATAAATCATTGTAGGACTAACGTTGATTATGACTAATGATACATTACGACTTAAAATTTTATGGGAGTCATTATAGACCCCATAAAACATACATAGATAAGTGATACACAATATATTTGTAAATAATGGACTATAATATAATCCTCAAGCACAAGATAATAGACGGTATTGCGTAAGCATAGATTTAACGATAGACAAAGATGTAGCACGCCGTAGGTCTATTGGTAGGGAGTTCCATAACCGAATAGCCTGGACAGTATATGTACCTATAGGCTGACATGGTGATGATGATGGTTAGTTTTTCCTTTAAAGACACAGAACCTTAAAATACATCTGAAATCAAGTTTAAAAGTAATTAACCTCTACACTTAACTACCGTCACAAATGACAAAGTTAACATACACGCACAGGCACAATGTAAATTTAATTACCAGGCCGTATTCAAATCTGCTAATTACTTTTAAACCATGCTGGTAATAATTACGCTGTGTAAGCGCATCTTTATTACACTATTATGTTGGTATTACCTGTATTATACGTATTACCGCATAGTGTAACCATTGTTGTAAAGGTCACTCTTAATCGACTGAGCATTAAAGGCAGGTCCATTCTTTTGTGTCAGGTGATAATAAGGTGCTTTCTTTTTTTTACTGAGATCGATTGAGTTCTTTCTGAATGTTTTTTATTTTGTAAAGCCGTAGATGATTTGATATTTTTTAATTGACGGAATTCACAATAGACGGAAAAGTTTATAGTTTCAAGCGTTTATTTATTTTATTCATTTATTTTTACACACAGTAACAGCTACCAATTTTAGCCTTAAAAATATCTATATGTTTTATCCTGTCCTAAATAAAATTCTCGATGGAACAGTGTTTTTAAACCGAAAAAATTTAAGTAGTAAAAAACTTTCAAGAATTGCTATTTATAAACAAAGCCACATTTGTTGAAATGTATGCTATTTCTGAAATCACATTATGACTACAGTCAAACAACTTGAGTCCTAGGCCACTCTATAGAACCATGTCTTAATAAATAAATTGTAAATGAACTGAAAGAATTTTTACTTTGCTCATCCGCGACCTTATGATAATTACGTTTATGCAAGAAATGTTTTTTTTTTATGCTAGATAGGCCAGACAAACGAACTAGTGGGTCACCTGATGTTAAATGAACACCACTGTCCATAGACACCCGCAGCGCTTTACACGATGCCAGTGCGTTGTCGGCCCTAAAGGAGAGGGAATAGAAGAAAGGGGGAGAGGGAGGGGGAGAGGGAAGGGGTGAGGTATTGGGCCCCCGGCACTCTCACTGACCGTACGAAACGCAAGCAGGATTACTGCTGCTTCACGCCGGTGTTCTGTGAGAGGCTGGTACTGCGCCGGACGCGCCGGCCCATTCGTGATGCAGCGGCTAGCTACAACATGGCTCTACCACTACAAAATAATGTGTGTTCATGCAGTTCATCCACCTCCACACTGTACGTACACATAAATCAAACAAACCCAACTATTACCACTACCAAACTACACTGTCGCGTTTCGACCTCAACCAGAGCTCATCCTCGGAGTATCGCAACCATTTACTATGCTACCATAATGTTAGACACAATCATCTAATGGATATAATTATGGACCTCCGCAAAGTAACGCTTGATTCAATAAAATATTTAAATACTTGATTGTATTTGTCTATAACAAAGTTCATCAATGGCGCAAATATCGAGATAACAAGATTATGTGTTGGCCTAGGAATCAAACTGGTTGACTGTTTCAAGAGTCAAGGACTTTAATTCATGATCCACCATGGAACCTTTTCAAAGGAAAAGGCACACTTTACTGTGTAATGGTTCCATGGTGGCTCATGAATTAAAGTCCTTGACCGTACTTATGATAAGTACACTCTTAATCTCCAAAGTAGTACTAAGTAGTAGTCAAATGAGACAATTCGAATGTTTCAAATTAGTGACAACAAGGTAGGGTCAACATCATAAATAAGCAATTACTTTTGTATCTTGTCACTTTAACGTCATGTTTGAAGAGCCATGCGAAATTATGTAACGATTGAAAGCGACAAAGGGGTTCAGCTACTTTTGAACGTGACTTTATTTAACGTAAATTCACGTTATAAATCTGATGAAAACAAAGGCCAAGTTCTGCACTTTCAATTTTTAGTTCAGATCGATAATTATCAGTTGATAATGTTGCAATAGTGCATAATGCACTTGAAGGCTGCATTCACTAATGACATTTCATTATTCAGAATTATAATTATTATCGTGATAAAACAAACCTTGAGCAATCAACCTGTTAGATTAAGATATACTAATAAACATGATTATTGGCTTTAAGTTAGGCAATTATGTCATCAAATGCGCTTAAGGATTGTTCACGTCTGAATTATTAAACACGTTTGATTCTGTGGCGACGCAGGATTGCTTAGCTTTCGATATGACTAGCACACGCCAGCTAGTACTATTTATTACTTATTCTGTGTTATATGTACTGTCTGTCAGCCTTAGTAGTCTCTTGCCCGCCACTGTAGTATAAAGAAATAGTTAAGGAAATATTCAAAACAAGAGCTCTGAAAAAGTGACATCATGTAAAGAGAAACTTTCGTCGTAAAATTAATGTTAGGTACCACGCAAAATCTAGGTTTAAATCTAACCTAAACGCAATGTCCAGACTTCAGACAGGCCGCGCCATTAAAACTGAACAAATCACTAAACACATAACACTCATGATTCCAAATTAAAAGTAAAATCACTACTTTCCTCCACGGCAATCCATCCCGTGTTCCGTTGAGTCGATGGTTGATAATTGGCTGCCATGTTGAGGGATTTAGGTCTTGTTATTACGCATGGCCTAGTTGGACTTGGAAGGCTTGCACGCAAATTCCGAAAGGCTGATTGATGAGCGTGGTGTACTGTGCTTATTAGATCTACGATATTAAACCTATATGGTGTAATAAAACAAAATTACTGGCCACTTTCTGTAGTGATGGACATTAGCCACTGCTTAAGAAGAAAGCAGGCAGTTTTCAATTATGGAACGCTGGCTGTAGTAAAAGTTTATGAATGAAGGAAATCAGGTTAATTGTGTGAGGTAAACGTTAGAATTAGCTCTTAGCCTATTTTGTTTGTTATATCGGGATACAAACCGCAGTAGAATCTGTTTGGATAGCGTAATGAATGAGTGTGAAATGTGGCTTACAATATGTCGGAGATAGTGCAAATCCATTTAGTTAGGTGTCCACCGTAAATACTGCGTATCTGCATTATATGTATTACAGTTTTGTAGGGGACAGTTTTAAATTCGTGTTTAAAAAAAAAAAAAAAAATAATCTGTTTATTGCAAATTAGTGTTACAAAAATTTTTCTTATACCTACTTAGTTACAATCTTTAATAGGGATGACGACTGGGTTAAAAATATGTCATTCTATTTAGTCCGTCAGTTAGATTATGGGAAAATATGGGACACGTATTTTTTGGTTTATCAAATTATTAAAAATCTACAAAGATATAGATCATCAAACTTCCGGAGTGGGGGCTTGTGACGTCACCCTTAGGTAAAAATTGTACCATATGGTGACGTCACTCGAAACTTCTAAGCACTGTATCCTCGTCATTTTTTGTTTGTTAAACAAAAGAAAAAATACGTGTACAATATTTTTTAATAATCTAACTGACGGACTAAACAGTTTTTTTCAGTCGTCTAGCCTATTATTTAAGATTTTGAGTTTGTTTTGTTTTAACGAATTTATCAGATACGCGGGATTGTTCAATGTTAGATAAGCGGATTTGCACAATCCGCGACGAATAGCTTAGATGACATCTTAAATTATGATTCTAAGACGTGACTCTAGTAAATAAACACTTATATTTTATAGCCCTAATAATCAGATTATTTTCAATTGACAACCTTTCATTTTTTTAACACCTGAAAATTACTGCAGGAATCGAAAGAGTTTCGCCTCCTGAACACGGAAAAATATTTATTATAATTTATTTCTCCATATTTAAAAAAATACAACAAATTTAAAAACATATATGTACTTACAAATACATCCACAGAATAGATATTTTTCCTTTACCCTTTTCACTAGAAAAAAAAGCTGTCATAATTTTAAATTAGATAACAACCTTAACGTCAAATTTACGTCATCACTTTTTTTAATAGAGACTAGACAAAAGTAATGGATCTATTCTATCGCTGCGCTCTTTTAGAATAAGCACATCTTTAAAAAATTGTAACAAATTAATTAATAATCCTAGTGAAAATTTAAAACTATCAGCGTCTTTCTCTTTCCAAACAGAATAAACAGAACGAATCAAATTATAGTCTTAGAAATATGAAATGTTGTCAATTAACAGCAAAATTAGTTCTACCAATGCTCTGGACTATGCCATGTCACTGTTGTCATTACTTCTAGCTTATATACGTCTCACTGCCAGGAACATGCCTCTTCTCAGAATGAGAGGAGACTGGCTACAGTTTGAACTGCTTCGCTGTATACAAATACAAGTTACCACACGATGTTTTCATCTATTCACAAAATCTAAGCTTTTGAAATGTAATTTCGCTCATTAATTTTCTATAAAAACTCAGAGGTGCTCGGATACAGAAACGTCTTCTTGAAAGGCAGGTCGAGCCACTAGGCCAAAGCAGCTACAGAGCACGCCGCAGTCGTTTTAAAAACCTTAATCATTCCATACATTTAAACAGTTCCAATTTACCTCATACGTGTTGAAAGCCGTCGTGATACCAACTCCCTCGATAGAGATCTCCGAGTGGAAAACTATTGTACCATCCACTTTGTATGACCATTGTGATTCTCTCCCAGGCAAATAACCTCGTGAGAAACTATTGTATGCAAAAGTAACAGGACCAGGTTTTTATGTAAATGTTTATGGCATGAATTGAGTATGTAAGTTAATTTGCACGTTTCGGAAGTAGGTTTTGGGTGTTTTCGTTTTATTGTGGTTTTAATTGAGTCACCTAGTTTAAAAGATTGTTTTTTTGGAGTCCTTTTGTTTTTTTATTTTTCAACTCCAATTTTTACTTTTACGGTCATCCCGTTACCGGATAGTCCGGGTGAGCTCTCTCTCGTTTGAGAGTATTAACATAGATGACGCTAGTATCGCTGCAATAAGTGATTAAGCAAGCTGAGATGTGTGATGCATAGGGAAAGATTAGTGACTAAGTCCCGACCAGTTGTGGTGTAGGGACGCAGCACGGAATGCTGAGGACCTGGGTTCGATTCCTAGAGCTGCACCTAGTTTCGTTTAAATTAAATTCTTAGGTGGATTTTATAGCATTTTCCAAGACATTTACTATGTAAGTTGAGCTTGCATTGCTCAGTGTCGATCCAACTGGACCCGCGTGTAAACTACGGCTCAAGCCCTTACACTCTGAGAGGAATCCTGCGCCCTGCAGTTAGGCGTATTTTTTTCTCGGCTTTTGAGTTTCTACTGAATCCTTTTTCGGGAATCCGACTCACTTAACTTAGCCGATTTTTTTCGTACATTAAAGGAAAGACATGATAAATGGTCTAACAGACAGACAGACAGCCACCACTTCATTATAAATCTAAATCGAACGCCACGACATCCGTCGCAATTAATAAACTAGTCCAGAAGCGAACTTATATTAATTGTTAATACAATTTTCCCCGTTTGCCATAACTTATGCGTATAACGAGCCTTTCATGTCTGTCCGTCTTGGTGACAAGTTAGCCAGGAGTAATCTTGGTGACATACTGGTTGGAAGTGCGGATAACATGATCTATCTGCTATAGACGGCGAGTGAATAGCACGCTGGTCGGTTGTGACGCGCAGCAAAATTAAATCGAGCACGTCACTATCATGTCGTCCACCTACACTAAGTATTACAGCTATAGGTAGCTAGCTACACCAATACAGCTTACGTACATGTAAACATCTAAGTAAATTATAATGATTAGTAATCACTATATACCTAGATATTTTTCTGGCCCGAACTAAGTACTTGTGGTTAGTGTTCGGACCTTTGATCAATTATAACTGAAGATACGCATTGCCGAACAAAATCCCCTTCAAAAAATGTCCGAACTTTTTTATTTGTTCGCATAACAATTAAAATAATCACCTACACAGAAATTTGAACCTAGTCTTTACTTCATTACTGTCGAATTTCGGTTGACACTTGACAGCTAAACTTGACAATTTCACGCAACGTACTGAGACAAAAGAAGGCCACTTTTATCAAAGTGGCGCTCATTTGGCTCGGACATTTCTACAGTTATAATTGATCAAAGGTTCGGACGTAATAATAACATCGACAATCCTGTTATCAATAAATACCACTTCAACGTCATAGAAGAAAACATCATTTTTAGTATCTAAGTATTTGGAAATTTTCACAGTGACCTACAACTCATCGGTGTAATAAGAAGGTTGCAAAATAAGACGAAGAAGTAAGACGCGTTTCATTTCATTTCTCTAATTAATACCAACTTTTGTAAGTATTTGCTTTGCTTAATGTGAATGCAATGCCAAAGAATATTGACAGTGTTTTATGTAAAAACAGTTCTGAATAAGAAAAATGAATGTAAAAAGTTTTGATTACTTATTTAACGTTGTAACGTAAAAGTACGAATAAACTGGTTTTAATCCGAAAAGCGGCACTGTTTTCTTCTCTAACAGGCAGTGTGTCACGGTTTATTAACTTTATAAGACGGAAACGCTCCTATAAATCAAAGACCTCAGCTGCTGCATAATAACCTTTCTCATGTACCTGATACTGGTTTGTCTTTCGTGAAATATTGTTGCAACGTAATGCTCCCACAGTAGGTCCCAGCTTTTTCTGCTGGTGGTACTTAATACATTTGTCATTAAAGTTCTATCAGCTCGGCCTGCATGGCACAGGCCTCTTCTCATACCTGGTTTATACTCGCGTACGAGTGGCGAGACGAACTGCGGGACGAGCCACGAGACGAGAGTGTGAACAGGCGCGCCTCGCGCCTCGTCTCGTGATTTGCCTTGATTTTGAGGCTCGCGTCCGGAGCGAGACGACGAGGCGAGGCGCGAGGCGAGGTGACGAGGCGAGAGTGTAAATCAGGTATCAGGGTTTGGAAATCAGGCCGAAAAGCTATTAAGGCACAAGATGGTTACTTATCCTGCCACGGCCTTTGGGTTATAACAAGCACTTATGAAAGTCGATGAATCTACCACCGGTTCGGAAACCAACCCGGCATTTTATTTTCAAATAGGTCTGCGATGTTATTCGCTCCCGTCGTCTGTATTTCCTGATAATTACAACTTTTCGACAAGTGAGATAGAGGCCAATCAACTTATGTAAAAAAGTTCGTATAATAGTATTTTATGCAACTGTATCGTAATAAGGGTCCTTAAAACCCGAATGTGGTTTAACTTCATAAAGGGTCACATGAGTAATTTAAGGCCTACCTACAATACAATACTGCATACAATATTTTATCTACATCCATATATTAAATCCTCTATCATGCGTTCAAGAACCATTATGAAATGACCTGCATTAACGAGAACTAGGTATGTCTGCCCCACGACGCTCCTCCTGCACCGGTACTGTAATTAATGATGTATGAAATCTCATTATGTTATAGTTTTCTGTATCGTACTATAAATAGAATCTAATGTCGTAATGCTGGTCATTATCTATGGTTTTTGAACGCATAATGGAGGATATGGGTGTAGATAAAATAAGTTTTTATAACCAAGCTTTCCGATAGCTAGTAAAGCTAGGCAGCATTACTATCCGACCTAGCCGATACGGTCAGCGACCGGCGGCCGATAGCCACCCGCCCACACGTCAAGGACGCACCTTTCTACGCACATTGATGTTGCAGCTGACTGCAATAGCCTATAGACAAGGGCGTCTGCGAGTGTAGGCGTTGGTTGAAACAGGAGCAACTACGGTTGATTGTTGAGGTATATATCCATAACTATTACCACACACGGGACTTAGGTAATATTTACTTGGACTTTTCGGTCAAACGACCGCTTTAGCCTAGTTGGTAGTGACCCTGCCTACGAAGAAAGAGGTCCTGGGTTCAAATCCCGGTAGGGGCATTTATTTGTGTGATGAGCACGAAAATTTGTTCCTGAGTTATGGATGTTTTCTATGTATTTAAGTATTTATTTATCTATATAAGTATGTTTATCGTCGTCTAGTACCCATAGTACAAGCTTTGCTTAGTTTGGGACTAGGTCGATTTGTGTAAGATTGTCCACTAATATTTATATTTTTTTTTTTTTTAAATCGCAGTGCCCATGATCACTAGTTGATTGAGTGTAGCGCATCACGTTTGTTTGACCGCGCGAGCCTTTCGAACTACTCGCATTTGATTCCGATTAGTATCAGCCCCCGTATCTCGAACTAGCCGCACTTATGCCTGTGTTGTAAGTATTTTTTTGTTATGAGTGAAAACCATGAAAGTTTAAAACATCAATATCGTCATGAAATTGCAATGCTGCGTAAAAAACAATGTCTTGCGCCGCGTATAACTAAAAAAAAGTGTCAAATATAAGTTTGGGTAAGTCTGGCATCAATAAACACTAAGATGTTCAATTTGAATGCTCTCCTGTAAAAATTGCCACAAGTCAGTTACGCGGCAATAGCCTTTTCATCGATAATATTGTACATATCCACTCAAAGGTTGACTTGTCAGTCAGTCAGTGATCTATGATATACCTAGATTGTTTTCTCTCCTATAGTTTTTACTTAATGCAAGAGATTCATGATTCATTATGGATTTTCGTTTTTCCTTAAGCAAGCACTAAGCGAGCATTTCTCAAAAACATTGTAGGTACCTACATTTAATTCTGGACATAGAAATTTATAGATAAGTACCCTGAATGCAAAGTGTCTTGCTTCATTTATATGTAAATTTTGGAAGGCTGTGTTAGTTAGTCTCAGTTGCATTCACGCTACTTAGCTGTTACATACTATACTTACAAGGTTTTTGAGAAATGCTCAAGCATTAAAGTATACCCATTACAAACCTTATACCTAATATTTCACAACAGAGAAAAACAGATAGTAAATTAGCAAAAGGTTAATGAAATCCACAAGTTTCTTCACACACCTACCGTTACTGCGTCTAGCCAGCGAAGATTATCTGTCTGGTATATAAGCAGAGCTGTAATTGAATGCTTCTGGGAATAGGTGTGTTGGTTGAATCCGTGAAAATGTCTGGTTAACTCATTCAGTACTAGTAAATACCGGTTAGATGTGAAGGCAGCTGACTAGTTTTTAAGACAAGCGTTCGAGGTGTTGTTGGTTTAGACCTAATGAATAGGCATATAAAGATTATGTGCGAGAAAATTGCGATCGTCACTTGTAGTTGTTAGGACATCGTCTACTTACATATGTTTTTAGCGCCTTTGACTGATATTTAGGTTTGTGTTGCCAATTGTCAACTATTTGCCTTATGAAATGTTACGTCGAAGTCGGGAAATATTCCGTGTCAAAATTGTATCCAGAGGTAACTAGGTATATGTGACTAAAAATATTCTTTTTAAGTCATATTTAAAGAGCCGTGATGGCCTAGCGGTTTGGACCCATGATTTCTCAAGCAGAGGGTCGTGGGTTCAAATCCCGGTTCACACCTCTGAGTTTTTCGGAATTTATGTGCGAAATTACATTTGAAATTTACTGTTAGCTTTAAGGCGAAGGAAAAAATCATGAGGAAACCAGTATACACTTGCGAAGAAATTCAATGGTGTGTGTGAAGTTTCCAAACCGCATTGGGCCCGCGTGGGAACTACGGACCAAGCCCTCTCATTATGATAGGAGGCCTGAGCCCTGCAGTGGGACGTATATAGGCTAGGATGATGAAATCATATTTATCTTTGTTAATTTTTCTTTCACAATTTAGGCCTTGTATGTATTGTGGTGATTAAAAAAATTTAAAAATTTAAACTGTTTATTTCAGAAAAAAAATACACTTTACACAGCATTAACTTTAATCCTTAATTTGTAGGATTAATAATAATATTAGTTACCTACTTAGCTATGTTGGCAAATCATCACTACCCATTAATATAATAAATGTTTTTGTTAAGGAGGTTGGTCTAAGTGACGTACCTACAAGGATACCCTTAATCTTGTTGGCTTTGTTATTAACAATTTCTTTAATAGTTTCTAGTGGAAATTTATTTAGTATGCAAGGCAGAATGGACGTCCATACACTCCGGTCATATACATAAACTTAAACCTTAAACAAAAACTTAAACATTTACCATATACATAAACTTAAACCTTTTATCTATCTATCCAGAGAAATTCCATCTGTCAGGAAACCCTCTTTCTGGTAGCAAATAGATCATTCAGAAGGTGAAAGGTTTACGATAAAGTCGAATTTATTATGCTTTTATTAGTAATCTTTTTATTTACAAAAAAAATAATAACTAACCAGCGATTGACCCCTATCGTACTTGCTGGAAAATACAAGTGACACCAAAGGTATCGTACATGCTGGTAAATTCCAGTGAAAGCCTAATCACTCCACTCTCGAAAACTTCATTGCCAGTAAATCAGTTAGCTTGAGGGAAAAAGCACTTCTCTGCTTAATGATATGCCTCTGCAATGCTGCCGTTATAATACAAGACCATACAAGGAAATTAGAGATCTTTATTTTCATTTGCGAGTGTCACTTTCGAGATGCAGCAGCGATTAGACAGTGTACCTTCTTCAGAAATGTACAGGCAGCAGATTGTGTGATTCTCAAAGAGAGGCGTATAAAGGTTTATACGTTGTGTGCAGATGCACACATCTGCAAAGAAATTTAGTGGTGTGTTCGAAGTTCCCAATCCGGACTGAGCCCGCGTGGGAGCTAAGGCCCAAGCCCGCTCATTCCGAGAGGTGGCACAGGCCCTGCAGTGGGACAGTAATTACAATAATTCATTCTAAGTCTAAACCCTACTTTTCAATGCCAGAATATTTTAGCGGTATTAACTGTGTGTAACCCTAAGGGCCTACGCTAGCTGATGCGGATTACCCGGAACGGACGCCCGTCGTGCGCGCGTCTAAAAGAAATTGTATGAACAGCGCTAAGTGGCGCGGGCGCGTGCGACGGATTTTCGGTACATTTTAGATCCGCGTGCGGGCGCACGCAGCGGGCGTCCGCGTCAGCTAGCGTAGGCCCTTATAGAGCAGATGCGTCTGCGTGTCACGTCACGCACACACCAGTTGTAATAAATGAAACTATAAGAGAGATGGCAGACTAGATGCGTGCACATGGTGTGCCATTTTTCTTAAAGTTTAATTAATTACAACTGGTGCGCGGATCTGGTCTGCGCCGGCCTTATATCAGTACCATGTTTGAGCGAAAAATGACTGATTACTGATTCATTTTACAGTTAGTTCGATTACAATTTTACAAGCTTTTATTTAACTTACAATGTATGTATGTATGTAGGGGTCAAATCTTGGAAGTCGAATTTGACCCACTTCCAGTGGTTGGATTCACTTGAAATTTGGATACTTATGTAAGTTGGATAACAATGCAAGTACAGTCAACAAAAAGAACAGTCACTTAAAAAGCTTGATTTAAACATGAAATTTTTAACAAATACTTAATTGAAGCAAAACGAAAATTATGTCAGATGAAAATTATGACAACCGTCCGTCATGTCGGATAAATTTTCTTCTGACTGTATCGCAAGTCTCAACAAAATGTAACACAAACATTCTCCAACTCCCACGGTTACCAAAACCAATTAAGCAAAGCCATAATCCACGGCATTTTATGATGTCACAGTTCAGCGTATTATCTACAATTATGCAGCGTATGCAATTTGTTGTGTTTCCTTTGTCGTGACTTGCTGCGCTTTCTACGAGCCCTGTTGTACTGTATGCCTGGCTGGCACAGTGCTTTAGGTTAAGTGTTTTGATATCTAGACGTCTACTTGTAAGCGAGAGTTTTCTCTACTAACATACATAGGATTTTCACAGTCGTTATCAGAAACATCGGGGCTAGAGCTCCTCTTATGATGGCGACTGAGCCCTGTATTTGATAGACGGTAATGATTCGCACCAAATAAGTTTGACCTACATCTGTGAAGTTAGGGTGTGTGATGATTTGCATAACGACAATTTTGATGATTTTCGCTTTTTATGCAAACGAAATGCAACAACAAACTGCATATTTTCTGAGAACATACATAATAAACGGTTGATAATAAATGAAACATAATACCCAATTTGTAATTGCATAATAAATGAATAGACAAATAGTACAATAGTCACATTGAATAAATTTTTAAAACGCGTAGTGTACATTTTTTATACTAACGAAAAGTAAACGAATGAGTTAAAGTCGATAGAGCTCTAACTAACCTAACCTAATATATATTTTTTTTGTTTTTTTTTTTTTTATTGGGCGAGGGTCGGTCAAGGAAGTAACCAACGGGTAAAAACATAAAAGACCGACCTAAGCACCCCCAGTGCCCAGCGGGAGAATGCATGCTCCTCTCCCGGCCTTCCAGCAAATGGCTGAGGCAGGACACTGGGTAGATTAAGTCCCCTCCCTACCCGTCCCCTCCTCAAAATTTAAAGCACACGTTTTTTGTTTTGATAACCAATAGAGAAGGGGACTTGTGACCGGGTTTTTTAGTCCGTGCAAGTCGGACACTGTCTGGGCCCTCCATTCCCAGTTCGTCCGAAGGTATTTTCCCGAGCACAAGTCACCCTTCCAATCCTTAAAGTAAAAAACAGCAAAGACTTCGCGTCTTTGGCCCCTCTGGCGACTCATTCAAAAAAAAAATCATAATTTATTGAATCAGGCGTTACTTTGCGGAAGTCCATAACGATGAACTGAACTATTTTTCAATTCACAGACCTAATAATTTTAAATTTTATTACGTCTTCTTCTTTTTACACTTATCAAATTTTATTAGGTACTTATGCATTTCGATCATTGTACAAAATGCGATTATTCCGTAAAAACGTTATGTCAAAAGTTGTTGTAATAGTAAATGAGTGTTATACACTGACGAGCAAAAATAAAGGGTCGGTTACAAAAATGACGATAACTACAAAACCCGATGTGATAGCTTCTTCGAGTAAAATGAGTTTAGTAAAGAGTTTTATTCTCAATTAAATTTTTTCTTGTTAAGAATAAACCCTTTACTAAACTCATTTTACTCGAAGACGCTATCACAGCGGGTTTTGCAGTTATCGTCATTTCTGTAACCGACCCTTTATTTTTGCTCGTCAGTGTATCATTTAAACGTTATGTTTTTAGCAGTTATGCACTTCGTTGTTAGTTAAAAGTTCATTATAATTTACGTTGCTAGCCATAACATTGTTGTACAAAATGTTTTTAAATACTTGTTTAGCGGCACTGCGGCTCTCAAGTTACCGTAGGTATACTAAGTACAGAAATATAATGATACTAAGCGTTTCGAATGGCATTAAGATTGATTTGCTGACTATGTAGCTCGCTGCCAGTGTTAAAATATGCCATCATACTGCATTTACTACTATTTCTTTTAACACCTTTCCTGTCCGGGTGCCCCCAATGTGGGGTCATGAAGGTTTTTTCAAGAGTCCGTGCTTCCACTATGGGTTCACAACTTCAAAGTGGAAGCACTTTTAGACGTGTGAGTTTGCCAAATCATTTTGTATGGGGACAGCGAATGAGCTAATTTGCCAAGTCAACATTTTCTATCAAATTTTGGGAATCGAATTTAACCCAATTTCAGTGGTCGTATTAAGTAGTTTGAGGTATGTATAGTCGACCAAGAAATTCCTTTACCACCCTAAGGTTCAATATCAGTTGTTTGGCCTAAAACATTAAAGGCTATTCTCACTGACAAGTCAATGTGACATTCAACCTTATTGTTTTTATTCTGATGTAGGAACTGTCATTAAAAATGGTAAAGCACTTACTTGGTCGACTATACACATTATGATAATATGATGAGAATGCAAGTCTATCTATCTATCTACAGCCATTGTCCGTCCACTGCTGGACGTAGGCCTCCCTCATATTGCGCCAACATTCGCGATCGCGAGAATGCAAGTACAGTACAGTCAGCAATAATTTATTTTGGCTACGTTTTGAGCCAAGGAAACTGAATCACGTACCACAGTGAACCCTTTTCAGTGCAAATGTCATGTTGATATTCCCTACATCTGAAAATCATCGTGAAATCGGTTGTGAAAAGTTTCCACCCTAGTACGCGATTCAGTTTCCTTGACTACATTAATTTCGTGAAAATAACTCTTGGAATAACTTCATGTCTTCACATGCTTGGTGCTCGCGTCTGACACATTCATTTACACATAATTTACTTTCGGCATAATAAACAGCTTATACTAGCATTTTAATTCAAAAAGTCGTCTACAGCAATATACCTATCGTGCCGTGTCGTCTGTCTGCACGCCAACCGTTAAAGTTCATTTACATTTAGCTAATACTAGCGGATCCTGCGACTCCGCTCCTGTTGCAGATTTCCCCGTCCTGTGGGAATTCAACTGTGCCCCATCCTGTGGGAATTCTTTATTCTGTATCTACAAAATGGCGTGCACAGGTTTTTAAAGGGCACTACGCGCATATCAGTCCCCTATAGGGCAGATGCCCCGGTTCTGGTCACTGGGCCGGTATTGGCCATTTTCAACTTTAAGTTGAGTTTACTACGGTACAGGCACTTGAATAGACAATCAGTCTTAAGGTGGCCAGAACTGGGGCATCTGCCCTAGTTAGCGACGGTTGCCGCTTACCACCAGGTATTAAACACGTCTGCTTCCAACTGATGAGGTATAAAATATAAATATAAAACATTTTGCAACCGTGGGCAGTCAACGTGTTAATTAAATTCGTTTGGAGCAATATTATTTCATCATCATCTCAGCTTATATACGTTCCACTGCAGGGCACAGGCCTCTTCTCAGGATGAGAGGGCTTGGGTTGTAGTTCCCACGCGTGCCCAGAGCGGATTGGGAACTCACATCATTGAATTTCTTCTGATGTGTGTGCAGCGTTTCTTCACTATTTTTTCCTTCCATCGTAAAGCTCATATATAAATAAGGCACTCTATTAATCTCCAAAGATCTCCTTTCTTGGCGCCTTCCAGTTTAGGAAAAACAGAACGGCAAATTTTTCCGATAATCTGACAAAATTCGGTCATGCATATATCTTTACTACTTTTTATATAGACGACACTAGAGAACCTACCTACCTAGCCCAACCTATTCCTACCTAACCTACCTAGTTTATTATAAGTATTAAGTAATTTTAGCGCATTAGAAATGATGAGATCCGCGCAAGAACTAAAGTTACGGACATAGCTCGATGAATCGCTAGACTTAAGTGGCAGTGGGCAGGGCACATCGCCCGTAGAACTGACGGCCGATAGGGCCGAAAGGTTCTCGAGTGGCGTCCGCAGACCGGAAGACGCACTGTAGGTAGGCCTCCAACAAGATGGAGCGACGACCTGGTGAAGGTAGCGGTAACGCATTGGATGCGGATGGCGCAGGGCCGATCTGTTTGGCGAGGCTTGGGGGAGGCCTATGTTCAGCAGTGGACGTCTTTCGGCTGAAATGAATGATGTAATTTTAGAATATTTTTAATTCCTTTAAAATCTTGTAACCTTGCTAGCAAACACCCATTATCGTGGTAATTAGTGGTAAGCAAAGAAATAAATCTCCCACTTAGCAGATAGCTGTGTAATTTACTTGCGCCGACGCCGATAGGCGGTTATTTCGCTGCTGATCGTTCAATTTGGATTTTTAATGCTTGTGGTGCTTAATAATAGCGTCATAAAAGTTGGGGCTTCAGGTTTCTAAAATAGCACCTGCCTAGAGAAAGACATTTCTGCGGTTTTATCTCTCACACACACTAAAATAAATAAAAATCTGTGGTATGCTCTGTACAGAGGACGTATTGTCTAACGCGCTGACACTTGCCATTGCTGTCACCATCTCTTTCTGTTACCGTCTCATACCGTTTATCAGAAAGAAATAGTGAATGCAATAGCAAGCGTCAACGCGTGAAACAATAAGCGTACAGGGCTGTTTATAACACTTAAATATTGTGAGTGTTATTGAGGGGCATTTCTAGTCAAAGCTAGGGTCTCCTAAACTAGAAAAACCGCATCACCCTTAAGTATAAGTGTTAGAAGCTTCCCTAGATAAACTTTCACGCTAATTACTAACAACATTAGTAACTTTCGTTGGTAACCTTTATCTATGCCGCGGGCTTCGACATAACTTGAACGGAACCTCCAAATGTTAACGTGATGTATGGTGTTACGAAACGGTGTAAATGAGAGCAGACTTTTTTATTTGTTTAGCCCATTTAACTGCCGTACTCATAGTCATCTAATATTAGTATACTGTGCCTCTAAAGAAAAAATGGACTCCTCATAGAATCACTTTGTTGTCCGTCTGTCCGTCAAGACCCATATAGTAGCGGTATCAAGTTGAAATTAACATCAAAAAGTTAAGTCTGCGGTCCCTTGAAGCTTCCTAGGCACTCCCGATCGCCCCAGTGATTCAACACTCTCGCACTATCTACTTTCGCGTACCAAACATCGAAATCATGCACGCTGGGATCGAAGTTAGAAATGTAGTAATGCTTCAATCTTACGTGTAACAATAATGAAAGTGCGCCAACAATCCTGTCCGCCTCCTTCTCACAGGTCGTCGATCCACCTTGTTGGAGGTCTACCTACACCGCGTCTTCCGGTCCGTGGACGCCACTCGAGAACCTTTTGGGCACATCGGCCATGAGCTATATAATCAGCATTAATCAAGTGGTGGCAGTGGGCAGGGCTCATTGCTTGTAGAATTGACGGCCGATGGGGCCGAAAGGTTCGCGTGTGGCGTCCGCAGACTGGAAGATGCAGATGATGATGTAGGTAGGCCGTAGCGTATGGAGCGACGACCTGGAAGGTTGCGGGATCGCGTTGGACGCGGATGGCGCGGGACCGATCTGTTTGGCGAGCCTTGGGGGAGGCTTATGTTCAGCAGTGGACGTCTTTCGACTGAAATGATGATGATGATGAATCAGCACCTCCGAAACTTCTACCACGACCTTAACCCTGGTACAGACTCAGAAATTGGTAACTTCACTCACGGGTCATACGGTGTCAAGTCTTGTGGTAAACGGGGTGATATATACCTAAAGTACCTAATGTCCGCAGTAAAGGGATAAATTTAATTAACAAGTTAATGAATAACGCGTGTAACTCTAGTCCACAAACAAACGTTTGCTCCCTACAAACGCCGGTCGGGCAATGTCGCGTGTTTGAAGTTCGGTCCTCGTCTCTACTCCTTTGCAGTTGACGGGTACTAACCACTACACTAGTAGTGGTCTGCAACTCATACTAATTCAAACAAATATAATATATTAATTATTAAATAGGACTATTATTTATTTTATTATGTAACCTATTATTTATTTATTTATGAAATAATCACAAACCCAAATAGAAATAAAAGTAATTAAGTTATACGAGAACTTAAACTAAATTAAAACCATTGTTAATCTTTCACGCTAAAACGTCTCTCGAATTGTAATGAAATGAAAAAAATATAGGGTACTTTTTAACCCGGAAAATGACATAGTTTCCGCGGGATAGCAACAAACGATTCTTCCCAGACGGAGTCGCGGGAAACAGCTAGTTAAAAAAGGAAAGAAAAGTAACTAATAACTAAATTAAAAGTAGAAAAAAAAACTAAACTCAAATTTTATAGTTACTTTTTGAAACGTGCGTGCGAACTGAAACCACGAGCGAAAGAAATTCTTGCCAGCCGGAGGGTGCAGACTTGCTTTTAAAGGAACCCCTCAGCAATTTGTAAATTGAAATTCCATTTAAAAATACGAGCTACTTAACCTGTCAGATTTGATGTGAGAGTTGCTTCGTCTGAAGAAAAAAAACGATAAAATTAAGCTCGGTCGGTGCCACAGACTTAACCCGCGTTGGTCATACATAAGTAGAACTGTGTTTAGGAGACGTCAATTGATAATATCGTAATTTTTATAAATAAAAAAAAAGTACGTTAATGTAAGTACTTTAAATTGACGCTTTATTTAACTATTTCATACTAAATACAAACTGAAACATGGATGCACAGAAAAAACCCCAGAAAAAAGACCAGCGCTGGGAATCGAACCCAGGTCCTCAGCATTCCGTGCTGCGTGCCATTCCCCTACACCACCACTGGTCAGGAGTTTAGACACGAATTTTTCCCATCCCACTTTTTGCAGTGATACAGCGCCATCTAAAAAAAATGAAGTTGAAAAATTAAAAAAATACAAAAGATACTTCATATCAAATTGCTTCATTTAAGCGCGATTGTAAGTTTACAAGCATTAATGAATTTGATTTAAAAACTACCTAATGTTACCATCAACATCATCATCGTTGTTATCTCTGGATTACATACGTCTCAATGCCTTCTCTCGAATGGGTTGCAGATCCATTGCGAGCCGGTTGCGAAAAGCGAACTACACACACATACTCACCATTCAATTACGTCACGGGTGTATAAAGGTTCGAGATGTTTTCCTTTACTGAAAAGCATGTGGTAAATTTTATGCATACCTACACGCTATTACCTGACTGGATGCCAAATTTGAACTTCCTAAGAACATCTGGAAATGGGTTAGATTTTGATTTGAGTCAGTGGAAAAATGGTGATATTTAGACGTTTGTATCTCAATAACCGTTTAAGCTGTACTTATGAAATTTAGGGTTTCAGTTAATCTTTTTGCTATCAATAAATAAACTCAATTTGGTGTATTTGTGTTAAATAGATTTTGAGTTATGAAGGGACCAAAAGTGGCTCCAAATGGTTCATGTAATTATTACACACGGCGCTGCTTGCTTTGCCAGTTCCTTTTGCTTGAACTTGGCTTGACACACTGCCACGTGTCTAGATGTAATTTCGGTATTGCTTCCGAAAAAATTAAAGGCTCGTATGATCCTCTACGTGAGAGGCTATAGGCCAAACCACTGGCCTAACAAACAAGGATAATGTAATTAGAGAACCAAAACCAACTCTGACAATATTATCAAACTTCAGTCATAAAACTACAGCAAAGTTTAGTTCAGGCGAAAAAGCCATATATTACAGAAACCGCAAACCGCCGTCGACAAACATTGTAACTCAAAGTCTGCTTTTCTAGGATTTATTGTTAGCTTTAGTTATTTGCCCCAAAAATCTGCATTCTGCTAGAACTTTTTCATCTTTTAAAAACTTTTTACTATAATATGTGATCTACTATGAGCTTTTTTAGGAAATCATCATGAGTATACCTGCACACACCTGCGGCGAAATTCAATGGTGTATGTAAAGTTCCCAATCCACACTGGGCCCAACTGCAGCCCAAGCTCTCTCATTCGGAGAAGAGGTCTGTGCCCTGCCGTGGGACGTACGCTGACATGGTGATGAATCAATATTGCTTCAAAACGAATTTAATTAACACGTCGACTGCCCGCGGTTGAAATCTTACAATGCTCACAAAAAATCTTACGAAAAAGTACTAGTACTAGTAAGTAATGTAATAAGCACTTAACACGTCACATGCGACTTGAATTTGAATCTATGAAGCAATAAACTACAAAGTTAGTACCTAGCCAAGTTAGTTCATAATTATCGTCGGCGTAGTTACAAGATTTTCGCGTGCCCACAAACCGTTCGTCATAGTTAAAGGCTATCGCAAATCTAAATGCAGTCTATTAGAATAGTATGGTTTATAAATTAAATAGAATTACGTTTTCGCACGTTTGAATATGCTAGTCTAGCTTTGCAACGTTTTGTGTTACATAAGGTATGACAAAAATATTGCTGTCAAACATGTTTTGACTAGAATACTATCGTAAGCTCGAACATAATACTTATCAAAATGGGTCACTGAAGGCTGTTGGATATATTGCCAAAGATTGACATCAGTGGGCAATTTTTTTATATATATTTTGCTAGATTCTAAAATGTTATTGCTATTTAAATTTTAAATACATAAATCAATTCATAAAATCATGGTTTGCAAAACCAAATGATTAAGAATTAACTAAATTGGAAAACGTGAGTTTTTTTTACATACCTAGGTATTCTACTTAGCCGCCAATTAATTATTGTCAAGATTAACACTCCAAATAAATACAACACATTAATTATTGGAGCTTTGGATAGAATGTGTTAAGACGTTTTCCATGTTTATGGTAATTATTGGTTCTTAAACTATAATACAATTCTTTGTGTGAATGCGTATTTTTACTTCTGATTATTACTGATTCAAGAAAACAGTATGCTACTTAGTTATGGCTACTAAAAACCAAGCACAAAAATAAGCGATGAATCTATAGCAATAAAAACAACTTTAAACATTTATTGTTTTTACAAAAGTCTCTAGACAAACAATATCTCTCATCAAGGTATTCAGATACCGTTAATGTTATTTTGTAGCACTTAGTACTCCGTGAGATGGTTACGCTCTCAGCAGTAATAACGAATTAGTTTCTACACTTTACGAGTCACGCCTACCCTGGGGTGGCAGTTGACAATCTGACATTTTGCCGACTCGCGCCTTGTAATTAAGAATGACTGGAGAAGCTGTCAACTTTAACATTCTTGACGCAACGTATTAAGTCACGAACAACTAGAGATTTCAAAGTAATAAAAACTTGAAATAAAGTTTTCTTTAGATTTAATGTAAACAAGTCTTTAAAATTTTCATGCATTTGAGTATTTTGTCAAGGTTTTTAAAGACAATTACACCATGTTCCTACAATCAACAAAATAGTTCGAAGACTTGAAAGACTTGACTTTGAAGTTCGAATCTCAGTACCCCAGATATTTGTGTAAATAATATGAATGTCTGTACTCAAGTCATGAATCTTGCATATATTATAAGTTGATACTTGTCTATATAATGATGGAGTACCCATAGTGCAAGCTTCGCTTAGTTGCGACTATATCAATTAGTTTAAGTGATTCCGCGATATTTATATATTTTATTCAGGGGTAAAACTACAACAAAACCAATATTAATATTTTCTTACGCCAATTTGTTACCGATATATCTACATGCATATTTCCAATTTTTTTAAAAGTATCTTCTTAGTCGTGCACTCTTGACAGAGTGGTCGTGGTCATGCTTCGGTCGATCGACTCCTGCGCCACCGCTGCTCTCGCGACGCGTCGCCAAGTAGCCCGATGTCTGGCAGAGTGGGAGCAATCGTTTATGCTAGAGTGCGTCACAGTTTTGATGAGGTCTGTCCACCGAGTTGGGGAGCGCCCGCGAGATCTTTTGCCCTCGACTTTCCCCTGCACCACAAAATATTAAAAGTATACAGGTTTTTAAAGCCGCTAATCGCTTTTCTTTTGATACGCCAAACACTTCCCCTTTTCCGTCAGTCTGACTTGTCAGAATCGCTAATAATTGCACAGGCAGCAGACTTAGGGTTAACGGTAATATTTAATTACGGGATTAAAAGTGGCTGCCACTGACATACGTGACGGGTTCTGTTCCCAGTAAAAGTATAATCCTAGCAAATAATATATCTACATGCATGAAAATCAATTGCAGAATATACGTAACCGCATCATTTCAGAACGTCTTCACCTATTTCGCTAATTTATTTTTGTTGCGATTGTCGTTGATAGGACAAGGTTTGTATGATTCAAAATATTTCATCATCATCGTCAGACTATGCTCGTCCACTGCTGGACATAGGCCTCTCCCATGGCACGCCACTGAGTACGATCCTCGGCCACTCTCATCCAGCTCTTGCTAGCCGCCTTGCGAAGATCATCGCTCCACCGAATTTGAGGACGTCCTACGCTACGTTTGCTGACAAAATATCTAACAAGAATAAAACTGGGGTGGGCAGCTACCTAGTAGGAAGTAAATATGACATTATGTTTAAATTAAAATTGTCAGATTTGTCAACTCCCTAATATTATAAAATTTTAAAAATATCTAGAGGGTAGTTCAGTCAAACTTGCCCAAGCAACTGCAAAAATAATTCAGATTCATTTTATAACACAGTGTAAACGCCTGCAAAAATAAATATTTTACAAAACTGCAGCAAAATGTATTCAAAAATTATTTCAAAGCAGTCAATCGACAACATGACTATCATAAAAACTAATCTTAAAATCTAACAATTTTTACGAGCTTTTTTACAACCCAATTTAAACTTTCCGCAGCGCATTTCCGGAGCGTCTATAGTTCATTGCATATAGCATTCAGATGGACTATTTTGAGGATTATTCCTTTTACTATTCACGTCAGATTTGGCAACTCTACCTTCCCAGGTCAACTCCGAGCATATGATAGTTGTTATGATAAACAAGCTTTATTCCGCGGTTTCCGTCTCGTAGAAGAATAAAAAAAAAGCTAGCTTTCTATCCCATGGCAACATTGAAAAATCTTTTTCACACCTTTCATTCGGAAAAGTAGATTTTGCTCCCTGACGACAGAGATCAAAATGCTACTTTTCTGTTCGAGCTATTTTTTTAATTTATTCATTGGCATGTATCATTTAATTTTACGCAATGTGCCAATGAACACAGACCTTAATAAAATAATCGATTGTAATTTCATCGTAATCGATTAAAAACGAACATATTTAATGTTTTAACTTTAACAACGTTATATGAAAATTGTACCTAAGTTATAGGTATTATAAATTAAGCAGCTTGTAACCTCAAGGTTCTATTGTATTTTGAAACTTACCAATTACCACTCATGAGTTTTATTGAATGGCATCCTCTAGAAGTCGTTTTCACAACATGCATCAGTCTAATGCTATATGGAACGCAGTGTAGATTATCACAGACGAGGGAAGCATCGGTCTTGTCAGTTTTGCAAGCTCACAACGCTGTTTACTCAAACTTGGTAGAATGCAGCTTCCACGATGGAATGTTGTTGAAGTTTGAATTTGTTTGAAACGGCTAATGTTATTGATACGCTGGTAAATAAGGGGTGATTCACGTAAGAAAAATATGTATCCAACAGTAACTTTGAACCCTATGCTGTATGGGAAAAAGATTAAAATAGGTTCTTCAGTTCCAGAGAAAGAAAAACAAAGTTTTTCTCTTTATTAGGTACTACGATTTGCCACCGGCTTCGTTCGCATGATAGTGGATATATGGTAGTGGATTAAAAATACTACGATTTTTTAAACTCTAATAGAAATTCCTACCCTAATCGAATAACCTTAATCGTGGTCTTCATATATCTATCTATAACATACCTTTAAACGAGAAATCTCGGAAACGGCTCTAACGATTTCCATGAAATTTGGCATGCAGGGGGTTTCGGGGGCGATAAATCAATCTAGTTCGGTCGTATCTCTGAGAAAGAACGTGTTTTCGAGTTTTAGTCTGAGCAAAGCTTTGGTCTTCCAGGTACTTAACATTGTATGAAGAACACTCGTGCAAAATTTAATATCTAGGCTAGATTTTGGGATTTCACATGGATTCCATGGAACGGGATAAAAAGCTTGTGTTATTCCATTCTTTCGTCATATTCCATTTTATTATACTAGCTTTAAATTTTTTCGGGTACACTAAGTATCACCATCATTAATATACGAGTATGTAATAACTTTTAAATTATATTTTTCATGTTTTTTGGTGGTGCTTCGGACTTAAAATAAATATTTTTCTTTCTTAATAACAATGTCCTCCAAATCCATGTCCAAAGCCATTTTAACATTACATCACGACGTAGTAAGAAAAACTGACACGACACACGCACACACACTCACGCACGCACGCACACACAAACACTCACACTCACAAACTTCCTAATATTTTTTATAATATTAGCCGGGCATAGGGCACTTGTCTATGTCCTTCTCTATGTCTCAAGAAACCTGATCACTTTTAAACCTACTACACATGTAACGCCCGTTTTTAACATCAATACAAACAAAATCCCACTCTCAATATTTGCACCTCCTCTTATTCAAGGGTAGTACATTAGTCACTTACAAAGAGTCTGCGACTGACAGATAGGGTGCTCCCCATGAGCCACCAGCGTGACTAGACCCCTTCGTACCTTTGCTTTTCCTCTTAAGATACCTGAAATTGGAGGTAGAAGGGGAGCGCAGGGGTTCAATGTCGGATGGACACGATGCGTGCGACGTACTTGAGTGAAGTATGACATCTGTGGATGAGACTTTTTTGTTTTTTATGGGCATCGTTAAATACTCACTGGATATTGGAAAAACGCCGTCAAATTAAGGTCCACTCAAAAAAAAATACTAATGAATAGATCCAATTATTTTGCATAGGTATTAGGTACCTGTTTTAAAGCGACAGTAGTTGAAAAGTACAAGGTACTTCTTCTTACAGACCAACAAACAAAGTTTACCGGTACGCTATAGTGACTTCCTTCTGATAATTAGTTTATCGATATCTTATAAGTGGCATTATAACAATGTGACACGTTAAATTATAATGAACAATAATACCAAACTGAAGCGAAAGATGTGTCAGGATCGTAGCAGGTGGAAACTAGTAGTTTTTGCCTATCCCTTTGCTGGGAAGGAGGCGTGACTTATGTATGTATGAATCGATGTTATTATTATTATCTAAATCCGTCCAACCGTTATTGACTGATTGACTAACAAACATTCTAACATCCAAATACCCAAACATCTTCACAAACTGTTCCATTTATAATATTAGTAGGATATAATAGGATGTATAGACTGGCCCTCCCTCTTTTCTTGTGTACGAAAAAAGAGGGACGACACTACAGTGTTGCCACTTTATAATTTCTACTCTTTTTTGCCAGACTTTACACAGGTGTAGATTAGTACAGATAGATATTTCTTGAACTTTGTGTCACGACTCGGCAGCGACTATGAAATTCGATTTTCGAACTTCGTATCATGCCGTTCCGTTCACGCTAATATTATAATATTAAACAGAAGAGCGAAAGGGACGGCACTATACGAAGTTCGAATTTCTTAGGAGCCAGGTCCACGATAAGATAACGGTCTTAGTTTCTCAATAAAGTTAGCCGACCCTTTGGACATGGACAGCCCTGGCTTGCTCGTAGCTTCTGTTTGCTGTAAATATAGAATACTTAGGTACGTATAGTTAACAGATTTAGGTCTGTGTAATATCTATTGTACTCTTTTACCATTGTTGTGGTGATATCGTTGTAGTGTCCACGGAAAGAACATGTCTAATCACCTAGCAACTTTTTGATTTATAGCGGTTTAAAAGTAAATCATCACAAACAATTACTATGGTAACCATTTCTTTAAAAGTGAATAAAATTTATACTGATTTCAGATTAGTACTTTACGAGCTCTACGTTTTGAGATCAGAATCTCAATTTTCAAAAAAGGTGACTAACTAGTCATGTTGTTTCTTGTGTTATAGATGTTGTAAACCTTCGTAAATCCTTACTAAGTACTTAATATTATGAACGCGTAAGCTTGTATCATATGGATGTCTGTAACTCTTTCACGCTAAAACAGTTTGACGGATTCTAATGATAGGCACATAGATAGTTTATAAATAATTCTATTAAATTAAATCGAATTAATCCCGGTTATTATTATAGACTCCACGGGAAAAACAATTAATGTAATTTTTTTGTAAAACTGACCTTTTAATGCCATCCTATCGTATTATTGGTGCCTTATTTTTGCTTATTCCCCTAAATTCAAGTCTAGGGTGAATCAGCATTTACTAGGCAAGCGTGCTCCATCGTAGGCCTCATCTTCGCTTTCCATCAGGCGTGATTGTGGTCAAACGCAAGCCTATAATTGTATAAAAAAAAAGTTTCATAAAAAAGTGACATTCCTTGTTATTCCCATGGAGTCTTCATATGTAATAATGGATATTGAAGCAAAATAAGGAGCTCATACTTTAAATGAAAATTTATCTTCAAAATAACTTCCCACTTTCCATCTTTTCCCATCGATATACGTATAAATTAAAACTAATGCCTGTCCCCAAATGGACGGATTTCCCCTTTTTCTTCTTTCTAATCAGCCAGTACTAGATGGTGGGTAATTGAGTGGGGCCGTTCGAGCCAATTGCCTTTTTGTGTGAGGCAGTTAGAGCGGGAAAATGTGTAGCTTAAACCGTTTGATCAATGGTATGGATTGGGATTTGGCACGGGAATACTGTTCACTGGTTGATAAAGAGGGTTACTGGAACATCATGATTTAGAATATTGAATAACAATAATATATTGGATACTAGCTTATACCCGCGGCTTCGCTCACCATAAATATTTCAGTGAAGCAAGCAAACTATTATTCAAGAATGCAAGCAAGCTTTTGCAGGCTTTACTTTTTACTCCCTTGAAGGGTGATTTCTGGAATATAAACCACCGTATGCCTTTTCCCGGACTCAAACTATCTGTATACCAAATTTCGACTAATCGGTTAAGCGGTTATTGATTCTTCATACAAAGTTTCACCCCCTTAAACCTCCGATATATGTGATTTCCAGGATAAAAACCCTATGTCCTTTCCTGGGAATCAAACTATCTGTACCTATACCAAATGTCATCTAAGTTGGTTCAGCGGTTTAAGCGTGAAGAGGTAGCAGACAGACAGACAGACGGGCAGACAACACACTATCGCATTTATAATACTAAAGTAATAAGTATAAGTATGGATTTATTTATGGACTGACGGCCGGTGGGGCTGAAAGGTTTTCGAGTGGCGTCCGCGGACCGGAAGACGCAGTGTAGGTAGACCTCCAAAAAGATGGACGACCCGGAAAGGTGACGGGAACGCATTGGATGCGGATGGCGCAGGGCCGATCTGTTTGGCGAGCCTTGGGGGAGGCCTATGTTCAGCAGTGGACGTCTTTCGGCTGAAATGATGATGATGATGATGATGATGACGATTATGGATTTATTAAACGTGTTAGGAGATGTGAAAATGGGACTATAGCTGCCAGTGTGAAAGGTAACGATAAGTTGATAGGTACAGGGCGTTCCAAAACTCAACGATACCTGGTAACAAAAAGTCGATTTTTTCCAGTTCTGAAAAAAAAAATAAGAAAAAAATCATGTCACTTAGTGGACGTCCTAAACAATGGTCATGATAATGATATAAGACAAGGAACACGTGAAACATTCAGAGCAGAAGAAATAGCTATGACATAATGTTACACCAATAGCAATCGAACATAAATCATTAATCAAGATTTGATTCAATCTAGACAACCATTGAAATACTATCAATCTAAGGTCATTCACCTCCAGTCAGGCCACTCGATGTAATTGTAACCGGACATTTTCGTTTAAGAAGACATTGCTATCAATGCAATAGTCATTCTAATAATGGAACATAGTGAGTCAATTGACAATGGTCGCCACACACAAACAAACAAACAAACGGGTGCGTGTCTCAATATCGAAAATGAATTATATCGAATGTAAACATCGAAAAATTTTTTTTCTAAAACCGCAATTTTTTAAAGATTGTTATTAAATTTAGCGGGACCTCCTGGCACAGGTATCTTCATACCTGAAAGAAGGGAGGTTGATGTTACGAGGTATGTGAAATTAAAAACGATTTTTTTTTTCATTTATTATTTTATTTTTTCCCTAAACTAACTTAATGGGTTCTATACGATGCTGTTTCATAAATAAGTGTATAAATAATACTTTAATATTATAAATGCGAAAGTGTGTCTGTCTGTTTGTCTGTCTGTAACCTCTTCTCGCTTGAACCGCTGAACCAATTTAGATGAAATTTAGTATGGAATTAGTTTGATACCCTGGAAATGACATAGGATAGTTTTTGTATCCCGGAAAATTGCATAATTCCCGCGGTATAACGAAAAACGACTTCTTTGTAGACGGAACCGTGGGCAACAGCTAGGAAAATATGACTTAATTTCATGAGTATTTAAAATGATAACATCAATATAATATTTTGAACTTTTGCTATTCTCACTCATAATTAAATAACCCGAGACGTAATCACGACTGTCTATTCCAAAAATTACATCGACGTTTCGATAAAACAGTGACCGTGGTGGCCACGAGTAGAGCTACTCGAAACGTCGACTTAATTTTAGCAGCACAGATCCATCCACCATCCATCCATAGCAGCCCTTAGTTCGTCCGTCTTCGGACATAGGCCTCCTCTCCATTTCTCCACGCCTGGCGATCGACAGCCATATGCATCCATCCTCCACCCGCCTGTCGGCAGATGTCGTCCTTCCACCTCATTGGTGGTCTTCCTCTACTGCGAGTGTTTTCACGAGGTCTCCACTCGAGTGTTCGTCTCGCCCAACGATCGTGATTCATCCTGGCAATGTGCCCTGCCCATCTCCACTTATTCCTCTCGATCTCTTCCACCACATCTCGAACTTTTAAAGCAGCACAGATAGTCGCGATTAAATCCCTGGTGGTATGAATTATTTAAAATCAATTATTCAACACGATCGGCCCAACAATCATAATATTACATCGTCACATATTTTAATCAATTTCATTTATCGATCACTACGCCCGTACAACGGCGGCCAATCAAATAAACAATTTCAACACGCGTCTAAAATGGCTTGTTAAACATTTATTTATATCAAACACCATCAATCAAAGACATATCTCTATATCTCGGTGTTGTATAAGTCATTTCATTATACATCCCGTCCTTTGACCTATGATTACAATGAGTATCAATTACAGAAGGAAATACTAATAGTGTATTATGTCATTTATGTCAATATTTGTGGTGATTGCAATAACAAAAAATAGGTACAGTAAAATTACATAAAGTTTACCACTAACAGATGGTTTGCCTTCATTTCATATTCAACTTTAACAACCTACAAATAAAGCCAATTTTAGAATACTGTTACCCACGTTTGCAGATTTTGTAATAACTCCTTTATTAGTATAGTGTTAAAGTAGGAAATGAAATGAAGGCAAGCCATCTTTCAGTGGTAAACTTGACGTTTAACGACAACACAACGTCAAAATCCCGCTGTCATTACATGAGATGTGGTTGTGTGCGTGGCCTCAACTCTGGTGGCGTTACCTATACTCGTAGTCTTGAATAGGGATGCTTACTCCACCAATCAACTGACGTGAAATGACTAGATGGCGCTAGTAGTCGCTACTCCTGGCGCCATCTCGTCATCAAATAGTGCAACTGCTTCATCCTGCTACGATGCAGTTTCTCAACTCTGCTGTATAAAATAACTTCTACTTTTCTTCCTTCGGACTTCAGAGAGATTTCTTCATTGTGGCTTATTCCCCAAACCTACTTTTTATGAGCGATCAAAATACGAATCTCCCATAAATTTGCATGGAAATGACTAGTTATGACGCCACTTCCATGCCAAATCAATCGAATATTTATTTATTTTACATTTAATTGAAAATTAATCTAGTTTTCAGGGCTAAAATAGTGTTTTTTTTTCTTGAGTCGCGTCTTGAAATTATTTTTTTATTTACTCTATTATTATTATTTATCGTATGGATTCTGGTTCTCTACTTAAACTAAATACCTGGGCGACCGAGCTCTGCTCGGGCAGAAACTCGGTACCAAGCGTTTTCCCAGAGATAAGACCAAGCTAGATCAATTTTTCATCCCCGAAAACCCCCAAATACCAAATTTCATCGAAATCGTTGGAACCGTTTCCGAGATCCTGATTATATACACCGGAGGGGTGGGGGGTGGGGGGGTGAGAGGGGGGAGGGGATGCGGGGGAGGGAGCGCGGGGGTATTAAAGGGGGGATGAAAATTTCATTGATTTTGCCGTAGGATGCACCGTTTTCAAGATATTTGACAAAAACACCGGAGGGGGGGGGGGTGAGTCACGTTAAACTATCGTCCGTAAACCGACTTTACAGACAACCGGCTTTTCCTGTTCTGTGCTCCCAATAAGGAACGTGCACATAGACGATGCTGCCAACTGGTGCCATAAGGGTGCCATCAATTTGAATGTTTTACCTTGATAAGTTTGTTTTACTGTCCGCATAGTGTCTCTTCTGTCGCATTAGTGCTGCCGCCTATAGTTACTGCACGTTCCCTATAAGACTTTTTCTAACAAAAAAGTAACTTTTTCTCACAAAAGAAGAAACTTGACGTTTTCTCATGAAAAATAAACTTAAAAAAAAAAACTAAAAATGTTGAAAAAAAACGTGGATTCGAACCGAGGTCGGCTGGATCCGCGACCACCCGATTTCTAATGTGCCATTATGATCTGCTCGAAGTGGGCGAAATTTAGCTTTATATTCTAATGCATACAAAAATAGCCGGAAAACACGAGTAAAAGCGATTTTCTGAAAATGAAACATAGCTAGATCAGTTTTTCATCCCCGAAAACCCCCACATACCAAATTTCATCGAAATCGTTGGAGCCGTTTCCGAGATCCTGATTATATATATACATATATATATATATATATATATACATATATACAAGAATTGCTCGTTTAAAGGTATTAGATATTTAATAAACTAGATTTAAGGTAGGTATGCTAGTGCATCTGTCGAGAGGGTTTTAATGTATGCCGCTAGCCCGCTAAATTTGGTGATTGGGCACTCAAAGACCATATATGTCGGACTGTTTGCTCCGGGCAGTCACACTGACACATATGGTTTAGATACATAGATGTGATTGGCAACGTTACTGGTCCCTCCAATGCTACGTGCGTCTATGAAGCGCTAATTACTTCTGAGGTGTCGCGAAACAGGCTGACAAATTGTAAAACGCAATGACGCGACTTACATAATATTACAATTTTGATGCATACCTGCTACACCGGTGGAAGATATGTGCATTGAAAACGTGACGCAGAACTCGTGTCATTACGTTTACACGCGTCAACGTATTTTAAGCAAGTTGATCCTAAACTGTACTATAGTGAAAGCTTTATTTTCATTATACTAAAGCCGATAATCGAACATGCGGTTTGATGAGCGATCACCGTCGCCCATGGACGATTACAGCACCATTAGGACTGCTACTGCGTTTCCAGCCTTGCTAGAAACGGTACACTAACCTTTTAAAGGCAGGCATGTCGTAGCATGTTAGGAAAAATCTAGGCGCCAGTCTATTCTCAAATATCGCTAAAATTGCACAGTCACGTTCCATCGAGGTATTGATTGAAACTATTAACTTATATATATTCTGCCATCTACGTCAAGTAGTCTGCGACCTATAAGTACGCTTCCATTGATACGGAGGAGAGCAAAGTCGTATAGGCTCTACCTATTAGGTACCACATCGCAATGGAAACGGGGCGAAATGTGGATCACAATTAATTTGATTAGTCGATTATCTCCGTTCTGTCGCAATGAAACCATACCCTAAAGCTTTCGTCTCACGACCTCTCGCTAACAATCACGCTGATTACGATTTACGATGCGTTTGCGCAGTGTCCAGCGCACGCTGTACTTTATAGTAATGCCAATAAGTGTGACCCTCCGGTCAATTAAGATTTATATTGTTGTGTTGTTTAAATGAATTATTGGTCATTGGCTCATTGTTTTGGCTGTTTGTTTATTGAGCAAGATACTAATGAAATGTTTTCTTTTGTTTTGCTAGCCATATTTTTTTGTGAGCATTATAGGGTAAAGCACCTAGTAGTCAGCCAGGCACCGATAGTCGGCCGTATAAGAGTGCGAAGAGTACGAAAGATATCTCTCGTGCTCTTCCCACTTGTGCGAAATATTGGCAGAGGCCAGGCTGACTACTGGGTATTTTACCCTATAAGAAATTTAATATTTAGTCTTGGATTAGAACCAACCTACGTCGCGAAAACACGGTCAATTACAGAAGCAATTATTGAGCGAACCATTCTTGGTGTCCGAAGCACGGATCGAATTAAAAACACTGAGCTGCGCTCAAAGACACGTATTGTTGACGTAGGCGTAAAGACAAGTTGAAGTGGGACTGGGCTGGGCATGTCCGTCGAATGAACCCAGAACGTTGCAAGAGTTGCTACGGAACGCTGTAAAGAGGTAGGTATCTGTACCATTAATTTCGTATGTTACCTAGACCTTTGCGTAATGCAACAGCGCCATCTCTATTTAGATTCTTCTATTTAGAATAGATGGCGCTATTGTCTTATACAGTGGTCAAAATACCACACGACATGAGTCTTATATTTCGTAGTCCTTGGTAATGATAAAACTTCAATACAAGGCGAAAGTGAATGAAACTCAAGCAAAGGTAGTTTACGGACCAGAACTTGTGTTGTCGGATATCGCGGCCACCTATGGTGGCATTCTAGTGTTTACTGTCAACCTAATTGGAAACGGTTTCACCTCTTATATGGACAGGTCAAGCAGTGAATGAATGGAGCTTTAAGCTATGCCATTCACAACAAAGTTGTAAAACTTTCGTTGATAACTGTAACTGCGAGGTTTTCTTTTCAGAGATTATTAATCTACCGTTGAATCGATTTTTGGCACAGCTGGCGCCAAAGCGGGGATTGAAAACTTCACACACACCATTGTCTTTCTTCCCAGGTGCGTACAGGGTTCCTCGCGAAGTTTTCCTTTAGCGTAAACGCCATAGTAAATTTCAAATGTTATTTTACACCAGCCAGCGACCACGAGGCAGACCAAGAAGAAAATGGAGATGGATGGATGAGAGATGGTGGGATGATTTGGACGTGTACGCAAAGGACTGACCTGACATTGTGCCAGACCAGGTGATGAGGAGGTCAAGAGAGGAGGCCTTTGCCCAGCAGTGGGACATTACAACAGGCCAAATTAAAAAAAAATACACGTAAATTTCGAAAAACTCAAAGATTGAGCCCGGGTTCGAACCCACGACGACCTTCTGCTTGAGAGGCCATAGGTCAAACGACTAGACCTCCAAATAAACTGGCAAATGACATTTACATTATGAGATTATGAAATCCGGACATACTGTAGAGAACCCATTACTATAGACGGATAATATACTTAATGCTACAATTGGGATACAGTAGAGATGAGAAACTCTAGAAACAAGAATCTGTAGAAATGGGAATCTGTAGATATGAGAATTTGTACAATTGGGAATCAGTAGATATGGGAATCTGTGAATATGAGAATCTGTACAGATGGGAATCTGTAGAGTTGGAAATCTGTAGATATGAAAATCTGTACAGTTGGGAATCTGTAGAGTTGGGAACCTGTAGATATGAGAATCTGTACAATTGGGAATCTGTAGATATGAGAATCTGTACAGTTAGGAATCTGTAGATATGAGAATCTGTACAGTTAGGAATCTGTAGATATGAGAATCTGTACAGTTAGGAATCTGTAGATATGAGAATCTGTACAATTGGGAATCTGTACAGTTGGGAATCTGTAGAGTTGGGAATCTGTAGATATGAGAATCTGTACAATTGGGAATCTGTAGAGTTGGGAATCAGTAGATATGAGAATCTGTACAATTGGGAATTTGTAGAGCAAGGAATCTATAGATATGAGAATCTGTAGAATTGGGATCTGTAGACATGAGAATCTGTAGAAATGGGAATCTGTAGACATGGCCTTAAGACCTTCACAAAGGAATATTTCTGCGAACGCTATGCGTAATTATGTTGCTTGCATGATGTATCTGCCGTATCTTGTTTGGTTCATCTGTGAACAGGTAAACCACAGGATGACATCAAGTATTCGCGAACCTTGGTATGATGTCATTGCATGATTAGCGCTTGACTTATAGGCGTGGCAGTCGTAGGATACTTAAATAAACGAGGTTAAACTAAGCATGATTGAGGGTCAACTAACTTGAGAAAAATTATAAAATCAATATAAAAGTGGTTACGATATGTATGTAGGTAAGTGGTGGCTGAATTCAGATTAATTTATTTAAAGTAAGGACCTTTAGTCGGTCGTGGTAGACTATGTAACAACTGAAAGCGACAAGGTACAAAAGTGATTATTTATGTAAGACATTGACTACCTATACGTCGTATACTAAATTGAGACACCATCTGGTAGCAATAGGTAGTCCTTGCGAAGTCAAACAATTTGCATTTAATTGGAATTATATACCTCACAACATATCAAACGATTTACGTAAAAGCCTCATCAATTCTGTGAAGAGGTAAAGGTTTACTAATAATAAATGTTAAATGAAATTTTCTGGGTAACAGTAAACAGTGTCAGCAAAGTAAGCTTATTTGCGCAACGTATAAAACCCCAGATTTCTTCACACCATGACACTTACGTAACAATTCAATTAAATACGCTCCTTATTGCCACTGGGTAAGCTTCGATCTGATCAAACTGCCAAATTAGGCTTGTAAAACTGCTATTAAAAAGACGTAAACACGGGATTAGAGACGAATCAACTAGTCGTTAACGGATAGGAAATGTTTATGTCGTTTAGACAAGGTTGCGAAGAATACGGATGCGTATGTTGATGACATAACGATTTGACTTTGAGATGCGATAATTAGCTAAGGACCGATCAAGGAATCGCTTCTTGGGTTTATAATAATTATTAATATTATAATACTAGCTGTTGCCTGCGACTCTATCTGCGAAGAAAGGGGTTATGAAAATAGCCTACGACCTATTCTTAGCCCTAGCGAATATAGACAAAAAATCATAAAATTCGGTTAAACCATTTCGGAGGAGTACGATAGCAAACACTTTGACACGATTTTTTTTATATATTAGAAGATAAATACTTACAGCGATCAAAAACAATTTTACACAAAAACAAACACTACACAAATAACATAACTTACACAATGGTTACATGATACTTGGCTTGTATAATGATGTGATGACATATGATCTTGAACTAAAAAAAAACCAACTTCATGTCGAGACCAAAACTCCTTGAGTTCAAATAAATGTAGTTGCAAAGTAAGCAAAGCTACTAGGCAACGGATAAATTACTCAAATAAATAGATACATACTTAAATACATATTAAACATTTAAGAATACATGAACATAAGAAAATAAAAGAATAACAGATTTAATATCATTCCCTCATTATATCTATCGAGCAAAGAAATCCGTGCAATTTATGTAAGTAAGGCATTTCCTCGCAAAGAAAACATATTGTTATACAACAACAATGACGGCTGTATAAAATCTGCGAAACGTCGCGGGCGCAGGGAGCACTCACACGGGAATCGCCGCTAGAGCATGACACTGCGCAACTTTGCAGCAGCTAGAATAAAAACAGTATTCATTTGTAATCTTTGAGTAATAAAGAACGTTTATTGACCTTTCTTGGCTGTATTGTATTGGTTAATTACACCGTGATTTTACTTAAGCTACGTGACCGTTAAAAAACTTTTACCTTGTTATTTCGTTATTAAATCACAACTCTACCACTTGGCAGCAGTGTGTTGCAAGGTAGAAGGTAAAGGGTAAAGGTATGATATGGAGCTTTACGAAGTAAAGCCTGAATCTATCAGTTATTTAAAGCCATTTCTATCCCGTTAGTCAGATTTCAAGCGAATATGTTCGGGCGAGCCATAGTTTTGATGCAGTTTCGGTAGATCGTTGAATTATTTCCGATTCTAGTAATGGTTTTTACTGACGAATGACGATCTTTTTTTTTTCTAAAAAAGTCATGTCTTACACTGTTTTCTTGGTTCCTTCAACAACATTTCACACTAATGATTTTGGTCGCTTAATCTGTTGGACAACCAAATTTAGACTAAATGTCTTACAATAAATTAGGTTAGTTTACTGTGGTTTTCATATCAACTGTGACAACGCATTATGTTATGTATATGTATGTCCGCGAGTTGCAAACTCCAGATGAAGATAGTCTTTTTCTCACATTAAAGTTCCTACTTTTTATGCTTAATTAAGTTATTGTAATGCAAGTGATGATGTAAGGGCTACCTATTCATGCAGGCAATTACGTTTTTATAATAATAATTGTTTGTTTTATTAGAATTACGGACGATTATGTGTGTGACGCTTTTATCTACAAGGTACCTAATATACCTTATAATTATATAAGTTACGTAACTTAAAGAGTATTACATAAGTATGTAGGTAGTGGGTATAGTCGGAGTAAAAAAAGGTTCGTCACTTTTCGACCTTAATTCGTTGATATAGAGTCGAAAAGTGACGAACCTTTTCTTACCCCGACTATACATGAAAAGAAAAATAGCGAAGAAAAGCAAATGTGTTTGGTTCTGTTTAATTTATGTGTCAAAAACAAATAATTATTGTGATTATGTTATTTCTCAATAGCTACGCTGGAAAAAAGTCTTCACCTTTTTCGATAGTTGTTTTAGACTTTGAGAACACTAATCTAAAGGATTACGTGCTTTTGCTGAACTGAAGTAATGAATGAACTAAGGCGCAAACCACACAGAAGAGACGTGGGACGGAGGCGCGTTACAGTCGCGGCGCCCCTTGAATCAGTTTTCATAAAAAATGTATAGAAGCGTCGCGATCCAAAGCAGACAGAAGAGACGGGGCGGAGACGCGGCCTGCGAACAAACGACGCGGATTAACGTGCCCCCGTCTCACGTCTCTTCTATTTGGCTTGCGCCTATGCGAGTGGCTCTCAGAGCAGCAGACCTTGTTAGACCTTGTGAGTCTGTCTTTTATATTTCGCAACCCGGCTCTTCGAAACTGCTCACAAAATTTTACGAGAATCGGTTGACGCGAACTGTGGAGAATCTGGGCAACCATACAAAAGCATTGCCCACTGAAACGGAGACGCTTCTCTCGCCCTTCGCGCTCGCTCGGTCGTTAATTCAAAGTTCGACCCTTGAGGGTGTGAAATAATACAAAATCTTAATGCCACGTGTGCAGCTAAAAGCATTTTCCATGTACAACAGTTTTTTTTACAAAATTTTATCGTTCTTTAAAATTTACGATATGTTTCCTTTGGCTGCATATAAACGTCAAAGGCAGGAAGCTATTTTACTAATGTATAGGTATTATTGGAGACGGGAAATATTTTTATTGCGTTCCTTTTTCGAACTGTGTCACTAAATCAGTGTGTACGTGGAGTATTAAGAAAAATTAATGACATTCTATTTTTATATTGATCACCGTTGCTCCTCTATTGCCCAGACCAGAAGGATGGCAGCGTGTATTCGGTCGGTGGGCTAATTCTTTGACTTTTTTTGAATTCGATGTCAATGATAAGTACCATGAGTTCTGATTTCCACAATTTTAAATCATCATTTCAGCCGAAAGACGTCCACTGCTGAACTTAGGCCTCCCCCAAGGCTCGCCAAATTGCTTAAAAAATTAAAATGACCTAAATTTAATTATAACTTTCTTCACAAGATCCCTAAACACAAGATCCTTAAAGATAACTTTCCGATTGACTTGTTCATCGAACTTTAATGTGAAGACTTCGAAATATTTTAAAACTCGTTATTTTTCGGGATTTTTTTAAATGCTATCTTACAGAATGCAGTAGGTTAGGTTTGTTTTACAATAATTCCGAAAAAAAACCGTTTCAGAAAAAAACACTTTATGAATAACGTTGAATGGGTTCCGAGGGATGGCCAAAGGAGCAGAGGCAGACCCAAGAGGAGATGGCGGGACGACCTGAGCGCTTTTCAGCTCGATTGGCAGGTGCATGCCCAGGGTAGGGAAGAATGGCGGAGGAAAGGGGAGGCCTTTGCCCAGCAGTGGGACATAATATAGGCTATATAAAAAAAAAAAAATGAATAACGTTGATTATGAAGAATGATACATTATGACTTGTTAAATTATTTGAAACTATAGAGATCCAACTAAAACATATCATGAAAAGTGACGAGTATATTCGACGGCAATATACATACTCATACTACAAATCGGACAAAGTTTCTCACATCGTCTGGATGAAGTTTTAGTACTTAACTTAGCTACCTATTGGCTCTATTATAATAAACCATAATAGTATTTTGTAATTATGGACCCACCCGCAGGCTAACTTTCTCAGGAACATTTCACACTTAGGAAAATTCCAATTTACAACAGTTTAGGTTAGAAAAGCAATTTGCTGGCGCGGACAGGTTTTCTCTGGGCGTTTTTCTCTTTTATTAGGCACTTGATTTAATGGCTAGTATTATAGTTTGTCGTGTTAAGTTGTCCGTGGGATGTATGGTAATTATAGGGCTTGGGTTTAGTGTTCATCGTAGGGTTTGGCACAGGATTAAGGCCCGGCGTCGAGCGAGCTTTTGGCGCTAATCGAGTTTAGGTATTCTAGAGCGGCTAGAATCAAAGCCGTGCGTAAGCGCGAGCGACACGACTTCCCCGTCCGATGGCAGAAAGAGAACTAAAGCAAAGCAAGTGATTATAGGACAAGGGAAGCACGATGGCTCAAGATAGGTTGGTTAGACTGCGCGTGTATTTAGGTATTTTCATCGTATTACTAAAACAAATACATATTTTTTAAAAATGTAGCAACACTACGCCCTAGAAAACCTCTTGTTTTATTAACATTCAAAAAGTCATGATCTGCCGTGCAGTATTTACGTCGTACTACGAATTTATATTATTTTGTAGACACGACTTTGGATTTTTTCTTTCCAGCGAACTACAAGTAATCGTGTTTCGATAAACACTGATCATTAGAGTGAATCCTCAAATATCTTACAAATAGTAAATAGTAAGTATAATTAGATATAATTTAACAAAAATAAAAACAGGGACTAAGTATAAAATTAACATAACTAAAACTAACTTAAAATAGCTAAACAGAAATTAAAAACTAAAAATTATTATCTAAATTTGGACCCTTAGGTAGGGTGCCCATCACGCAGGCAGCATTCCCACGTTGAATTTCTATAGCAATTCTTTGTGCGAGAAAGCTGCCTGCGCGAGGGTCACCTGTTGCCTCTCTCAAATGAATTTCAGAACTAAGACAAGTGTAAGTGACAAGTACTAAGCATTAGCTACCAAGCTCCGTGTAAACCTAGCATTACGTTGCGTCGTTGCGCGAACGCTGCATCAACGCTGCGCGGGCGCAGATAAGATGACAACGCTCGAAAAAATTACTGTGACGGCTCTAAGCAGGTGTCAAATAAGTGGACAGGTTATTACGCTTACGAAATACCAATCACATTGCTTCAAACAAACCATAATCCTAAGAAGCAAAGCTGTTGAACTCGTTTCGTGAAACCTTGACCCTTTCAATTGGCATTTAACTGCAGGTGTTGCAACTATGCACTTCGTCCTGTTAATTTTAAGTTAAGGTTACCGGGACAGGGTTATTGGGAGCGTTTAATAGCTTTTTGGTGGTAAGCATTTCGAAAGCATTAAAACTACTACGCTGTGTCCACTGAGTACTTCAAACAACGGGTCCAATTCACAAGTAAAAACTTACTGACATTTTTATACTGTGACCAGACCACACCGTTTTTAGCTTGTCGTGGATCTTAAAACAAAAAACCGCGTCTTAAACTACGCATTCTTCAATTTTTCAATAGTCAATATTCATTTCGGAGAGGAGGTCTATGCCCTGCAGTGGCACTTAAGTATATATTATTTACTTACTACTTATCCTCTGGCGCAAGGATCCAAAGTGTGTCTTGGCCTCCATTACGAGTGCACGCCAAAGATCCCGGTCCTGTCCCGTCTCTCGCTAGTCACCGGCCTCAAGCTCACGCAGATTCGCCTCCACCACATCTGCCCAACAGCCCGCCCTATAATATTGGCCTACCCTGGTAGCTCTCTTCACTGCACGACCGTCCTCCATGCGCTCGAGGTGGCCAAGCAACCGATGCCTGTGAGCTCTGGTCACACCAATTATTATTTTAATTTTATTATTATTATTGGGACTTATATAGGTTGAGATAATGATGACGCTGATCTCTAACCGCATTGTGCCGTAAAAGACGATACGACGATTTTCAATTCTCGCAATTTAGAAGAGAGACCTATTAACTAACCTACTTCTCTTTTGTTCCAGAGTTTCCTAGCAGCAAACGCGAAATGCTGGTGGGCGGGAGCTTTGGCGGCGGCGACGGCAGAGCTCCGGTACGCCGGCTACGTCTGCCCGGGGGTCCTCCTGGTGGGAGGCGCGCCGCGAGCCCTCGAGACCGTCCGGGGGGCCTATTCCCGTTCGGTACTCAAACCGCCGCCGACCTACCTCATTTGCGGACTCGGTGAGTACCTACTACTAGGAAGATTATCTTTGAGGAAATAATTAAGTATGTACCAACGTTAGTGCAGTCGAGGGCTTTATCTATACACATCGCGTGAAATATAAGTAAACATCAACCTTATGATTATTGGCGAAAGGTGTAGATATTTTTGACGTCTTGGTAACATTTACGACATTGACTATACACAACGCCTCAAAGAGTTTTACTGATGGATTTGAGTCTTAAAACACATTTGGAGTTTCTTTCTTAGCTTCATTTGTAATTAATTAAGGCAATCAACAATGTGAACAAATCAATGTCGTTTTTAACTGAGTTAAAGTTTGGTATATGTGTGTTAATTTGAACTCAATGCAATAAAAAAACGGCCAAGTGCGAATAGGACTCGTGCTCTAGGGTTTCGAACACATTTAAAAGTCATCCAACGAATAAGGGTGTATGTGGTTAATAGTATTTTATTTCATATAAAAAAAAAAACTAGTGGACCTTTACTTGTGCCATGAGGACTTCTTGCCTACCAATTCTATGTCGACGTGAAATGCTCCTTAGGGTGTGTATCCTACAATTTTGTATAAAAGAAAACTTTCAAAACATCGAAAAGTAACTCGGCCCTCATACAATCGAAGAAACTGAATCACGTGCTAAGGTACGTACAATGTCATTCATCTGGGAGTATGATAGTATATCTTCCAAAACAAATTAAAGTGGAATAAATTTATGAAAAGGCTCCACTCTGGTAAACGCTTCTATTTCCTCGATCGTAGAATAGTATAAGCAAGAAATAGTTGACACGCTAGTAGGCTATATGCATTTGTTACGGTGTAATACTCCTATTCAGACCGCAGCTCATCTCGGTAATGTATTTATACACCGGTCGTCCTTGCAAGGCCGTGCGCGGGAGTGCGTAGGCGCGCGAACATGCACTGTATTCCGTGGGAACACTAGCACCTCCTGAATAATAATGATTAGTGGGCGATCGGTAATTGAACCTGTTTATCTAAGACCCTTTTGTTTAGCCGCTTAACCAGTAGGTAGTTAAGTAATCACCATAGCTTGGACAGATTGCAAAAACATATACGGAAATAGAACAAGATTCAATAGGGCCGTAATAGTGTATCTAAAGCGGATATTATCGCAAATAACATTTGACCTTGTTTAGTTGCATTTCTGTCATAGACATTCTGTTTTAGACGACCGGATAGCCTAGTTGTTAGAGAACCTGACTACGAAAGCTTGAGGGTTCGATTCCCGGCCGGGGCAGATATTTGTGTGAATAATATGAATGTTTGTGCTCGAGTCTTGGGTGTTCAATTTGTATTTTAGTATGTATTTATCTATATAAGTATGTTAAATCCTTTGTTTAGAACCTACCCATAGCACAAGCATTGCTTAGTTTGGGACTAAGGGCCCTCGCCCACGACGACTTTTTGTGGCGATGCAGTAGCGATGCTGTCGCGCGTTCGCATAGATACTGTCGCGATGCGGTCGCTAGCTGTGTACCCTCGCCCACATAACACGATTCAGTCGCGATGCAAATGTGATACCGTCGCGCTTCCGTCGGGATGCAAACGCGATACCGTCGCGCTTTTGTCGCGATGCAAACGCGGTTCTCCACTACCGCGCCACCCTCCCTCCGTTCTCTCCCCGATGTCGTCCGACACGGTCGCGCGTTTGCATCGATACAGTCGCGATGCTGTAGCGCGTTAGTAGCGCGTTGGCATCGCTTCTATAGCGCGTTACAAATGCGACTAACGCGCGTAAGTAGGGATGCTGTAGCGCGTTTCGTAAACGCGCGACAGCATCGCTACAAAAAGTCGCTGTGGCCGAGAGCCCTAAGTCAATTGGTGTGAATTGTTCCGTGATATTTAGTTATTTATTTATTTTATAGTTTTGTCAAAAGGGCATTCTTGAACAGCTGAAATTTGTAAAATTATTTACTTACACGTCGTAAGAAACAAATGTCTCGCCTGTGGACATAAAATTAGTGACTCCGAGTGAGCAAACTTAAGATTTGTTTAAATGGGCCGAAAAGACGCTTAACTTTTGCCATATCCACAGGCGAAATGTGATAAAAAATATGTGGTGAAGTTAAAACGATTAATAAGTAGGTAGATTAAGAACTATCCCGAGCTGTTTTATGGTAAATCTTTGACCGAACTAAAACTTATGTAGACTGCATACAAATCTAAATCAATTTCCTTACAAATCTCGTCTCTATTTGAAAACAACAATCTCAATTAAATTAGAAATAGCGTTGCGAAATGTAATTCGAAAAAATAATCTAGAATTTCGAGTGAATTGTTCCAAGAAATTCGAATAAAAACTAAGTCTTACGAAGAACTAGCGCAACGAACTGTTTTTGCTGTCTCAATTAAAATAGCCTAAATTGATTATCATAGCGGTATTTGTGTAAAATTTAATCTTTCTCTACTAAATATACAAAAAAAAAACAATATTGCTTTTATTTGTAAATATTTATTAACGGTTCATCATATTCCAGTTATTCATATGATAAACAACCGATGTGGTAGATGTGACACGAAGAAAGTTAAATATGGCTATGCAAATTAGTATAAATAAGTTGATGACAGAATTAAGTAGGCAGTTATATTATCTACATAATTATTTAGATTAGGAATCAAACAACTTTAAACGGCTTCATTAATTTACTTTATTAGTGTTTCTCATAGGGCCGTTTTATCTAGTGCCAAAGAACCTGTTTTTTTTTTCAATAAGACTGAGAAGAATTCATTCAGCGCTATCTCGCGGGAAAGTTTGCGGGATAAAAAGTATCTTATATATTAATCCAGGTTATAAACTATCTGTACGCCAAATTTCATCAAAATCTGTATAACCGTTTTAGTGTGATAGATAGAGTAACAAAATCCACACATCCATCTATACATCTATGTAAACGGCTTATTCGCACTATGACAGTTTCCCACCAATTAAAATAACTAAAAACCGGCCAAGCGCGTCTCGGACTCTATAAAAACAGCAATTAAATCACGTTTGTTGTATGGGAGCCCCCTTAAAATAAAATATTTTATTCTGTTTTTTAGAACTTTCATTATAGCGGTAACAGAAATGCATCATCTATGAAAATTTCAACTGTCTAACTATCACGGTTCATGAGGTACAGCCTGGTGACAGACGGACAGAGAGAGAGACAGACGGACGGACAGCGGACTCTTAGTAATAGGGTCCCGTTTACCCTTTGGGTACGGAACCCTAAAAATATACAAAACTTTGCAAATTTTCCTCCGACCGGAGCACGTCCATGTAATCATACAACAACCTAAATTATTAATTTTGCTGTTACATATTAAAACCCGGCCAACCGGTGTATGGTGCAACACATGCATTTTCAATTTAAATGAAGTCATTTTGATATTTTACAGACGGGTGATTTTAACTTTCCCTTAATCGGTTCACATCGTGTTCAAGCAGTAATAAGTATTTATCTGTAACAATATTCCTCACCAAATTAAGCCGCATTTAGACAACGTAACGAACAGATGGCCGTTGGGGCCCAAAAGTTCTGGAATGGAGACCACGGACTGGCAAGCGCAGCGTAGGACGTCCACCAACGAGATGGACGGACGATTTGGTAAAGGCCGCAGGTTCAGGGTGAATGCAAATCGCTTCCAATCTTAATGATTGGGCATCAATGAGGAAGGCCTATGCCCAGCAGTGGACGTCCTACGGCTGAAATGATGATGATGATGGAGACAACGTATACACGTAATTCTTATTTGAAGTTAAAATATTAAGTATCCCTCGGGAGTGCCTTACCTGGATATTAAGTACTAGCTGATGCCGCGGCTTCGCCCCGCTGAAGCAGATTAAAACGTGTTTTCCCGTGGGAATGTGTTATTTTCCAGTGATAAAAAGTAGCCCATGTCACTCTCCAACCCTTCAACTATGTCCATACAAAAAATCACGGCAATCCGTCGCTCGGTTTCGACGTAAAAGACTGACAAACCAACAAACAAACACTTTCGCATTTATAATATTAGTGTGCATTTTATGTCTCAATCTAGATTTTGTACATCAGTAGCCAAGTTTCAACTACATCAAACATCTAAATAGGGATAACGACACCACCAATCTATTGGCGTACTTTTTACGAGCTTTCAAAACACGATTCTTCCATAGATTTTGTATAAATAGCTAGTTATGACGTCACCTCTATGCCAACTCGATCGACTATTTATTCGTTTTCAAGCAGCTAACAAGCTAATTTTGCGGTTGATTGAAAATTAACCTAGTTTTGAGAACTAAAATAAAGCGTTTTTTAATAGAGTCTCAGCTTGGAATAATTGTTCCATTGTATCATCCCTATTAAGTTCCCAATCCGCACTAGGCCCGCGTGGGAACTACGGCCCAAGCCCTTTTATTCTGAGAGGAGGCCTGTGCCCTGCAGTGGGACGTCTATAAGCTGGGATAATGATGATGATCATCCCTATTATATTAATTTACTTTTATTTAGGGTTAAAAGCCAAACGGATTAACTCGTTGAAATGGCAAGGGGCAGGCCATATAGCACACAGGACAAATGGCCGTTGGCGCTGAAAAGTTTTCGAATGGAAACTACGGACTGGCAAGCGCAGCGTGGGATGACCACCAACGAGATGAACGGACGATTGGTGAAGGCCACAGGTTCACAGTGGATGCAAGCTACTTCCAACCACAATGATTGGGTATCAAAGGGGGACGCCTATGTCCAACAGTGGATGTCCTCAGACTGAAATCACGATGATGATGGTGGTTAATTTGCTTTAATGAAACCTTCGTCGTCATCAGACTGGCTTAACTCGAATTCGACAGACACATGCAACGCCGTCATTATTAACATTCGATCATTTTCAAGTTTTCAAGAGAACGTATAATTTATATTTATTTGGACTGGTTGTAAAACTACTACTTTTACTTTCATAGCCCTTCGAATTTAAATGCTGTTAAAATTGACATGTTGCTGATTCGTATTGAGTTGTTAAAAATTTATTGCTGCACGTGGATTTTAGATTAAGAGTAATAATTTAACTAAAACTTTTTCTTTTAATAGTTAATTTTAATTACATTAGATGTAGTTTTCACCGCGATTATCTTTCATAAGAAAGTTTGTGGGGATGTTTAGTCAATCACGATTAACAGCTGAACGGATTAGAATGAAACTTAGCATACAGGTGAACAAAATCTGGATTGAAACATGGGATTACGGCAATGGGCCGGCCAATCCGGCCATATAACCCGAAGAACAGATAACCGTTGGGGTAGACGAGTTCTTGAGTGGAGACCACGGATCGGTAAACGAAGCGTAGGACGTCTTCAGACTCTGCGAAGCGATGATCGTTGCAAGGCGGCTGGCAAGAGCTGGATGAGAGTGGCCGAGAATCGAGCTCAGTGGCGTACCATGGGAGAGGCTTTGTCAAGCATAATTATCACGGAAATGCATTCCCATAGGGAAATATTTTAACTTTAGACAAGAATAGAGAATAGAGGACGCTGTAAAGTTGATTTTTTTAAACTGACCTCATCCACTTGAGACTTAATGCTATTGTGTAGTTAACCACAAATGAAGATAACGAGCTCGTAGTAAAAGCAGATTATAACCGCCTTGGAAGGTTAAGATAGATTGTCGAATCTATCTCATTAGACGATAGACTACAAAAAACGCTAACAGAATAATGGCAAGCATAACTTTTTTGCATTTTACTACCGTCCGACACTCAACAAAAACTTACTCTGTAGATAAAGGACTACAGGAACGTCCAAATACCTAGGTTTTGGTTTTCAAGATGACGCATGAAATTCTTCTGCAATCTATTGATTGATGGTGTGGTTCAATTGAACGTTGTGTTTTAAAAATGTTACTGTACCTATCCATTTTTAAGGCCTAGATCTAAGACTGTAAATATTCCTCGTTAAGGTATTTCTAACACAGGCGAAGACATGTGTTAAAACTATCTTTTTAATATTTTAGATTGAATATACTTAGTAGGGCTGAACCTGTACTAAGTAAAAGGACTTACATATTTCACATCGCAAAATAGAAGTAGAAAACGGCGCGTGTCAAATTATAATTTACGATATTGAATTTATAAGCCATCAATATGCAAACTCAGCAGGTGACGGGAACTGGTAACTTTAGTATATTTCCCGGCACCTAGAACAAGAACTAAGTTTTATTACTTATGAATAGATTTGATAGTTTCACCACTTGGGTGCGTTTGAATGAACGCCTTGATATATAGCGACTGTAGGTGAGTAAACGCTTTATTGCGCATAACGATGGAAAAATAAAAATAGAAGACTTAGGGGCTGTTTCACCACCAATTGATTAATTTTAACTGACGGATAAATGTGATGCCGTCTCCGTCTATTCGAACAAAACAAACAGAGACTGCATCACATTTATCCGTCAAATAAATTTGATCAATGGATGGTGAAATAGGAGGTAAGGGTGCCTTTCCACCAGAGATGTGCTACGCTACGTTGCTATGGGTGTGTCCGATATCCACCAATCATGTTCATTGGTCCACTTAGCATAGCACTGGTGGAAACGGGTTCAACTAAGCTATGATTTTTATATGGAAAGATGCGTGCCCTGGATGCGTGCTATGGATGCGTGCTATGGATGCGTGCTATGGATGCGTGCTATGGATGCGTGCTATGGATGCGTGCTATGGATGCGTGCTATGGATGCGTGCTATGGATGCGTGCTATGGATGCGTGCTATGGATGCGTGCTATGGATGCGTGCTATGGATGCGTGCTATGGATGCGTGCTATGGATGCGTGCTACGGATGCGTGTTATCGATGCGTGCTACGGATGCGTGCTATGGATGCGTGCTATGGATGCGTGCCCTGGATGCGTGCTATGGATGCGTGCTACGGATGCGTGTTATCGATGCGTGCTACGGATGCGTGCTATGGATGCGTGCTATGGATGCGTGCCCTGGATGCGTGCTATGGATGCGTGCTACGGATGCGAGCTATGGATATGGGTGGCGGTGCAGGCGTCTCCCCCCTCACCGCGCTGCCGCTCCGCGCGCCCCTGACGACACATCGCATAGCTCGAGCTGCGCATCTTCTTCGCACAGCTGCTTCGCGACTGCTCATCTACATAGCGCATCTTCCTCGCACAGCTACATAGCTTAGCATTGGTGGAAATGGTCACACAGTTTCGTAGCGTAGCTTTCACATCTTCGCAGCATTAGCATAGCACATATCTAGTGAAAAGGCACCCTTACAGTTAACCTAACTAAGAGAGGAAAACTAAGGAAGATGAGCAATCAGTTAAAATTAACAATAACTGTAGAATGGAATATATAGGTGATAGTCCCGACAAGACGATGTGTTTTAATACTGTTCTCACGTTGTAACATTACAAATAAATCAGCCAAGTTTGATGACCGGATAGAATAGTGGTTAGAGAACCAGACTACGAGGCTCGAGGTCCCGATTTCGATCCCTGGGTGGGTGGGGCAGACATTTGTATGAAAACTACGAATATTTGTGCTCGGGTCTTGGATCGTTAATACCTATGTAAAAAAAAGATATAAAAAAATGAAAAAGTCAAAGTAAAAAAATTAAAAGTGTGAAAATAAATAAAGTATGTTTATCAGTTGTCTAATACCTATAGTAGCTTAGTTTAGTTCGGGACTAGGTCAATTGGTGTCAAACGTTCAGAAAATATTTTTGATCGCATTTTTTCACATCTCCAACAGCTTGCAGGCTTTACTCGTATTGATCTCAATTTGATAATTCGACAAACGGGCGAACAGACGACTAAGTATGTAATCCTAAAAAAATATTTTTTTTCTTTTGAATTACGGGGCACTAAAAAAGAAAACAAATAACGCACCTACTTTTGTAGTTTTTTACGATACGCCAAGTAACAAATGTCAAGATGAAATGTTTTATAGAAACTAAGCAGACTTGTTTTTGTCAGTTATTGCATTCACAGACAACCAGTTTAAAAACACAGATCTAAATCAAAGAGAAACAACGCATAATTGGCACAGGTTCGGTTCCGGCGAATGCAAATGTGAAAACCACTCTGTACGTCAAGATCACTTTTGCAATAAATAGCATTAGGAACCAGTAATCGTATAAGAGCATTTCTAAAAAAGGTTATACAGTTCATTTAAGACTTCATCATCATCCAGCCTCTATATGTCCAACTGCAGGACACGGTCTCTTCAGAATGAGAGGGTTTGGGTCGTATAGTTCCCACGCGGGCTCAGGGCAGCTTGGGGACTTCACAGATATGTGAAGGTTCACTTCTCTCGCCGTAAAGCTGATGGTAAAATTCACATGTAATTTTGAACGTAAATCCTGAAAAACTCAGATGCGAGCCCGGGTTCGAACCCACGACCCTCTGCTGGAGAGGCCATAGGTCAAACCACTAGGCTGAAACGACTTAATCATTAATACTTACTTAACTTAATTATGTATACTATACCTAAGTCACTAAATATTTATCATGATCACAGAATATATAATAGTACTAACGTACAGAATGGCCACGCTCCGCCCCGCACCGATTCGAGTTACCCCACCCCTCAAGGCGCAGATTACCGGACACCGCCGGAATCCAGAAGAGTGCGCGCGCGATGTATGTAGGCGTACGCGTGTACTGACGTCGTCGTGCTTATGTAGATTCAAGAACGCGTATTTTGTACGTCGTGTCCGCCGTGTGTCATGATGTAAAAAATATCGAAACAAATATCAAACCATGAATAGAATAGGTACGCTTGACACGAGCATAATGTACGTCAATGAACTTTAAAATTTGTGTCAACTGAAGAGCTCACAAAGCGTTAAACTGTAAAAGTTTTAATGCTTGGAATCTGAGGTGCGGTGTACTTGACGAAAATTGAAAATCTCCGACATTTACCATATTTACGCACCTCTTCAAATTTTGTAACTTTACGTCCAAGCTACACTAGAGTGCCCCTTTGCGCGTCTAAATATACCTCGTAAAGTATTGTGGGATAGTGAAGAGATTTCGGACAATGCCTTGAAGGTCGTATGCTGTTGTGTAATTGTGACGGCACGCAAAATCTATAGTGAGTATATTATACGACAAACGAGTATGCGATTTAATACGCTCTTTTGACTCGAGAGGGTATTTTGTAAGCTCATGTTTATTTGAATAGCAGGCTATTATGATGTTATCTGTGGTTGAATGGATGTCTAAATCTGTGGAATGGAACAAATTGGTGCCTCTGGTGACCTGAAGACACAATAATAACATACGGTTAGTTTGGCGATTAAGATTGTTGTGATAGAATTGCGGGTATGTAACCTTGGCCTTCTTGGGTGGCTTATGGACCTGTATTTGTACTTCGTAATAGAACAAGATAACATAGAGACTTATGGACAACGTTCAGTTTAAACTGTTGGAGCTAGAGACTTGAAATTTGGCAGATATGTTCCTCGAATTTCATAAAGATGCACTGAGAAGGAATTTTTCGAAATTCTCATAGCAACCAGAACTAGCTCTGTTTTTCTTCTACGATAGCAAAGTGGCTGCATCTAGCTAGTTAGTTACCTACAAAGTTACGTGACTGTCTGAGTGTCAGACAATGCGCAGCCTAAATCACTGTTGCTAAGACTTTATGGCAGACATATTCACTACGACGACATTTATGGAAATTTTCACGAAACGGAGCTAGCCCTTTTTGGTTTTCGATGGGGGCAAAGCCTGGAGAATTAGCTATAGTTCGATATAGAAAATCGCTGTCGTCTTTGAAGACCTTAAGTACCTAGCTCCTTTGTAATTATTAGTAAAATGGCGTATTGCCATCCTTGCCTCTATAACAACTCAAATTCCACAGTCTTGATATCCTATTTTGAAATTTCGAGCTCCAATAGCGTCACTACTTAGTTCTGCTTTTGTTTTAGCATGTCTTACGTCTCCCAGTCAGTCATCACTTAATTACATGCCTGTTTATTTGTATAAACTGGTATTTCAAAGTATAGTCAACCAGGAAATTTCTTCACCACCCTAAGGTTCAATGTCAGTAGTACGGTTTAAAACATTAAAGGCTACTTTTCGCTCACAACAGTCTTATTGTATTAATTCTATCCAGTAACTGTAAAACAGTGGTAAGGCACTTACCTGGTCTACTATACTATTTATTACTATTATTTCAAGAAATATCTCACAACAGTGGTGTCTCTACAATGCGGTGCCTTACGTAATACGGATAGCCTTTAGAAACGTTTGCATCAATTTGATTAATGCATCCGGAGAAATGACGGATGCAGTGTGTTTGCATTGATTGAATGTTTATGTCGTCGACTCCATGACAAAGTTGTATTTTATATAAACCAGTTTGGATGCAGTGGCGGCGCAGGACCTATATTTTGTATGTAAGTTATATTTTGCGAGGCCCTATAATGGCGCACCACACATTAAAGACGAAGTTTTAATTAGGCAATAAAATGAGAACCTTTCGAGGTGCGAGGCTCCTCAGACCGTGAGGCGGTGGGCAAGAGGATCACCTAGCCACTGCTTAAATATATCGTGTCACAGTTGGGCACATGCCTCCCTTTACAAGAAGATATTACTGAAGTTCACACTCAGAACACCAACACTTCGCAATGTCTATTTTAAGTTTGTATTGTCTTCTCTTAGCTTTATCCCTTTTGGGACTGGCTCTCCATCATTTTTCACCAGTTACGTCTATTCTAGGTCGTTGATACATCTTGAACTTTTATCACGTCTCTGTTGATGACTTCTTCCTCGCTCGCGCGATTGAGTTTTCATAGTTTCACTCTTTTCAATAATTTAGTGCAACCTATAGATATTTGCTTAGTGCTGGGTATTGACTCAATACTGCTGATATCTACCGATGTAACCCAACGTAACTCCTCAACCAAGCCTAAAACTGATCAAAACTGACAGCATAATAACAGAACATCTGCTATTCTACGCGGCACATCAAGCAAGCAATATGGCTGGCTTCATCTGAGACAAATGAAGACGGATCACTCTTTAACGTTGACGATTAATAACAATAGAAAGCGTGTAGCGCCATATGTTGTATTTGCATATCGAAAGAAACATGCTGGCTCCAGATTTTATAAGTGTTAAGAGAAGAGCGTTATAGTACAAACTTGCCTCGTTCGTTTGAGTCAAATATGGACGTCGAATTTACTCCACTTCCAGTGGTCGGATTGACTTCAAATTTAGTATACCTACTTATGTAGGTTGAACGACAATGTAAATACAGCCAACAAAAAAGCTTGCATTATAGTGAAAATAAACGGATCACTCACGTCTTAAAACGAGTTTAACTTAACATGTTTCGGGCTGATTAAAAAAGCTTGTATTAAATAGAATTTTTCAACAAAAACTTATTTCTAAGTTAAAATCAAAATATTTTTATTTAATTTAGGCTATAATGAAAGCCGACGAATCTACCGCCGGCTCGGAAAAAGCTTGTTGAGAAGAATCCAACAAGAAACTTGACAAAGTATGTTTTTTTTTTATTTTTTTCAAATAGATCTACGATGTTATTTAATTACATGCATGTTAAGTTTTTAACACAACAGCTATTTGAAACTAGAGATAGCCAGTGCGGATCAGAATTATTAAAGTAAGCCTTTAATATTAATTATTGTATTTCTTTACTCTATAAGGTATCCCAAAATTAATCCTTACATTATAAATTAAAATTAATCAAGTTCATTGTCATTGTCATTTTTCCTTAGACCTTTATATCCACGCGATTCTGTGACTCGGATCAGGCTTTTTGGAACTATTTAGACATACCTAGGATTTATTCAAAAAAAGTATAAATCGCTTATAATTAGATGTTTACAATGTTTAGTTCCAGATACTGGTCTCCAGTCTCCACCCGCATAGCGGAATTGACAATCTCACCATCAAGTTAACACAACATGTTAGAGGCAGCTACCTCTTGTGCTTTGTACCATAAAGGTCATAGGTGGGTACTAAACTCTACCTTTCACCCGACTGTAAAAGGAGACGATTTTGGGTAAATCGGCACGGCCCAGTGAAAGTACGGACCAAATAATGGTACATTGATACAGATTCATCATGGCTAAGGTCAGCCAGCGCGTGACTCGAAATCAGTGTGAAAGGTTGACCAAATAGACGTCCAAATGGTCCCTTTCGACAAATTTATAGTTTATTTAGTTACAGTACCATTTTGTTTATCGGAGTTCGTGTTTTGGCTGTCGCCGATGCCCTTCGCGGCCTAATCTACGTCTTTTGTACCCATACGATTATTTTCTGCATGAAAACACAATAATGTTGAATAGACGGTCACTGGTTGAGGTGCATTGCAGATGCTTGGAGGAACTGCATGAACAAACATTTCTTGCATTTTTGTAGCTATCTTAAGACGCGGGTGAGCAAAATAATTGTTTCAGTTTATTGATTATGGACCTCCGCAAAGTAACGCCTGGTTCAATGAATTATTCAGAATATACGAGTATAAGCGGATAAACCCGATTTGCATTACACGTCTAAAATGCGAAGAGTGGCAACTTGCTCGACAATTAAAGTTGTTGACTGTACCACGACTCGCATTTCTAGCATTCCTTAATTTCGTATTTCTAGCATAGTATAGTGAGGCTTTATGATGGCAGTGTTGTAGACAATCAATTGCACGCACGAGTTATTTGCTGAGCTAGCAACCCATCCATCAAATACGAGTCTTAGTTTGGACTACAAAAAAGCTGTAGGCTTTGATATTTCTTTAATACCAGTGATGATTTTATCTAGGGTTACCATCCTAAATTTTTTGGTAAATCTATGAGTTTAAGTACTACCTATGTCGGATGATGGATTATTTTTTGTGCTAATTTTTTAGTCGAACGATTTTTCGTGTAATAACATAAATTGAACGACCGCTTTAGCCTAGTTGGTAGTGACCCTGCCTACGAAGCAAGAGGTCCTGGGTTCAAATCCCGGTAAGGGCATTTATTAGTGTGATGAGCACGAATATTTGTTCCTGAGTTATGGATGTTTTCTATGTATTTAAGTATTTATTTATCTATATAAGTATGTTTATCGTCGTCTAGTACCCATAGTACAAGCTTTGCTTAGTTTGGGACTAGGTCGATTTGTGTAAGATTGTCCCCTAACATTTTTTTTTTTTTTATTTTTTTTTTTAAATGTCAAGGAAACCATTTTAATACGCGAAATAAGCGTATATTTAGAAGAAAAATGATTGATATTTATTATTATTATTTATTAATTTTGGAAAATTAAGTACGTCTTTACTCGCGCACGTCTTCAGTCTATCTCTATTCTGGTCATTCACTCTATTTTCTACATTCCATCATGTCATTCGATGAAGCATTAATCGCACCACTCGTTTCTATATAAATTATACTGAACTCATCGATTTTTCTGATTTTATCAACTCTGGTAGCTCTTTTAAAAGATTCGCTATCATTCCCTGTATTTTCGGACATTTTCGGTTGATACTAAAATATGCGAATTTTATCACAACTAGAATTTCAGAATAGAGACGGTAACCCTATCCGAAACAGTAGAAGATCGCGCGTCAATTTTCTTGTATCGAAGATAGCATCAATCGTGACTCCTGCGCAACTGGTGCCTTTGATCACTCCGAATGGCTATTATTTGAATTTAAACGACGTATACCGAAGTGATTAATCGAATTACAGATAGGAATAGGACTATATCGAGTAAGAATATTTTAAGAGTTGAATGGAACTCCCTCCTATTATCCGTATCTCCAGACGAATACAACATAGGGCTCTTCAAGCCCCGGAGTTGAGCGAAGCGAGTGAAGTTGGCTGTTACTGAATCTTTCGCCTCATCGGCACTTTCCATCAGCTGAGATAAGAGTCCTTCGTTAGTCAGTTTATTGTAAAACAACCTACAAAAAAAGCTTCATTTTATATTTGCCTCAAATACTTCGTTTTTCAACAAGCAACATTTACCGCAACTTTGAAAGCTTGTGAGCTATAATCCCACGAGAGTTATCAGTTTTGTAAAACGAGGAGTGTAAGCAGCAAAACGAAGTCCTCTCACCGCTTACATCTCAAATTCCCACCCTCTTTATGGATTTCGAAATATTAATTTGTGCGCAGGAAATTACGGCCAAGCAGAGACGTCGTGTGAACTTGTTTACATTGAGCTAGTTGCTCCCAACGACAAAAGAACGAGTATCGCACGTCATGAGAGCGAAAGTATTCTTAATGAGCAACACCTCGGGCGATCGGCAAATTGTCTTCCATACACTAGCTAGGAAGCAAATAGACATAAGCACAACTAAAATATAGCTTATCTTAATGAGCATCAAGGCCCAATTTCGATCTTAACCAATCGAAAAACGGTTTCGGAAATCACAAACGAGCTCCATTTGATTCACGGCTTGATGGTAGATTCTGAAGCTTAAAGTTGAGGAGTATGGTCGTAGTTGGATTGGATTGTTGGAAATGATAGTGCTTCTAGATCATTGTTGATTATTTTGCACTGACAAGCAAATTAGTCGACGCTTTTGTTTAGTCGAAGCGTATTAGTGTGATAGATGATTGAAAGAGGACAGATAAGGACCTGATGTGGTGTTCAATTAACCAGTTCATTTGGCTCCATATGAATGGAATTACAACGATATGACGAGGCGGTTACCCAATGTGAGTAAGAGAAACTTTCTTTGATCGACTAGAACATTGTTCGTACGGACACTGTTTGAGATTACTTTCACGCAAGACAAACAAACAAAAGGTCATCGGATTACGGGTACTTTGCTAAGGGACTTGCCTTATACGCTTACTTAACAGAAGGATTTATAAGTATGTTAACTTACGAGTATGATACCAAATAAGTAAGATTAAGTTTCTAACAAATTTTTAGTGGAGTGAGGGTGCCACTTTTTTGAAATTTTAAGTCATCATCATTCATTTCATCGTGAGATGAAAGTTATCCATTGCTGGAGCTAAGCCTCTCCCAAAGACAAGTAATGTAAAGTGCTTGAATTTGCCCACAGATGAAAAAAATGCGTTTTTTTCTTTGTAGATTTGTTTCAAAGTTTCATTTGACTTTGTGGACGTAAACTTTACTGTATTTTAATGTACAAATGATTAAGCCCACACATGGCCTCCTTTAGAACTGGATCGATCGCAGGAAACATTTAGCCTGAATTCCATGTTACTGTAAACAATAACCTGCCTAAAGGAGATTGCCACACATGTAGTCCATTTGCTACATTACGATTTACTTTTAGAGATAAGTTTGAGGTTTGACGTTCGGTTATTTCTCTATCCTCAGCCAATGCCTTTTTTTCTTAGAAAGACAGAAATAATATTTAGTGCCAAAGAAAATTCACGTAAAAATTTTACTTAACACTACCTTTCCTGCTGACTGTACTCTTAGTTAACTGCACCTATACCATTCATCCATATTTTAATGATGCTAATCGAAAGAATGGATAAAAATATCATCTTAAGTAACATAGTATCTTAAAAGAAAGAAATACCGTAAAATTAATAATTTTAATCAAATTAAAAACATCTTTATAGTCTAAGATCCGTACTAAAAGCGACCATCACCTATCTAATTAATGGATGAAAATAATTCTATATCAAATTTATTACTTGCACATACATTACATTACATATACATTACATTACATTTATTACATACTTACGACGACCAGATGGCCTAGTGGTTAGAGAACCTGACTACGAAGCTTGAGGTCCCGGGTTCGATTCCCGTGTCGGGGCAGATATTTGTATGAAAAATACGAATGTTTGTTCTCGGGTCTTGGGTGTTTAATATGTATTTAAGTATGTACCTATCTATATAAGCATGTTTATCCGTTGCCTAGTACCCATAACACAAGCTTTGCTTAGCTTACTTTGGGCTAGGTCAATTGGTGTGAACTGTCCCGTGATATTTATATTTACATACATATTACACTACAAAATATATTTCCAGCAGGTTGTCTTGATTTCTGATACGATGATCGATCTCTCAGAGATTACTCTAAGCATAGCTCTTTTCACCGTGTACCTATACAGTGTGACAATCCTTTTAGGGCTAGCATAGATTGACACGACGCACACAAGACAAGTGGTCATTGCAAATGAAGCGAGAAAGTCAGTAATTGTAGATTACTTTTTATGATGGGATTGATGGGAGTAATCTGATAAATTGTGGAGAAATTACTCTTTAGGTACTCGATCTTCAAATGCGACTATTATTTTAGACTTCTTTTTTCATTCTTTGATTGAAAGTGTTGTAATTTTAGATACAGAAACTATCGAGTAACATAAAACAAAATTACGGTCTAATATGGAGGATGAAAATATTGTCAGACAAAAGTTTCAAACAGTTCTTCATCGGCTACAACTTTGACATTCGCATAATTGACATTTGCGACGTTATACCCGCTACAGTTTCACATATTGAAACGTCACATAACTTTCCCTAGATCCGGGCTTTTCCTGTCCGACATGCAGATATTCAAATGCGGTGGATGCAAATCGAGAAAACATGTTTCAAAGATTTTCACTAGTCAACAAATGTCACGATGGCGACAGTATTGTGACAGCCCAGACATAAGCGGGCACGTGTGTAGACAAAGATACAAATGAATCTAACGACAAAGCTACAATCTAAACTGAACTCTATTAGTGAAACAATAAACACAAAATAACAAACTAATTGAGAAGAGATAACGCGGTCTAATATTTGACGAGCTTCTAAATGATCTTGATGGTTATCGCTGCACAATGATCGATATTGACGAAAGTGAATGTGAAATTTGAGAAGCTGTTCGAATGAAAGCAAAAGCGAACTATGTACTCGATACAACGTACGTAGCTACTGACGTGTGTCAATTTCGTGCTTCTGTTTTGAATATTATGTCAGCAAGCGCGGAGCTTAGAGAAGTGATGTGTCAGGCCAAAGACCTTGCGAATGTGACATGTGACGGAATGTCAAAGTGTCTTGGAATTTGAGTCGTCAAGAATGATATTAATATAATCGAGGTCTGTCATCAGTTGTTTTATGTTTAAACGTCTCTGAAACAGGTTTTGTTCGCTGGCAGCTCCGTTAGCTGCGAATTCATTGACCCGAGCTTTGTCTTCACATGTGGTTAAAAAATTCAACAATCGTATCACATTTTCCATCTTAACACAAGTGAACTCTGGGAAGTTATTTTAATCAAACCTTATCTAGTCGACGCAATTATCGCGTGTGTAAAATTGATAATAGAGCGGGATCTGTTAATGTTATCTGACAGATTAAGTGCTATTAAGACAACTCAATCAAATCGTTCACATCGCTAGCATATTTACCGAACCGCAGTGACACAAGAAAGTTACTTTCAAACCGGCACTTTTAAAGCAAGAAGCAATCTGTGAAACAAAGAGGAACAGGAAACTGAGTTGCGTTGCAGAAGAAAATTTTGAAATTGACTTTTATTAGAGCGACGCGGGAACGTTTTGATTTCCTTTAAGAACATGCAGTGGAGCAGCCAAGCAAGACCTGTCATTCCTTTGTTTAGCACAATAGGTATTCAGGCTGTACCGTTGTGTTTCCACAATGGTGTAATAGCCGATTTTTACCTTGGCAATGAATTCAATTACCCCGATACCTGATTCTCAGGCAGTTAATTGCCCAATCCGGTGCGGCTTCCGTTTGTGGTTAATTAGTGCGTCTCCTTACCAAGGTGCGCTATGTCCAATGAGTACGGTATCAAGATTTAACTTGGTTTAAGCAACTTTAGTAAGTCTCCTCTTGCATACAGTAGTGTACAAAATTGGTATGAGAATTATGTCATTTTTCCAAGTTGTTTTTACGGAAATGTTACCAATACAAGAAAAAGAAGAGGTTTTAAGTAAAAGGCAAATATCGATTTTTAAGTTAAGTTCTCTTTCCGACTTCAAAAAAAGGAGGAGGTTCTATGTTCGACTGTAGGTATGTATCTTTTTTTTTACTTTTATTTTCTGTAGTATTCAATTAATCTATTGTTTAAAAGCTCTTCAAATGATTGAAATTTTAAACCCAATTTGGCTTATTTCTATGATAGTAAGTACTTTTGATGTTGTTGAGACTCTTAATGATTAAATATCATGTACCTATTTCAAAGATTGTATTTGGGAAAACTGTTACAAATATCACAATTTCTGTAATCTATTTGCGTGAAGAGCTTTTTAGTTAGTGAAGCCAAACTGAGAAACGCTACATCCGCGAAGTAATTGAAGATTCAATTAGAAAAATCTTTTTGTTGCTTAAGAAAGCTCTCATTCAGCTAAACGCGTTTATTTATTCGTTTAAAGAGTGATGATACTGTAGAAAGTAAGAACCTGATAAAAAATAGGAAGCTCTATTAACTAGAGAAATGATAACAAACCCAACAATGGACTGCTCCAGTTCTCACTCACAAAGTGATAGTTTCTAATCCCTGGTAATAAGTTGCTATACACACTCGGCTTTGCATTTAATAAGCAACTTTTAACTGTCTTATTTAGACCAGCACGGTAAGCGAAGTTGGTTGTATTGTAAAGTAACTGCCTGTATTGCTATCATATACAGAATTTAAAGTCTGAGTCTTGAACTATTCAATTAAGCAGTATCATATAATTTATGAAAAGAGTTTTTTTTTAATTAGTCATTTCTAAATTGACGAGATTTCATTTTTTTGACACCTGAAAATTACTACAGGAATTGAAAGAGTTTTACCTCCTGAACATGGAAAACACTTTCCAAACAGAATACAGAGAACGAATCAAATTATACTCTTAGAAATATGAAATCTTTTCAATTCATAATAATTACGGAAACGACGTAAATGTAAATGTTTTTAAAATGTGCAAGTTATTTCCAGCTAAAAACAAACCCCTGAGACATCTTCTCCATTGCCACATAATTGAATTGCATTACTTTTAATAATATGTGTACGTATACATTTTGAAGTCAGAGCTTATGTAGGTGAAGCTGGCAAAGCACAAGCACTTACTCCTTATCAAGCGACTTTTCAACTGATAAGAATAAGTACATGTACCGTAAACGCCATTATAAATTATGTTTATGACACAAATGTAGCAAGTAACGACTGTAATACCTTTTCCGGAACTGTTATCAACCTAACCTTACTATCGAAGAAAGTAAATCTATTGTTGCATTCGGTGTCCGTCATACGACGCCCGCGCATCTTGCTTGGGTAGGTAGATATCCACTGAACGAGACCTATTTTTAAGAGTCGTGCAATAAAATTATACCCATTATTGGTTGTATAGGTACTTAGTTAAGTTCTTTTTAGGATGTTTTTGGTTTTGATTGTACTTTTCACTTTTGTTCACATTAGTGATTAAAAAACTTTGGAGCTACTTTAGTTGAATGCTAATTTGGATAGGTTGGGAATGGTCTGTGATCATGATCATGTCTGTTTGAATGTTTTCTTATCTGTTAATCGCGTTCATTGTGCATTTTGCATTGTGCGTTTATTACGCACATTAGTCTGAAAAAAAAAACTGTTATGTAAGCAGCTCCTTTATGCTCCAGTGCAGTGATACGTAAATTTTACAATGTAAAACAATAAAATGACTCTTTATTAAACATCATAAATAAACATTTCAGAAAAATAGTACATTAAGAAAATTTATGCAGTAAGCAATAGGTTAGATTTTACGTCAGTTTATGTGTTATTTTCATAGATTATACAAACTAAACTGTTAAATCATTCCAAACAATTGAGACTAACAATACTTTCTTTACGTACCATTTCAGCTGTACCACCACTTTTTTCCAACAAAGCCCTTTCCCGGGTCACGAAGACGCGTCACGCGCGTCACGTCGCGATCTCCCGCGCAGATTGTATCGCATTCAAATGCGCCCGCGCATAGGTCATCGATCAAGGACCCAGGCGTTGAAGAAATGTAAAAGTACGCTTTGAAGATGACATGATATTTGATACTGATAGTCTCGAGAACCATAACTACCACAATGAAGGATTGGAGGATTTTGGGAAGTATCGGTAAACACTATTTCATGGCCAAGTTCTTTTTTTACTCTTAACTGACCAGCGATTGCTCTTATCTCACCTAATGATAAGTGCATGTGAAGCCTAAAGCTCACTGATATAGTAGATTTCTATTTCTTTCTATCCGATATAAGCGTTATAGTTTATTTGACCAGAAATGCAGACGATGGGTTCTATTCTGTTCCATTCCAGATTAGGAAAGTTGAAGTTCATTCTCATTTATGGTAATATCCCTTGTTAGCAATCTATATAGTATTAACAACACTAGCTAACGTAGGTAACGTAGATTTCAAAAGTATAATTGTAAAGAAATAAGATGTCTTGCAATTATTTGGACAAAATGCACTGCCCACAACCATTTCACTACTGCTTTTCTCATTATGGAGTAGGCGGAGCACCTCCACTTGCCACAAACTTGCACCTGACATTTAACATCTCACTTTTATATCATAAACAATACAACCCACGCTTTATAATTAAGCGCTCATCGCAGTGTCTAATGAATGAGTGATTCAATTTCTCTGGCCTTTCGTCTCAATGACGAGGGTAGCTTCGGGCTAAATTTACAAAAGGTTCGATTTGCGGTGACTTTCTAGTAAAAGTATTAATTTGTGGATGGTGAAATAGATGCTGGAAGGAGTTGATTGCGTCATGTGACCTTTGCCTGGATCCGCTTGCATTCTTTTTAACGAGGTCTAAATAATGTGGTTCAAACAAGAAGCTGTCAGTTTATAAGTTCACGTAACACAAATAAGTCTCGCTATAAATTTAATTAAGGAATCATTCATGATAGAAAAAAAAACAGTATAAATGAATGTAAATTAATGGCGTTAGAATTTTTTTACATGATTTGAACAGCGACTCTAAAAAAAAGATTTTTGTTGGAATAGAAAATAGTTTTTTCCAGTGAAGTGGCTGGAAAAAGAAATGTTTTGCAATTTTATGAAATTTATTTAAACATACTCACTCATTAGCATTAAATAATGATCCATCCACGCCATTATCACCCACGTAACAATAAACTTTTTGCATTCTTACAATGCAAGCTTAGCGATTTTCGTATCTTTTCACCAAGGTCACCCATCCAATACCTGACTTGGGTCAACGTTGCTTAACTTTTGCAAAGTGTTACTCGGACATGGCTATTGCTATACACCACATGATGTGATATAAGCCAAACAAATTAATATTTACAACAATGACTTATAATAATCTTAGATTCGGTGAGCAGCCGTACTGCTAATAAAAAATAAATAATATTTGAATAAATAGATGTGGTACATCATTTCTTACGCATTTCCAATGTAATTTGGAACGTAGGAGTCGTAGCTTCTAATAGTTGCGATGGATGTTACCACACGCCACTGTTGGCGTATGTAAGCGATTAAGAATTTCGGGGGAGTCGGTTGGATGCGACGTGGTTCAGTTGGTAGAACACCCGTTGGGGCGCATACCCAGGAGACGTGGGTTCGAATCCCACCGGCGCACCCGAAAAACTTTTTCGCTTTTAAATAATCTTAGATTCGGTGAGCAGCCGTACTGCTTATAAAAAAATAAATAATATAATGACTTATAATTACTGATTACGTGATTGTTTATGATTACAGGATGAGGGTAATCGCAGTTATTTATTCGCTGACAGTCATTGTTTACTTTGTTTTTAGGCTTAACATTGTGTGTACGGATCTGCCACAAAACTGTAATTATTGTCTTTAAAAACATGCTTCATCAATGTAGTACTACTTAGGCATATTTCTTAACCTAAAAGGTGTTCTTTCTAACCAACTTAAAAAGAGCTTATCAATTCGGTTGTGTATTTGGTTTAGTTTTGTTACTTCACTCCGTCATTTATTTATTTTCAATCTCCCGCTCCCTTCATAACTCCACACTGACTTCCGCGCTTAATAACCTTCTCATGGATGATTATTTTTTTAACGACGATGATTTTACTAAAAACCAGCCCATATCAGTTGTGGATTAGGCAAATTAGGCACTTACTTACTTTTTATTGGTGCGAACACCGGATAAAGTCGGCAATAATAGTGAGAAAGTTTCATTAGAAACCGAAAAGAATATACTTAACCAATTTGATGACATGACGATTCACTCACTAGGCCGTTTAAAACAAAGCTAAAATTCCAAATAGTGTAATTCGTTTAAGTATTAAAGATAAGTTAAAAAGAGCAAGATAGATAAAAATAATAAAGTTTAGATGGCTAGAAATATTATTGCCTTCAAAATTTGGTTTACTAATGTTTTGGCGAAAATTTTTTCGCAAAATGATTCATTTGGCAATTGTTTCATTTGGCAACTGTTTATTTATTCTGAAACTGAAAACTTTTTTTTCTGAAACTATAAACTATTCAAGATATATTTCAGGACTATCCTGTAGAACCCTATAGGTTATGTTAGGATAGTTTTATAACAATTCTGAATAGTTTACAGTTTCAAAAAAAAAACAGTTGGCAAATGAATCAGTTGAGAAAAAATTAAATATAGTTGCGAAGAGGCAGAGAACCCCCTACAACCATAACCAGTAACAAATTAAAAAAAAAGTTCTAAAATGTCACCTTACCGCGTGATGTCATGAGAAGCATCAAAAGAAGTCGCAGAAATCCAAAGCTTACCTGAGTAAATATGTAGCTTGAACATGGGTTTGCTTTTAATTATAAGTTATGAGGTTCGTTACTTTCTTCAATAATTACTGCATTAGTTGGGAAAGCGGGTGAAATGCCGCCATTGTCTGTATCTTTTGTTCTTTTACGAGCTCCAACCGGAAATGCAAAAGCACTGCACCTGGTTAATATTTTAATACTTAACTAGGTACTTAAATTTTGAAGGAATGTGGTTAATGATATATTAAATGTAAATATTATGAGAATGCAATCTTTGATGTGAAGAGATGCCCATTTATATGGAGAGATTTTTTTCTTATAAGCATTGTAAAATTGCTATGGGCTATGCTCGGAGTTTCTCTACGGGATCGAATCAGGAACGAGGAGATTCGTAGAAAAACCGGGGTCACCGACATAGCCAAACGGATTAGCTCGTTGAAATGACAATGGGCAGGCTATATAGCACGCAGAACAGATGGTCGTTGAGGCCCAAAGTTCTCAAATGGAGACCACGGATTGGCAAGCGCAGCGTAGCGTGGGACGTCCACCAACGAGATGGACGGACGATTTGGTGAAGGCCGCAGGTTCAGGGTGGATGCAAGTCGCTTCCAACCGTTATGAATGATTGGGCGTCTATGAGGGAGGTCTATGTCAGCCTCATAAAATATATTATGAAAAATTAGAAAAAAGAAGAAGGGAAGATATCACTCATTAGGGATAAGTTCGCTTTTGTACTTTTTCTCTTTATGTACTTTTATTTTTAAGGTTTTATTTTCAATAAAGAGTTAAAATACATTCATACGTAAGAATGTCCAAACTATCATTCACATTTTATTTTCACAGTCATCACGTGAAAACCTTTCCTCTTTAGTCAACTTTCCTACGAAATTTAAAAAGTAAACCGAAAATGTCACCCATTCTCTAGATTATCTATGGACGCTGCAGGGTGACTAAAATCACTAAAAACTTTTTTAATAAAAAGCTATGGCACGTGACCATGCAGCCATAATAGTTTTCGTTTGCACCAAAACGTCCCATTTAATTGTACCGCTTTTCCACAAAAAGTGACAAATGATTTTCACTTTTGCTGCTTTAAAGTAAGGTCGTGTTAGTATAATGTTTTGGCTTTCGTTCCCAATTTACGGCTACCGAATTATTAAGTGAATCTATTTGAATGCTTGAAATAGAAATGACATTGATATTTTAATTCAATTGAAGCTGCTATGCTGTGAATAATTCATTGGATTTTTTATTTTATTTGACACCGTTCTCTTCCATCTACTTAGACAGCTATTGTTTTATTATTGATACGCAAATTTAATTGACAGAGTATAGATTTGTTCAATTGTTTTAAATAAGGTTCAAGGATTGACTTGAGAAAAAAAGTCCAAATCTCTCTTTTCTAAAGGTAATAGGCATTTTCTAACAGTGGGCCAAAAGCTAGATTAAACAAGTAAATATAATCACCCAGCCTACTTACGTTTCACTGATGAGCACCGGCCTCCTCACAGAGTGAAAAGGTTCGGGTTGCAATACCTACTTAAAAAAAGCTCATAATATCAATACCGAATAATCTTACCAAACGAACTTTACTTAGTGTGCTTCAAGGTTCAGTTTAGTTTACATTATCGATGTAAGATACGAGGTCTTCAAAGTATTATTGAGCTTCGCTTCTGCTCGCTGTACTTAGTCTTTCTGTCAATACGTCGAAAGAATGGATACAATGAGACTGTACCCAAATGAATCAGCAAATTCACACGCTTGTAAACAAATGAGCATCACCCACATCTACTGCTGACATTACCTTATTAAATACGTGATCAAATCCGAAAGGAATGAAATCATAGTGTAAGAACATTCAAAATCTTACCTTGGTGTATTACAATGGAGTTTAATTTCAAAGTACATTTGTATTGTGACTTAGATCTTTATATCTTTTGAAGTGGCAAACCATCTGCCACAGTCGGTGGAAATTAAAGAGTTATATCATTTAATTGTAAAATTATACAATTGGGTTAATGTAGCGCGCGTAACAAGACCTAATGTAATTGTAATTGATGCTTTTCATACATAATAATTAATAATCACCTACTTATTCAAGACAAATCGCTTCCATGTGGAAGTAGGGCATGCGCGCAATTGAAAAATCAGTTTCGTGTATTTATTATGGGGGAATTCGAGGATTATTCTATATTTATGCTATTTGCGATTCTGCACAATATGGATTTCTCATAACCGTAATAGACCACATTCGTTATTCTTCACCATCATTATTTTTTACACTATCGTCTTGCTTCCTATTCGCTATTCTGCACATTATTGATTCCAGACAAACGCAATAGATCACATTCGTTATTCTTCACGGTCATTGTTTTTACACTATCACTTTTCTTGCTATTCGCGATTCTGTACAATATCTATGTATTGCACACAACTGGATTTGATCACATTTGTTATTCTCCACTGTTATAATTTTATACAATCTTCGCAATTCTGATCTATGTATATGACTCTACACAACAGTAAGTACTTTACAATACCGATATATTTTTTATACACAATAATGTTTGTTCCTATTTGGACTCTTTATTAACTTCTTCTCCGACCAATCCATGACAGAAAAAGTACTAATAGGCATTTCACTTGATTTCTTTGCGTTATTATCCTTGATCCTCAAAAACAATCATAAAGGGATTATTTGAAGTTTATAAGAGTTATTTTAAAAAGAAAATAGCGTAAAAGTAATAACTGTGAAGATTAACGAATGTGATCGATTGCATTTTTCTGAAGGCCATATTGTGCGGAATCGCGAACAGGACGAAATACGATAGTGTGAAAACAATGTATGTGAAGAATAACGAATGTGGTCTATTACGGTTGCGAGGAATCCATATTGTGGAGATTCGCGAATAGGAATAAATAATAATAAATAATCCGTTCGCACATATGTATGTTCGAACAACCATGAGGTCCCAAATAGCTGTACTATCAAGTATGGTATATACAGGGTTATTTGTAATTCACTAGCATCCTTTTAACCCTAAACTCCTACCACTTAAACAAACGTTTTTTGTTTTACGGCTTTTGTCATAACTTAATATTTTTGGTGTAATAATGTTTTGAAAATTTGAGATTTCCTCTTATTTTTACGATACTCTGTGTATTTGTATGGGAAAAAAAGTGCTTCATTTTAAAAAGTCGTAGAACAAAAAACATTTGTTTGAGTGATAGGAATTCAGGGTTAAGAGGATGTCAGTGAATTACAAATAACCCTGTATATGCTGACATCACAAAAAGGCCGATCAAAATCATTTATCGATAGTAGATAAACAAATAGCTAATTATGAAAAAAGAAATTACAAAATCTTAAATTCATCTCCACATTACAAATTACATCTATGGGGGAACAGTTCTGAAACAATACAACTGTTCAGACTTCAAAAACGCTGTCTGCGAATAATAATGAACATTGATAATATGACAAGCTGTAAACCATATTTTATAGAACAAAACATTTTAACTTTGACATGTATATATACATTAGAAGTGGGTGTTTTTGTAAAAAATAATATATCCCTTTTTCCGCAATACACCCGTCCACAAAATTTACGACCCCAAACAAGATTAGCGTTACCAGATAGTCGTTTAAAAATAATTCACTCCGGTCCCTTCGCCATGTCAGTTGCAATATACAATAAAATTCCTAAACCATTTCAAGATGAAACCAATATAGACAGATTTAAAAGGCGCCTAAAACAACATCTAATCAACAAATGTTACTACTCCTTACAGGATTTTTTGAACGAAAAATAAATTTACATAAAAACATAAATAAAACGAAAATTTATTAGTAAAATTTACAAGTCACACAAAATACAATAAACTAAAAACAAAAATATAAAGTCAGTAAAAATAGATTAGGTATAAAGTCATTTCATCCTTGCTTATATTCTAAGTAGTATGTAGTTTATTTTTAAGTTTATATAATTTTTTAGTGCCATATTGTTAATAGGTAAACTATGTATAACTGTAACTTTTCACTAAGGTACATATTGTTATGTGGTTTGGTTACTACCACCATTATGTATACCTACATATTGCTGTGCCCTCACAGGGTAAATGTTGAAGCTGTACATTATTTTTAAGATCTTTACCCACAACATTTAAATGCAATAAAGAGTTTGAGTTTGAGTTACATATTTATGTGAAACATCATTGATTCCACACAAAGGAATCATGCGTTATGCTAATCCGGAAACCTTGGCCTACAAATTCGCAACTTATTTATTATATCGAATGTGTATTTAATGATTAGTCTTATTGATAGTTCTCTCGTTGGGTAATTAGTGCTAATGAGGCGATTGGCCTACAAATGAAGAATAAAGTAATCAATAATTATGAAAGTATGCAATCAGAGTTAGGAGCTTTTTCAACACCCTTCAAAAAGGTGGACAGAAAGGTAGAAGAGGAGAGCAAATCTCTTCCAAATCCTTATATACATCATAATGATAGAACTGTTATGCAAAATTTCAGCTTTTTGGGCTTTTTCAGGCTGTGTAAGTTTATTTATTTATTTCTAAACCTTTTTCTTGTTGGACTTGCAGCGTAAAAGCGTCAGCCAACGCGCCTAACAAGATATTTATAAATATTATTTTATTATGTATACGCGAAAGTTTGTATGGATCGATATTATGGATGTTTGTCACTCTTTCACGCTAAGACGGTTCGATGGATTCTGATGAAATTTGGCACACAGATTGTTTATAACCTGGATTAACGTGTAGGATACTTTTTGTCCCGGAAAATTGCATGGTTCACGGGATACCGATAAACAAATTATTCGCAGACGGAGTCGTGGGGAACAGCTTGTAGAACATAAACGAACAAAACAAACAGATTATTCAAACTACGTATAGAAACAAAGAAAATTATAAGATGACAAATTAAATGAAAAATATAATAGAATGAACTACATATCTGAAGCTATTTAGAGCGAAGTACGTAGAGCCGCTAAGAGGTCTTACCACTTGTCAGTTAATCAGGACTTTAATGTTAACCTCTTATAAGTTAATGACGGCGTGTTTGAACATATCGATACTGACGCGGCGTCACAGACGCCGGAGCCTCTTTGCTCGGAATTCCACCTTTATCGCCTACTTACTTCTGATTATATGGATACAACTGCAGCCAACGAAAACAACATAAAAACCGTTATTTACAATTTAAAACTCTTGTAAAACATGCACTTTATGACGCGTGGTGAGATCTCGTGGACCAAATAAAAGGAGTACACACATTACGTGTTTCATGAATTGTATACATAATATAAATAATAATAAGAAGTGACTTCGAGGAGTTCGTTTTAGGTTATGTGCATTTAGTAGATGCCATATTGGAATTAGTTTGACGTCATTTTAAACCTACGACGTGATATTCAAGGCAAACGGATGAATACCCTGTTGGTTAAATTCAATAAAGAACATACCTAGCTACAAGGCTGAAATTATACGAGTACTTTGGTAACCAGTGACAAAAAGTACAGTTAGCAAAAAACTTGTATTAAAAACAGAATTTTAAATAAAACTTATTTACATAAAACTGACCCGTGATTGACTATCTCACCTGATGAAAAGTAGAGATGAGACCAAATGTGTATCTCGCTGGTTCAGTAACAGCCTATTTAAATCAGCCTTGCAGGAGCCCTAGGCAGGGGAGTTTCACTCCGCAGTTTAGGTATGTTCGGCCGGCGCGCCTTCCGGGCAGGCGTATGACAGTAGGTTGTCCCTCGGCATTCGGTTCGCACGCTAGCCGCGTCGCGTATTTTTCTGTGATTTTTGCAACAAACAATGACTTCTAAACGATCTTATAATCCATATAAAAGATACTGCTGCGTTTAAAAGTAGTTTACTGAATTAATACACACTGTTATCTTTCTTCATTTAATATAGTTACCTACCTAAATATCGGCGAGTGGGAACCCTGCTCTTCGTTTCGGATCAGCGGTGCCCAACGGAATATGAACGCTCGTATCACACGATAAGTTTAAATTTCGTGTGCAAGCAGTTAACGTTCGTAAGTGTAGGTAGGCAAATTTTTATACCTAAAGTTGACTTTTGTTCGAGTGTGATCCTTCTGTACTTTAGTACTATTAGTTATTCTGGGCCCTAGGAGAGTTTCTATCTGGAAATACAGACGATGAGAGCGAGTTCCATTACTTAGCAGCTCGTAGATAATGAAGCGTACCTTTTTTTTTAGTTTTAGAGTTTTTAACATCTTACTTGGAATACCATCTCCATTCGCTTTCTTCGTCGCCGTTTCAATAAAGCAAATAAAATTTCGAACAGCGGGAATGTGTATTTTCTATCATTAAAACGTGAAAGATTAGTAAACATCGTAATTGCTTGACAAATACCAATCTAGGGCTCTTTGGAACAACCTTCACGCACTGAATTGAAACTGCATTCCTCTGTCCCCACGCATAAATGAATAACCACAGTAAGTATACAACGTGTCTCTACTCTCTGGACAAAGACCGAAATACTGAGTATAGGCAAGGATGATATAGACTGGATTGGCAGTCGCCATAGTACCGATCGGCCGCGGTTTTTGTAGTTCGATTATTAAATCTAGATGGCGCTGAAATGTAGCCAGAGGCTTTGAAGGCAAAACAATAAGACTGCAGATATTTCATATCACTGCAAATGTATTATTATGCAATATTTTTGAAAATTAATACATTTGTAGTAATATGAAACATCTGTAGTCTTATTGTTTTGCCTTCAAAGCCTCTGGCTATATTTCAGCGCCATCTAGATTTAATAATCGAACTACAAAAACCGCGGCCGATCGGTACTATTGCCACACGGCGGACTCGACGCACAAAACACGCGTTCCTGAATCCACACAAGTACGACGACGTCTGTACACGCGTCAATGTGTGCGTAAGATGCACAGGGCTGACTATCGCAAAAAGAGATAGAAAAAGATAGCTGCGGAAAGTGAATGCCGCGCCGTTCGTTGAGCGCGAGCAACCTTGTAATGTAAAATAAAATGAGTAGGTAATCTAATTATCGTAGTACTTATAATTAAACTTATCGTTTGTCTAAATTAAGTGTTTAAAAATAAGTGAATGAGTGTATACCTGTTAATTCATTTTGTAAAGACAAATAGAGAATGTAATTGTAGAGATTGATCTATTGATAGGAAATAATTAACAAATTAATTTTACAAATACCTACTAATATAAGACGTCTATTTATACATTATAGGTAACAAATTTTTAAACCTAGTTACCTACACTGTTCATGTTGCTAATTAAAGTTGGTTATCTACCTTCTTTCGTCCTTCGGAAATCGAAATAAACTCCTTTCCTTATCTTTGGCTGTTGCCAAACACCCATACAATGCACAATATATTACCATTTCGCAAAAGTTTAGTGCCGTGCGGCCGACATGCATCGCGTTGCGCACCCGACTGGTGAACTGCGGCGACATGCAATCGGCGCCTTGGGGGGAGGGGTAACTCGAATCGGTGCGGGGCGGAGCGTGTCCATTCTGTACGTTAGTACTATTATATATTCTGTGCTATGGCGCACGACTGCCAATCCAGTCTATATCATCCTTGGTATAGGTATTGTCACGAGAGTTGAGGTCACTCACACAACAACATGTCATGTGATGACAGCGGGATTTTGACATATATTTGTACCGATAGCAAGTTCAAATACTCAACAGTGAATTGCAAAATTGACTAAAAAATTCTTCAAACTATTTGATTAATAATTATCTGGGATCATTGAATCTAGTTCAAACAAAACAGAAAATAAAACATTTTGATTTGTTTTATTTAAATCCCATAAGCATATTTTTCGCTATTAATAAAATACCGATTCTTTTACCGATTCGTTTTATTTCAAAAATAGGTAATATGAAAAAAGAAAGGTTATAATGTATGTAAAGGTTAGGTTTGTTTATATCAATCATGAAAATTTTACACTTTCAGAAAAAATAAACAGTTGGCAAATGAAATCAGTTGGGAAAAAGCAAAGAACCCATTAGAATATCTGTATCACTAAGACCTATTGTATTAGTAATTGAATTTAATTACCATTCTAAATTTAACCTGCAACAGACTCCAAAAAAACCGTTAAACTTAAAGCAACATAGTTCGAGATCCCACTGCAAAATCATTCACGCCATCAAAGTTGCTGAGCTGGCTCGTAAAAAAATAAACAAGGCTAGAAGCTCGTTAACAAAAGACTCTCGACGTGTGCTAACCTAAATTAAACTTTGCTGGCGCCCAACCACGTTGCAGATAGTAAAAGCCTAAGCACTAGGCGAAAAAAAGATCTTTAAACATGAAACCACCGTGAGACTCACTCATAGTGAAAATAAACGGATCACTCACGTCTTAAAACGAGCTTAACTTGACATGTTTCGGGCTAATCCGTAGCCCTTCTTCTTGGAGTGGTATTAATAAATAGTATTTGTACCAAATTGTTCAAAACATACCGAACTTTAACCGTTCGTTTTTTTATTAGTCTGTCTGTGGTAGGTACATACCTAAGGAAGACTAGCCCGAAGGAGGGAGGTCAAGTGGGACTGGAAACCTGGAGTTAGAGGAGTATCTAACATGAACCAGTTTACATAGGCCTTCGTAGTAAACCATAGTCAATTTGTAATTTAAGTAAGCATTAACAGAGTTCACTGTTAGTCTAACAAGAGTACTCTTTTCTAAGTTTTATTGTACTCTGTCCAAAACGACGAGGAAACGACTAAAGCGGAAATTTAAAACAATATGAAGATATGGACCAAGAAATTCCTTTACCATCCAAAGCTTAATGTCAAGGATTATCAGATCACAGTCAGTCTTAATGTTTTATTCTGATATAGAAACTGTCATAAAAATGTAAATCATTTACTTGGACAAATACTACCTATACAGCTGTTGCTCGATACCTAGTTTTGGAATATTGGGATATTGGGATACTTAGTTTCGTTTGGGAATTCGTTTATCGCTATCCCACGAAAACTATGCAATATTCCAAGATAGAATCCAGTTTATAATAAATCCGCAAAAAATTGCCAACATGATAGAGTAACAAAAATTATCCCAATTTCATTATAATATTGAGTTTTAAAAACGATATAAAATACGTGTAAGACCTCAATTTTTGTTAACTATTGCATTGCCATCTAAACTGCATAAGTATAACAAATTTCAAGTTAATCCGACCACGTTAACTGGGTTAAAATTGCCTTCCAAGATTTGACTCAAACAAACGGAGCAAGATAAATAAAAGCTTGCGAAAAGAAAATCAAAAGACGAAAGTTATGTCCGATTATTCACGACTATCTGTCAATTTAAAATTGTAATTAACATCACTTAACCACAGCCCTTTAATTCAAAGTAAAAGTAACCTACATTTATATTATTAATCACAATTAATCGCATTTAATCGTGAGGCTAAGAGACATTACCGAATAACATTTCATCCCATATTTAGAAGCGAAAGTTTCCTTTGGACTTCCCCATAAGGCGGCTGTTACTTTCAATGGTTTGCCATAGTCGGGTAAACATTTATTAAGGAAATGTATCTCATAGTTATTATTTTGTCACAAAGTGAATGTAAAGTTCTCGTATGATGGTAACGAGAAGTGTGAGTGAGTGACAGAGACTTCATTTAGACATTTTCCGTTTTTAAGTGATGCAACAATTTATAATAGACTAGCTCTGCTGTTGCCCGCGACTCCCTCTCCGAAGAATTCGTTTATTATTATCCCGCGGGAACTGTGCAGTCTTCCGGGATAAAAACTTTCTTACGTCCTTTCCCGGGACTTATACTCTCTTTAGAAAAAACTGTTCAACGATTTTTTTTTTTTTTTTTTTTTTAAAACAATAATAGGCTTACAGTAAAAAACCAAAACGCCTATTACGTTACTTAACAAAAACATCACATAGATGGACATGGAACACAAATTAATAAAGAATACAATACCTACCTGAAATAAAATAACCAAAAAAAAAAAAAAAAATGAACATAGAAAAACGGATTTGAATATTTTACAAATAATTATCGGATAAAAACTTTTAAGCGTGAAGAGGTAACAGAAAGACAGACACATTTCACATTTATAATCAATAATACCGATATTTTAACAGACAATATTTTATGTTTTGTCTCACTTCCTACTTTTGTTATACTAGCATACCCGCGGTTTCGTTGGCTTAAACCGTTGTCTGACTGTTGTTTCTAACATAAAATAAACCACATTTTGTAGCTTGAATGTAGGATTACTGTATTTTAAATAATATTTCATAAAAGGAGCTTTTTACATGGTAAGAGAAGATAGAAGAGAGTGAATGATTCGAATGAATTAGATACACTGAATGATTGAATGTTCGGTCTGAACAACAGTCGAATAGAAATTCTGGTTAAAAAAAATTTCAAGTGCGCAGTGTAGGATTTTAATAAATAAAATAAATAATAATAAATAATTTATTGAATAATAAGCCATAGATAAACAAACAACAAACAATGCAAGTCTTATGTATAGTTAGCATCTTAAAAACACTCGTAACAACTAAAAATATAATGCAATAAGTAGGCTTGTAAAAGACATTAATATAGATCCTCTGACCTTCATACTAGGATAACCTGTGTTATGAAGATCAGCGGTTTGGTATTGGAATACTAAGGTAACAATTTCACTTCAATCCTGCGCAACGATGCATTTCAGTTTTATTAATCTTATATTCATTGACAATTTTAGTGTTGTCGTCATCATTTCAGCCGAAAGAAGCTCACTGCTGAACATAGGCTACCCTCAAGGTTTACCTAACAGACCGATCCTGCGCCATCCACATCGTTCCCGCAACCTTTACCACGTCGTCGCTCCATCTTGTTGAAAACTACCTACACTGCGTCTTCCGGTCCGCGCGGACGCCATTCAAGAACCTTTTAAATTTATCTCCATCGAAAATCAGTTCTACGAGCGATGTGCCCTGCCCACAGCCACTTGAGTCTAGCCACTTCGAGCTATATGTCAGTGACTTACAATGTAGAATATTACAACTTAAAAACCAGTTGAAATACCGCGAACGTCGTTAATTGCTATTTCAGACGCATACCTCATTAACTCATTATCTATACGTCATATGCTTAGTAAAGGAATGCTCAAACAAACCGTGCTCAAGCGATGTTTAGCAAACTATTTACACGCTCAATTTCCGCGACAGACAAACAGACAGACCGTAGACAAACATTAGACGTACCTACGCTAAAAATTATGGCAAAGAGCGCGCGTTCCCAATATCACATCTGAATTTTTTTTTACTTCAGTACGTTTTACTCCAACTTTATCTGAATAAAGCAAAAATCCAAAAATTCATTGTCGTCATCGCTATCAGTTAGTTGATATATTAATCCCGTTGTTTCCTTACCCCGTGGGCACTTTCATAATTCACTATCTCTTTGTATCCTTTGCCGTATGACAAAAAAAGTGGTGAAAAATACATACATACTTGCATACAAAATAAGCGCGAAAAACATAACCCTTTCCTTGCAGTCGGGTAATGATTGTAATTTCGAGTGCATTAGACAATAAACTAAGGCCTCAGGTCCAGCAAATTGCCTTGTAGAATCAGCAGAGGAATGTTTAGGGAGCTCCGAATTAAAGTCAGGTTCCAAGGTAACTGCTTTAATGATCTTAATAACCAAAGCTCAAACATTACGAAATACAACAACTCTCTTATGCATTCTAGGGCGACAAAACGTTAGCGAGTTTCCAGTCAGTACAGCGCCATCTAACAAAAACATTTAGTACTAAATTTCTATCTCAAACAGGAACGCGGCTACTAGCATTACTTTTATGCGTTTGTATTGAGTACAAATAATTTACCTGAACCCCCCCCCCCTTAATTTACTTTTTGAATGTATAATGTAGAACATAGATGGTTTTTAGGGTTCCGTACCCAAAGGGTAAAAACGGGACCCTATTACTGAGGCTCCGCTGTCCGTCTGTCACCAGGCTGTATCTCATGAACCGTGATAGCTAGACAGTTGAAATTTTCACAGATGATGTATTTTGGTTGCCGCTATAACAACAAATACTAAAAAACAGGATAAAATAAATATTTAAGGGGGCTCCCATACAACAAATGTGATTTTTTTACTTGTTTTTGCTCGATATTGATAACGGCAACAGGTAGACGCTTGAAATATTGACAAAATGTTAAGTTATATATTCACTTTAAAAATAAATAATTAAATTAAAATAAAATAAATATTTAAGGGGGGCTCCTATACAACAAACATGATTTTTTTGCCGTTTTTAGGCTGCGTTCAAACCAAACCGACTGTCGGCCGCCGAAAGTGAGCGCGCGTTACGCAGTTTATTGTATTTCCATACATATTCACTTTTTCGTTCACACCAAACCGACAATACGCCATTACGCTATGCGTATAGTCGCCGACATAAAATACCGTACAAAATAACGTTCACACTGGGGCTCACAGTGAGCCTGCTCACATTCGGCGGCCGACAGTCGGTTTAGTTTGAACGTAGCCTTATATACAGGGTTATTTTTAATTCACTGACATCCTCTTAACCCTGAATTCCTATCACTCAAACAAATGTTTTTTGTTTTACGACTTTTTAAAATGAAGCACTTTTTTTCCCATACAAATACACAGAGCATCGTAAAAATAAGAGGCAGAATCGAATTTTCAAAACGTTATTACACCAAAAGTATTAAGTTATGACAAAAGCCGTAAAACAAAAAACATTTGTTTAAGTGGTAGGAGTTTAGGGTTAAAAGGATGCTAGTGAATTACAAATAACCCTGTATAATGGTACGGAACCCTTCGTGCGCGAGTCCGACTCGCACTTGGCCTGTTTTATTAGTACCTAAGTGATGTTACCTACCAACTGTTTGTTTATGTGCCGGATTCGCGCAAATGTTTTTTCTTACGGCTTGCCGTACGTCGTGTGACAATGGGCACGGTGGCCAGACCATTATCCTGGGAGTGTTTCCGCACTTCCTCATTAGCACGCGCAGAGCTCGGGTGTCCCCAACCATTAACATTCCAGTGCCTAGGCATCCAAAACAAGCACTATTAGTTCTATACTATAGAATCTATAGGAATAAGGCTCATGTTCAGGTGTTATGTTAACGGATGTTATGATTCTTAAGATAAAGCCCTTATTTATTTATTTATTTGGTTCACCAACAATTGTTTACACTAGTAATGGCAATAAATACATTTCACTTAGCTTATACGCGCAAAGTGTAACAATCACTTACAGGTAAACACAGCATGCAATTAAATAGAGAAAAAAATATATATAAATATAGTTATTAACTGTGACTAGCTTTACAAGTTTAGTTCTCATCATCTTTTCACTAACTCAAGCTTCTTATGATTCTTAAGGTAGACAAACAAAAAAAAAGTAGGTACAGTCAAAACCGTTTATAGCGACATTCAAGGGACAGCAATATTTGGTCGTTAAACACGGTTGGTCATTGTAACCAGAGTTACTTTTTTTCTTGGTCGTTACATCCAATATGTCGTTGTAACAAACAGAGTATCGATATTAAAAGGGTTCCGTTTGACACCGTTCAAGTACAAAACCTTTAAAAATGGGCATACTGTACGGTAGCCAGCAATAATTTTTAAGCCACTTAAGCTGCGTACGGACTGCGCGCACATTACGCGTACCCTACGCGAACCCGGGTACGCGTGTCCTGGAACGCCATGCCCGTACTTGCAGCTACGCGTACAGTGTACGCGTACATAGCGTACGGACATTGCGTTCCAGGACACGCGTACGCGAATCTCAAATCTCAATCTCTTTTATTTGGGTGTCCCAGACACGTATTTTGAAAGATTCATACATAACGAAAAAACTTCAATACATAGTATAAAACAAAGTCACTTTCCGCTGTCTGTCTGTCCCTATGTATGTTTAGATCTTTAAAACTACGCAACGGATTTTGATGCGATTTTTTTTAATAGATAGAGTGATTCAAGAGGAAGGGTTATGTGTATAAGACATGCATAATATAGTAGAGAAACACTGATAATTGCACCCGTGCGAAGCCGGGGCGGGTTGCAAGTATATGTTAAAATTTAAAAACATAAAAATAATGGAATAAATCTCAGGTGAACGTGCTTTTAATAACACTCTTTTTCCAGGTGGTTTTTTATTATTATTGTTTAATTCGGACACACAATTTTTTTGACAGTTTTTATCAGACATAATTGATAAAATTTAAGACGTTAAAAGACTGGGTTTTTAAACTTTTATTTTATTTTCAGGTGATATTGAAGACTGCATAGTGACGCCGGCGTACCAGGGCCAGTTTACTCCGCTCCCAGAAGCACTGTGCGACTGCATTATGGACTTAACGTCACAGGTAATAGAGCTCATAATTTATATATCATAGTGGCCCGGTGAGACTTCACAAGTTCATCAAAATGGCTGAAATATGTTTCTAACGTTTCAACTTCCAGGCCTCCAGGGCACTGCTATTTTGAATCGATAAATAATCATAATTATCGAAACTGCTCACAAAATTCACTAGAATCCGTTGAGAAATGCGACATGTAGAGAACAGGCAAACATCCGCCGGCCATACAACATTTTTGCTTAGTGTCCGACCGAGACATGTTTTATTGCCGTAACTTCGACTTCGGTCGGACACTATTTTCTCAAATTGAAACGGAGACACTTCGCTCGCGCATTAGGGTCGCTAATAACACGGGGACAAACAAACAAGCTTGCTTGAGCTTGAGGTCCCGAGTTTGATCCCTGGCCGGGCCTGACATTTGTATGACACGTACGAATGTTTGTGCTCGAGTCTTGGGTGTTTAATATGTATTTATCTATTAAAAATATGTTTATCCGTTGCCTTGTAACTAAAAGTACCCATAGTACAAGTTTTGCTTACTGTACCCGGCCACCGGCCATAAAGATTGCACATCGGTCTTTGGAACAAGACTCGGCAAAATGTCGGCTTCGCTCTACGAAGCCGACATTTGCCGAGTCTTTTTCCAAAGACCGATGTGCAATCTATATGACCGGGTACTGCAGTTTGGGACTACGTCAATAGGTGTCAGTCGTCTCATGATTTTATTTATTTACTAGCTAATCGGGTAAACGTTGTTTTGCCACATAAACCTAGGGGTATAAAAAAATGCCTACAACGTATTTTCAGATCTACCAAATTTATAGTAAGAATTTGAAAAGAATCGGTCAAGACGGTCGGAGGAGTTCGATAAAAAACACCGTGACACGAGATTTTTATATACTAGATTACTAGCTGTTGCTCACGACTCCGTCTGCGAAAAATATGAGTAACTAGGTATAAAAAATAGCCCACGACCTTTTTTCAGACGTAGGTACCGAATACAGAAAAAAAAGTTCAGTAAAAATCGGTCAAACAGTTTCGGAGGAGTTCGATAACAAACACCGTGACACAAGATTATTAGATATTAGAAAAGATATTGAAATGTTTTCTATACTTAATGTGATATTTGAATTACTAAAATTCGAAATGACAACCAATTGACATACCAAAGGGCATTAGACACAGGTACGACCAGAATATCATTTCGGAACAGTTCGTACATCCGTTAAATGGTCGTCTGATAATGAAAACTTGATTTGAATCAAATTAGTAAACAAAGCATCAAATCAAATAACGAATTTATATGAGAAAATAGAAAGCTACTTTGGCAGTGACTTGGCATAATTATTCTAATTACCCACTTTGATACAAATTTAATACATTGCCCTCAATTCAATTCTGATCTTTATTGTTCCAAATTGTACAAACATTGTTAAACAAAGACTGTGAATGAGGTCGGGTATTTTATAGTTAATATATTTGTAAATAAGAACTTTCACCGTAATCAGATGTGGTTCAGAAACAATCTATCTAGAAATGTGTAACAATGAAATCATCATCATCATTGTAACCTATACTTTGGAGAGGGCTTGGGCAGTGGTAGTGCCCACGCGAGCCCAGTGCGTATTGGAAACTACAGACACCATTGAATTTCTTCTCAGGTGTGTGTACGTTTTCCTTCACCGTAAAACTTATGGTAAATTTCAAATGTTATATCGCACGTGAATTCCGATAAACTCAGAGGTGCGACCCTCTCCTTGAGAGGCAATACATTAAGTCAAACCACTAAGCCACCACGTCTTGAAAGAATGAAATGAGAACGGGGAATTGTGTTCAGTAGTGTAACTGACCAAACAATCATGACCGTCGTATGCTTGACTAATGAATGTTGTGGAAGCGAAAGATGTGTGTCAGGATCGTAGCAGGTGGAGGCGAATATTAGTCTCTGCCTGTCCCTTTGCTGGGAAGGAGGCGTGATTGTATGTGTGTATCTATGTCGTATGTTTGTCCAATAGCCATTTCTTTAACAAAAGTGTTCGTTTTTGTTTCTTACATCATTTGGAGATAAAAAATAAAAATAAATAAATCTTTATTAACTTTTACATCGTATTTGACAAATATAACTAAAAGGATAAACAAACAGTAAAAAATGTAAATAATACACACCCTGAACTAGGATAAAATAAAATCCTGTGTTTCAGGTATAAAAGGACTTAAAATGCTAACATAAATAATCAAATGCAAAATACCTACACACCTAATGTTTTTAGGTAGATTTTGAATAAAAGACAAGTAGTAAAACATTTTTGGTTCTAAAATAAGCACTTAAAATAACCTTAACACTATTTAATCCTATTTATTTTAAGACAGCCAATAACTTTTCTGAATCCTCATAAGACATTTTTAGAAGATCTTCTTGGAGAATTTTTTTGGTTTTATTATAATTAAAAGAGTATATGCCTAATTTAGCGTGTAATCTATTGTACAGTAGTGGTGCCAAGAAAACATAAAATCTGGAGGAGAAGGCATGTTTTTTATTAATATTAGGAGGGCAAACTAAATCCTTACGCCTTTTTTTGTAGCCTCATTGTTAAAGGGAAGTGCAGCGTGCTGTTTAAGAGCTGTGCTCATTATAATTAGATTGATGAATGCAAAAGTTTTTAATGCTTTACTACACCAAATCTCTAAAGAAATTAACATTTGACATAAATGGGTTATAAAATGTTACGAAAATCGACTAAATAATACGTCCGTCAACTAAAAATGCCAGTGATCACCACCATACGTGGTATGTGTGGTCGCAGAATTGTAGTTAGTTTTAGTTCATGGACACTATTTAGATTTTCCTAACACACTGGATACGACGGCTACAGAATCCCACCCAAATTAGGTTAGTAACGATCTATTTTGTATGTAAAATTAGATGTCATTTGGAATAATCCATTTAGAAGCATTCTTAATGGCGGCGCTAGTTATAAACCTGACATATTTTGCCAAATACGTAAACGTATTTGTTTAAACTATACTAGCAAATTACTAAGTTTTTATTATTCCATTATTACTTTGACACGTAGCGTGTCAAGTTCAGGCAAAAGAAACTGGCGAAGCAGCGCCGTGTGTATTTACACGAACCATTTGGAGCCACTTTTGATTGAATTGCCTAACAAGAACCAATCATTTACCTAAATATTCGCAATTAAACTTCCATTGCTCTTTCACCTAACGTTTTCACCGGCATTCTTGTGGGTTATTTGTTTCAAATAACTTATTAAATTGTCTACAAATATTTGAAAGTATAGAACAAGCGAAGTCAATTTGTTCGCTCGTGTACGCTCAGTTAGGCGATATGGTTTTGGCAAATAACCGAAATAGCTTACCAATTTGCTGCCGCACGATTGGACTAGTTTCCTTTCTGATGTTTTGGGAAAATTATATGACGTTATTTGAAAGGTTTAATAGCTTATTTTTGAAATACTTGTTTATAGTTTATAACAGTGTGATGACACTCTGAAATAATCACGCAATAAAGTCTTGGATGCTGAGGAATCCATGCTTTCTCGCTCGAGTAACTATAGGTAACGCCACGAGAGTTGAGGTGAATGATTTAATTACACACACAGCTACATAAAGTACTGATTGCAAAAAGATAGTGAATGAATGAAATGACTGAGTGAATGAAAAAGTGAGTTATATGATCTTATGATGAAATACTTACGCAATGATATGCATATTATAATTTTTCTTTTTACATATACTTAACCTATTTTTGAAATGAAACAATTTGAAACTGATAAGAAATATTCGCAAGAAAAAATCGGTATTTTATATGAATAGCGAAAAATATGCTTATCTGATTTATATAAAATAGATCAATATTCATTATATTTTATTTTCTGTTTTGTTCGAACTAGATGTATTTTGCTAAATTATTCTTATAGAAATAGGTTGAAGAAATTTTTAGTCAGACTTGTAATTCTATGTTGAGTCTGTTGAACTTGCTATCGGTACGAATAAATGTCAAAATCCGGCTGTCATTACATGGCGTGCTGTTGTGTGCGTGACCAACTCTTAGGGCGTTAACTATACCTACTAAATATTAGGAGTAATTTAGATATCTTGGCGTTATTTTTAAATGTGTTAATGTCACTCAGCATCATTCAATCAGTGTTTTATCAAGGGTTCAAAATTTGTCTGATGCGCCAATATGAAAAAAAGATCTCTGGATTTGGGACCCCTGAAATACAAGACCTGAAACAAGTTTGTGCTTAAATAAAATAACTATATTTTAAGTTTACACCGTTTTTACTTAATTATTAATATTTTCGAGGATAGAATTTGCTGACAGCTAATTGTCTGGGAATTTTCGTATTTATCGTTGACGTTGACGTTACAAATTGCGGCTTATTACCACATAGGAATGATAATACCCATCAAGCCATCCATCCATCAATTTAATGAAAACACATAATAAAAACTAGCAACAGTAGTATTAACCATAAATAGGAACCATAATAATGCAGTTGCCACTAATGCTACAACAACACAATACGTATTGGCATCACAATCCGGCGCAGAAATGCTGCCAGCCTTATGGGCAGTATTCTTCAGGGACAGGACTCAAGCGAATTGTACACATAGGCTATTCTTAACATAAATTAACATCCCATCCTCGAAACTCAAATCATCGCCGAAACTCATGAATTCTCACCACGTCATTACGTAAACCGCTAGTTTAGAGATGGCAAACTTGACCGTGAACACGAATTCGTGGTCGGGCGCAAACCTGTTCGGGCGGGACGCTAAAATGTTTGGACCAAGTCTCAAGCTGGTATCCACGTGTGCCAACGAAATTATTGTCTGCTAAAGGACTATTAAAGCCAACAGTGGTACACAAGAGCTAAAATAAAGTCCGCGAATGATTGTAGGTACAGAACATGCAAGCTTAAGACGCTGTCAACACCAATGTCGGCGCACACTGTCTATTTGTATCGGAGTAAACGAGATGCCGACATTACTGGGCAGCCGGGTATATTGAAATTTATCGGGCAAATATTTAATTAAAAAAAAACTGTGGATTATTTGTGAAATATGACTCGTTAGCGGTTTAGGTATGAATATGTTCATAAGCCAAAAAAATAAAGACATAGAACCGTTTAATGATGATTTTAAGACCTATCTTTGCAATTATTTTCTATCGAGCCGATTTCGTCCAATTATGTATCGAGTCCGTCCACGGTCTTTGAAATATGATGAATATTAACATATAATTTTTTTGATGTGCTAGAACAAGCAGTTTTTCTTAAAAAACTGTTTAAATGACATCAATTTCAACAAAATTAGGTGTTGTCAGCCTCTTAAAAAGAGGTGCGTATCTGGTGAGTGGCATAAATAAGTCACAATGTAACGTTTGTCATAATTTTTGTAAGTCATAATTTTTTTCCGTCAAAACCTTAAATTTTTCAGAAACTTTTATATGGTCATCCTGTAGAACGCCATAGGTTAGGTTAGGTTTGTTTTATAACAATTCTGTACAATTAATGGATTCAAAGTAAAAAGAGTTGTGATTAACAATACTTTATGACAAATATAACATTATGTTATGTATATGTATGACCTTCAACAATAATTATTATCAATTATCATGTAAAATGAATGTTGCCAAGACGAGACCATATACCTCACATTGTCAAAAAGTTATGAAATCTCTTGTAGAGCCAAGCCGTAACTTCACAAACTCTAAAACTTGTCTCCTTTGCCTATTTCACACTCTTTTGGTGTTTTAGTGACAGTTCTGTTAAGCAGTCTTTTATAGACATAATGTCTTGAGTCTTCAGACCGTGTTGTTTCTTTTAATGCGTGATTAATGTAATAAACATTCAATAAATCTCAATATGATATAACTGCATCCGCTAGGATGCGTCCCTTGCACCACAGCCCACCATTTTACCATGATCTTTTTGCCCAAACATCCCATAGCGATTCCATGAAGTCATCGGTCCACAAGCATCGCTTAAATCATTTTTTTTTAACATTTGAAACCATTAATTCGTCTTCATGATATCATTTCTTAAAGAGTTATCGCTGCGCAAAATCACATGCTGTACTGACTAGTTTAAAGGTTATAGTTTTAGAGAAGTTTACCTTCTCTTAAATTGTCGTCTAGATGTATTCAATTAATCAAGATTTTGTATCTTGTATTTAAAATATCACATTACATTATTTAGCTTGCGCCCTGGGCAGCTACAAAGCCGATTAACATATGCGGTACCTACTCTTTATAACTTGAACAAACACGGCAAGTTTATCTATGACTATAAATTAAAAATTATAAAAACCCCGACGAAATTAGTTCACACATAGTTTGAAAACAAAAAGTAAATGCCCAGTATGCGTCTAAGATCCTTTCCGCAGCTAACAAAAGAGCTGTTAACTTTGAAACGTCTGAACCAATTTTGATGAAACACGTCTAAGAACCATCGCCAGGAAACCCGCTTTCAAATAAGTAAACACATCTAAATAGGTTCACCCGTTTAAGAGCTATGATGCCGCAGACAGACACACACGCATAGCGGTCAAACATATAACACACCTGTTTTTGTGTCGGGGGTTAAAAAGGGGGGTTAGCTTACTTAACTTAGTAGCGGTACCTACCTATTTTCACCTGTTTTTCATTGGAGAATTAGAATTCGCACACATAACGCGAGATTTAAATTTGAGACGAGTTGGTATAACAACTTTACAATTTTAACCCATGTAGAGAAAAAGTCTCCTAACTGTTAGGTACTTACCTAGTTAGTACCTATTAAAAAAATTGTTTAGGCTGTATCTGATAAAAGCTAAGGTTTTAGTAACAGATAAAGAAAAGACCCAACTACCTCTGTTTACAGAAGCTTACTAAGCTCTTGATGAAATGGAATACTCACCAATAAGACACTTCAGTATTATGAAAGAGCTATGGTGATAAGCCAGTGATGGTAGCAAGCCAATTAATAGTCTCGTAATTTATTGACGTCGCAATCTAGAGCAAAATAAAACTGAAAGTAGGAAACTTAATAATTAACGTAACAAGACATAATTTGTATCTCCAGGAAACTTTCATTAAATGTATGTTACCAGCAAGCATCCAGCTATAGGGAACGTGTAGAAACTATAGGCGGCAGCACTAATGCGACAGAAGAGACACTATGCGGACAGTAAAAGAAGCTTATCTATCAGGGTAAAACATTCAAATTGATGGCAGCACCGTCTATGTGCACGTTCCCTATTAACAATTGACTAGCGACGTTCAAATCATCTTTGCAACATGTCTGTTTTTCTAAATATCTGAATGGACTTTAGGCTTTATTATTATAGTCTATCGATATTGTCGATAAGCAACACTACTTTATTTGGTATCAACTATTTATATTAACATGAAACCCAACTGCGTGCTCTAGAGCACTTTCGGCATAGGTCATTATTCAAACTGTTCTATTTGATCCTACGCAAGTTGCAGGGCCTTAAGGTCTGCGCGTGCCAAAAATAGTAGGAGCATAATGGAGATCATCTGCGCTGATGATTCTTGTCCCTTTACGGACAAGTCCTTGTCTAACCTTATGCAATGTACAATCTACGAATCATATTATCATCATCAACATGTATCTACCTACTTAGTCTAAGATCCGTACTAGAAGCGACCATCACCCATCTGTTTAGCGGATGAAAATAATTTTATATCTAATTTAATTTAATACAGTACAAAATACATATATATATCTCCAGTGGGTTGATACAAAATATATATCTGCAGTGGGTTGGCTAAAAAAATAGTGGCCAGACAATGATCAATTAATGATTGAAAAATATTTTGATTTAATATTGCACTCGCAAAAGCGAGGCCTGCCCAGTTTCAAAACAAATTTGCTTGCAGACGTTGAAGTTCATTGGTATGGATTGGTATGGACAGATGTCTAGCCACTGCAAGCAAAATGGACATTTAAGGTGTCAAGGCGACCTTTTTGTCGATGGTACTTATACCTATAATGTGATGTGATGATGATGATGATATTGAATGACAATTGGCTAAGTAAAGTTTTTTGAAGAGGTGCTAATTATATTTTTTTTCGACAGTCGGCGTTCTGGAGATCGAGAAACTGCAGCTGTTTTATTTTTATCTCCTATTGTTTACTGGAAATATTTTTTTAAGTGTTCGAGATGACATTTGTGAGATTTTATGGTTGACAAGCCGTTCGTGCTCAGAACTTAGTAGAAACAGAAAAAGAACCGAAGTGAACTGTCACTTCTGTCAATGTCAAATCGTTTGCGTTTAGTTTACTTTGTGTTTTGGTGTCCTCAGTGTGATTTTTGGACTATTTTTATCGACCACCGCATAAAATCCGGAGTTTCAATTTTACAGCATTTCTCCACGACCTATGCACGATAATTGGATCACGATTGAATACTTTCGATCACTATTTTAGTACTGCTTCTTGGACAACGCAAAGCAAACGAAACGCAAACAGTTAGATTTCATTTGACATTGACAGAAGCGACAGTTGACTTTGTTTTTTTTTTCTATTTCTTCTTAGTACTGAACACGAACCGCTTGTCAGCCGTAAATTCTCACAAATGTCATCTTGAACACTTAAAAAAATATTTCCAATAACCAAAAGGAGATAAAAATAAAACAGCTGCAGTTTCTTGGTGTTGAAGTCGACCACTGTTGAAAAGAAATATAATTAGCATATCTTCAAAAAACTTCACTTAACCAATTGAAAAATCGAAACCAGTGAAAAATCGATACAAGGATGTTTATTTGGACTTACCCGTACCTGCATACCTACTACATGAAAATAACTGGATTCATTTTTGTGATACCGCGAAAATCTTTTCTCGTATTGTACGCTATTCACTTAAATTGGATGATTTAATAACAAGCAAAGTCTGATTTCAACATTGCTCATTTTCGACATAATTGAATTGATTTATGACATCTATTACGGTAAAATTACGTATCACTACTGGTTACATGTGTTTATATTACAGAACATGTTATTACAAGGTGTCAATAAAATTTGTGTGCTCGTTAAAACGGTCCAATAATTTCGAACATACGTTACACTTTAACAATTAATTTGTAATGTAATCGAGAAACATTTACAGTTTTAGAGTTTCACCTGAAAAAAGGTCACTGTAACATTTTTAAAGGACAAGGCACGGGGACAAGGTTCACTCGGACAACGCCATCTATTGATTGCAGAACAAGTTAATGCATCATGTTGAAAGCCGAGGTGGTTCACCGCTCCAGGAGAGCACCTTCTATAGGGAACGTGCACGCACATAGACGGTGCTGCCAACTGGTGCCATCAATTTGAATGTTTTATCCTGATAAGTTTCTTTTACTGTCCACATAGTGTCTCTTCTGTCGCATTAGTGCTGTCGCCTATAGTTTCTGCACGTTCCCTATTCTTGTTTAAAATTACAATATTATCCCAGGTTAACACATTACCGGTGATATTAAATATCCTATGTCTTAATCCAGTTTTTTTCTATCTGTACGCCAAGTTTCATCCAAATCCGTTCTGCTGTTTATTGAGTTATTGATTAACAAACATTCAACCATCTTCATAAACTTTCTCATTTATAATAATAGAAGTTTGTCTGAACTGAGGTGGAAATGTAGTCTCTAGTCTTTAAATTCTGATATGGCGTAACATATAAGGTCTTAATGTAATATGTTGATCTGACTACCTACTTGACATTAAATACAAGACAACACTACAATCACGCTGAATGTCCTTTTTGTTCCCATAGTGAAAAGCATACGGATGTCCTTTTCTTTGACGACAAGTGAGACCAGAGATAACAATTGTCGACTTTTTACGGTTCATTTTCTATGCGCAACATCTTTCAATATAATAATATCATTCTTATATTAAAGTGGCGAGAGAAAGAAGCAATTTTATACTCGTATGCACTTCGCGCGTAAGGGTGAAGCCAGACGAACGTAATTTTTTGAGTCGTGAGTGGCGCAATTTCAGCTACATTCGGTTTCATACAAACTCCTGTTTCGTTCACACGCCGACGCAAAATGAGTTTTACACAAATAGGAATTTTATATGAAAACAAAATTATGCGACCGAAATTACGTGAGTCACAACTCAAAAAGTTATGCTCGTCTGGCTTCACCCTATTGTACTTCTTTCGGTTCTCTCATTTTGAGCTGAAAATATTTTCCCTGAATGATACATTTCCCAACTGTTTCGAATCTGTCCAAAGATTTTTATTTGAAACTGTAATTACCTCAGGATTATTATAAAACTAACCTAACCTAACCTATAGGGCTTTACGGGATAGTCCTGAAATATATTTTGAATAGTTTACAGTTTCAGAAAAAAAAATCGTTCGTCCATTATGAAACAGTTTGAAATGAATCATTTGAGAAAAATGCTGCTGGCGAAAACCCAGCCAGGATCCCCTAACTTCCTAATAGAATTTAGCAAACTCCAGAAACTCTCAAACATGTCGTCAATAATCTCTCTTCTACACATCGCGCGGCCCACAGTTAATAGTCCCAACGGCCGACAGCATTCCATCTCACACCCCTTACATGTATCACCCACATAAAATATCAAATTACAACAGACATTTATCGCGAAAGCAATTGCGATACCACTGAATATTCATTGGTTCAATCGACCTGTGCTTGCGGGCTAGAGTAAATCACAACTGGTTAGGGCAAGTTTCAACTTGAACCAGTCGGGTTAGCTAATCTACTTGATGACAGATTAGTTGAGCTTTGGGTGGTTGGCTTTATTTTTAGCGAGAAGTTTGAGGTAACTTAGTTTAAAGCCCTAGAGATGGAATTAATGTAGAAGATTAGGCCGCTCTTCTAGCCCATCGAGCAACGGATCACTGCTGCAAGGGGGGGGACTAGCTACGTCACTATAGCCCACTGGCTACGAATTAGTTTGTCTTCAAACTCCTCAAATATTTACTACCTATAAAATTCCAGATTCTTTTAAAGAAATTACATTGGCGCAATTTAAAAAAAACTATCACTGATAATTGATACTTATAGAAAAATGTTATTATGCAATCAATGATTTTTTAAGTGGTAATATTTTATAATTAATTAATGTTTTATTGTTTTTTTCTAATTTATTCTTTTACAATTTTTTTATTACATTTTTTATTTTTAGTGTTTTTATGACACATTTATATGAATTGTTTGATTATTTCGTTTTGACTGGACTACATACCTACATATAATATTTATCACTGCATAATTGATATAATTGCTCATAATGTTATTTAGAAAATCCATGATATTTTGTACGCCATGTGGCAAAACATACAAGGTTCTAATTGTAAGTTTACCATCTGTATTTGTACCTATGTTTGACAAATAATAAATTATGATTATTATTATTATGATTCAAATTTCTATGTCTACAGCTAGCTAAACAATTTTTTCACGGTCTTGACGCCGATCCACTCCTACTTGCTTCTGATGTCAAATATAAGTCAAAATCAAAGTAAAATTATCTTTATTCAATTTAGGCTCATGCATATAACAAGCACTTATGGGGATCCGGCATCTCGGGGTATTCAGTTCGTCAAGCTGAGGTAAGTTTATGATTCGAATAAATAAAATTCTATGGATCTAGCAAAAAACAAGCACTTATGAACGTTGAAAAATCTGCCACAGGTTCGGAAAAACCCTGGTGAGAAGAATCTGGCAAGAAACTCAAAAAGTTTTTTTTTTCAAGCATTGTCAATGTTATTAAGTTACAAAAATCTAAAGTATTTAACACAACTTTTTTTTAACTCGGTAGATAGTACGCTATTTGAGATTAGGGATCGCCAATGCGGATCGAAATTGTTTCCAAACATCCCTGTCCATGTGTGGTGCAATGTTATGTAGTCATCTCTCGTAATATTTTTAATCGATTTCAAAGAAGGAGGAGGTTCTCAGATCGTTAGATTTTTCTCTTATAATAAGTACCCACAGGCAAACCACTGACGCTTAAGTCTGTGAAATTTGGGAGGTGCACTAAGAAGGGATTTTGGGATATTTCGATGAGATAAGTTACTACATACTAACCTGTTTTTACAAAACAAAATTAACAAATTCAAAATACAATAATAATTGCATTAGCCACTAACCTGTTTTGATTCTACTACGTAGACAAAGCCGCGTTTTCAATATCGGTAAACCATAAAAGTAGCAAGCAAACAAACATTAAAATTAATGTTGTGGTCATCACCACCCACGAAACGGTTAAGCTCATTACAACCACCACCATCTTTACGATCCAACTTGAAAAAGGCAATAGCAATAAAGTGTCAAACCGAAATGTAATCCGACCCGAACCTAACAATACGAAATACGCATAAATCTAGACGTTTGCGCAACTGTCGCGATGTGGACCGGATTCCTCGCCCTGAAGGTCGGTTGTTGCTTAAGCCTTATGAATAGTATTTAGATCAAGAGGGCTGGTTGATGGATGACGGAAGAGCGTGACAATGACATGTAGTTGGATCATTTTGTGGTGTTAAAGATGCGGTGTCGTGTTCCATTTTGCGTGCCTTAGTTATCCACAGATGTTTGGTACCTTTTTTTTGGAAAGAAATAATCATAACATAACTATTATACTAAACGGGACTTATCACACAAATAATATTTACCTCGACGCTTCAGCCACATTGCAGCAGCCGTGATCACGAGTTAACTGAAGTGTAGGGTGTCAAGTTCGTTTAGCCGCTCCAGTCTTTCGAACTACCCGCACTTGATGAAGATTTTTTTATATTTTTTTTGTGAAAAGTCCCGTTTAGTATAATCATTATGAGTGAAAATCACGAAAGTTTAAAACAGAATAAGAAACAATCAGTCATAATACAATAATGAAAATGGTAGTAGAGGACAACAAAAAAACGTATAGTTTTCTTAATTAAGAAGTAGTATAACGTGGTCAATACGTCAAATATTATATTTGAATAGTAAGATGCGAGTACCGTACCGAGTCGTGAACATGGCAAATCGCTCGTATAGCTGATGGTCGTTGGGCCCAAAAGGTTCTCCAATGGCGTCCACGGACCGGAAGACGCAGTATAGGTGTGTCTCCAACAAGTTAGCGAAGACATGGTTAAGGTTTTGGGAACGCGTTGGATGCGGATGGCGCAGGACCGCTCTGTCTGCCGAACCTTGGGGGAGGCACAGGCTTTAGCAGTGCACGTCGTTGGCTGAAATGATGATGAATACCGTCTTCTTGATATTTATCTGGTTTCTTACAAGGAGAAAGTGATGTATTCATCTGTAAATCTTTCCGAAGACGCTGGTACTGGTTGGTACGTAGTATAAAAAAGTGACATGTAAAAGAGCTCTTCGTGGAGTACTTGCATAATGAACTTTTTAATTTAGATTTTGAGGTAATGAAACCTAAGTTAAATTAGACAAAAGGTTAAAATAACCAGCTTTTATTTTGTGAAACTTTAAACACAAATACAGACGAAAACAAAAACTTTTGGTCTAAGCACGCCTCGTTTGTAGCGGAATGCAGACAAACTTAGTTTTTATTGCACCACTAACAAAACCAGTATCACATTTGCATTTTAATTGTGTATTTTTGTAGACATTCGGGAGATCCTGTTAGCCGCGAATTTAACGGCAGATCCACACTAATATTATAAATACGAAGGTAACTCTGTATGTCTCTCTGTGTCTGTCATCGCTGCTTCAGCTGAACTGATTTAGATGCAATTTGGACCCTGGGAAGGACATAGGATAGTTTTTTATAGTTTAAATGAATTATGCGCAGCCGTGGCAGCCTATAGTAGTTTGACCTATGGTCTCTCAAGCAGAGGGTCGTGGGTTCAAATCCCTCTGAGTTTTTCGGAATTTATGTGCGAAATTAGCAATTTCAATTTTTTTGAAACTTACTAAGAGCTTTACGGTGAAGGAAAACATCCCAATCCGCACTGGGCCCGCGTGAGAACTACGGCCCAAGGCCTTTCATTCTGAGAGGTGGCCTGTGCCCTGCAGTGGAGTGGGACGTGTGACGTGGGCGATGATGACGATGATGATGGTGCACAGACGGAGTCGTGGCAACAGCTTGTTATTTATAAAACTGAGCTTTTCTGTTTTTAGTCCTATTTATTATAGCATGCAAGATATAAGATTCAACTAAGCATTATATTACATCGCGGCGTCCAATCGATCACTTCTACCAGTTATCTCCTTGGCCCCGCAATGTAAATATATTTTCGCAAAACTGAGTTTCATTTTTAAATAAGAGATATATATAATCTGTCCAGAAAAAATAGGTATTACCTATTAATTTATTACTTATCTATACTTACATTGCAAAATTATTCATGTTTTATTTGCGAAATATATTAAAATAAGCATTCTTTTGTTTAAAAAATTTAAGAAGTGTACAAAAACAAAACACAAACGATCTGACAAAGTTTAACCAACATTGACAAGTCAATTGTAAAGCCACAAACTTATCATTATCACATACTGACGTCTGGGGAGCTGTCATCGCCTGAAACCATATGAATACAGTATGAGGCTACTTTAGTTCCGGTCTTGGCCACTAGATCAGATAACTTGGTATGAAAACCAAGAATACATTCACGCGTGAAAGTCCTTCTTACATTGTCTTAAAGTAACTTTTGCTCGATTTGCGGGCTAGTTTTAAATGGTTCTGGTGTAACCGTAATATTTTCAAAGATGGTATCAGTTTTAATATTATCCACTGCCATTATGTCACATGTAGTATTTGGAGGTCGCGTCATGGCACATCCTGCTTCACAAATTGATCGATGATAAATATGATAATATAATTAATCACTCAAGTATTTAAAGTGTGAGAAAAAAGTATTTAAGCGACAAGGAGGAAATATATTAATTCTGGTACATTTATCGATTCATTGTAGAGTCTGCTTATGGTATGTGATGAATGTAATGTTAAGGCTATAGGAAAGCCAAGGGGATGAGCGCGTCGTATACAACAAAAACACGGTGTAGTGACTTGAAGGTTTTATTTCTAAGAATAAAACATTATATCAAAACAATTTATTACTTAGTGCCTACGAAAATCCACTGTATCCTAATCCTAATCCTTATTATAAATGATTAAGTTTGTGAAGATGTTTGGTTGTTTGTTGTTTGAATTTAGATGAAACTTGGCGTACAGAAAGCATCGGGTTGAGAAATAAGATATAATATTACAGAAATGCGTTCCCGTGGGAGGGTGCTATCCAAGAACGTTGAGGTACCTCTACTTTCAAAATGACGAGTTAACTTTTGATACAAATAATAGATGGCGCTGCCCGAACGACGGTTGTGCTTTAAAAATGTTGCCGTATAAATTATTACACCAAATTCTTTGATTGTAAATGTATCTCGTGAAGATAAATTTCTAACGCGGGGTAAGCCGCAGGTTAAGGCTAGTATCTAATATTATAAATGAGAAAGTTTGTGTGTTCGTGCCAAAAAGCTTGAATTAAATTATTTTATTTTTTTTACTAGGAAGTTTCGGGGTTTTCTTATTCAAAACCACGTGTACTGTTCATTTTTACCCGACTGCGAAGAAGGAAGGGTTATGTGTTTGACCCGTATATATATGTATGTATGTATGTATGTATGTATGTCCATTCCTATGTCCTCTCGTAACTACACAACGGCTCAACCGATTTTGATAAATGATTCGTCATTGGATTTGTCTTGATAACGCGAGTAACACTGGATACATGAAATTCTTGAAAAATCAAAATGGCGGATTTTTGGCGCCAAATTATGAGTCTTCAAATAAATTTTTTTATGAAACCTATCGAGTAGGGTACCAAAATAAAAAGATTTTAAAAGAGATTACAAAAATATATGCAAGTCATGTATTTAAATTTAATTTGGAATAGTAAATTGGCAATCAATGCATTAAAACGACGACGTACCTACTTACTAAGATTTTCTCTATGAAACCCATGTGGAAAATTAAGTACCTACATATTTCAAAATTGGTTTTGAACTTTAACTAAATAGCAACGGATTCCTCATTCAAATTCTCAATAATTTATTTGGGTCTCAGGAGGTTACACTAAAAAGCAAGAAATAAAAAAGTAATTAAAAAAACTAAAAACCCGCCTGCGGTGTAAATAAAATAATAAATTAAAAAATCAAAAACCCGTCGGCAGAAATACTGAAAAGTTGGAAACAAGATAAAATGATCAATAACAATAAAACGAATTTAAAACACGTCGATGGCAGTCATTCAAAATTAAATGCAACGATAAAATGCAGTCGGAGGCATGGGAGTCAGTGGATGCATGGGATTTAATGTCACTTCATGCATGCCTCCGACTGCATTTTTTATTTTTTTTTTATTTTTATTACAGAGATAAATCAAATTTACATAACAATAATATAAGACCATCGTTAAACCAGAGTGGTTTGTCTCGATGCTCCATTCCGCAGTTACTTAAAGTCTACTAACAAAATCATGCAATAGTTACACATACAATAGTTGCAATAGTTATACCTATTTTACAATTCATGATGCAAAATTTAAGTCTAACACACAGTGCACTATTTATTCATTAGTTTGTTATCGTGGCGCATTAAATTTTATCGTTGCATTAAATTTTGAAAGACTACCATCGACGTGTTTTAAATTCGTTTCATTGTAATCGATCATTTTATCTTGTTTCCACCTTTTCAGTATTTTTGCAGACGGGTTTTTGATTTTTCAATTTATGATTTTATTTACACCCAGGCGGGTTTTTAGATTTTTTAATTACTTTTTTATAAAGACAAATAGTGTCTTCATTTTTGAGCCCGCTTTGTGACTTTCTTTTCATATAACTATACTAATATTATAAATGTGAAAGTGTGTTAGTTTGTTTGCTTGTCCTTCTTTCACGTCAAACGGACGGACGGATTGCTGTGATTTTTTTGTATGGACATAGTTGGCTGGGTGGGTGAAAGGGCTGTATAGTGACAGGCTACTTTTTACCACGGAAAAGTATGTCGTTCCCACGGGAAACACGTTACGTGCGTGAATAAGTCGCGGGGAAAAGCTAGTAGTTTATATTTATATGACTCGCCACGAAACGGAAAAAAAAAATTGTATGGAGAATAGCGTAAACTTTTGTATCATCAAAATTCTCTTGAACCCCAAAATTTCCTTATTTAAAAAAGAATTTAATATATTATAAAAATCTCGTGTCACGGTGTTTGTTACCGATCTCCTCCGAAACGGCTCGACCGATTTTTATGAAACTTTTTTTTCTATATTCGGTAGGTCTGAGAATAGGTCGTAGGCTATTTTTTATACCTACCCCTATTTTTCGCGGACGGAGTCGCGGGCAACAGCTATAACACTAGGTATAAAGAGAAAACGACCATTAACAAAAAAAATTTTTTTTTCAGGGTCAATCAGCGACATTAGAAAGCATACGAACGTCGCTGTCCTCCAAGTTCCCGGTGATGCAGACGCCGGCGCAAGACGTCGTGTACGACACTCTTGCGCAGCTCATGCAGGATCGAAAGATCTACCAGACCTCAAGGGGCTTCTTCATTGTAACGCCTGAGTGAGTTTCTTCAGTTTATTTACAAACGCTGGCAAACTTTTTGAATAATGACTCAGTTTATCCTTACTGTCCTCCTAAATTCTATGTCTATTCTTTAACTGAGCAAACTATTTGGAGTGGTACCCAAAGACTTATTAGGCCCGCTAAGTTTTGCCATCTTTAGGTTTATGCTTAGGGAGCACTATGCTTCATCTTGTGCTTGACTTTATTTATAATAATGTTGCTGTATTTATAAAACTTTTCATATTTACACTAATAAAATGATAAATGCGTCCAAAAAAATAAACAGTTACCATTTTACGACGACACTTAACGTTCCTGTGCTATTAAAAAAATTAACGTGGAACGCGACGGTAGCAGTCACCTCGAACAACTGAAAACTTCGAAAGCGCCGCCGTAAATATCCATTTAATTGTCCTCTCGAAATTTCATACATTAAAATTTCATAGCAATCAACACGTTCAAGCCCTTAAACAAGTCGATTTAATCGTCAAAATCGTTAAATCTCTCGTCGAATGAGTCATGACGCCATTTCTAGATGTTCAGTTGTTGCGCAAAGTGGAACGCACCCTGCGTGCCAATGAGTAAACGCGCCAATTTTGGCGCCAAACTTGACATTGAGCGCCATTTGTAAAATGGCCGGTTTAGAGTTGCCAGTGCACAAAAGGGATGCATGCAAATGAATGACTAATGCTCCGTTTTCGTCTCGCGAATGCTTAGGTTTATTTTTAGATAAGTTTACATTAAGATAAATTAAATTAGGAGTAGAGATGGAAATTTAAATAAATAATGCATGCAACCAGTCGTTTTCGCTAACAGGATGCAAATTAAACTGACCACTTATGAGTTTGCAGTCGGTAAATTATTTAAATCTCGTTTAGAAATCCAATCGCATCAGTATAAAACCTATAACGGACAGTAAAACCTGCCAACGGAAAGCAGAACACCTATTTGTTTCATTTCAAATTCCAGCAAGCCCTTGTAATCTGATCCAAACAATCAAGTAATACCTACTATAAATACTAAAATAGCCAATAACGTTTTGATAAATATGGGTTTTGTTAAATAACTAAGCATTACGCATTAATAGCTCCGTAGGCGTCGGCTGCGTGTACGCAAATTTCAGACACGAATTACGCCTGTCCTTCCAATATTTCGAAAAGTCATTTTTCCCATTCACTGCGTAGGAGTTTGATTTCGAAATGACCGAAAGGATTAATAATTGTTGCGTCTTTTATCTGCGGATTCATTTATCATTCCCGTTCGGATTGGATTAGCCGCCAAGGGCGTTATAATTTGCAATATCTTTGTTGGCAATGATGCAATGTTTTCTATTACCGACTTGCAGCTTTTATGTTTTTAGAATGTGGACAGGTTAGGAAACTGTTCTAATTGAAATATTGTATGCAGTGTCAGAATTTTTAATGATAAGAATTGTAATTAATAATGCAAGTGTACTACTGTATGGAGGGTCTGATTTAAAGGTGTTAGCTACTGTTTAATTGACAGAACTCGCGTGAGCTTGATTCTATGGACATTCTTTTAAGATGATGATCGTCTACTTTGACTTTGTTTCCATTGCGGGATGCTTAGATGTATAAACATGGTAGAAAGAGATGATTTGAGACGTGTTTTGAACGAGATCAATAATTTGTACGATAGCGATTACCTTCGATGAGCTCCCAATACTTCGAGGCAGTTTCATGCATCATGATCACGGGTAGTCTGAATAAAATGAGGGTGTATTGTATAGTCGACCAAGTAAGTACTATACCATTTTTTACGACAATTCCTACATCAAAATAAAAACAATAAAGCTGACTGTCATATTGACTTGTAAGTGAAAATATCCTTTGATGTTTTAAGCTATTCAACTGACATTGAACCTTAACCTCCTAAGTCCCAGCCTTTTCTAACCGATGTAGAACTTAAGACCTAGATAAGACTCATACGTTTTTTTAATTTTTAACCTTATTTAAGCGTCTTTGAAGTTCTTTGTTCATTGAATGGGTGTGTACTTTATACAACACATTCGGCCGATATGCTTATTGATGATTTGTCCTTTATAAAGTACGCTGGGGCTCGCGAGGTTAGGGTGGTTAAGGAATTTCTTGGTCGACTATACGTATAGTAGTGGATCGAAAACGTTCGTCACTATTCGATCTTAACTCGTTGACATTAGAGTCGAAAAGTGACGAACCATTTCATTCCGCGATTGTACATACTGTCAGCTGCAGAGAAAAGGTACCCCTCTGTAACGGCGATAATTACATTGGGGGGAGGTACCTTTTTTCTGAAGCTGACCGTACATCCCATAAAATATGTTCCGTAAATCATGTAATACATTCACTAAGTAGTACAAATGTAAGAGACAAATTCAACCTACAATTTTTTTTAAATTATGATTTGAAATAACGTTTTTTTTACCTTGAATTTGTACTGTCATCAAATAAATAGGTACTGACGATTAGATGCTGACAGATGCTAATAACAAAAAATTGTTGAGCTGGTCAAATTAAAAAAAGCTATGGGTGGCATTACATGCCGAAATGTGATTAAGTATAAAAAGCCCATACTTCCTGGTGTTAGTCAAATTGACACCATCACAATGACGACAAAAACTTTACGAACAAAATCGACACGTTTAGGTAGGGTCAGTTTTTTTTAAGTAATTGACACTCGACATAGGTTTCATTCAATATATTTTAGAGTGGGAATGTTTAATGTTAAAGCCATGAGTTTTTTTTTGGGATGTTTGTTACCTGTCTACTCAGGCACGCAATATTGGCGGAACGGACAGATGAAACTTGGCGTACAGATATACAAAGATCTGGATTTAGACAGGATACTTAATAACCCAGTAATGTTTTCCCGTGGGATATTTTAACTTTAAACAAAAATATAGAGCGCTGTTCAAGAACGTTGAAAACACGCGTTGAACGCCATTCAAAATGACAAGGTTAACTTCGTCTGCAATGAATAGATGGTGTTCATCATCATCATCCCAGCCTATATACGTCCCACTGCAGGGCACAGGCCACCTCTCAGAATGAGAGGGCTTGGGCCGTAGTTCCCACGCGGGCCCAGTGCGGATTGGGAACTTCACACACACCATCGAATTTCTTCGCAGGTGTATACAGGTTTCCTCACGATGCTTTCCTTCACCGTAAATCCCATGGTAAATTTCAAATTTGATTTCGCACATAAATTCCGTAAAACTCAGAGGTGCGAGCCAGGATTTGATCCCACGACCACGAGAGCCTCTGCTGCGTGGTTAAACCACTAGGCCACCACGGCCTTGCTCAAGCGTATTGTGAAGGTTAGAAATAACTTTGGCGAAGCTGCGGGTTTCAGCTAGTATTTTTTTTTTAAATAAGTAACAGCAAGTAACAATTATTTATGACGTGGCATTGTTAATTGCCAGTTTTTGTAAAACATTTTTCATTAATAAGAACAGTCTAGATTGTTTGCCTCATTTCTATGCGTAAAAAAAAGAAAATTTAGTAGTACCTCTATGAACTCTTTGGCACACCTTATTGAATAACAGTTGAACTCCGCATCAAAAGCGTGACTTTACAATTTAATAACGGCCTTTAAATAACTCAACATTAAACCTTATTACCTTTTCGATAGGAATTATAAATTAAAAGCGAGCTGAGGTCATGGCTCCATTAAATTTGAGGTGTACTTGGATTAAGATGTATGAAAGTAATTATTGGACTAAAATCGTGCGATTAAATAAACTCGTTTTTAATAACGATTGTGTCGCAAAAAATGTTTTGATGGAAATGGCCGATGAGCTTCAAGGTATGAGAATGGTTTTTTGCGAATAAGTTTGATGGGTTTTGTAATTAATTTAAGAATGACGGCTTGACTTGTTAAGATGAGACTCAAATTGCTTAACAATCATGCATCCATCAGTCTTCTCTACAAGTAAACTTACACATTGTTATGTGGTTAAATATTTTAACGTATCGCTGCTGGAAGAGATTGCTCTGAAGCTATAAAATCGCCTATTCCTGGCATTGTAATTTTTCTCTTATGTTTTTGTTTTTCTGTTGCATAAGCATCACTACAAGGTGATGTTAAAGAATCATTGTAATTCTATTGTTCTATCGATACAAGGGATCATCTGATATTTCAGGGAAAGCGAGCTAGTATCACCAATTGTTGATACAAAATATGGTGCAGTTACAAGGTGACAAACCACTAAAGAGACAGGAAAACGATTAGAACTAATTACATGGCGCATATAGAAAATGTTCTAAGACTTCTTTTTTAGGGTTCCGTACCCAAAGGGTAAAAACGGAAACCCTATTACTGAGGCTCCGCTGTCCGTCCGTCTGTCCATCTGTCCGTCTGTCACCAGGCTGTATCTCGAGATCTGTGATAGCTAGAGAGTTGAAATTTTCACAGATTTCGGTTGCCGCTATAACAACAAATACTAAAAAATGGAATAAAATAAATATTTAAAGGGCTTCCACACAACAAACATGATTTTTTTGCTCGTTTTTGCTCGATATTGATAACGGCAATAGGTAGACACTTGAAATATTCACAGAATATTTAATTATATATTAACTTTAAAAATAAATCATTAAATTAAAATAAAAAAATATTTAAGGGGGGCTCCCATACAACAAACGTGATTTTTATAGATAAATGTACGGAACCCTTCGTGCGCGAGTCCGACTCGCACTTGGCCGGTTTTTACTGTAGAGTTGTAGACATGACAAAGCTTAGAGTGTCTCGTCAATACGTTTTATCGATCCTAAAATGAAATGTGATGAGATGAATATACTTAGTTTGTTAAATTTATGCCCATAGAAAACTTTTCTTTTTCTGTACTTATCTGATTATTCTGAAGAGCATGCGTTCAGCTTAGTAAAGAAGCACAAAATCCTTGTAAAACCTTAAAGCTCCAAACGCACAGACAGTGACAGTGACGGTTGTAATATTCTAACTTGTATGAATGAGTTTGTGGTACGGTACCGCACAACCGTTCGTACAAGTTAGAATATTACAACCGTCACCATCACCACACCGCCACGCCTCCGCTGTTTATGCGGTTGGAGCTTCATACTTTTCGTTTGTTACATCTTCATCATCGTTTCAGACGACGCCGCTCGCGCTCGCGCTCCTCGTCCCGCCATCATGATGACGAGTGTCCCTCCCCCCGCACCCTCCTCATGTCAGACCAAGAAGCCCTTCACCAGCTCTACGGGGAGATCACGACCACGCGAGACGGAGCCGTCACGCACCAGTGCGTCCAGACGAACCTCGCCGACGTCATATGTGGCGGTGAGTTGGACTTTCATACGTTTCAACATACACTCATCCAAAGTGCCTAAAGATATTTTTTAGGACGAGAGGGCTTAGCCTGTAGTCCTCACTGGCCCAGGGCAAATTGGGAACTTCGCACACACCTTTAAATGGTTTCGCAGGTCCAACAAGTGTGTTTTTCCGTTTTCCTACACTGACAAGCTTACAGTAAACCAGAAATATAATCCCACGATCCTCTAATTGAAAGGCCATAGGTTTTCCGCTAAGCTGCAATGGCTTAACCCCATTTAAACTACTTAAACTACCCAAACAACAGCACAAAACGTCGGAAAAGCGTAGCATGCAGATAATAACGAGCCCCGCCGAGGCTAGGGAATGTAGGGCGGCCTGCAGTGGCCTGATTGTGCTAGGCCGCGGAATTTAGTGGATAAAGCTGGTTGCATAAGCTCTTAGAAACAATTGAAGACCTGGTAACCGAACGGGAGAGATTGACTGAAATATAACTAACTAGCAATTTGCCAGGGTTTATTAGTCACATTTCAGTAATTTGGAGGCAAATTTCTCCAAATAGGTTCAGATTTGGCAGCTAAAAAGAAATACGTGTCTGTTATTTTAGACTAAGCACCTAACATATTATATCAAAATAAATCAAATCGGGGCCGGAAAGTTGGGTATCTTTCCTTTCAGTCGGCAATATCAAAGTTCTCTTTCCTTGTTGGGAAATCCAAATAAATTGTAGAGATAAATATTGGCGGTCAATTGAAAATCTGCCGTCTAAATTTAAAGTGCCAAGGTTCATAATACCGTGTAATTTTTTTTGTCAGAACCATAAAAAGTGACCGAAAAGGTCACGAGTCTAAAGACTCTAAAGGGACGTGACACAGAGTAAGGAACGGTCGTAGCGGTACTGATTGTGAAATATTGTTATTCAGACAACGGTAATTCGGACAAATAGAATTGTATGTTTGACCGATTACTCGCGGTCAACGGCCGTGGGTAAACTTGGATCTTTATTTTTGTTATAATGTTGCTTTCTATCAAATTTTACCGTGAAGAAGCGCCTAGTTCAGATAAACAATCGTTGAATACTTAATTTGACGATACGCTGAGGACTGCCATCTTGCCAGAGAGGCTCTCTGTTGCTCTACCGTCAGGAAAAGGTTTTTAAGGCGCCAGCCACACAGAAGAGACGTGGGACGGGGGAGCGTCGCAGTCGAGACGCCCCTTTAATCAGTTTCATACTAAATGTATAGAAGCGTCGCCACGCGATCCAAAGCAGACAGAAGTTACGCGAAAAACTGCGACGCACCCCCGTCCCACGTTTCTTCTGTACGTCTTGCGCCTAATGACTTTCGATATACAATCTTACTAATGCCTACGTTTAACGTAAAAGTTTGTACGAATGTTCGGTCTTTCACGTTAAAACTGTTTGAAGGATTTAAGCTTTTTCAAGACCTTTTATAACTTGGCCACTAGCCCCGTATCAAGTTATTGTTGAATTTTAGGATACCCTGTAAACATTTGCAGTCCTCTTGTCTTAATAGTCCTTGACACATACTCGTACCGTAAACTGGGGTTACTTTAAAATGCAGGGGCTACTTTGGAAAACAGTTTTTACGTCGTGTCCTTATGTTTTTATACCATCTGTAACGTGGCAATGAAATAACTACCTTGATAAATTAGGTACCTAACTTTTTACGTCATTTGCTCAATCGAGCTATGAATATTCGTTTTTATAACCATTTTGAATCTTGATAGGAGCCCCAAAATTTCCTAAAGTAGTTTACCGGTACTTATTCTTCCATTGCACTGAATAAAGCAAGTTTTGATCGCCTATATAAAATCTTAATTCAAACACCATTTCCATCCCGATCTTGCTACACATGTTCGTAGTTACCTTACGAATAGGAGAAATTGCAGGAAAGAAATGTCTTCTATAAATGTTTGACGCGTTAAGTGCTGTTCCGAAGTGCAGCAAAAACGTTGAAACCTACACTGCACTAGCTAGACATAAGTGTGCTTATTTATTTAGACACGTAAGGCGGTTGTAGCGATTATCTTCAAGTCTATATATCTATGAGAAGTGTATGTTTGTGTCATTGTGTATAATGCATTGTTTTATTGGTATTGCCGATGTCGGTGCGTGCGGCGCAGCGCACAGCGTAATTCCACCTTCATATTAAAAATAGTAATCAATAACAAAGGGCCGCGGCGCGCTGTGCCTACGCAGCCGGCACCGGGTTTGAATTTTTAATAAAACCGGACCAAGTGAGTGTCGGAACCTTATTAATTTAAGTAATGAGAGTTATAAACTTATTTATTTATTTATTTATTAAGGAGCACAACAGCGTTACAATCAAACTTATTCTAATTTAAAATTGATACATAAGGCCAATAACAGTTACTCCCTGTATTGCAGGTACAATTAATAGCATGAGCTGAAAACTTACAATTGACTATCTTGTTAATAAACAAACTTATTCTTATTTTACTTAAACTAATTAAAAACTAATTCCAACAAATTTTCACTATCTATTTAGTGAGCAAATAAATTTGTGTGTGTGTGTGTGTGTGTGTGTGTGTGTGTGTTTGTGTGTGTGTGCGTGTGCGTGTGTGTGCGTTTATGAGTGTGAATTTGTACGTGTTAACCTATTTTATTACTTTAGTACTTCATTTGTAATCAAGTGCTTGAATGTGATTCTAGAACAAGCAAAGGGATCAACGGCTTGAAAGTGTTTATTGTAAGTGCGCACAACCCTAGTTAGCGTTGAATTCTGAGCGTAGTTGGTGCGATAAAAGAGAACCTGGAAAAGAGGGGTAAAGAGGGGGGGGGAAACTTTCTGCCAACAAACTGCTATGCAGTTTGGCAGATGTATTTTAACATAAGTATTTCTGTACTTCTTTTGTTTGTTTTTGTGTAAACAAATTAAAAAAAAAAAAAAGTTTTTAGAGTTAGCCAATATGGTAAATTGGACCCTTAGAGTTTCATCATGTCCGTCCTGTTGCAGTTTTCTGGGAGAAAATCTATCCCTAAGTCCGTCCCAGGATCTCAAATTATCTCCATAACAAATTTTATCTAAATCGATTCAGCGGTATAAGCGTGAATAGGTAACAGACAGACAGACAGATTTACCTACTTTCACGTTTATAATATTAGTAATTTTTAAACAATTAGGTTAAAATCTTCTCTATCAAATATTTTTTGACACAGTTGCCATAAACGAGCTCTTTAATGTCTGAAAACAAATAAATACCTACCTCCGTATATCATGTTCACTACGTATCTCATTTTAATATTATTGTAAATCGTACTACACATTAGTGGGGATCCCATATTAAGTACGGAGATAGTGAATTTTCTCTGATAGAAAGTACACAGGAAAGAACACAGATGGCGCTTTCTCAGTCACCTTTAATTTGACAGTAATGACGGCCATTAATGCGCATGCGGTCAGCTACCACGTGGATGAATTGATTATCATCTAAGTGTGTTTGGTTTGCATTATAGTAACGTAGTGGTAGGTAACTAAAGAGTTTGTTTAAAATGGATTACAATTAGACAAATCATTCGGTGCCAAAAAATAAAATGGTAACGGCATATGGTAGTTAATAAGTAAGTACCTGGGCGACCGAACTCCGCTCGGGCTGAAACTCGGTAGGTACCAAGCGTTTTCCCAGAGATAAGACCAAGCTAGATCAATTTTTCATCCCCGAAAACCTCCACATACCAAATTTCATCGAAATCGTTGGAGCCGTTTCTGGGATTCTGATTACATATATATATATATATATATATATATATATATATATATATATATATATATATATATATATATATATACACGCACACACACACACACACACACACAATATTCGCCCACACATAGAGAACTTGTTTACACATTAAGAATATAATTATAATTTTGTTTTTAGTTATTTATATTTCAGTTATATTGGTTTATGTCCGTTTTGTTTTATTTTATTCTTTTATTCTTTCTGTTCCTTGAATATGGTTGCAAATAGCCGCTAATGTAATGTATTATTTTTATAAATCGTAACATTTACCCCACGGGACAGGCTATGCCTAGTGTGGGGTTCAGTAAAAATGTAACTGTGTTTTATTGTTATTTTTGGAAATAAACTATTTGTATTTGTATATATATATACAAGAATTGCTCGTTTATAGGTATTAGATAGATTGGGCATTGCGATGAGGACGAAAAGATTGAACCCCATATTTATTAGGCAAGAGTTGTGCCTACTATATATCTATCAAATTAAATTGTCATCTTATTTATAAAAACAGTAGTTTAATTCATAAGTTTTTCTTTACAATCAGGGTTTTTCCGAACCGGTGGTAGATTCTTCGACGTTCATAGGAGCATCAATTGATGCCTAAATTGAATAAAGAATTTTGACTCTGACTTTGACATAATGTGATATACCTACCCGAAATACTAATTATTTTTCATTTAATCGTTTGAGTATGAACTCAATCTAGGTATGAAGATTAAAAAAGAATTAAATAATGTACACAGCTCATGATATTTAGGTAATCGACCAAGTAAGTGCTTTATCATTTTTTTGAACTGTCTTTTAACAATGAAAAAACAATAAGAATAATATATATATTGACTTGTTAGTGACTTTAATATTTTAGTCGTACATCTTATATCGAACCTTGGGGTGATAAAGGAATTTCATGATCAGCTCTACCTACGTAATCTATTGTTATGGTAATTTCATTATTCCCACAAAATTTCACACAGCATTTATTTCAGTAGTAAGTAACTACCATTACCATAAATATTTAAACTCAGAAGCAAAGGTAGGTACACAACTTACTTTGTATACATACAGTTTGCCCCTTTAACAAAGCGTTCTTTAACTCTCCAAAGCATCATTTACTAAGCCAACCTAACCGCTGTCAGTTTCCACAACTGCGGTTTTTCATAGTCTCGCCCATTACACTTTTATAGTCCACAAAACGTCTTTATTGAATGTGGTAAACCACATTCTTCCTACTTTGTAAGCTGTACCGAGCTTTCAGAGACTAGGGACCAGGATGTTGTTTTAAAGTAACAAGATGAAGGTACATTTTAATTGTTCATCTCAAGTTAATTCTTCGTAATATGTCCTTCTAGGTCCTTATCCTGTAGAAATTTTGAAAGACCGCTTCTTATCTTGGCAAAGCCCGCGTCAAATTTTGTCTGACTCTCTGACTTATATATCAAATTTAGTACGCTGGGCTTTAGAAGGTTAATGCACCTCTGTCATCCTCAAGGAACATGTCTACCAGATTTTAAGTCTAAAGTTCCAGTGGTTAAGGCTGTTGCCTGTCAGTTACCTAGTGATGTTTCTCTTTTACTTACTTATTTGCAGTTTAGAGTATTTTACAGCAGTACCTAGAAATAAAAAATTATGCAGGGCATAAAAGCTAACTCGTAGATTAACGTAGAAATCTTTATACGTGCTATGCAGAACCACTAACTCGGGGCAGCAGTGCGCCAAAACCTGAATAAGATTAGCCTAGTTCATACTAATTCTCGTTTCTTCTTGTGATAACTTTACGGAAGACTCCTCCTGGTGGGCGGCGAAAGTGTGGTGCACATAGTTTTGGGGTGAGAACATCAAGGCGATCAATTTTTGAGGAATAGAAAATAGAAATAGTGACGAGTTAGACAGAGGATTTGAACCGCTGACCTACTGTATGCGAGGCCTCCCTTACGTGCCACTGGGCTAAGAAAGCAGAGACGTGCCAACGCGTGAAAGTGATACTAAACCTTAGAAGTAATTTAGTGAATAATATCTAATATTAACCGCTAGATGGAGTCTAAAACTATCAGGTGTGCCGGCTGTCGCGGTGTTGCTGACCGTAAGCTATGTCTGAGATGTTCCCTATGTGGTGCTGCATATGACCTTCAATGTGCAAATATTAGTGTGGAATGCTTCACTAGCATCATGTCAAGTGAACAGAAACTTTCCTGGAAGTGCCAGCTGTGCAAGTGTTTGCAGCCCAGGGGTGATAACTCAAATACGCCGGTGAGAGGTGTGATGGTCGGAAGCAATAACGCTCAAGATGATTCAGTTGACATCAGCGACCTGAATGAATCTGCAATCGGTCGAAACGTCAATATGGCGCCGCGTGGTCGGCAACCAAAGCTTGACACGGCTGATATTCTGCAGAGTACACTGATTGATGATTCGGTTTGTGTTGAGAACATCAGAGCTATTATCAGGGAAGAACTGCTGCATTCCTTGGATATGCGCCTGTCGAATTTGAATAGCAATTCTGTCTCAGGCCAACTTGAGGCTCTAACCCAAACGGTAGCCATGCTTACAGCAAAACTCAACACACTAGAATCAAAGATTGATTTGGTGATGAGGCTAGCTATCTCATCAAAACCTCGGGCCGAGGCCGGTACGTCTACCGAACTAGCAAAGCGTGCTGAACCTGTGGCATCTGACGGTACTTTGACGGCTGTTGACTCTGCGGCGTCCGTCGGCGCAGCAGAACTTGCTGGCCGAGTGATATCTGAAGCTGCGGGGCCTGTTTTTGGCGGTCAACAAAGGAGACCAAAATCGTCGCAGCCTAAGAAGACTAAAAAAAATACTGTTTCGGTGCTGGATCAAGCTGAACCAAGATCGTCACAGCCCAAGAAGAATAAAAGTACTGTTTCGGTGCCGGATCAAGCTGAGGATAAAGGAGAGCCTCAAGGAACATCTGCGTCTGTGATGGCAGGCACGGGTTGGACAGAGGTTCGTAGGCGTTCGCGCAGGTCTCTGGAGGTGACGCGGGGTACTGCGGCACCAGGAGCTACGCAACTTGAAGCTTCTGAGCGGCAGCGATACCTTCATTTATATTATGTAAGATCGGGTACAACTGTTGTGCAGGTGCAAGCTTATTTGTCGGAGATTTGCGGTGAGGATGTGTGCTCAGTAGAGTCCCTTAAAGCAAGAGGAAACTATGCTTCATTCAAACTGACTGTTCCCTCCAAGCTATCTGAGCGTATTTTGAATCCTGCTAATTGGGCTGAGGACATTTGTGTGAAGCCGTGGCGACAAAATTTTCGTGCCCATGATAAAAGCAAGATCTAAAAACAAAGCAGTTATTAAGATCTATTATCAAAATGTGCGCGGCCTCCGTTCTAAGACCGTGCATTTTCATAATAGTGTAGAGTTGTGTAGCGCCGATGTAATAGCTATAACAGAGACATTCCTGAATAGCTCTGTCGCTAACGGTGAATTGTTTCCTCCGAACTACACTGTGCTGAGGAAGGACCGAGCCGGTGATGCGGGATGGGGCGGGGTCCTCCTTGCGGCAAAGGATACATATCAACTACAAGCTATTACTGATATCGATGGGCTGAGTGAGGACAAAGAGATTTTGTTTGCGTTATTATGTAAGAAGAATTTTAAAATTCTAATTAGTGTAGTGTACTTGCCTCCAAATTATAATCAGTCTCAATTCTTAAATGTATTAGAATGCATTGAAAATGCAATTTGTAAATTTCCAAAACTTGATGTCGTAATTATTGGTGACTTTAACTTGAAATCTTTTGGCTCGCACGTCATTGATGAATTTAATAATTTTGTAGATTTTTCTCAGCTATTTCAGTGTAATACAATAACAAACAAATACGGTAGCGTCCTGGATCTTGTGTTAACAAATATATCAGTATCACAGAATAGTGTTGTCGTTTCCGAGTGCATTGACTCGTTGGTGCCGTTGGATGCCTATCATCCTGCGATAGATGTGACTGTTCGCCTGCAAAATGTATTCTTGGGTGGGAGAACTAAGCTGGACATGGGTGTTGGCCCAACCCCCCCGCGAAGTTTTCTCTGGAACTTTAGGAGGGCTGATCTCTTTGCTCTGTATGAAGACATAGCTGATCTGGATTGGTCTCCCATGTGTAGTCTAAGAAACGTCGATGAAGCGGCGGAGATGTTCTATAATATGCTCAATGACTCCCTTGATCGCCATGTGCCGAAAAGGCTGCCATCTAGGGTACATTGTCGATATAAATACCCATCTTGGTACACTCCTGAGGTTATTAGGTATATTAAACTTAAGTATTTCCATCACGTTAAGTTCAAGACTTATGGCCTTGAATTCAATAAACAGCTGTTTCAGTACTATAGAACTCGAGTTAAAGAAGTAATTTCTCTTGCACACCGAGAGCATCTGCGGAAAATTGGATCTAATATTACTCGGGAGCCCGCAGTATTCTGGAAGCATATCCGGAATCTACGGAGTGATCGTTCGTCAGTAGGTACTTACACTCATTATGGTAAAATAGTAGATAGTTGTGAAGCTGTAGATATTTTTGCTAACCACTTTAGTTCAGTGTTTCACGAGAATGTGCCAGTTCTTGATGCTTCAAGCGCCAGTTCAAATGAAACCCCTCTGAAAAATGTGAGTATTTCAATGAATAAAGTCACTTTTAAAGACTTACGTCAAGTGGTGCGTCGACTGAAAATCTCATCTTCTCCAGGGCCTGATGGTATACCCGTATTCTTAGTTAGAGACTGTGTGTCGGCTCTTGAGGAGCCCTTGCTCTATTTGTACAACTTGTCTATACAAGAAATGACATATCCTTCGGTATGGAAACTATCGAGAGTAACGCCAGTTCCCAAGGATGGCTCGTCTACGGAGGTGTCATCGCATAGGCCTATTGCTATTTTGTCGGTATTTGGAAAAGTTTTCGAGGGTTTGATTAATCGCCAAATAATAAACCAAATATCACCCTACTGAACGGACGCGCAGCATGGCTTCCGCGCTGGCCGGTCGACTGTCACCAACAATATCAACTTTTCTGACTTTGTTCTCCAACATATGGATAGAGCCGGTCAAGTGGATACGGCCTACTTTGATTTTAAAAAGGCCTTTGATCTTGTTGACAATGACGTATTATTGAGGAAACTATCGGCATTTGGGTTCAGCAGGTGCCTCTTAACGTTTTTCGCCAGTTACTTGAAAGATCGGAAACAATATGTTCAAATCTGTGGCCACTCATCTAGGGAGTTCTATACCCGGTCTGGGGTGAGTCAGGGGAGTACGCTTGGCCCTACCCTGTTTCTTATAATGGTCGATGATCTTCCGGCCGTCGTCGGTAATTCTCAGTGCCTCTTGTTTGCCGATGACTTGAAAGTGTTTTCAGTTATAGGCGGGGTCTTTGACTGTGATGCGTTACAATCAGACATAAACGCCATATCTGATTGGGCAAGTGGCAACAGATTGTCGTTCAACGCTGGGAAGTGCAAAGTCATCTCGTTCACGCGTTCTCCGGCAGCTGTTGAGTACTCCTATAACTTGGGAGGTAGTATATTGGACAGGGTTCACAGTATTCGGGACTTAGGCTTGATCGTGGATGATAAATTGGACTATCATCAGCACATCATTCGTACATGCAAGAGCGCCAATAAAGCCTTAGGATTTATAATGCGTGCAAGCTCACAATTTCAGAGTGTCACTGTCTCTATTGTCCTGTATAATGCTTTTGTACGTAGTAAGTTGGAATATAATTGCATTGTTTGGGATCCTCGAGAATCAAAGTATAATATGCTCATAGAGAGAGTTCAGCGTAAGTTTGCTCGGCACCTGTATAAGAGGTTATATGGTTATTATCCGTATTTGTTTCCGTCGCTTTTTGTGTCAGGTATGGTTGGACTGGATACCCTAAACCACAGGCGGAAGTTGCATCTACTCGTACATTACTGTTCTTTATTACAGAATAGAGTCAATAATCCCTTGGCGCTGCGCCAAATTACACTATTCGTCCCGCAACAGTATGTACGGGCGGGAGTGCGCCGCCGCCACCACTTATTCGCGGCGTTGGCGGGGCTGAGGACTCGTAGAGCTAGGAACTGTCCAACGGCCAGGGCAATTGCGCTGTTAAATGAATTTCTGTCCGAAATCCAGGACGCTGACGTGTTTGCCGATAGTTGGGGAATACTTTTGTCCAAAATAATGTTATTTTTAGCATAATTATAATACTTAATAATTTTAGTAATGTTTTTTTTTATATTAACGAGTTAGGCGTTTTGGTGCAAACTGTAAGCCTGACTTTGTATTGAATTGAATAAATAAATAAATAAATAAATAATAATCGATTTAAATGAGAGCTTTACTCTAGAGCTAGTGACCGTTTCACAAATCAGTCGTATAGTTCGAAACATTCATTTCAGAAGATATAAAATAAGCAAAATAAGAGTCATTAAAACTGGGAGCAAAAATATAATATTTATTTTATATAATCCGTTCCTTCGCTAGTCACGCCATTGGCATCGACCAATTTCAGAAAACATTCATCGAACTCAAATAAACTTTCTCAATAAACTTTTAGTTTGAGATGGCCGTTGGAACCGAAATGTTCTCGAATAGAGACCACGGACTGGCAAGCGCAGCGTGGGACGTCCACCAACGAGATGGATGGATGGTTTGGCAAAGGCTGCAAGTTCACGGTGGATGCAACCCGCTTCGAACCGTAATGATTGGGTATCAGTGAGGGAGGCCTATTTCCATCAGTGGACGTCCCACGGCTGAGATGATGAAAACCTTTCATAGGGGTGTTCAGTCAAATTTTATCTCATTCGCTGAAATATTCCTGGAGAAATTGATCGTAGTTGGGAACACAAATGGCAAGCGAGCCCGAGGCCGATCTCCTACCAGATGGACCGACCAAATAAAAGACTCCAGGTCCCCGAGGTTTAGCTCCGTCGTCAGGGCCGCGATGGACAGAAGCCGATGGAAACAAATAGTTCACTCCAAGTGTGGACCACTTGTTGATGACCACGATCCTCAGTCATGAGGGAACGACTAGAGAGAGAGAAATATTCCGAATTAATTTTAAAACACTGAATAATTTTATGAATGAATGGATCATTTATGTAATAGCAACGACAATTATCATAGGTTTACAATGTCTGGATATGAATTGGCACGACGTTTAATTTGCCGTTAAATCGTCAATTGTCAATCGTCATGGACGCGTGAATGAGTAAATTGTATTTCATTCAAGCTTCGGTCGTTCCTAATTTATTGGCAAATATCAAGTAGCTGTACTGCACTGTAATGTTTTGACAAAATTGACAAGGCTGAAGAAAAACAATGATGCCGTAAGTATAATTTCACAGATGAACGCGTCCAAAGAAGCAAATGAGATCTCGCCAAACAGTCAACTAATGACTGTCATTTTTATAACCACCTGAGACTTGATGACTGTTGAAAACTAAGCTTTAAAGTTGTGTGAATTCTACACGCATTAACTAAAGGTGATTGGATCTTCACAGTCTTTAAACGTACCCTAAACAAATCCGCGTCAGTTTTTGCTAATCGAAACGCTTTGTTTGTTTTTAGTTAAGAAACAACATCAAATTCATTGATCAGATTACAAATTTCCGTCTGAATGGGTCGTTACTCAACTTAAATTGAATCTTCAAATCACTTAATAAACTGCACTTCAACAAAAGCAAAACATGGATAATAAACCCAAGTCACTATCGCGTATTAATAAAGAAAAGTTTAATCTTAGTTTATTCATTTTTTTCCAGTGTGCTCCATTTACTGCGAATGATTTTCAAGGCTCATCTATACAAGCAAAATTAAATTTTAAGATCTTAGTTTTAGAATCTGTTGTAGTTTGTTCATCTTGCTCTGACCTGACCGACCGACCATTCATAAAATCACATAGTCATCGTTGTAAATTGTAAAATTGTTGTTTGTTCACTTTCCAAATATCTACTTTCCTTGGAGTAAGTATATGTCTTATCCACATTCGTCCAAATTAATCTTTCGTCTTCTTTACCAATGACGCCTTTCTTATCTAGTTTAGGTATTTCTTGACCCTGTTTATACAGCTTCAATCGACTCTAAGGACAATGGTAATTGAGTGATCTTGATTGTACAGTCAAGTGCAAAAATATGTATCGAATTAATCTTCTCATAATTATAATATGTACATACCGATACCTTAATTCGGCAGCATAAGAGCTATGTGGGACATATAGGTATGTGAGCAAGTTGTATGCTCCCATTTTTTTACACTAAACTACGTGTTGTGAAACTGTCGCAGGAAAATAGCATACCTACTGGACATTTCAACAGTTTTTCTAACCCAAATTAAATTTGTGACTTTTATTTACATAAAACTGACCCGTGGTTGACCTCTATCTCACCTGATGAAAAGTGCAGATGAGACCAAAGGAACAGGTTTTCAAATGTCCGAATACTTAGTGTTAGTTCCAAACTAGGCAAGAATAAACACACTTATATAGCTATATAAAGAAATACATAAATGTATACTATGTATGTAATTAATTATACATAATATCCGAGGCCCAGGTACAAACCATCCCTTCTATCATTCATGCTACCGTCTCTGCCTGGATTCGAACTCGGCACTTCTAGCTTAATATTTATAATCACTATCGGACTATCCGGTTGTCCAGTCAAGTATGTACCAAGTATTGAAACTTGCAAAACAATGACTTCTGCCGTATCTTATACCGTAGAATCTTCTCTAAAAACGATGCCATTATCTTCGAGTGCAAACCTTAACGCCGGCTTTTGACGACACCCTTCTTACCCAATGGTCCTTCAGATTTAAAGTGCGAAACGCTCTCCTGCGCAACCTTTACTTAGTTGTGTGAATCTTTCATAATTTCGTCGAAGATCGCATTGTTTCCTTCATTGAGCGGCTGGCCCTTGGTATTGTGCCCAAATTGGTGCCTATTTGTTTTCATGGCAGATGATTTGTATGGTCCTTTTGTTAACTTGTTGACGCATATAATGTGTGTGCTATTTTCAGTTTATCGTACAGGAAAATTTATTAATTATAATAAATAGCGACAATCTGTTATGGTGTTCTATACGTTTTCGAAAGAGCTAGCAACAATTCTTATTTTTAGTCGCTTAGTGCCTTATTGTGAATAGATCCATAAGTGAGAAAGATCCGTTTTAAAATTATTTTATGGGATTAAAGTTTCCAATAATTGACAATTCGAGGTCGAAAGAATAGAATAGAATAGAATTTAATTTATTGCCACAACATAAAGTACAATATAGAAAACTTATTAGGTAGGTACATAATTAATTAATATTAAAAAAAAACTAAACTAAAACTAACACTGTCCCATTAGTTGTGGCAAAGGGGATGCACTCAGCATATGCTGTGAGTCAGGTGCCCACAGGAGGCCCCGACTGGCACAGCGCTGATTTTCAGTACACCCCCAAGTAAATCTTAATAAGCAAATGAAAGGCATGACTGACTGACTCATAGTGCCTAGCCCAAAGTATTTAACCTAGAAAGCTGAAATTTCACATAGAGATTCCCCTGTTAAAGACAAGTAAGGACAGATTTTGCAAAATTCTCTCGATCAAGTGACCTTTTGTGTTGTTTTATTCTGTCTTCTGTTTTTTTTTATGTGTAGTTTATGTAAGTATACATATACATATATATTATCCCTTACGTGACCTTCACCTTCAGAACAGTCACCAACCCCATAATTACGCCAACGTAATCCTAATGACAATGTAGGTACAACATTGTTTTAACCACAAATGGCTTCATTATCATTACCGTTCCGGTATTTACTCAGCCGAAATGATATTTTTTCGAGTGACCGCAACGCAGATTTAGGAAATGTCGAGGGTCGACTAAAAACTACAAGACAATTTGACGAAATTTGAGGTTTATTGCCAAGGTCATTGATATCCGGCTGAAGTTGTTATTTTTTTTATTACAACGATTAGCACTATTAGCAAGAATACTCTTTATAGCTACATGTGACCTTTCAGCTAAGCCAGTGGTAAGTGGGTAAAACGTTCCTAATGAGAATGCAGAATTGGAAACGATTTAATAAGAGGATTTCAGTTTGATTCTCGATAATCATCTCATCAGTTAATAACAAAGCGCAAACTTACCATCATAACAATACCTTATCTTCTAGACAAAGAAGATCAAACGATAGGCAGTCGAAACAATTTGTGTCAACATTTTTCTTTGGAAGCTAAAACATTGTCAACTATTTGAATGATCCCAAAGTTTATTCAATTAATCTCTGAACTGCATTTTATAGTTCAGTTGCAAGATTAAACGAGATCAAAGAAGCAGGAAGCCACCAATCTCTATTTCCTCTTAATACCTAGACAAAATTGTACCACTCTCAAATTATCATCAAAAAAGTTTAAAACGAATTAGACACTGGTTCTTTGTGTTAAGAAACATTTTGGGATAGCTGTGTTGAGGACGGCTCTGTCCATTTCACGTCTGATTTCGTAAGTATCATAGACATTGATTATAATGTTCTATCTGTTTGAAAAGATGGGCTATAGTCTGATTAAGGATGACTAAAACAAAAGCCATTTGACAGCTTGTTTTGGTTTTCCTTTTGAATGACATTTCCAAAAGATTATATTTGAGTACTTATTAAAATAATTAGGCTCAAATGAGTTAAATAACCGTAATAATGCATCGCAACTTATTACTCTAAGCTTGTCACAAATAACAAATAACACTCACTTCACAATCCCACATGACATTATATCGCTTCGAAACTCCCAATAAAATACCACTAAGTTTTTTTTTAATCCTTCCGACACACTTCGATCTGATTCCATGCAGCCAGTTTGAAATTTTATTTTATTTTTAACTGCTAAATCTTGGGGCGTTGAACCTTGAAATTTCTTTCGCATGGTGCATTTTTACGGCCAGCACTGTAAGAATACACACATAACTTTGGCAGTAAAAATTTTAGTAACTATATTGTATTGTATTAGTTTATTTTCACAATTTGCTTAATGTTTGATATAAACCAACGGTGTTCTTACAAAACGGGATCATAATTGTTATTTTGATTTATGTCTTTTCATTAACAAGAAGGTTAAAATGTATAATTGGACTTGCATTTAAAACCTGTTCTTATCTGCAGTTATGAATGCAATATTAAACTTTATTTTTACAGACTTGCAGATTTTACTTCGAAACCAACGGTACAAGCGCAGGATGCTTATATGATACAGGATGTAGGTTGAACTTTACGAATTAAGTGTGTACGGTTTTATACTGGCAAACTATCTGTAGACTAATACTAAATATTTGTTAGTCGTGTACCTTAAAACATTAACCGATCAACAGATTTCTGATTCTGAGGAACACGATTAACTAATCAAACTAAATTTCTCATGACATAAAAGTAAAGTCAATTCATTTACTATTCTATTCTATTTTTGGAGTCATCAATAGTATACATATATAGTTGAGCATTAACTGAGTTATAAACATTAATTTTGTATCAAATTTAAAATTTCACCTTAAAGAATAAGTAAAGTACTAAGTAGTCATTTTTCTGTAAGATACATACATAAATCCTTATTTAACGAATTAACAGTTAAGTATCTATTTAAAAAACAGAGTTTTGGATTTTCAATGTCTTTAGATCAGACATCTCCTCATTTGCTAGTAGTCTCATGTGGGAGCCATCCACTTGACTGACCCAGCATTAAACATGTGTAATTAAAATGTCTTAATGAGAGTTATTTAAAGAACCTGCACTCAGCATGTAGGTCGGGCTGCATTGCGTCTTGATTCTTGGGAATTTCTATGAACACGCCGAACGTGTCTTCAAATTGAAACATATAATGAATACAAATCATCATCATCATTTCAGCCGACAGATGTCCATTGCTGCTGAAATTGTACAGAAACGGGCGAGGGTCGGTCAAGGAATAAACCAACGGGTAAAAACATAAAAGACCGACCTAAGCACCCCCCAGTGCCCTGCGGGAGAATGCATGCTCCTCTCCCGGCCTTCCAGCAAATGGCTGAGGCAGGACACTGTGGGTAGATTAAGTCCCCTCCCTACCCCTCTCCTCCTCAAAATTTAAAGCACACGTTTTTTGTATTAATAATCAATAGAGAAGGGGACTTGTGACCGGGTTTTTTAGTCCGTGCAAGTCGGACACTGTCTGGGCCCTCCATTCCCAGTTCGTCCGAAGGGATTTTTCCCGAGCACAAGTCACTCTTCCCACCCTAAAGTAAAAAACAGCAAAGACTTCGCGTCTTTGGCCAAACAGATCGGTCCTGCGCCATCCGCATTCAACACGTTCCCGCAACCTTAACCAGTAATGACTTATGGCACTGAGACGTGGCCGCTAACGATGGGCCTCATAAGAAAGCTCACGGTCACTCAGAGGGCGATGGAAAGGGCTATGCTCGGAGTTTCTCTGCGGGATCGCATTAGAAATATTGAAATCCGCGCAAGAACTAAAGTCACTGACATAGCTCGAAGAATCGCCAGACTCAAGTGGCAGTGGGCAGGGCACATCGCTCGTAGAACTGATGGCCGATGAGGCCAAAAAGCTCTCGAGTGGCGTCCGCGGACCAGAAGACGCAATGTAGGTAGGCCTAAGTAAGTAAGTATTTAACTATCTATATAAGTATGTTTATCCGTTGCCTAGTACCCATAACACAACCTTTGCTTACTTCGGGACTACATACAGGTCAATTGGTGTCAATTGTCCCGTGATATTTATTTATTTATTTAATTATTTTTCAGTCTTCATATAAAAGTATTTTTTTGTATTTTAAGATAGATACAAACTAATGTATTGCCTCTACCACAAACCACAATCTATCTATCTAATACCTTTAAACGAGCAATTCTTGTATATATGTATATATATATATATGTATATATATAATCAGGATCTCGGAAACGGCTCCAACGATTTCGATGAAATTTGGTATGTGGGGGCTTTCGGGGATGAAAAACTGATCTAGCTATGTTTCATTTTCAGAAAATCGCTTTTACTCGTGTTTTCCGGCTATTTTTGTTTGCATTAGAATATAAAGCTAAATTTCGCCCACTTCGAGCAGATCATAATGGCACATTAGAAATCGGGTGGTCGCGGATCCAGCCGACCTCGGTTCGAATCCACGTTTTTATTCAACATTTTTAGTTTTTTTTTTAAGTTTATTTTTCATGAGAGAACGTCAAGTTTCTTCTTTTGTGAGAAAAAGTTACTTTTTTGTGAGAAAAAGTTACTTTTTTGTGAGAAAAAGTTGCTTTTTTGTTAGAAAAAGTATTATAGGGAACGTGCAGTAACTATAGGCGGCAGCACTAATGCGACAGAAGAGACACTATGCGGACAGTAAAACAAACTTATCAAGGTAAAACATTCAAATTGATGGCACCCTTATGGCACCAGTTGGCAGCACCGTCTATGTGCACGTTCCCTATTGGGAGCACAGAACAGGAAAAGCCGGTTGTCTGTAAAGTCGGTTTACGGACGATAGTTTAACGTGACTCACCCAACCTCCGGTGTTTTTGTCAAATATCTTGAAAACGGTGCATCCTACGGCAAAATCAATGAAATTTTCATCCCCCCTTTAACAACCCCGCGCTCCCTCCCCCGCATCCCCTCCCCCCTCTCACCCCCCCCCCCCACCCCTCCGGTGTATAAAATCAGGATCTCGGAAACGATTTCGATGAAATTTGGTATTTGGGGGTTTGCGGGGATGAAAAATTGATCTAGCTTGGTCTTATCTCTGGGAAAACGCTTGGTACCGAGTTTCTGCCCGAGCAGAGATCGGTCGCCCAGGTATACATTATTAATAGACATGGTTACATGGAATATGAACGGATACCTGACATAAGATACATCGTAATTAATAAACCCTTGTGACAATCAATTAAAAACGAATCATTTTAGTGGCACTTTGTGGCAATCATAAGGTTGCAAGATGCGGCAAAAAGTGTGACGAAACAGCACCAAAACATTGGAAATTATCTCCGGTTGTGATATAGAGACGCTTGCGTACAAAAAGTAACGCTAAAAACCTAAATTTGTTCACTAAAAACTTAAATTCCGCTCTTCAATAGGTTCTAGGTTTCTATTTTTTCGCAACATCCTGTAACTACAGAGCGGTACAGCACAAACTCAAACAATCAGGTGTACTTATGCTTCAGTAGCGTTAAAATTTCTTATTCTGTTTTTGTAATCGTCAACGGGTCAATATTCAGCAGTAATATGGCTGTTTTTGTCATTACCACTTCAGCATATATTTTAGAAAAACATGATACAAAGAGTTAACTTTCTATGAAAACGAGAGATAGTATCGATGCTGAATCTAGTTTGATAAAAGGTGTTGCTATTTTTCCTTCCATTGTGATAATAATATTGGGTGGGTAGGTATTGATGTTTGTCCGAGTGGTCAAAACAGCTCCACCGTCCGAATTTTTTACCTTACATATTTATAATACACTATCTGATGCTTGCGGCTTCACTCTCGCTGTTTTTTTTCATGGGTTTGGTATGTTGGGTTGGACAAAACAGGTACAGTCAGTTAAAAATAGTTTTTAACAAAAACTATCACATATCCCGTCATAAGAGTCATAACCTACTTTGTCATCATTACCGTCACATCTCCGTGCCAATGAACTTAACCTACCTTTTTTAAACTCCGATTTAACTGTAAAATGTAATAAAATGCATTTTTATCAAAACATATTAACATTAAATGCCATACATACTTCGAGAGATAATCATAACAACACATTCGAAATGCCCAGTCTCCGCCGCGGTATCATTTTATGTTTTATCTCAACAAGCAATCAGTAAATTTTATGCTTCTAGGTACTTTAATATGCAAAAACGCATCGTAAACTCTCAGCTTTAAGCCGAAGAATCCCTCGATGGTCTCTGGTGATTGTAAGAACTAATTTTGCGGCGTCTACACTCGGTGGCATGGAAATGTGGCTGCATTCCGCAACTTAGTTGATCGTGACTCGCTTTCTTTGGCAGGACGTGTATTTGAGTGCCGATCGCGATATAACAGCACTTGGGACGAATGCCTAGAAATATCCCATTAGGAATAATGTGATGGAGTGAACTGGCCAAGTCGTAATGCTTAGAAACAACGTCTTATGTTGGGTGGGCCAGTTTATATGAATTAGCTTTTAAACTAAATAGGAACGTTTTTATGGGCCAATTCAAAGCGCTCTGGAACAGATTGTAGGTGCTGTACTAGGTATTTGTAAAAATATGTATTGGTTTAATCGTCTCATAATTATGTACCGATAGCGATACCTTAATTAAACGACATAGAGCTATGGGACATATTTATGAGTAAGTTGTTTGGACCCATATTTTTACACTTGACTGTAGGTACCAAACAAGATTTAAGTACAAATACCTAGTACTATAGTGACACACAATAAAGTTGCTCTATGCATCTGCAGTATTAATAGCGATTTTTTTTTTAATCTTTATTTAGTTAAAAGGGCTTTTGTCTATATAGCGATTTTTAATAGCTTTTTAGGTAGATTTTGCACTGCAGGGCAAAAATCTCCCCTTTTCTTTCCAGCCGTTTTTGCCAAAATATGTCAAAACGTTCCAGATCAAAAGGTTAATAAATTACGAAATCAAATAGATAATAGTGACCTAGCAAAACAACCGAATATTTTTTTTTATTAATTAAGGTATTTGTAAATATATTATTATGCATTTAAACAGTTGGAGTAATTATTTGAGGTTGTATAACTGTATAGATACAGTAAATTTTTTTTTAGGTTTTCAAGGCACTAAATCAGTATAGATTACACCTGCTGACACCTTCATCTCACTATATAAGCGTATCACTACATAAGGCGTGACACTTCATGATAACTTATGAGTCTCCCATAACTTGACAGTTACAATTACAACCCGCTTTCTTCCAAAAGAAAAAACATAATCCACATATTGCTAGACTTGGCGCTGCACTTCCAATCCCCTCATACTTCACTCCTCGGATAAGATGTATGGCTTTGATTGATGCAATCCGATCCATTTCAGTCCTGGAATTCCTTATACTGAAGATGTATCCGTGGGATAGCGATAACGACCCTATGTCTCCTTTCAACTAGACCGTTGCGAGAGGGATAGTGTCCTCTTGTTTTCTTACATTCTTGAAGTCGCTATGGCTATAAGTGTTAAGGAGTTCTTAAGTTCTTCTAAATGGCGAGACTTATGCATCTTGAATATCTTGACCATTTTAAAGTGACTAGTTTTTCCTTCTTTGATTTGTGGTTATAAGTGTACAAAGAAAGAAAAAGAATGCTTATTCGGCAAAATAAACACAGGCCGAAAGGGCTGTCAAAATATATAAAAAGTACAGCTTTGCTTAGCTTGAAACTAGATGAATTGGTATTAATTCGCACTCATAACTCAACTCGAAATAATATACTTACTTACCATTTTAGTTTATACCGTTCAGAAATTGACTGAAATCTATATTGAAATGGTACATTATTTTGATTAGACGCTCGTAGGATTTTACTGACCTATTTTATTATTATTATTTCTACTCAAGCATGTTACAAAGCAAGCTTTAGACATCTTACCGTGGTAAATATTACGTAACATAGTAACATAATATTATTTAAGTGTACCTAGCTACTAAACTAACTGAACTAAAGCGAGCAGTAAAACTAGCGTTTTATATGAACTCAGATAGAGCTTATTGCCCCTATACCTCCTTCTGTTTACAATAACAAGTTAGTACGTACCAGAAGCAGTTGGTTATGATTCTTTGAATGCTGGTAATTAACAATTTTATGTATAATAGCCTATATTTACGATTATTGGAATAAGACCAGTTTAAAATGTTGGGTTAGTTTGAATTAACAAACACTCCTATAGTTACTCTATAACACGTTACATTTTGAAACATTTTTGAGAAACATTTCCTAACCCCAATATAAAAAATCCTGAAAATATTTACTGGGTTGTACCGAAATATCTCCTCCTATATATAAATACTTGTGGCCCCCTTTTCTCAGATGTCATTAATATGTATTTCTTTGTAAGCTTGTTGATGATAAAGCCAGTATAAATCGTAACCAATAATTCACGTATTTAGCCTGGTTTACTTAATTTCAATAAAAACATTAACTACTATAACGGAAAAACTGTAAATTAATCATGAAAAAGTATTCCAGAGACATCAAAATTAAGTTACGAACAGCCATAATTAAACAATTTAGATTTTTTTACCATCCTAAGATCATTTAATCCCGTCGAAAAGTTAATACTTTTTTGTCTGCAATAATAAATTAAGAAATACACGGTGTAATACATTTTTCATACACGACTAAAATAAAAAGATGATGTCAAAGTGATTCGTTCTAATTTATAAAAGAAGAATTTAACTTCTATCCACAGATCTTTGACACTTTGTTGCAACAAAGTTCCCATCATTACCAAATTTCCAAACAGCAAAAACATGCAAAATCAAAATGTTCCTTCACGGAACGCTTCATTAGCGCTTAGCTTCCTTTTTGTTCACTTCGGATTCCACGCATCCAAACCAGACCACCTACATACAATTACAAGGTTAATCAACCAGAGGCCAAAACAGGAACTACAAGGCTCCACGTAGTAAATCAACGTCGATCGGCCGATGACAGTGACTCCGTAAACGTAAACATAAGTTTGTAATGAGTGCTCCTTTTCAGGAACTTTTTTTGCGAAAAGCCGGAGATCTCATGCGTTCAACCAACTTATAATGACGTGTCACATTCCAGGTTATTTCTAAACTGGAGTACGTGCGTGTGCGACGGGCGACATTTCGCGCGATAAATCTTAGTGGTCGTAAGAACGCGCAGTATTCAGCGTTCTAGGATATAATTTGTTTTGAATGAGTTACGAGGAAAAAACTTGATTACACGAGTTTGCTAATTTTATTGGTAATTTCTTGTCGTTGAAAAGTGTCGCATGCAAGAGCTGGAGACTACCTACCTAATGAACTAAAACAATTACTTTGCTCACCCGCGACCTTACAATAGTTACGTTTATGCAAGAAATGTGTGTTCATGCAGTTCCTCCACCTCCACACTGTACGAACACACACAAATCACATAAACACAACTATCACCACCACCAAGCTACACTGACGCGTTTCGAACTCAACCAGAGCTCGGAGAGAGTTCGAAACGCGTCAGTGTAGCTTGGTGGTGGTGATAGTTGTGTTTATGTGATTTGTGTGTGTTCGTACAGTGTGGAGGTGGAGGAACTGCATGAACACACATTTCTTGCATAAACGTAACTATTGTAAGGTCGCGGGTGAGCAAAGTAATTGTTTTAGTTCATTAATATGGACCTCCGCAAAGTAACGCCTGATTCAATAAACTACCTACCTACTTACTCCGAGTAAAAGATTACCTATCATACACATTTTTTGTTCGCGTCCTCCTCTCGACATGGCAAAATTTAAGAGAGAGAGAGAGACAGAGTCAACTTTACATCGGCGTGTGGGACACCTGGGGCTAAATTCAGGAACGGCCCAACACGGTTTGCGAGCGGTAATTCAATCGTTTGCGAGAGGATAGGAATGGGATGAGCTTGGGATGAGCCTTATTTTCCTACTAATTCGCTTTGTAAATAAATAAATAAGGCTCATCCCAAGCTCCGCCCAAACCTCTCGCAAACCAGTGATTTTGGCGTTCCTGAATAGCAGTTCATTTAGGTTCGGAGTTGCCAATTTTATGACCACAGGAGAGACAGCTTTTGTTTCTTACGCTGTGTATGAATGTCCCACTTACCTTTGCTTTACTTTAAAATTGTATTTATTATTAAATGAATAGCTACCCACCATGAAAGACAAAACTCTTTATAGGTAGGTAATTAAATACCCTTTATCTGTAGGCACAAAATATAGTAACCTATGTCCAACTATTACTACGATACTTTTAAAGCCCCAATTCTGAATGTCGTCGAGGTATAGGTAACGCCACTAGAGTTGAGGCCACGCACACAACCACATCTCATGTAATGACGTTACGTCAACACAACGTCAAAATCCCGCTGTCACGTGTAGTAGAGTCAACGTCATAAATAAGTGATCGCTTTTGTACCTTGTCACTTTAACGTCATGTTTGAAAAGACATACGAAATTGAATGAAAGCGCCAAAACAAAACGGCGGCAAAAAAAGTTGTATACCTCTAAGTTGGCCACCCTGTACATTTGCCCGATTGTACTAATTAGGAGCGATCCGTTTAGTAAACGAGCACGCGCAACTCTAACGTCGCTTTAAGATTATGTTTACTTTTGCGTTAGTCTGTACAAATACCTTGTTAACTCAAATTGAATCATCACGTGTGGTATCACTGTCAGCTGCAAATTTATCGGGCCAAGTGCACGCGTCTCCTTTGTGCGTCATTAACAGGATCGGAATCCATTAGTAAGATGATCCTTGAATTTATTTAGACGATATAATACATACCTGCCTGGCTGTTGAATGTCTGGTCGATGGCTCATTCTTGATGCCCTGAACGAGGACTCATTATGGGACACGCACGGGGAACGTGTTGAAATAAACATTAGGTAGTATGCGCCTAATTTGAAATATATTATACCTAATTTATAAAAAAAATTACAAAGTTTTGATCGTGTAATATAGGATAAGATTAGGTGAGGTTTATTTTATGTACAACCCTTTAAAAGTAGACAAAGAGAGAAGACTGGAAAAATAGTCAAAAAGGACGCTGGTGATCGCAAAGCCTGTTGTGAAAATTAAAATTGGTTTAGTTTTGGATGAGGAAATCTGTTATCGTAATTTTTTTGTAGGTGTTGCCAATCCGAACCACAGTTGTCCCTTTCATGCTCTTTCTGGGGGGATTTAGGGGAGGCAAAATCAATATTTTTTACACATATCTATTTTTAAAATGGCTCACTGGCTGTATTCCCTCTTAAACGTAGGTACCAATAATTTCGCCTGCAATTTCCGACGTCCAGCCCGCTAAGTACCTACGCCTGTCTCATAATAATATAGGATACTTCTTGCAAATGAACAAACCAACGCCCTGGTTAATATCAAAGTGATCCGACAAGAATAAATACAAAGAGAACACGATTCGTATTAAGTTTAAATCCGTTACTTTATTAACTTGGCATTGTCGCGGCGTGCTCACGGTAACTTAGCCAAGTTATTACTTGCTGAGAAGTTAACTAGCTTTTACAGCTATACTACTTGATGGTGCTATGTCTTTGCCGTTTTAAAAACCGGTCAAGTGCGAGTCGGACTTGTAGGTAGGTACACGAAGGGTTCCGTACCTCCGTACAATATTTTAAAAACAGTTCAGTAAAAAATCGCCGAAACGTAAGCACTGAAATCGTAAACTTATGAGTAAGGTACCTAGGAAAACATCCGAACAGCATAGGGTCCCTCGCCTTGCCTAGCAACTGACGGCTTTCGCCTAGGCCACACAGAAACGCCTAGCAACGAAAAAACGCTGAAAAAAGACGTTTCTTGTATGACGACCCCCTTTAGTTTTTAACTTTATTTTATTTTTAGTATATTTGTTGTAATAGCGGCCACAATAATACATACTCGGTGAAGATTTCAAGTGTCTCGATTACGATTCAAGAGATAGAGCCGCGTGACATGAGACGGACGGACAGACAGACAGCGGAGTCTCAGTAATAGGGTTCCGTTGGTCCCTCAGGTACAAGAAAATACAACTGACAACTAAAAACAATACAGTCTTTTTCTTAGGGCAGTCATGTACCTATTTTCGAGCGCTAAATACCTAATTAGTCAGAAAAGACTGTATTTTATTGTAATCACATTGGCCGTTAGAACTGTCTCTATCTAAAACTTAGGACTCCTCTTAAAATGAGAGGGCTTGGTCTGTAGTTCCCACGAGGCCCCAAAGGCCTGGTGCTGTCGTCGTCCCTGTTATAAAATCCAGCTTGATCAAAGCAGCACGCCCTGTACTAAGAATGTAGGTACAAAGTAAGTATACTACTTATACATAAATGTACCTAGTACTACATTTTATCATGATTAGATACTTGCAATTGGCTGCATTAAGTCTTGAATTAAGTGACGCCTAGTATCGAATAAAGTCGCATAACGTATGGGGTTTGCTGTGAAATATAGTTCGAAATTTATGTAGTTACTTAGATTTTATGTAACAGCATGTAACTAAGTAGAGGTGAAACTTTCTCTGGGAACGTTGATTATTGTGAAGTTTTTAATAAGGCACTTTCATCACATTCACATTAGTATGCCGCCAGGACGACGCTCGAATACAGTAAAGTCTGGTTACTTTGGCCCTGCAGGGTAACTTTGACCATTGAGATTAACTCTGTCCAGATTTAATTATTGCATCAAAATTAGGGCAAATTGCCGTATGGTTTGTTTTAGCTGACTGCTCACGTTTTTATATTTTTTACTAGACTCTTCTTTATTTAGTTTTATATGGGCCAAAGTTACCCTTTATTGGGTCAAAGTACCCCGACTTTACGTTAACTAAACCATCGATTCCCAAAGTGGTCCACGTGGACCCCCTGGGGTCCACGTGAGACTCGACGGGATTTAGATTTAGATCCAATCTTCATATTTTTGTCGAGTTTTGGGAATATGGTAGTTACAAAAGTAGCTGCAAGGGGTCCATTAAATTTTGAAAGTGGGCTATGAGAAAAAAAAGTTTGGGAAGCTCTGAACTAAACAATCACTTTAATTCTGGTGTTTGTAGAGTCGAAAAAGCCACCGTAAGCGTAACTAAAACATAGTATTTCTATTAGAAACAAAGTTACTTTATGCGGACCAGTGATCCTTCAAATATGCTGTGAGGCATTACTTTTTGGCAGAACGGGGCGGACCGCGAGTTTGTTGGGCCATGGGCTAATACTACCTAATTATTAATCAAATAATTGAGACTATGTCAAAAACTGTCTTCCATATTATAACTAGGTCTCAGAAGGCTGAGGGCCCTTTAAACCCACGGGACCCGGGGCTGCAGCCCAAAAAGCCATTATGTAGATACTTGGGGACATCGCGAGCGGCGCCACGGCGCCGAGCGAAGTGGCAACACGTTGCCGAACTTCGCTCGACATGGTCTGGCGACATTATTTACATGGGCATATTATGTCGAGCGAAGACCGCATGTGGCGCCACTCAACCTACATCGCTGGCCACACGTGTCACGGGGCATTTGTCCTAGTTGATCCCTGACTTATACCTACCCCATAATGTTCTTTAACCTTCCCTCAGTCGTCACTTTAACATTGATCGGCCTACACTGTTTCAGCCTGTCTCTCAATTTAATCCATCCCACTTCTCTTTCTTCCCAGGCAACCCCAACGACAAAATCCTCTACGGGCGTCCGAACAAACGGCGCAGCGCTTCGTTCCCCGCTCCTCGGTCGCTGGACCGTCGGCACTCGCTACGGATCTTCGGTTCCTCGAGCAAATACCTGCAGCGATGCGCTTCAACACGTAGCCTGCATCATAAGCATGCTAACACAACCGACAGTTCGTCGTCTACCGATTACCCTCCGAGCGTCGAATCAGCGTCTCCTAGTAAGTATCCATGATCATGTCATAATCTCGGCCCGGGATCGGGATCCATAAATATTTAACCCTTTTATTATGTATGGTGCCAGCCTCGTATTCAGCACAGGAACTTCAGGAGTTTCAGCGGAGCTAAATAAAACACGTCCACTCTGTACGGTGCTATAATTGAAGGAAAGTTATAAACTACCCACACTTACAATATGAATAAAAATATGCATACCCTACATTCTTTATACATATACCACACCTTTAACGGGCAAAACTGAATAAAATCCTCAATTCAAGCCTCATCCTAAAAATTTTGTACAAGAAGAAATGCAAAAATATGTTATTACAGGGTGGTCTTTTTTGAGATCGTTAACCTATAAAGGGTTATAGTCATAACTAGCTTTTGCCCGCGACTCCGTCCGCGTGGAATTAGTAATTTGGGCAGCTTATTTTTTTTATCCAATTTGCTTTTTCATCAATTATGGCTCTCCTTAGTTCCTCGATATAAAAAAAAAACCCCGCACCCCGCACCCCCCACCCCAACCGAACCCCCCCCGCACACCTTAGCCTTCCTCGATAAATGGGCTATCTAACACTAAAAGTATCGTATCTTTCTTATTTGTCAACCGATTCAAATGAAACAAACACTAAATGTTAATCCAAGAAAATACCAACATATCAGTGAAAACCGCATCCTTCTAGGTTAATCCGTTTCTGAGACTAGCGCGCACAAACGCACAGACAAACAGACAATAATTCTAAAAATCATTGTTTTGGGTTCTATTGCGCTAATAAATAGCCCTAGTGACAGTTTTTCTCAAATATCTTCAATGTACAGACTTGTTACAGATGTATTATATGTATAGATAGAATAGAATAGATATAGATGTAATGTTTTCCATAATGAACATTTGCTCCTTTTTCTCTGAATCTGTTAATTGTATTAGATTTTTATAAAATAAACTAACTTAACCTAACCTAACATTATAGAGTTCTACAGGTGACCACTTAAAAGTTCCTGAAAAATTTAAGAAAGTCATGGCAAACACGACCGCTTTAGCCTAGTTGGTAGTGACCCTGCCTACGAAGCAAGAGGTCCTGGGTTCAAATCCCGGTAAGGGCATTTATTTGTGTGATGAGCACGAATACTTGTTCCTGAGTTATGGATGTTTTCTATGTATTTAAGTATTTATTTATCTATATATGTATGTTTATCGTCGTCTAGTACCCATAGTACAAGCTTTGCTTAGTTTGGGACTAGGTCGATTTGTGTAAGATTGTCCCCTAATATTTATTTATTTATTTTATTTTTTTATAAACATTAAATTATGACTTACAATGTTATGGATCGCGAATGGGACCAGCTAGCCTTCTCGCAGAATGATAGACCTTGGGCCGCGGATCCCACGTGGGCCCAGTGCAAATTGAGAACTGCGCACACCATTTAATTTCTTCGTAGGTGTGTGTAGGTTTTCTCACAATGTTTTTTTTACCGTAAAGTTCATGATAAATTTGAAATGTAACTTCGCACATAAATTCCAAAAAAAGTCAGAGGTGTCCTAGCATAACATGAGGAGCCACGAGCGATTCTATCGAGGCACCAGTTCGAAAGTAATCTTAGTTTTACTATGAACAGTCACCATTATAAATCGGAGCATTCAAGGTGGTCAAAAATATCTGTAGGTACACGACCGTATTGTCAACCGAGTACGTGCTTGTTCAGATATTTTGACCACCTTGAACGCCCCGATGTTTATGATGGCGAAGTAGGTACCTACATGGCAATGTTCTCCGTTGCAGAGAAAGCGTCCCTGCTGTCCCGCTTATTCAGACGAAGCGGCCGCAGCAAGCAGGCGCGCGCGATGAGCACGTTCTCTGCACAGTTCCCGCCCACCGAGTGGTTCAACTCCAAGGCGGTGCATTTGCACTGCGTCGCCACACAGACCAACTCCAAGGTAACGCTTCAGTTTAGGCGCAAGCCGCACGGAAGAGACGTGGGACGGGGGCGCGTTAGTCCGCGTCGTTTGTTCGCTGGCCGCGTCTCCGCCCCGTCTCTTCTGCCTGCTTTAGTTTGCGACTCTTCTAGACATTTAGTATGAAAACTGATTCATTAAATGTAATCGCGTCTACGTTCCGTATAGAAATGTCTAATGTAATTAACCGTAAATCATTAAAAACTTAAAGAATAGCTTCAAAAGTGCTTTAAGCCGCACGCCCAGACAGATACATGAAAAAGGAAGAAGCGACACTTCACTGAATCGTTATAATCCTATACTGCCTAATAGAAATGAATGCCAATATTATCCCACTGACTATTTTAAATAACGTACGTCTTCTTTCATTTCCAGGAGTCCTTGCAGAGCCAAACATCTTACGTGTCATCGTACTACGACGGTTCGGAGATCAGCAATCGGTCGTCGACGCTCCCGAGGCGGCACAAGCGACACCTCTCCACGGAGTCCGGTCTCGCGGGTTCCGTCCACTACGACCACTCGCCCGTCCGCCACTCCAGCCCTAGCTCCGGCAGCCTTCCACGCTCCACGCTCAGTAGAAGCTCCACCAACAAAACTATGTTGGATCACTTTGGATCACCGCAACGGAACAGTGACCCCAAACTACGGGACAGCCCCAGCGGGAGCTTGAGACGAGTGGATTACTCCCATTCAGACCACATCATGTCCACAAGCGGCCCATCTAGCTTAGAAAGCACAACTACGCACCGAACTCCAAGAAAGGACTCCAAGAACGGATCCGAACAAAACTCGCCTATGAAAAGGAGTTATCATACCAGCGGAAGCAGCGGTCACTCCAGCTTAGAGTCGCACATATCAGACCGCACGCTAAAACCATCCCCTAGTCATAGCAACGCGCCGGGCCTGAGCAGAGCGCAGTCGCTCGTCAAGGTCCAGAGCTTACAGAGCTCCCCAAAAAGCCTCCACAAGTACAGAAACAAACCCCCGATAGTCGGTGGCGAGACAAAAAACGGTAAAACATCACCAAAAACCTCTCCAAAAAACTGCCCAAGCACCCCGAAGAAAACCACCACCCCGCTGCACAACAAAATAGTAGGATCTAAGGTTGAAAGCCCGTCTCCCCCAAAGATGCCTAACCCCAACGGCAACAATTCTATCACGCTAAAGGTTACCACGAACACAATATCACAGAACGGCGGAACTAACACTAAAGTATACGTTCAAAATTCGCCCGTAAGATCAGTTATTACTTTCGAAAATGGTAAAGTCACCGAGACCGGCAATGGGAGCAACATTTACATAATCAATGACGACAGGCAAGTCGTTTCGGTGTCGCAAAACGGTGTCGGGAATCAGACAGCAAAAAACCCGACTGAAACCTCATTCGAAGCTTGTGTTGAGAAAAACAATCAAATGTACCAAGATCCAGAACCAATTAAAGTTCAAGAGAATAAATTTAACAAGAATTCTATGAACGACACAGGAATGAACAACAATCGCAAGTTATCCTTGCAAATAGGAGCCGCAAACAACAATAGCTTTATCTACAAGAATCAACTAAACAATTCGAATGAGGTAGCTTCTAACCCCGCGTCTCCGGCGATACATAACAACATCAACAATCTAGACAACACTGCTAATAGCAATCCTTCGACGCCTACGAAAAGCTACGACAATATCATAGGATCCTTGGGTAGCCTTAGGTACCAGAAAAACTCCTTAACCTCCGCAAACGGGGGACTACAGGCAAATATAAACTCGAACAGCGAATTAAAAAGCGTAGACTTGTTAAAGAAAGCAGCAGCTTTGCAGATGCTAAACGGAATCCCTAATGTAAATAACCGCATGAGTTCCGATTCCATTGCCAATCTTCTGTCCAAAGGCGTCGAGAAACCTACTGTGCTGGGGTCTGAACCTAACCTGGCTTTGAAAAACCAAGAGCAGATCAAAGACATCAACACGTCAACGGAGAAGATAAATAGCTTGGACAACAAACAGAAAAGGTACAGCCTGAGCCAAGACACTAAGAAGGAAAACCAGGACTTTTACAACTTCCCTAGCTTAAGTGATCTGAGCTTTAATTTCACTAGTTTAGCGGCGCAGAAAATTTTGAAAGGGGTCAGTATCAACAGTGTGGATACCTTGGTAGAGTTAAACATGGCTGCCAGCACCGAGAAGCAGAATAACCGTGACGTCGCAGCCGTCTGCACCGACTTCGGCCTTGTATAGTAGACATAACACATGTTTATTTTGTTAAAAATGTAAAATAGTAGTCTTAACACGAATAATTAAGTTAGATGTGTAACTTATTCATAACTATTTTGTAACAAGCTTTAGATACGCACTACGTAATATTTAGTTCAAAACCTGTACTCATTTTAAGAATTTGTACTCCCCAAATTTTTGAATATCTTTTAATACCTTTGTATCCTTCTAATAAAAAAAAATGTTTTGACTTACTAACTCGTCATCGAAACGTAGACATTATCGTAACAATATTCATTATGAAATCGTGTATCTAAAACAAACATACATAATCAGTAAATTCTTAGTTTGTAGCTCACTTTAAAAATAATGGGACAATAAAATTCACAGTGAAAAAAGGTGGCCTAAAATCCGTAATACACAGAAAATTAGTGCCTATTAGAGATAAGATCGAATTCCTAAAACACGTAGAAACTGTATCTTCAACTCTAGCATCTTGCACCTTATATTTATCACACCTATCCTTTAAGTATCACATCCCCATTCCCACTTAAGCACTTCTTATTGTGCCATCCAAGTAATCCAGTGAAAAAAGTTGAGTACAAACTAGAATACACAGTTCAGTGAACCAGAATCCATCCACCAATGGGAATTTATAAGAATATAATTAAACAAATGTCATGTTTAAGTGCCATAAATAAAATCATAGTTGAATGCATGAGTAGCTGGCAAGGATTGGTGTTGCAAATTGGTATCTGTTGACATTAGATCTGTGCATGCCATTTGGACCACAGAGTCGAGGTAATTGAAACAGGATTGGAATAACCACAGGGATCACCTTGACATGAAAACTTTTGAGTTTTCATTTTCTAGATGTTCTCTTTAGTCAGTTCTCAAATTTTCAAAAGCAAGAAGGAAGAAGACCGAGAAGTGCGAGGATGACACACTCATAACACCAAGCATAGTTGTTATTCCAGCTATACAGATTCAATGAAATAGTGAATAACTTTGATTTCTTGAATCACTTCAAAAATTGACTGTGAACAGGTTGTCAACATAATATTTTTTGGTCAGAGCAACATACAAGTCGAAGTTGAAGGGATTATTGTGTCAATGGCAAAGTAACGATAAACCTAACCAACCATATGAAATATCATTAAGTACGGACAAAAATCTGATATATTCTTCTAAAGGCTCTTCTAAAGGATTTCTTTAGTAGGCTTGACAAATTTCCTAATAGCTCGAGGGCTCTGCTCCCATGGCCAGAAAAAAAAAACAAATTGCCTTAGATTATGTGGAACAAATTGCATGTACAGACAACATAAAGGGTAATATTTATTATTTAGGGAATGTAATCGGAAGTCAATGCATAGATCGTAGCATAAGTGTTCCATAACGCCATTTGTAAAAATGTATTAACATTAAAGTTGATGCTTTAAGATGTTGTTTCATTTTGGACCTTACACTAGTAGCAATAGGGTTGAAGAGACTATAAAACTAAGATGCGTCTCTAGTAAAAAATAAAAAAAACACTTTGGGGGTAGTTACAATAGAGAGATCTCTCTCCAGGCAGATGTTATGCCTGGGGACCGAAGTCCGATGGATGAAAGTTGGAAGTTGTATTTATGCAGCCGAGTTGAGAAACTTCGATAGCGTGATGTAGGATTGTAGTAGTTAGTTCCTTATGTGATGACTAGATGGCGCTAATAGTCGCCACATCAGCCCCCCTTTTAGACCGGAGGTCGATACGAATTGCAGTGGAGTGCAGTCTGTGCGTCATGTGGGCGCTTGCAAGGGCCAGTCGCTCAGAGCCTCGTCGGCGAGCATTGTTGTTCCTCTGCTACTTGTGATGCATGCCTGTTGCGTGATTGCTCGGAGCCTTGTTGGCGAGCGTTGGTTGATTGATTGGCAAGTGGAAGTAGTGGGAGGAGGATTTGCGAACTGTAGACACCAGGCAGATAATAGATACATGCTAATGGTGCACAGTGCGGTGAGTATGGCTTGCTGTGAGACTGCGTCATCGTCTTGTGTATCTGAAGGTTGCGATTTTGTCCAATGTCGTGGGTCACCAATTTGGGGGTAGTTACAATAGAGAGATCTCTCTCCAGGCAGATGTTATGCCTAGGGAACGAAGTCCGATGGATGTAAGTTGGAAGTTGTATTTATGCAGCCGAGTTGAGAAACTTCGATAGCGTGATGTAGGATTGTAGTAGTTAGTTCCTTATGTGATGACTAGATGGCGCTAATAGTCGCCACAACACTATTTTAGTTCTGAAACCCAGATTAATTTTCAATTGACTGCTCAATTTTATTTTTAGCTGCTTTAAAACAAATAACTGATGTATGTATGTATGTATGTAAAACTCTTTATTGTACGTAAAACATGAAAAATAACAGTTAACAAGAAAAACAGATGTACAAAGGCGAACTTATCCCATAAAGGGATCTCTTCCAGTTAACCTTTGAACGATTGACAGGACATCAGAGACAAGAGTGACGTCATAACTAGCTATTGCCATACAAAATCTATGGTAGAATTATGTTTTGAGTTATCATCCCATCTCATGGTCACCTATAGTACCAATCTTAGACTAATCCAAAGCGTTAAATAAACCTGATGAATCAAAGTTCCAAATTCTTTTTTTAGGACATATGGGTGGATGAGTCAAATGACGCGCCCCACCATCGCGTTTGCGCACGGGATTTGGAGCTCAATTTGAGCTACATACAATAGAGTCTAGTTTTGTTTTAATTAAATCCCTTCATTGTGTACAATTTTTTTGATACTGGAGTTATCTGTGCTGGTTAAAATAAAAATACAAAAAGATACTTCATATCAAACTTGTCCAATGCTTTCCTGCAACATTAACCGGGTCATTGCTCCATCTTGTTGGAGGCCTACCTAAACGCAGATTTCAGAACATCCAAAAATTTACTTCAGAATTTTTACAATACTGCAATACTCATCAATAATGTTGTAATATGGATTGTGAGAAGGGTATATCACTTGATAATATTCATAGTTTAAACATGCCAAAGGCCATAGAGTAAATCTTGGCATTATGGACAACTATGAAGTTTTGATCTTTGATGAATTTTATTGACCCATAGGACCATAGCCAGGGCCCGATTTAGAATAGAGGGAGGGAGGAATAGAGGGGCCCCCACAAGACTTCAAAATATTGTTTAGTGAAATCTCGACTGAAAAAAATTTACATTTTATTTGGAAAATGTTTTGTGTCCAAGGGGCCTCTACTCCTTTTATGCCCCAAGGCTTCTAGACCTCTAAATCCAGCCCTGAGCATAGCATTATTTTCCTACCGTTCTATTATCAAATTCCTTAGCTGTGCAATGTAAGACTTCAAATTTAAATGGTAAAATAATTACAATGTTGTGTGTGCATCTCATAAAAATATAAAACTTTATTAAAAAATTCAAGTAACAAAATTTAAGTAAACTTCACTTCATAGGTATCTAGATCTAAGAGCAAGTTATTGTGCTGTGCTCCATAACATCACTTACTTGCGAGGGCTCTGTCTCTGTTTGGCTTTTTATTGATTTCAACCAATCATCCGTTGGATCTATTTTAACTATTTCTGTATCTGAACTATCACTTTTCTCATCTTCAGTATTTTCACTTATGACCTCTTTATTTTCTTCAATTAAAGGTTCTTCTGTCGGTTTTAAAGCAACTGTTTCTATAGTGACTTCTCTAAATTGTTTGGATACTTCTTCGGGCCTTATGTTAACATAGCATACACAGTTATCTGTGCTGGTTATTTGCTTCAAAGCTGCCTCTTCTATAGCTAAATCTTCATCCCTTTCTTTATTCAATTCCTCAATAGTCTTATAACAGTACATGTGATCATCATTCGGGCTAACATACTCTTCTAGTGTAAATGTGCTACTATCAAAATTAAGCTTCTCTAAATCGATTAATCCATAGTTACTTACGTTTTCTAGCAGTGTGGACTCGTTATCATAAGATACATGGATATTTTGAACACAGTTCTGTTTAAGATCTTTGTCGTTTTGACATTGTTTACGTATTGCGTCAAGTTGCCTTAATGTCTTCAGTTCCCGTGCCTTCAACGAAGCGTAGATGCGAGCGAAGGACTGCCGTACGGTAGCTTTTATCTGAAATAGTTTGATATACTCATTTACATCCCATGTAATTTCCAAACCAACGTAATTTCCCTTCGAATATACTTACGTTTTCAATATTTTGATCAAAATCATCTGGATCGCTCGCCATATTGTTTACTTTTGTTTTTTTTTTTATTCATTTAGCCAGCTCATGGCCAGCTCTAGCTTATATTAACTACCATTTTCTTTTCTACTAGTAGTTTAAGGGAGTACCGCGGTTTTCGCGCTAATCGATTTTGGGTGGGCTATTTCGGGCGTGGGGCCGCTTGGGCAGGCCTCATGCATGCCATGTACTTACGCGCGATATTTACCTACCGCGGGGACGATCTGCTAAGATCGAAATTCCAGTAGGTTGTCACAAGCGCGCGCCGACGCACGTTCATTCGTGTTCCACGGAAAAAATATGCCGCCTGGACTTTTATAAGTGAATGGTGAAACAGGGGGCAAATTTTAATATGACTATGCTAGAATTAATAGCTAATATAACAACTTGGAAGTTCGTATCGTGCTGTCCCTCTTACTCTTCTATAAAAAGCTATAAGCGTGAGCGGGATGGCACGATGCGAAGTTCGAAAGTTGACCTTCGTATTTAGTATAACGCTAGGGTACTGTGAGCATGGCAATGTGTTCTGCGCATTACAATAAATATCCTTTTTTGTTAGGATTCCAGAGCTAAAATGGCAAAAACGGAACCCTTATAGTTTCGCCATGTCCGTCTGTCTCTTTGTCCGTCCGTGGCTTAGCTTAAAGAATATTAGTGCTAGAAAGTTTGCATGGATATAATATATAGCAATTATCCCGACAAAATGGTAAAACAACATGTAGAAATTTTTTTTTAATCCAAACTGCCAGCCCTTGTCACTGTCGGCACGCACACATTCTTAAGGAGACGGAGTAGTATAATCTGTGGCTACAATCGCGGTAATTACCAAGATTTTGTACGGGATGCAGTATCTGTTACGAAGTAACTATTAAGCAATCTGTGGCTTGGGGGAGGCACGATGGCTCAAGATAGGTTGGTTGAACTGCGGGTATTTTTGGGTATTTTCATCATATTACTAAAACAAATATATATTTTAAAAATGTAGCCAGATTACGCCCTAGAAAACATCCTGTTTTACTAACATTTAAAAAGTCATGACCTTCCGTGCAGTATTAGCGTCGTACTACGAGTTTAATTTATATTTTAGAGACGATTTTGGATTTTTTTTCATTTGAGCGAACTACAAGTAATCGTGTTTCGAAAAAGACTGGTCGCTAGAGTGAATCTTCAAATATCTTACATATTATAAATTTCAGGACTACAGCATTGCTGGTACTGATACAATACAGCACGAGTTTAAATTAATGCAATAAATGCACCAAAAACACGGTACCCCCTTAAGTAGACGCAGTTTTAGTATTTGCGATTTTTGGAAGGAAAAAGATATAGGTTTATTTTAAATATTTAGGGTTTCGTTACAATGAAGTGCCGACAGTATCTTATTACAAAGCTTATTTTATTAATTAATAATCTACTTATGCATAAACCTTTCACCGGGGCCAGATTTAGAGGTCTAGTATTGAGCAACAAAGAGTGCAAGCCTTAAGATAAAAACAGACGGTCTAAAAAAATGGAAAAGTTGTTGTCTAGTCGAATTTCGGATTTTATATTTTAACTTTTACAATATAACTTAAACAACGATAACCCAGTAATGTAAAGGCTGCGGATGTATTGTATACAGAGAGATATCTTTCTCTCTCTCCACTTGAGGCAAATATTAATGTATGCCTGAGGACTACACAAGAAACTTTGAGCACAAAATAAGTAATAATAATGAAATAACGCTATAAATGGGACGTGGTTCTCATGTCAAGGGAGTATTTTTCAACCCTTTTGTTCCAATGTAACAATGAATATGTATTTATCTAAGACAAAGTATGGTTAGACACGTCATATTTAAGACGAAATATAACCATCGGTATTCTCTCTCGTTCTAAAAGAAAAAATCATCTGCAAATAGAGACAGATATACGTTTTTCTGTATTGGCTTTCAATTCAATGAAGCCAGTTTACTAAAGTGTATTTATAAATCGATATATATATATATCCTAGAGATGTGCCACTTTTATATCGATAAACTTTAGCTGTCAAAAATAATTATCGTGTCATAATTTGAAGGACCAAATTGGATTCGAAAAATTACTCACAAGCATACTATTCAGCATTTTAATGATTCTTTTAATACTCTTTTCCTTTAGTTAAAAAATTACGAAAAGCAGTTTGATATTGGAATGAGTAGTAGTAGTTGTAAGTTGTAAAATAGAAGTCTGCGAGTTTAAAAATAAGCATACTGAGGCGCTCTTGGCAGGTGGCGGGGCGGTGTGGACTAGTCAAATCTAATAACGACAAACTCGAAAAACGATACAGAATTATTAACAAAAACAACAACAAAGACAAAACGCAAATTAACCTCCCCGAGCCTTATCGCCATCTGCCGATCGCCTAAAATGCCCCAAATAATACGTGCAACGTACAATTTTTTTAACGAGAACATACTTAGGTCCCGATAAGGCGTATCAATCTTCACTAATATATAAAAATCTCGTGTCACGGTGTTTGTTATCGAACTCCTCCGAAACGGCTTGACCGATTTTTATGAAACCTTTTGGCCTGTACTCGGTAGGTCTGAGAATAGGTCGTAGGCTATTTTTTTTATACCTACCCCTATTCTTCGCAGACGGAGTCGCGGGCAACAGCTAGCTATTTATATTTATTTGTTTATTTATGTACGAGTAGTATAATGGATATAAGGGGAAAAGTGAAACGACAATTATAATTTATAATTATAAAATAATATTTATGATTGTATTTTACGTATGAACTTTTATCGTTTATTGACCACTAAATAAAACCATATTTTTTATTTCTATAATAAACAGAATACATTTTTATTAATTATCTGCCAAACTTTCATAAATCAGGATCTTTAGGTATCCTGAGAACAATACACATATAAACATATGTTTTAGTTAAACTTTTTATAGGCTCTGAGAAGCACTACAAAAAAACTAAGTAAGTTGTATTATGGCTAATATAATGCTAATAGTTGATGTGTATTGTTCTCAAGTTACCTAAAGATCCTGATTTATGAAAGTTTGGCAAATAATTAATCAAAAATGTATTCTGTTTATTAATTGTAAATAAAAGTGACAAAACTGAACCTGACATAAAATATCGATTTATTTAACCACATACCTATTATCAAATTTTAAGTACATGAGCTGTCATAACGGCCTTAACAGATGTTTTGTTGTTCATTATTTTAATAAATCTTTGGCCTTACGTGATCTTTATGACTTCACAATATTTAGAACGGCAATTTATTTATTGAGAACTGATCATATAATCTAAACATTGCGCAATACGTTCATAATGATAGTCGATAACTTACCGATGGAAGGATATTATTTGATCACTTTCTGTTAATACACCCATTCTACTCTTGCAACCGATAGCCACACAAGCCATGGTTATAGTGATATGAAATTAACTAAATTTCACTGTTCAAAATGGCATAAAACACATAAAAACAAGGGCAAGGGAAAACTGATAACAACGTTGGTATCCAGCTGGCTACCACGGCGACTCAGAATTTGACACACTGACGTTAAAGATGGCGGTGTTTGTCTATGCTTCACTCTTTTTTTCACAGTGAGATTTTGCATGTGCTAGAAAGAGACACATGACGGTTTTTTGTTCGTCTTAAATAGAACTAGTCTAACCATACTTAGTCTTAGGTATTTATAATAAAAAATAAAAAATACGGACCACTCACGTCTTCCAACGAGTTTTTTTAACTCAACATGTTTCGGGCTAATAGAAAAACAGTGTTGAATATTCGCACTGCAGTAACGGTGAATGTGAACGTACCTTTACAGCGTGATGTTGTTAGTGTTGTGCACTACCTTACATTAGACAATTACAATAAAAATGATGATGAAGTTGTGCGCTGATTATCAGTTTCATCAAGCAGCCGCGCGAGCAGTTCGGTGGCGAGTAGTGCACCTTTAGCAGCAACCTCCACGGTGTGTGCTCCGAGATGAAGGGCTAGCCCGGATTAGCCCGAAACAAGTCGAGTTAAACTCGTTAAAAGACGTGAGCAGCAGTCTTTTTCACTGTGTTTTTACCTCACGGTAGTTTCATGTTCAACGATAATAAATAATAATGTAATAATCATGAATATGGGAAAAAAAATCAAGTCAAAATTAATTTTATAGTATTTTTTGATACGGTAGTATGGAACCCGTCATTTGTAAATCTAGCTCCCACATGGCCGCTTTTTTTTAAAGAGTAAATTGCAAGCCAGTTCCAATAATAATAACGCCCCGTACGTAAACTTATCAGTTGTAGAGCGCGCACAGACAGAGAGCGGTCTGGAGTTCCGAGTTCCGCGTTCAGAGTTCTGTGTATTGACCGCTCGAGAGTTCCAACCGCCTGCTGTGTGCGTTATCGTAAGGGACTCAGTACATTCGAAAGAACGCAGAACTCTGAACGCGGAACGCCAGACCGCGCTCTGTCTGCAAGCGCTCTTAATCAACCAACTGTATATTTTCTACCACGACCGTAATATTTATAAGCCTTGCAACACCATAAAAAAAATAGTATTGATTTTTCGTTTGACAAGTCGGTGGAAAACATCGTCTGTTTTTCTATTCGTAAATGGATTAGAATAATTCTAGTTCTCCGAGTAATTCGTGCGGAGTGCTCCTATTTACTAGCGGAAAGTTAAAAATGAGTGAATTAAGACACCGAGGGGGCGACGGCGACGGTAACGATAAAGCTGAGACGGCTGGAGAATCAGACCATGTAACTATGAATTATAGTTTCTTTCCTAATAATAAACCAGTTTTAGATTACGAGTTACTTAAGTCGGCGTTTGTTTAGGTTGATTCTGAGGAAGAGAAGGTTTTAGAAGACAAGTATGTGGACATTATGGCGAAGAACCTGCCCCAGGGCACGGATAAGACGCCCGAGATTCTCGACTCCGCGCTGTCTGGACTCTCATCGAGGTAAATTTTAATTGTTTTATTATTATAATTAAATTATAACTGAAACAATAAACTTGCGTATTGTAACAAGCAATGAAAAAGCCTCTAGCGCTATCATAATGTCCTTATCCGCCTTTAAAATACGTGATTAACAAAAGCAATTACAATTTTGTACACACCTTCTAATTTAAGGATAAAATATTTATGAACTCTGAATTATGATGAAATAAGAATTGAATGACTGATTATTCACATTATTTATTTATTCAATAGTACCTAGTAAAGTAGGTACCTATTTAGAGTGCTTCCTGATTAAATATACTTAAATACATATTAAACATTTAAGACCCAAGAACAAAAATTTATGTACATTTTATGTATACAAATATATGCCCTGACTGGGGGTCTGGGGGGTTGAACCTGAAACCTCAAGCATAAGAGAGAGAGAGATCCTTAGATTATGGAGTATCTTCTAAATCTATTATATTTATAAATATATTATGGGTTGAGGAAAACAGTGTAGTTTTTATTATCATTTAAAATGGACTCTTACCTCATTCATTATTCGTGCTTGAAGTAACAATAGGAGTAGACAGTCTGGTGAATTTATTTAATTAAATTTGAATATTAATGTTGAATTGTTGTGTTAAGTGTTAAACTGAGTAATGGTAGGTTTTGTTAATAAATCATACCTAATTCATAGTTACAATGAAAAATGTTGGGAAAAATTTGTAATAGTTAATTAATATATTATCCTGCTATCCTTCTCAAGTGTGTATTTGAGAAGAAATTCATTGGTGTGTGTAGGGTTGCCATCCGTCCGGGTTTCCCCGGATTTGTCCTAGTTTAGAGAGCGTCCGGGGTACGTCCGGGCGGGGTTACATTTGTAGTATGGGTGTGAATGTCACCTCGCTAGTACAGACTAAAAAAAAACGTTGGTGTGTCCGGGTTCTGAGGTCCAAATCCGGGGATTATACGCTTTTTGTCCTGGTTGCCGAATTTTGGAGATGGCAATCCTAGGTGTGTGTGAAGTTCCCAATCTGCACTAGGCCCATGTGGGAACTACGGTCCAAGCCCTCTCATCCTGAGGAGGCCTGTGTCCTGCATTGGGACGTATATCGGCTGGGATGATGATGATGATAATAATGATCATTGAAAGACCCATGTTAAATTTTGGTTATCAGAATTTGAAACTTAAATCTATTACAAAAAGTTGATATTTGCTTAGAAGTCTGTCTTAAATTTATAATGGTGGGTTTAAGATATTAACGGAACATAGTTACAGGTAGCTAGTAACATTCTATTATACGCCGACGGAGTCGCGGGCAACAGCTAGTATACTATCCATACTAATATTATAAATGCGAAAGTGTGTCTGTCTGTTACCTCTTCACACTTAAACCGCTGAACCGATTAAGGTGAAATTTGGCATAGATATAGTTTGAGACCCGGGAAAGGACGTAGGACAGTTTTTATCCCGGAAAATTGCATAGTTCCCGCGGGATAAAGATAAACGAATTCTTCACAGACGGAGTCACGGGCAAAAGCTAGTAATATAATAAATGCAAAAGTGTGTCTGTCTGTTACTTCTTCGTGCTTGAACCGGAGAACCAATTTGCATGAAATTTGGTGTGGAGGTAGGTTAAGATCATGGGAAGGATATAGGATAGTTTTTCCCGCGGGATAGCGATAAACAATTTCTTTGCAGACGGAGTTGTTGGCACCAGCTAGTAATCTATAAAACTCCAGTGTTAATGGAGCCCTGCTTCTAAACTATGCAAAATTTATGCAGTGTTGGGTCATTTAACAACCGCTTTAGCCTAGTTGGTAGTGACCCTGCCTACGAAGCAAGAGGTCCTGGGTTCAAATCCCGGTAAGGGCATTTATTTGTGTGATGAGCACGAATATTTGTTCCTGAGTTATGGATGTTTTCTATGTATTTAAGTATTTATTTATCTATATAAGTATGTTTATCGTCGTCTAGTACCCACAGTACAAGCTTTGCTTAGTTTGGGACTAGGTCGATTTGTGTAAGATTGTCCCCTAATATTTATTTATTTATTTATTTTATATTACTCCGAACCAACCCCCACAACAATACAATACAAATATTCTTTATTGATCACCAAAAACAGTACAGTAACATTACAAAAATAAAAATTCAGGTAGACAATAGGCGGTCTTATCGCTATAAAGCGATCTCTTCCAGACAACCAATTACTCAGAAATTAATAAATATCAACAGACTAATGTAGGTGGCAGAAATAACAGACAAGAGAAACGTAGTATTAATTGACAATAAACAATAAAATCAAATATAATATAAATTTTATAAATAAACACATATATTCAATATAATACTTATTATACACTACATATACTTAATACAAAATATCAATGGAAAAATGTCAAAAGGCCGCATGTGAGAAAAGGATTTAAAAAGGAAATCACAATAAATATTCATATCTTGTATAAATTTCAACTATCTGTTACGGTCCTTGAGACTGTAGCGACATTCCTAGGGTTTTGTCTGTCACTGTTTGGGTCTGGAACCCTAAAAAACTATTAATATGACAACATATTATGCTGCGAAATTTCACCATTGCAGCTCCCGCCGAAAGTTCAGGTTCCATCATCACCATCTCGATGAATGACAGTCTACCACTGTACAGTTGACATAACCGAGGCCTGCCCAGTTTCAAAACAATTTTGCTTGCAGCCATTGAAGTTCATTGGTATGGATTGGTATGGACAGATGTCTAGCCACTGCAAGCAAAATGGACATAAAAGGTGTCAAGGCGACCTTTTTGTTGATGGTACATATTCTTCGGTGCTTCCTGCCACATACAGTGAAATTGTGGAATCAACTTCCGGCAGTAGTGTTTCCAGATAACTATGACATTGGTGCTTTTTAAGAAAAGGGTTTATACTTCCTTTAAAGCCCGGCAACTGAGTGGCTCTCTTGTTGTTGTTAATATACATGGATGATGATGATCATTTCACATCAGATGACCCAATTACTCGTTTGCCTCCCTCTCATAAAACAATTTTGCGGTGGCTCAACAATTCATATTGTTTTTAGTTTTATTGGCAGAACAATTGTTCAACAAGATCTAAGACTCTTTAAAAACAATGAAAAAATCTCACATAACTATGCTATCAGGAATCAAATCCACATTTATTTGCTAACCATGCCTATAGATGTAGGTTCAAGTCCTAGCTAGCACAATCGAAAAAAGAATCATTTACAAAATAATAATGACTGTGATTCTACAAAGTTTTGATTGAATATAGATGGAGGAACTGGGTGATCCGAGGTATCTTCACCTGGCTGATGATTGGAGCCTTCTGCCTTCTTATCTATGGAGGCCCCCTCGCCCTGATGATTACGGTATGTACCTATAAGTTATTTATAACCAAGGAGCGGAATTTCTCATAGCAAAAATCAAATATCAAAGGGATTGAACATAAGTTTTATCGACTATTCCAGTTATCGATATTATCGAATCGACTCTTCGCTTGTTATCGCCTTTTGACCTCTTTGATAAGCGACTTGCATCTCCATATTAAAATAAATCGCGTCAACGTCACATATGGCATTTATGTCGCTTGAGTTTTTCTAAGTCATTCCCGTGTTATTAAAATGGTTAATCCTAAAAGAAAAACGATTAACAAATGGATAAAAAACATCCCTTACTTACACAATGATAACAGGACCAATTTGAAGGGTGACAATAAACGAGTAGAAAAAATTATGACAATTCTCTATTACTACAGAGAAGATGAAGAAAATGCGATTAATACAGAAATAGATTTCTATTGTTATTTTGAATTAAGGTTATATTTTAGTTTCGTTGCGTTTCCGTTTAAGGTTTTATATTTTAATTGTAATTAACTTAAAAAGTGCTATTTTAAAAGTACCTACTGTTTGCTGAAATATTTATCGATAGTCGATAAAACTTATGTTCAATCCCTTTGATGTTTGATTTTTGCTATGAAAAATTCCCCTCCTTGTTTATAACCTTAACAAAATGCCTTTATAGTATATTGTACTTTACAGAACTGGCATGCCAGCATGCATTTGGGCAGCTAGTTAAGAATATTATACCTACATAATACAGCTCTATTATATTATAGGTACCCATTTACATTTCAGATCTTTTATTTGTTTGCGAAATATAGTCTGATCCGAACTCTGTTTATAATCTTACTAGTTTAGTCTAGATTAGAACAAAGAAGTCTACTCAGACTCCGCTGTGTAATCTATTTATAATTGACTTGTTTACTGTTTATAAATTCCAATGAGTAGGTACTTGCTGTCACGCGTTAACGTCGTTGTTTAATATTCAAATTTAACATACATTAAAATGGCCTATGGCCTCACAAGCAGAGGGTTGTGGGTTCAAGCGTGAGTTTTTAAAAATTCATGTGCAAAATTAGATTTGACATTTACCATGAGCTTTACGGTGAAAGAAAACATTACGAGGAAACCTGCACAAACCTACGAAGAAATTCAATAGTGTGTGTGAAGAACTATGGCCCAAGCCCTCTCATTCTGAGAGGATGCCGGTGCCTGGCAGTGTGACGTATATTGGTTGGGATGACTGACTATTTAATTGAAAATGAATGGCTGCAATATAGACATGATTCTCATTCATGAATCGATTGCAAGACTTTTGAGAATTTTACAGTAGGTATAATGATATTTTTTGCGTATGGAACTGGTGAACCGCGAGTTTATACCGAAAAAGCCGTAGGTAGTTTACCGTCCGCTGTTGTAGGTTAAAGAGAATTTTAACATTACAAGGTCATCTCATCACGATCACAGCGAAATAATAGCTAAAACTAAAAATATTGCCAGTTACGGTTGTTTTAAGCCATTTTTTACATAATTTCAATTAGGTACCTGTCTGTCATACAAAAATACGTAAATACAAACATTATTTATTTTTTATAAAATGATTTATTACAGAGTAAGTAGGTAATAATTTTCCTTACAAAATAAGTAGTAAGTAGAGCATTAGTTTTTTTTTTCTTTGGACTATGGCCTCTTAAAAGGGCTTATTGTTGGAGCCATACATGCATACAAGAAATTGGTCAAGTGCGAGTCGGGCTCGTGCACTCAGGATTCCGTACAAATTTAAAAGGGAGATTGCAAGTCTGTTATTTTTGTTTTTTTCCTTTACTTGTGTCACGAGGCCTCTCATCTTGCCCTATGATTCTATGGTAACGGGAAGATTTAGACCCTTTAGATCTTGATTTCCACTGTTTCTGTATGTAAACGCACTTTCAGATGATTGTATCTATTTATCGCGTGGACCTTATGGTTTTATAATTTATTGAATTAGGCGTTACTTTGCGGAGGTCTATATATACAATTACTTTGAACTAAAACAATTACTTTGCTCACCCGCGACCTAATTAGGTCGCGTAGGTCGCGGGTGAGCAAAGTAATTGTTTTAGTTCATTAATATGGACCTCCGCAAAGTAACGCCTGATTCAATAAATTACAATTACTTTGCTCATCCATTTGATTTGAGTCTAACATTTCGTAGTTTAGCGTATGGTTGTGGTACCTACTCTGAAGATGAGCTCTGGTTAAATTCGATACGCGTCAGTGTATTTTGGTGGTGGTGACAGTTGGGTTTGTGTGATTTGTGTGTGTTCGTACAGTGTGGAGGAGGAGGAACTGCATGAACACGGATTTCTTACATAAACGTAACTATCGTAAGGTCGCGGGTGAGCAAAGTAATTGTTTCAGTTCATTACTATGGTTATATGTTATTCACGGCTCAGGCCTGAAATGTCCGTTTTCCTAAAATGTATCTTTCCCAAAATGTCTGCTTTTCCATAATATGTCACGTCTTACTATACAAAAGTCGTGACATAATTATGGAAAAGCAGACATTTTGGGAAAGATACATTTTAGGAAACGGACATTTCAGGCCCGAGCCTTATCTTTATATTTTGTTACAGGTTCTATGCGTGCAAGTGAAATGCTTCGAAGAGATCATCAACATTGGCTACGCGGTGTACCGGGTACACGGCCTGCCGTGGTTCCGCTCACTGTCCTGGTACTTCCTGCTGACTTCCAACTACTTCTTCTACGGCGAAAACCTTATTGACTACTTCGGCGTCGTCATTAATAGGACGGTGAGTGTCAAATGTTAAGAACTAACTGTTATAAGCTTAATTTTTATAAACTATATACATTATTAATGAAAGATTGATTGAACCATCTATGTTGAGGAAACGACTGTGCCGACCAAGCACCATTTTTTATGACAGTTCTTACGTCAGACTAAAAATAATAAAGCCGACTGTCACATTGACTTGTAAGTGAATATAGCCTTTAATATTTTAAGTCATACAACTGACATTGAATTTTAGGGTGGTAAAGGAATTTTTTTTCGAGTATTTGTACACTCTATCAATATTTCGGATGTATAAACTCCATTAGGCTATCGGCTAGTAGTACTGCGATGGTAGAGAATCTTTTTCGGCTTGAAACCAATCTTTTCATCATTGTTCTATATATAGTGGCTTTCTCAAAGACTATTTCAGCCTCTAAACTCTAGAGATGACATTAGATTTATCGGTTGTTACAGTATAGCTTGACTAATTTAAAATGACGCGCCCTGCCACCGCATTTACGCCCAAGATTTTTCATGTAATTTGACGATCGTGATGTTGCACACTGATTATAGTTCACGGAATAGTTGACGCTCCCAAGCAGATGAAGAGTCGTAATTAATACTTGCACGGACACATCAAAAGCAACTGATTCGGTAGAGGGGCGCGCGTCATTTTAGCTTAGACAAGCTCTACCTATAGGTACTTAGAGAGTGGGAGACTCCTATGCTAATAGAAATATTATAAGCCCATTGGTATGTGTTTCCCAACAACCGTTAACAAGCTGACCGGCACCTGAATGCCACTTAGTCGCAGTTGCGTAATTATCCGTCAGTCGCGCGCCACTGCCTTTGACATTGGTGTAGTACCTGCGGGTAAAAAGGTCTATACTGCCACGAAGAACGGCTTTTGTACTAGGGATGCGCACGGTCAAGTTTACCGAATCATTATAGCTAGGGGGGTTCAGCCGAAAGACGTCCACTGTGCTGAACATAGGCCTCCCCCAAGGCTCGCCAAACAGATCGGTCCCGTGCCATCCGCATCCAACGCGATCCCGCAACCTTAACCAGGTGGTCGCTCCATCTTGTTGGAGGCCTACCTACACTGCGTCTTCCGATCCATGGACGCCACTCATGAACCTTTTTGCCCAATCGGATAACCGATAATTGGCTAAGTAAAGTTTTTTGAAGAGGTGCTAAATATATTTTTTTTCGACAGTAGTCTTCTTCTAGACCGAGAAACTGCAGCTGTTTTATTTTTATCTCCTATTGTTTACTGGAAATATTTTTTTAAGTGTTCGAGATGACATTTGTGAGATTTAATGGCTGACAAGCGGTTCGTGCTCAGTACTTAGCAGAAATAGAAAAAAAAACGAAGTCAATTGTCAATGTCAAATGAAATCTAACCGTTTGCGTTTCGTTTACTTTGCATTGTCCAAAAAGCAGTTCCAAAATAATGATCAAAAATATTCAATCGTGATTCAATTAGCGTGCATAAGTCGTGGAGAAATGCGGTAAAATTGTAAATCCGGATTTTGTGCGGAGGTTGTTAAAAATAGTCCAAAAATCACACCAAAACGCAAAGCAAACGAAACGCAAACGGTTTGACATGGACAAAAGTGACAGATGACTTAGTTTTTTTTCTGTTTCTACTAAGTACTGAGCACGAACCGCTTGTCAGCCACTAAATCTCACAAATGTCAACTCGAACACTTAAAAAAATATTTCCAGGAAACAATAGGAGATAAAAATAAAACAGCTGCAGTTTCTCGATCTTCAGAACGCCGACTGTCGAAAAAAAATATAATTAGCACTTCTTAAAAAAACTTTACTTAGCCAATTTTTGAAGCGTGTATTAGGTGTGTGCTAGAGCAAAAAATACAAAAGAGAAAAACAGGTTACCATAATAAGAAACGTGTTTATTCGATACTTGCGATGGTATGGAATCATTCTTGTGCGAATCCGACTCGGACTTAGCCTACTTTGCAGCAAAATAGTTCGAAAAAATATTTAAAATGTCAACATGTACTTTTGGCAGTCATATTTCGTCGCAATCATGGTCATAATTGCTGTCGTAGATAAGTTATCTATCGTACGATGCACTATTAATGTTTATTACGACATAAATATGACACATACAATGTCATGACCATGACCACACTCTAATTAATATGCTGCTGAGATAAGGTTCACAAGTCAATCAATTCATTTTAGAGAAGTCAGAATAAGGTTTTGTACTTAGTATTTGGTACCTAGTATTTGTAATGTGCAATTCTAAATATCTTAGCAACTAAGGCTGTAGGGTTGGTTCCCTAACTTAAGTATCTACTTTTCCATACTAACTCCATAGAAAAGTGGATACTTATGTTAGGGAACTGACTGTACATTAGTTACGTGTTTATTTTTTATATCCATTCAATTTTAAATAAAAATAAAATTGAATTTTATGTGGTATATTTACTGTGGCCACTTAAATGGGCTATCAGTTATCATTTCAAAAAGTATTTATACATTAAAGACTAATAAATGATAACAGGTATGTTACAAATACTAAGTACATTATAATACCTACTCGTAAGTTAAGATTTTTTTTTGTAAACCTTACCTTGCCCCCAAGCTGCCCGCTGGAGTACGACGTATGGCGAGGACTCATTTAAGAGGGTTTATACCTGCTGAGCTGGCAACGTTGCATTTTTGTTAGTTTATCTCGATTATTCCATAAAAATTGAATGAAAATTAAAAATGTTTTGAATACAAATTGTTCTAATATATAAGTTGAACAATTTGTATTCAAAACATTTTTAATATTCATTCAATTTTTATGGAATAATCGAGAAAATAGTTTTTCTCGATTATTCCATAAAAATTGAATGAAAATTAAAAATGTTTTGAATACAAATTGTTCTAATATATAAGTTGAACAATTTGTATTCAAAACATTTTTAATATTTATTCAATTTTTATGGAATAATCGAGAAAAACTAACAAAAATGCAACGTTGCCAGCTCAGCAGGTATAAACCCTCTTAAGCTATACGTTTTTAAGGCAACTAATCAATTGTTGAACAGCGACAAGCAATTTACTTATTGTCTACGAGTGCTACGATAGGACTTTTGTAGTTATAGCTAAACCGTTTAAGAGGGTTTATACCTGCTGAGCTGGCAACGTTGCATTTTTGTTAGTTTTTCTCGATTATTCCATAAAAATTGAATGAATATTAAAAATGTTTTGAATACAAATTGTTCAACTTATATATTAGAACAATTTGTATTCAAAACATTTTTAATTTTCATTCAATTTTTATGGAATAATCGAGATAAACTAACAAAAATGCAACGTTGCCAGCTCAGCAGGTATAAACCCTCTTAAGTGGATATCAAGCTGTATTGTTACGCATCAATTCAGCATTGCTTTGATTGATTATCACTATCAAATAATTCGTTAATCAGTTATGAGTTTTGATTCTGCGGATTATTTGATAATTGAAATGACGAAAACAAATTCCATGTTTCAGATACTTAGGACATTGAGTCACGTAGTTTTAGCCGCGTCTGCTACTGTTATCTTTTAATCCAATTAAACGAGAAAATGGTTTAGGTCAGAGCCGTCGTACGGCGTGCCTGCTGTAGTTCCCACGCGGGCCTAATTCGAATAGTAAACTTCACAAACACCATAGAATTGTTTCGCATGTGTTAGGTTTACTCACTATGTTTTTCTTCCACGTAAAGCTCGCACATAAGTATGAAAGCTCAGAGGTGAGAGCTTGGGTTTGATATTTTCCTGTGCTTGAGAGACCATTGTTTGAACTACTAGGCTGCCACGGCTTTCATCGTCATACTTGAGACACATGCTAAATGTCAGAGGGAGTGCCATCTTCTTTTAACTGATGTAGTTAGAAAAAGATGCACTGAACTGTCTGTCCTTAGACTGGCCAGTGAAAGCTGATACTAGTAGCTGCAAATTTAAAAAAATCGGCGTGTTGCAACAAAAAACGATTAAGTACGATATAGCTAGTGCCATTACATTAGGCATAATGACATTGCAACCGCGGTACGCGTCATCGTAAATGACTTGATCTATACCTACCTATCTAGATAAAACGTTGATAATTCATTTTGCTCAAATGTTGCCACAGACAGGGTAGTGCTGTTTGTGTCGATATTAAAAAAAACATTACTGCTTTGGCTACTTGTGGTATTTATTCATTACTTACGGTGATATGATTAAATTAATTTGATACTTTACTTTTCAATGTAAGTAAAATATCATTAAAGGAAGTGCAAATACCAACCAACGTGCATTATTAAGTATTTTGTTTTGATTTACCTCACCTTAAATCCGCTATATCTAAATAGGCGAATGATATTATGACCGTCATAGAGTGCGCCAACCAAGGTACATAAATATAAGACTCGTTCATAGTCTCACATCAATTTTTAAAATGCACTTTAGTAAATCATTTAGTCCAGTCGACACTGATTATCGATATCGGCCACATCACTATTTAATTTCGTCTAACCCTGGTAACCCATTAATAGGCTAGACGACTAAAAAAAACTGTTTAGTCCGTCAGTTAGATTATTAAAAAATATTGTACACGTATTTTTTCCTTTGTTTGACAAACAAAAAATGAGGAGGATACAGTGCTTAGAAGTTTCGAGTGACGTCACTATATGGTACAATTTTTACCTAAGGGTGACGTCACAAGCCCCCACTCCGGAAGTTTGATGATCTGTATCTTTGTCGTTTTTTAATAATTTGATAAACCAAAAATACGTGTCCCATATTTTTCCATAATCTAAATGACGGACTAATTAGAATTACCAATTTTTAACCCAGTCGTCATCCCTATTGTCAAGCTTGTCTCTCGAATTATGGCCACTAGTATACATATACTTGTGTTGTGAACAAACATAATTTTACATCATCATCATCATGCTAGCCTACTTATAATAGGTGCCACTGCAGGGCACATGCCTCCTTTCAGAATAAGAGGGCTCGGGCCGTAGTTCCCACGCGGGCCAAGTGCGGATTGGGAATTTACCACGGCATTGCCTACAACTTAATTACTACTTAATATTGTATGTCGGTTCCTCTTGGTTATTTAACGAATACACACAAAAATATTCGTGTCTTTCTAACTTCGATGTTTTCCATTAAATTTACCAAAACGCCGTAAATACCCTCGGGATCCCAGCGCTCGTTTGAAAACAATTTACTAGATTGAATAGCGGTTTGCGATCTACTTAATTTTGGCACCAAATTGTTTTACTGCGAGCCTATTTTGGTGTCGCCAGAAAAATAATTTGAATTCCGAACGTTGTTTTTGCTTTTCCCGTTACACGTATAAATGGATTGAATCGTTCATATGAAACTCTTCGTTTTTCTGAATTTATGTGCGAAATTACCGCGAGTTTTACGGTGAAGAAAACATAGCGAGGAGACTTATAAAAACATGCGAGGCAAATTCAATGGTGTATGTGAAGTTCCCGACCCGCACTCGGCCCACGTAGGAACTACAGCCCAAGCCCTCTCATCATTCTGTAGTGGGACGTATACAGGGTTATTTGTAATTCACTGGCATCCTTTTAACCCTAAACTCCTACCACTTAAACAAATGTTTTTTGTTTTACGGCTTTTGTCATAACTTAATATTTTTGGTGTAATAACGTTTTGAAAATTTGGTTCTGCCTTTATTCTTACGATACTCTGTGTATTTGTATGGGAAAAAAAGTGCTTCATTTTAAAAAGTAAAACAAAAAACATTTGTTTGAGTGATAGGAATTCAGGGTTAAGTGGATGTCAGTGAATTAAAAATAACCCTGTATAGGCTTTCTGCCAAATTTCTTGCGCTGAATCCTTCTTGGCAACTATGGTCTTTCTGAAAAACGCTGGTAGACTAAAAAATACACGGATAGGAGCCGTCTATTCGCAAAATTGAAGTGAAACATGAGCGCGATCAGACAATGCCCCTTACTCCCCGTATTAGTTTAAACTGTACCACGGTGGAGTGGTCATAATCTGTGCTATAGGCTATAAGCTAGACCGTTTCAATGAGTCCTTACAATGAGGCGAGCACGCCTCGTGTGCCTGCCGCCCGCACCTCTCCCGGCCCCCTTTGTCGTCATACCCCCCGCCCCTGTACCGCGCGGGCGACGACTCATTTAAGGGTGAATCAAATTTTTCGTATTGTTTACTCTGTCCCCGGTTGTGCAAGTGACACTTCATACTGTTTCATAGAAAAATGCTTAGGTTGTCCAAGGGACGAAATTTGTGTAACCATAGCAACGGGTGGTGCTAAAAAGTTGATTCACCCTTAAACTTTTGTAGTGGTAGAGCCATGTTGTAGCTAGCCGCTGCATCACGAATGGGCCGGCTCGTCCGGGGCAGTACCACCCTCTCACAGAACACCGGCGTGAAGCAGCAGTTATCCTGCTTGCGTTTCGTACGGTCAGTGAGAGTGCCGGGGGCCCAATACCTCACCCCTTCCCTCTCCCCCTCCCTCTCCCCCTTCCCCTATTCCCTCTCCTTTTGGGCCGACAACGCACTGGCATCGTGTAAATCGCTGCTGGTGTCTATGGACAGTGGTGTTCATTTAACATCAGGTGACCCACTAGTTCGTTTGTCTGGCCTATCTAACATAAAAAAAAAAAAAAAAAAAAAAAACGGTTTAGCTATAAAGGCATTTTCAGCATTACTTTTCTCGAAATTGTGACGTTATATGTTACAATAATCGCACGTCTAGGCAGCGAAATCTATTGTAAGTACCTAAATCGCGCCTTAGACAAACAAGTCGTAGTCCGTACAAAATGTGCTTGAAAATATTTAACAAGCTTCCTGAGGACATTAAAGATCTTCCTCTTCGACAATTTAAGAAGAAATTACTTGTATGGCTGTGCGAATTGTGTGTCTACTCTGTTAATGAACTTTTTAACATCCCAACTAAAAATAGATAATTTATGTGTAGATACTTAGTAATCTTTGATCAATTATAACTGTAGATCCACAGTCGCGCGCCCGAAAATGTCCGAGCCAAATGAGCGCCACTTTGATAAAAGTGGCCTTCTTTTTTCTCAGTACGTTGCGTGAAATTGTCAAGTTTAGCTGTCAAGTGTCAACCGAAATTCGACTGTAATGATGTAAAGACTAGGTTCAAATTTCTGTGTAGGTGATGATTTTAATTGTTATGCAAACAAATAAAAAAGTTCGGACATTTTTTGAAGGGGGTTTTGTTCGGCAATGTGTATCTTCAGTTATAATTGATCAAAGTTAGTAATAGATATTTTTAGATAAAATAAGAACAATCCTGCATTTGTCTGCTTTATGTTTTCAGCAAATACAGGAATATAATATTTTGCATGCTCATTAGAGCAGAGTATGTTAGAATAGAAATCACAATTGTAAAATCTTATGTTACCCATATTCCGCAAATAAACATTTCATTTCAGAAAAAAGTGTACACTGTACTTTTTTTTTAAAAAACCTATCAAATTTTGGGTTATTTCTACCCAGAATCACAAGCACTATCGATTTAAGCAATAAAAAAGTGTCCCTCTTTTAATTGTCAGTTTTGTGACGCAGTTAACCATACATATTGTATGGACCGTCACAAAACTGAGTAATAAATTTTGTATGGAAAATTAAGTAAAACAAAACGGGTACGTTTTTTTTCTGAAAACCCCCTATGCCCTATACCCCCTTATGCTTTTGTCGACAGGACTACCTACACTTCCTGGTGACGTACCACCGCTTCATCTCCTTCTCGCTCTACTGCGTCGGCTTCGTATGGTTCGTGCTCTCCCTGGTCAAGCGTTACTACATGCGGCAGTTCAGTCTCTTCGCGTGGACCCATGTGGCTTTGCTGATCGTAGTCACGCAGAGCTACCTGATCATTCAGAACATCTTTGAAGGTGAGTGTTGGAAATTTAATGGATCGAATATCCAAGGTGAGCAATAGCTCAGCATATTCAGCATCATGATGACTGATGGCCGAAGGGGCCAAAAGGTTCTCGAGTGGCGTCCACGGACCGGATAACGCAGTGCAGGTAGGCCACCAACAAGATGGAACGATGACCTGATTAAGGTTGCCGGAACGCGTTGGATTCGGTTGGCATAAAACCGATCTGTTTGGCGAACCTTAGGAGGAGGCCTATGTTAAGCAGTGGACGTCTTTCGGCTAAAATGACGATGATTCATCATCATCATCATATTAGCCAAAGGACGCTGGACAAAGAGTTCCACAATGGTTGGTCCTGCGCTGCTCACGTTCAAGTGGTTTCTGCAACTTCTACTAGGTGATTAGTCCATCTTGGTAAGGCCTTCCTACATCATGTCTTCCGGTTCACGACTGCACTTTACAAACTTTTAGCCCCATCGGCCGTCGGTTCTACAAACAATGTGCCCTGCCCGAACCCACATCAGTCTGGCGACTCTCCGAGCTGTGTTAGTGACTTTGATTCAAAGTCAAAGTCAAAATTCTTTATTCAATTTAGGCATCAATTGATGCTCCTATGAACGTCGAAAAATCTACCACCGGTACGGATAAAAACCCTGTAGAGAAGAAACCGGCAAGAAACTCAACAAGGTATATTTTTTCAATCAGATCTACATTGTTATTAAATGACATAAAACTAAAGTATTTAATACAATTAAATTTTTTAACACAGTAGATACGCTATTAAAATTTGAGACTAGGGATCGCCAATGCGGATCGGAATTATTTCCAAACATCCCTGTCCATGATATAGTCATTAATAATAATAATAAATAAATATTAGGGGACAATCTAACACAAATCGACCTAGTCCCAAACTAAGCAAAGCTTGTAATATGGGTACTAGACGACGATAAACATACTTATATAGATAAATAAATACTTAAATACATAGAAAACATCCATAACTCAGGAACAAATATTCGTGCTCATCACACAAATAAATGCCCTTACCGGGATTTGAACCCAGGACCTATTGCTTCGTAGGCAGGGTCACTACCAACTAGGCTAAAGCGGTCGTTAAAATGTATTAATTTTATACAGGGTTATTTGTAATTCACTAGCATCCTTTTAACCCTAAACTCCTACCACTTAAACAAATGTTTTTTGTTTTACGGCTTTTGTCATAACTTAATATTTTTGGTGTAATAACGTTTTGAAAATTTGATTCTGCCTCTTATTTTTACGATACTCTGTGTATTTGTATGGGAAAAAAAGTGCTTCATTTTAAAAAGTCGTAAAACAAAAAACATTTGTTTCAGTGATAGGAATTCAGGGTTAAGAGGATTTTGCGGATTCTGCGGATCTCCTAATTTCTGATTCGATCATGCAGGGAAACTCCGAGCATAGCCCAGCCCGCTCTATTGAGTGACTTTTAGCTTTCTTATGAGGCCCATTGTAAGCGACCACGTCTGTTTCGTATGTCATAACTGGCAACATACTTTGCTCAAAAACTCAGCAGTCAGCGCATTAGCAAGCAGAAATGGCAGTGGGTAGATCAGTAGATCAAATATGCTTGGGGCAAACTTGGGATGGCTTGGGGCGACGTGATGCAGTTGGTAGCACACTCGGCGCAGTCAAGATATTCGGGTTCGTATCCCGTCCAACGCACCCGGCAACTTTATTTATAAAAATATCTTAGTTTTCGTTGAACGAACATTGTGGTATTTGTGGTTTTTAATAAAAAACAAATATTGTTAAATATGTAGGTGAATGAACAGCCTAGACAATAGACATACAAAGAATTAAAGTAACGCAAGTCATTTTCAGCCTAAATTAATTCAGTTATCTAGGAAAAATTAGGAAAATTGCATTAGTCATTTCATTACAGCACTTCTAAAAACCGATCGTTGGACTTTGAAATTGTCATGAATATAACATAATAAACGATTAAACATTCACACGCAGTCGGCACAATGGGTCCGCGTGATAAATAGGTAGCGTACGTGTCATCGTAAGGCTGAGGACTGCACGCCAGCGGGTAGCGGGACGGGCAGCGGAGCGGTTAGCGTGTTCTCTGTTCATCGAGCGGCAGAGACGCTATGAACAGAAAACGCTTGCCGCGCCGCCAAACGCGCGAAGTCGTGGCCGGGCGGTAAAAACGACATATTGCGGATATTACAACGCGCATCTGCGGATGCGGATATATGATTTGGTACATAATGAGATGATATTTTTAATTACACTAAACGGGACTTATCACGCAAACAATATTTATTTAGTGTAATTAGTTATGATTATGAGTGAAAATCACGAAAGTTTAAAACAGTATAATGATGAAATTTATTATTTGAACATGAAAATGGGTGCGTTACATTCAATGAACAACGACTTGGCTGCCTTTTCCGGGTATAGCGACTTCGCAAAGGGTCGTAAATTAGTTCGGTGCCACTAAACAATTGTTCACTAGGAACTATAACATTGTTAAGAGGATACGATGCGCACCATTTCTCCATACAAACGTAATCCCCTGTTTCCTCTCTGGTTAATGGCTTTAGAGCCAAATTTTTTTTACTGTGTAATCTGTATCCACCACAGCTATGCCCCTAGGTTTCGTTTTTTTCCATATTTTAATTAACATAAGAAATATGAGCTTTCAAAACTGAAAAAATTGCCCAATTTCAACGTCATTTTCAGAAACTCGTCAGAAAAGAATCCCTCATATAAACAAAAAAAGGAAAACATAGGGGCATAGCTAAATCTATCCTCTAATTATATTTGAAACAAAAAATAATTTTTTTGGTCCAGTTTTCGAGAAGAAAACAGGGGATTACGAAATGCTGTTTTGATCAATTTTACGCGCCTATTAACGGTCTGAGCTGCAGTTGTCCCGCTCTCGCTGTACTGACACGGAGGGGTTCGGGCGAGACAGCGACATTTCATTAAAATACCTATTTCTCAAAAGTCTCTCAGCCATCGTACCCTCTTAAAGGTTATTATTGGTTAAAAACGAAATATAACTTGCTATGCTACGTTGCTATAATTATGCGATTTATATAAAAAAAAAAAAAAATATATTAGGGGACAATCTTACACAAATCGACCTAGTCCCAAACTAAGCAAAGCTTGTACTGTGGGTACTAGACGACGATAAACATACTTATATAGATAAATAAATACATAAATACATAGAAAACATCCATAACTCAGGAACAAATATTCGTGCTCATCACACAAATAAATGCCCTTACCGGGATTCGAACCCAGGACCTCTTGCTTTGTAGGCAGGGTCACTACCAACTAGGCTAAGCGGTCGTTAAATAAATAAATAATAAATAAATATTCACCAATCATATTCATTTTGAACAGAGAATCTGTCAGGGAAAGTTTATCATCACGCCATTTCTCTAGCATTCCAAATAAGACTATAATATTTTCTCAAAAATGGTACGATATCTTGCCATTACGTCATCAAAAACGTCGTAGAAAGTAACGCATCCTGGAGACTAGCTGCTAGCGTCCAGGAAGTAATCTCGAACTGTCCAGGAAGTAAGTATGAAATTCCATTACATATCAAGTGTTTAAATTTGGAACCCGTGCTCTACTCTCGAACTGTTCAGGAAGTAAGTATGAAATTCCATTACATATCAAGTGTTCAAATTTGGAACCCGTGCTCTACGTCTGTGAAAAACTTAAACTATTAAAAAAGTTCACACTCAGGAGGATGTATGCAAATGTGATAGTTCTCTGATTAAATAACTGGAACATTTTTCACTAATTTATGTGTTGTATGTAATTACAATTTTCGTGTTTCAAATGTTTCAAAATTAAGAAAATTCTTATTAAAATTATGACGCTTGTAATTTAAAGTTGGCAGATATCTAAACATCGCCGCCCGGTACCTTTAAAAAAAACAATCATACCATAGACTACAGACATAGGTTAGCGAGTGAGTAGCTAAAATGGCGGGTCGTAGATTTTCTTCCTTTTTTCAATGTGTACTTTTATTTTATTTTTATCAACTTGTTTCATTTTTGAGAAAAGCACTATACAAGCTTCGCCGAGTAATCGCCACCCTGGCCTCGTATCATTGCTGGCCTCACCAAGCGGTTCGGCCATCAAACTTCTACTCGTCCAGGATGGCTTACTTACTGGTCTCTGCAGTAATGTACTATTGCTTATCAGTAAGAAAATAATGCCTTTTTTGCTCAAACCATAGCTATCCATTTAAAGTGTCAACTGGCAATGGCTGTCATTTACTGCCAAGATCTATGCAAAAAATCTTGCAACCATTTATAATAATAATGGGTGATGTTTGATGTATAGTAACTGCAAACAGTCTTAGCTTAATCCCGATGACACTTGTAATCTGGTCTTTAATAGCGAACGTTAAAGTCTGAAATTAAAAAGATCACTTAAGTTTGTACGACGTTTTGAAAGTAAGTTTATCAATCACAAATACAATAGTGTCTCACCTTACAACAGGTAAGGTTGCTATGTGTTGTTTGAAGTGTTTGCGAATCATTTGGCTATGAATAGTGCAGCGATGGTTAATCGTTCGCTGACCTTTGAACTAGAAGATTGGGACGTCATTTAAAGTAAAGTTAAATTTAAATTAGGTAAAGTGGTGTTGAAATACAAGAAACTGTTCTCCGAATTGTTGCTTTGCGGTGAAGGAAAACATCGTCAGGAAACCAGAATACACCTTAGCTAGGCCTTATTACCCGCTAACACCTTATCTAACGACGACCGTAAGCAATATGCCAAATTATTTAATGTAGCTATCAACAGACAATCTTATCTGTCAGCACTCGATTACTATCTCGATGGGCTTGGCTTAGCGGCTGCACATGTTTCAGTTTTATTAGAAACATGAAAGCATTTCGCTATAACTGCAAACGTTTTGGGTAATAGTGGCGTGGCGCCGCAACAACACGATTCCCGCCGGGTTATCTAAGCCGAAGCAATACAGAAGAGACGTGGCACGGGGGCGCGTTGCTGTCGGGGCGCCCTTTGTTTCAGTTTTCATACTAAATGTATGGAACCGTCGCAATCGATAATCGTCGTCGTTTTAGTAGTGATAGAGCCATGTTGTAGCTAGCCGCTGCATCACGAATGGGTCGGCTCGTCCGGGGCAGTACCACCCTCTCACAGAACACCGGCGTGAAGCAACAGTACTCCTGCTGCGTTTCGCACGGCCAGTGAGAGCGCCGGGGGCCCAATACCTCTCCCCCTCCCTCTCCCCTATTCCCTCTCTTTTTTAAAGGCCGGCAACAGATCAGTGGCTCTCTTTGAGTTGTTGATATTTATGGGAGGTGGTGATCATTTTCCATCAGATGACCCGCTTGCTCGTTTTCCTCCCATATCATATAAAATATTCAAAGTAGACAGAAGAGACGGGGCGGAGACGCGGCCTGCGGACAAACAACGCGGACTGCGACGCGCCCCCGCCCCACGTCTCTTCTGTGTGGCTTGCGCCTAAGTTTATGTGACGTCATTGATGATGTATGGCAAAGCTTGTGTAAAGTCGAACTATTCCATTTCCGACCCACCGTAGAACGTGTCCGCAGTAAGCGTCATAATGATATTTATACGACCGATGGCTTAGTGGTTAGAGAACCTGACTACGAAGCTTGAGGTCCCGGGTTCGATTCCCGTGTCGGGGCAGATATTTGTATGAAAAATACGAATGTTTGTTCTCGGGTCTTGGGTGTTTAATATGTATTTAAGTATGTATCTATCTATATAAGTATGTTTATCCGTTGCCTAGTACCCATAACACAAGCTTTGCTTAGCTTACTTTGGGACTGGGTCAATTGGTGTGAATTGTCCCGTGATATTTATTTATTTTTATTTATTTAATTATCTTCCTTGTGCGATGTTACCTACTGTGACATTTTCTGTGCAAAAAGGTTCCATAGTAGTGGGTCACGATTCTCGATTAAAACGTGTTTTCCAATGGGAATTATATTGAGTGTGTGTGAGGTTCCCAGTTCGCACTGGGCCCGCGTGAGAACTAAGGCCCATGACCTCACTCTAAGAGGTCCTTGTCCCGCAGTGCGACGTATAAAAGCTGGGAAGATGATGAATTACAGGATAAATTTTAAACTCAATAAATTCGTACATGTGTTACAAGCCTCATCAAATGTCTCCAAATAGAGACACTTCCAACAAAACTGGAACTCGACCGCGTCCCTATTTCTAAACATGTCTCGATAGATAAAGCCTGTGGTATACAATATACGTTGCCTACTGTGACACAGACATTGTCAGGGCCGGGAAACCTTTCATGGCCGTAAGTAGGCCACAGGCTTAGGCAGGGGTGGGTAAACGTGGGTGCTTTACAGTTTTGTAACGCGTATAGTCAGCGGTGTTTGAAACTCTTTGTCACGTGTTTAATGTTTGTTTGTTTAATGTCTCTAAGGCGCAAACTTGTCAACTTGTGTATCCTGTCCACGCTAACCTACGGCGCGCAAACGTGGTCACTTTCAGAAGCTCATAAGTCCAAACTCAGTTTACCAACGTGCAATGGAGCGAAGCATTCTTGACAGAATTAAAAGCACTGAGCTGCGCGCAAAGACTCGTATTGCTGGCGTAGGCGTAAAAACGGCTAAGTTGAGGGGGACTGGGCTGGATATGTCTGTTAAATTAACCTAGAACTTTTGGCCCAAGTGGCCACGAAATTGATCCCTAGCGATATCGTAATAGAGGCAGACCGAAGCGGAGATGGAGGAACAACCTAGATGTTTATCACTTGGGATGGCGGGAGCTCGTGTGGCCTTTGCCCAGCAGTGGGAGATAAAAGCAGGATAATAAAAAAAAATGGGATATTGTTGGGATCGGCGGACCCTATCTAGGTAACCATGCCTTTAAGATCATAGAGGTGAAGTAATAAAAACCGGCCAAGTGCGAGTCGGACTCGCGCACGAAGGGTTCCGAATTATCAATAAAAACGGCAAAAAAAATCATGTCTGTTGTATGGGAGCCCCCCTTAAATAATTGCTTTATCATCATCATCATCATCATTTCAGCCGAAAGACGTCCACTGCTGAACATAGGCCTCCCCCAAGGCTCGCCAAACAGATCGGCCCTGCGCCATCCGCATCCAATGCGTTCCCGCTACCTTCACCAGGTCGTCGCTCCATCTTGTTGGAGGCCTACCTACACTGCGTCTTCCGGTCCGCGGACGCCACTCGAGAACCTTTCGGCCCCATCGGCCGTCAGTTCTACGGGCGATGTGCCCTGCCCACTGCCACTTAAGTCTAGCGATTCTTCGAGCTATGTCCGTGACTTTAGTTCTCGCGCGGATTTCATCATTTCTAATGCGATTGCTTTATTTTAATTTAATTATACAGGGTTATTTGTAATTCACTAGCATCCTTTTAACCCTAAACTCCTACCATTTAAACAAATGTTGTTTGTTTTACGGCTTTTGTCATAACTTAATATTTTTGGTGCAATAACGTTTTGAAAATTTGAGACTACCTCTTATTTTTACGATACTCTGTGCCGTGTAAGTCATTCATTCATTGCCCGCCACGACCGCGTATCGTAAAAATCATAGAGTACGAAGTTGTGTTAGAAGTATTTATTTATTATTATTTATTTGTATGGGAAAAAAGTGCTTCATTTTAAAATGTCTTAAAACAAAAAAATATTTAGTAGTTGATTGGTTATCTTTTAAATGGCACAAGCTAGGATAACAGTGTCTTAGAAAAACTTTTTAACAAAAAAAATAAACCGCCGAAACAACGGAAAAGCAAACAATAATACCTTCTTTGTTTGACCATAATCTAGGTACCAGTTTGTAGTCGGTGCCTGCTGAGGCTGATTTTGAGTGCTGACGAGCCAGGAGGAGTGATAGTTAGAAGCCAATCAGGTAGACGATTATATGTCCACTCCTCCTGGCTCGTGCTGAGGCACCGACTTCAAACTGGTACCTAGATTAAGGTCAAACAAAAAAGGTATTATTGTTTGCTTTTCAGTTTTTTCGGCGGTTTAATTTTTTTGTTAAAACGTTTTTATTTTATACTTTTTTCCCATCCTTGGGGTAAATTTTTTTTCCAAATTTATGTAATACCAACTTCACGGTATACTCTATCCAATAAAAAAGAATTATGAAAATCAGACAACTCTGTAAAAAGTTAGTCAATCATCCCCTGTTTTCCTACCCTTAGGGTAGGAATATTATTTCCAAATTGAAATGGGACCACCCTTGGGGTATACGCTTTCCAATAAAAAAAGAATCATCAAAATCCGACTACTCTGTAACAAGTTATGCGTGGTCATATAGTACAATCAGTGACTGAACAATTAATCATCCCCTGTTTTCCTACCCTTAGGGTAGGAATATTATTTTCAAATTTAAATGAGACCACCCTCGGGGTATACGCTTTCCAATAAAAAAAGAATCATCAAATCGGACTACTCTGTAAAAAGTTATGCGTGCTCAATGATCATACATAAAAAAAGCGTGTGAAAAAAAAAAAAAAAATACACGTCGACTTGAGAACCTCCTCCTTTTGTTTTCGTCGGTTGAAAAATTGGTTTTATTTGACCTTAAGAAACCTCCCTTACGTTCAACGGAAATTAAAAAAACATGATGTAGGCACAGCAAGGGACTGCCTCAACGCTCGAACAATGCGTAGTATAACTATAGTTGTATAAACACGAGATATTATTAGCTGACAGCGCGTAACATGAAAGACTGTTATGAATTCCTGGTTGCGTGAACGTATTAATATCTTGGATTTCACGAGTCGTTGTTACAATGATGCGTAGGTTTGTTTAGTTTGAGTAAAAACATGCTTTGAGAATGAAACATTGGTATTAGGTACTTGCCAAATTTCATAGTTCTAGGTCAACGGAAAATACCCTATAAATTTTAATTCCTTTTTTTGGTGTCTATATTTACGTTTTTTGGGCTGTTTCTTTTTTTACGTTTACTTAGAAGTTTGATTTATTTACAGCTTCAAGGGACCGTAGACCTGAGTGTATGATTTTAATTTCAACTCTATACCTCCACGCATTCCCGAGATAAAAGGTCTTGACAGACAGACGGACGGACAACAAAATGATCCTATAAGGGTTCCTTTTTTCCCTTTTGAGGTACGGAACCCTAAAAATGAGCTATGGAAGTAGACAAGACAAAACTCAGGGTAGCCCAGAACACCTAATTTTTACTGATCTAGCCACAATTTGTATCGATGTCCTTTTCAAAGGACGGATACGTTTTTTCGTTCCTTATTATGTCTGACACCTACAAATCCTAAAATCATCATCATCATCATCATCCCAGCCTATAAACGTCCCACTGCAGGGCACAGGCCTCCTCTCGGAATGAGAGGGCTTGGGCCGTAGTTCCCACGCGGGCCCAGTGCGGATTGGGAACATCACATACACCATTAAATCATAGAATATCGTCATCCATCAGACAACACGCGTGGGCATAACCAGTGTAAATACTTCGCAATAAGCACAACTAGGTTAGCGGACGACGAACGGTTTAAATTGATTATCCGTTTGTTAACAAACATTAGGTCAGGTCAGTTTATTTTATACGCAGTGTATTGCCCTCGCTCTACGACACTGTCAAAGTAACTACGTCTGTTTGTTCGTGTCGTAAAATATTTGTGACAAACTGCTCAGACGAAGATGATTGAATCAAATTGCCAATAGTTAGATTGTGTAGTAGAAAATACGTACTCTCAAAAGGATAGCGATAAATGTCAAACCTTTCTAGTAATTCTTATTGCATATCTCCTATTTTAACCAATATAAGTTTATACACTAACCATCATTTTCATGTGCTCTTTGTTAAGTCCCTGTTATCTTATGTGACAGATATCTATGATGCCATCTCTGTTTATTTTGTTCGGTTAAACAGAGACGACATCGCAGATATCAGTCACATGAATTAACAGAAACTTAGGAATGAATAGTAAACTAGAGGCCGTATTGTCTAACGCTTCTGTCGCTTGCCTTCGCTTTCACCGACTCTTTCTGTCATCCTTTCGATCCTTTTATACCGTTTTACAGAAATAAAAAGACAAGCGTCAGAAACGTTAGACAATAAGCCTGCTGGAGGTTAAATAACGCGTCGGATCGTGGAAAAAGTAACTTTTACACAGCCCATTAACTATTTGCTTTACGAATATACAAATAAAATCGTACCCAAATACACTCAGTATGAGATTGCTGATGTTTGTTTTACTTTATCGAAGTTCTATTTGTGGCGTTTCGAATGACTGACTAAATGGTTGTAAGTAAACTTTTACGTCGAACAAGTCTTTATAATAATTTGTGTGTGCAATAGCCTACCTACGGCATGATGTTATTAATTAACCAGGCTACGTCATTCAAAAACTGAACACCTTGAAGTACTGCGATGTGGCTGGCTGTTTCCGTATTTTCACAATTTCACAGCCAAAATTGGGCTACATTGGATAAATATCAGCGGTATCCTATTATCTCGCCTCATTCGTTTTTCGTTTAATTCTTATTTCGTCTCATTGTGTATTCGTCTTCGTCTTTTTCGCTATCCGTCTCTATGTTTTTTGGTCAAATTCTGCAACTTGTCTATCTCTTAATACGTCGTATTCGTTTTTCGTCACGGTCTTCCTTGGACTCATTCGTTGTTCTTCCCTTTCGTTTTTCGTCTCATGTACTTATTCGCCAAAATTATTTCGATACGTTCGGCGCTGGTAAATAAATGTTCGTAAGTAAATGAGACAAAAAACGAAAGGGATGAACGACGAATGAGTCCAAAGAAGACCGTGACGAAAAACGAATAAATAAATAAATAATATTAGGGGACAATCTCACACAAATCGACCTAGTCCCAAACTAAGCAAAGCTTGTACTATGGGTACTAGACGACGATAGACATACTTATATAGATAAATAAATACTTAAATACATAGAAAACATCCATAACTCAGGAACAAATATTCGTGCTCATCACACAAATAAATGCCCTTACCGGGATTTGAACCCAGGACCTCTTGCTTCGTAGGCAGGGTCACTACCAACTAGGCTAAAGCGGTCGTTACGAAACGACGAAAGACTAATTAAGAAAAGACTAATTAAGAAAGAGAAAAGTTACAGAATTTGACCAAATATGATAATGACGGATAGCGAACAAGACGAAGTGACGAATACAGAATGAGACGAGATAATAGGATACCATTTCAGCATGTGTCAACGGATGTTATACAATACGGACATCAGTCGACAATAGGCAAGACCTACAAGAATTTCTATCGCGGCGGTCAGCGAGTTATTAGGCCTCCGATGTTACCGCTATTGGATTAATGATTAGCAGACATCGAGGTTTTCGCTGCGGGAATGATTTGAGAAAGAGTAGAAATAAACAGATAGGTTAGTCTAAGAAAATATCATATTATGCCTAATGAATAACTACTGCTCTGCGAATTGTATTAAAACTCATGTAGTACTTTAGCTGTATACACCAAACTTAAAATGTATATAATTTACAAAGCTTTGAAACATCCTTTCTAATGGCAAAATTTCTCCACCATTTCATTTGTAATGATCTAATGATACTTCGTTTGGCCACTAGTAAATGTTCGCGTATTACACTATCCGACCCTTTACGAGTATACGTCTCGCAAAATGAAATAAAGAGAAATATACACCAGTATACCGTCTGTGTTACACTGTATAATATGAATGCTCCTTCAAGCCATGTTTCTCCTTTTCCAGGTCTCATTTGGTTCATAGTCCCCGTGTCCATGATAATCTGCAATGACGTGATGGCATACGTCTTCGGATTCTTCTTCGGCAAGACTCCACTCATCAAGCTCAGCCCCAAGAAGACCTGGGAGGGCTTTATTGGAGGAGGATTCTCTACCGTCGTGTTTGGACTTGTGGTGAGTATGATATCAGTTTAAAAAAATCCTTTTTGGTGTAGAAATGTTGATAGAGTTAAATATCAGTATGAAATAAAAGTTCGCAAGTTAAAAAATGAAACAATAATTTTAATGCAACAGCTTTGAGTTACAGAGGTAGAATGAAAAAGCAACCAGAGGAACAGTCTATTGTCATGAGACGTAAGAGCAATATTTTGCTTGCTGTAGCTTGCTATTAAATTTGACAGGCACTCCAACTGGTATATATAACATTATAAATAAATTAATTTTAAACTTTAACAATGTCGTTACATTTGAGTGATTTCGTGGTTTTGACGCAGCTTGTATCCGCATACAATTGGCGTGGTTGAAAGGTTGCATAGTGTAAGCGAGACTAGATACACATTGTGTTGTGGCTTGCTGAGAGATTTTAGCATGCTATGCAATGCATAAGCAGTGCTACAAATACAATATTTAGCATTAAAGACCTCGGAAAATAGAAAAACATAAGAGAACCATCACGCAACGAGTCATCGTTCAGACTAGACACAACCAATAGCAATGACGATGCTAATGGATGATAAAGATTAGAAATAATCAAGCTAAACCCTTTGATTATTTATACACTAGATAGAGCTGAGGCGGCATGAAAACATCCCGAAAATATATAAGCCAACAGTTGGCTTATATGTCAGTTTTTTCCCTACAGTCTGAATGACGTAACGTGATATTAATATGAAGCTGACAAATGGGCTTTTGGACGTTTTGTATGCCAGTGTTTGCTACTGACACTATCTAGTGTATAAATAATGAAGCTAGACCTTAAAGTTATACTTTGTCTTTCCAGCTGTCGTACCTGATGTCCCAGTACCCTTACCTGGTGTGTCCGATCGAGTACTCGGACTCCCTGGGGCGCATGACGATGGACTGCGAGCCTTCGCTGCTGTTCAGGCTGCAGGAGTACACGCCGCCGCAATTCATGCAGCCGCTAATGAAGATTGTGAGTTTTACCTTTCTATAGGCAACTTATAGTTCAGCCTTTTAGACCATTAAACTTACAAGTGCCATTGCCTGAGTAAACTTGTTTTTGGTTAAACAGAACCGCTGAATTGTGGCTTGACATTGACGAGTTATAATTAGTGATCTTTATCAACGTGCAGTTTTCATAGCATAGTATATACATATGTAGTTGGCAGAAAAGTCAATAATGCAATTGCATGAAAAAGCATTGCTTTTGCTATTCAATAAAGGATATTTGTATTGTATTGTATTGTATGGAACTTTGCAAAGTAACGCCTGAATCTATTACAGTATTTAGTTAAAACAATACTTGCAAATATTCAATATTATGTTTTACTATAAAATATTTACTTCAATATATAATTCTTCACATCAGCAAACCTCGAACTTTTATATATGGAAGAGAGTGTGCGATGAATGTTTGAAGTTTTGCGAGATGATGGATGCACGTCCGTCCTCATGTTATTAATTTATTTTTATTTTTTGTTGCTTGTCATATATTGTACAGTTTTTATTTTTCTGTCTTACTCAGTGCTTTGGTATCATACTGTCATGCTGTGTATGTTTTTACAAATAAATAAATAAATATAAAAAAGGCTCGTCAGCACATCGAATAACGTGCATTCATTTCATGTCATAAAAATACAACTATCGTATCGTATCGTACTACTGTACAGTAGACCAATTAAGTGCTTTACCATTTTTAATGACAGTTCCTACGTCAGAATAAAAGCAATAAGGTTGATTGTCACATTGACTTGTAAGTTAAAATAGCCTTTAATGATTTCAGCTGTACAACTGACTTTGAACCTTAGGGGTGGTAAAGGAATTTCTTGGTCGACTACCTGAATGCTTAACCCTTTATTGGAGCATACTACCACATAATCAAAAGCAGCTATCAAATACATGCCTGACAATAGTAGATTGATAACCAAAATAGCGCCAATAGTTCGAGGGGAAATGGGTAAATTCACCCGAGTTAGACACTCTACTTTTCATTTCGACTGTGAGGAAAGTAAAATCCATCCATCTATCCATTCATCCGTCCGTCCGTCCGTCCGTCCGTCCGTCCGTCCGTCCGTCCGTCCGTCCGTCCGTCCATCCATCCATCCATCCATCCATCCATCCATCCATCCATTGGCATTGGTTGGCTGTATGTAATTTTTCCTTTGTCAGTTTAATGTTAGTAAGCAAATTTAAAAAGTTAGATCAAATTTCTTGTTTCAAACGGATGTTCGGCGTACAACCTCCAGTGTTGTATATAAGCTCCATGGTCACGACGTGCATCTAGCTGGCCATGCCGAAACGTGAAAAAAAGTGTCACTGACGTAACTGAATTATCTTCGACTCCGAGGCTAATCGTAAAAATTAAAAAAAAATTACTTTCCACCCTTGAGATGAAAACGCAATTTTCCACCCGGCTATCTACCCATGAAAATTTAACTTTCCAAACAGGAGAGATGAAAAGGATATTTTTAAAGCTAGTAGTATTATAATTACAATGGATATTGTAACTTATTACTAAACCAATAAGGTTGAATTTCCAAGTCAATGCATGTGGTCGCTAAATCGCCTCTACCTTATTAAAGCTCCAAACGCACAGACAGCGGAGGCGAGGCGCACGCGGCGGTGACGATTGTAATATTCTAACTTGTATGAACGGTTGTGCGGTACGGTCCGCGAACTCGTTCATACAAGTTAGAGTATTACAACTGTCGCCGCCACGCCTCCGCTGTCTGTGTATTTGGAGCTTAACCCTTTCACCGCCGCGTCTCGACAAAACGTAAACCTGCTTTGAATCTTATGTCATTGTGTCAAGGTCACTTTGACACTGTACTTTGTTACCTATAATATGTGTCGTTGGCGTTGAAATACCTTCGGAAGTGAACAAAGGTTATTGTTCCCAGATCGGCATGGAGAAGTTCAACATGTATCCTTTCATGATTCACTCGCTGGCGCTCAGCATCTTCAGTTCTGTGATTGGGCCGTTCGGAGGGTTCTTCGCGTCTGGCTTCAAACGTGCTTTCAAGATCAAGGTAACTTTAACACGCTCTTATTATTAGCTTCACTTGCAACTTGCAAGTGACGACTGGATAGCCAAGTCATCATCATCATCATATCAGCCGAAAAACGCCCAATGCTAAATATAGGCTTCCATCAAAGCTCACCAAACAGACCGGTCTTGTGCCATCCGCATCCAACTCGATCCCGCAATCTTATTCAATTCGTCGCTCCATTTTGTTGGGAGGCCTACCGGTCCGTGGACGCCACTCGAGAACCTTTTGGCCCCATCGGCCATCAGTTCTACGAGCGAGTGCCCTGCCCACTGCCACTTGAGTCTGGCGATTCTTCGCGCTATGTCGGTGACTTTAGTTCTTGAGCGGATTTCATCATAGCCATAGCCAACGGATAGCCAAGTGAAAGATTATTATGCGACTAAACTAAAGAGAACGTTGATAATCCGACTCGTGAAAGTCAATTACAAATATTGCATTTGGCTGGCTAACCCGACGCCATAGCTGTTGGTTGTTCATGTGTGTTTACATTTAGTTAAGTGCCTAAACATTTCTAGTATAGCTTAAGAACATGTCTATGTAATAGACATTTAAAAATAATAAATATTTATCAGCAAAACATTTACAGGAAAAAAATGCTGCAGAAAGCGTTAAAAGTACGACAAAAATCGCGTTAAGTTAGAACTATACCACCCTATCTAAGATGAGGTGCGAACTGGATCACAATGCACGGTTGAATTCAGCAGCTATGCAAAACTAAATAAATAAATTCAAATTTAAAATTCGCACGTTTAATCTATAAAAAAAATGTACATCTTGGTATCTTCAAGACATACAAAATAAAGCTATTGCATAGCATTTTTTATCAACTTATGCAATTATAATTATTTATTTATTTTATTTATGCAGTATTTTTTTTCCTTTGATATTAATTCAAGTATTCTCTATTTGGACGACCGGATAGCCTAGTTGTTAGAGAACCTGACTACGAAGCTTGAGGTCCCGGGTTCGATTCCCGGTCGGGGCAGACATTTGTGTGAATAATACGAATGTTTGTTCTCGGGGCTTGGGTGTTTAATATGTATTTAAGTATGTTTATCCGTTGTCTAGTACCCATAGTATAAGCTTTGCTTAGTTTGGGACTAGGTCAATTGGTGTGAATTGTCCCTTGATATTTATTTTATTATTTGATTTATTCTTGTTTATTCATATTTAAAACATACAAGTTTTACGCGTACAGCTATTCACTGTTGTACATAGATGATAGATAGGTACCTATACACCTATATACTTTCTCACAAACAGCTATTATATATATGCAGTATTCGTCCGATTTCGGAGCAGCTCGTCTCGATCCGTGCGTGCTTCGTACAGTCGTACCATATACATACACGCTTTGATCAATTATAACTGAAGATACACATTGCCGAACAAAATCCCCTTCAAAGAATGTCCGAACTTTTTTATTTGTTTGCGTAACAATTAAAATCATCACCTACACAGAAATTTGAACCTAGTCTTTACTTCATTACAGTCGAATTTCGGTTGACACTTGACAGCTAAACTTGACAATTTCACGCAACGTACTGAGAAAAAAGAAGGCCACTTTTATCAAAGTGGCGCTCATTTGGCTCGGACATTTTCGGGCGCGCGACTGTGGATATACAGTTATAATTGATCAAAGCATACACGTTAAGGTCGCGGGTCTAGTCGCGGGCTCGAACTCACTCGTCTAGCATTGTGTCTAAAGGAGATAGAATCAGTTATGAGCAGTTAGCAGCTAGTCTACACGCATACGTCTAGTCGCACGCACACAAACACCGTGCCGAAGTTTGCCGAACTGAAACGACGTTAGACGATGCACCGCTTTCAACGCCGCACCGCTGTGCCCGTCGGAGTGGGGGGTGTTAGGTTTATTTTCGTTACGGAATTTCTTGATTCGGTCGCCGCGCTCAAAGCCCGCGATAAAAGCTATGCAATAGCTTAAAAGTTTCAAAACCACAACTAAATAAATAGCGTACATCTCCCGTCTCCAGGACTTTGGTGACGTGATCCCCGGACACGGCGGCATCATGGACCGCTTCGACTGCCAGTTCCTGATGGCGACGTTCGTCAACGTGTACATCACCAGCTTCATCCGCACCGCCACACCGCAGAAGTTGCTGCAGCAGGTAATGTTGCAGTCACATTTCGTCACTACTTTGAAAAAATCTCGTAGAGCTTGTCTAATTTAAAATGACGCGCGCCCAACCACCGCATTTACGCACATCTGCCAAGAGAAATGTTTCTCTATTGTAGCTTAAATAGAGTTTCAAATCCTGTGCGTAAATGCGGTGGTGGGGCGCGTCATTTTAAATTAGACAAGCTCTATCTCAAATCAATATGTTAACCAAACTGAACTTTATTGTACACTCAGTAAAGTTCAATTAGCCAGATTATGGATTTTGAGATACGAGCTTTTTTCAAAGTAGTGACGATTTTCATCATTTTAGCCGAAATGTTCTTTTTCAATTCTCATGCTCGTAAAGTTCGTATTTATGCTGGATGTAAGCTACATAAAATTACTTTTTATGCTCCACTGCATAAAGTAAAATCTTCGTCTAAGGCTATAAGGCAATCAGGCGCTATCAGCCACATAAGTAAAAAGTTTTAAATTTTTGTAGTTGTTTTTATTACCCGTGTTATTCATTACTAAATGAATAAAACTAGGCAATTGTAATAAGTTATGATAGAACTAGCAATGCATGTAAAACAAAAGCTTGTAAGTCGGCATTTATTTGCAATGGGGTGCTTTATTTCCTTGCAATCAAAGTGAAATACAGAGTGTAAAACTCAAGCATTAACCCATTTTCCCCTCGACGTGTCTATCCACCCTCGCCATAAATATGAACGGCTCGGGCAAAATGGCTCGTTTTATGCTCTTGTTATCCAATCTACTGTTTTTATTTCATGTTTGTAGTGAAAAAAATGGATTTCGGTTTTATTGATTGTTTTATATGTATTGTACCGTGTAATCTGTTGATCTTTGAATGATTTGTTTGATTGTTTGCCTACCAGTGCAGCATTATGACGAGTTAGCCTGTGATTCTCTTTCTTTCATAGATAAGGATTGGAATATATTATGCTATGGTAATAGTTATTACATTGGAAAAGTTCCCAATTTATATTGTAGGACGCGTGTGTACCACAGCCCAAGTCTTCTCAATCTGAGGCATTAAATTAGATTATTATTGTATATCAAGATTAAAGTGGCGTAGCGCCGTAACAAATGGATTCCTACCGGGTTGCCCAAGTTTTTTACGTGACGTCAATTACGACTAACATGGCGACGCTCTTGTTCAGTAGCTCCGAATACTTAGTACGCTTCTGTCACTCCGGATTGCACAACGAAAATGTTCTCTCCACGCCACTGAAGAATGACTTTCTTTTACAGGTATACAACTTGAAGCCGGAACAGCAATTGCAACTATTCTACGCCCTCAAAGAGTCATTGGAGAACCGAAACATTCTCAACATGGTTCCTTAGACGCTCTAACGAGGTATCTCAATTAATTTTGTATCTATACGGTGTCAGCGTATGCGCACTTGACTAAAAAACGCGGCGGTTTTTGATGTCGTTTAAAAAACGCCCAGTTGTTAAATAGTGAAATTACAGTGAACTGATCCTAATTTCAGCAAGCGCAAAACAATGTTACAATTTCACTGAAAGCATTATTTTGAAATTTGATCAATTAGTGCGATTGTGAATGAACATTTATGATTATTTTTGTTTCTCACTGCCTCAGCTGTTTTGGTTATAACCGATTCTGTCGGACCAAGCTGCTTGAAATTATTTCAACTGTTGTTTTGTGGATGATTTGGTTCATTAATCCATTGGAATTTTACTTTTATTGCTGAACATTAAGATTCATTAGTAATAGAAATTATTTTGTCTATTTGTTTGTTGTTAAGTTTGATTGGCGTTTATGAATTTAAGAATATGACAAATGATGTTCAAAATCGCAGCGTTTTCTGCATAAGTGCGTAACTGTTGGAAGGTGGAACATATCCTGCTATATGTACCTCGAAAGGAAAACATACATTTTGTTCTAGTCTTGTTATTGCTAATTCATTTGCCTTGAATAACGAATTATCTGAAAGAAAAAAGCGTAAAACAACCGCTTCAATATATTTAAAGAAACAAGGAAATATGGCAATATTAAATATGACTATGACTATAAGCAAGGCAAACGAAACAAGCAATTAGTATAAATAGTTTATAAATTATAATTATAACATTGACTCTCCTATGATAAATTTTAAAAAATATATAAAAAAATGTTAGCCGTAATCATAGATGTAATAGAGGAATTAACGGTTAAGCCTTTTCTACACGAACGTGTGTTTCGTGTGAAGATGGCTCTAAAGCGATTATTCATTGAGCTACAAAATCGATTTGTAAAAAAATATTTTGAAAAAATTTAACCTTTTAACCGCAATGTTTATGAACTCGTCGCAATAACCTCACAAACACAATAGGGTAATTTGTGGAGTAAATGGAATGCTATTTATTAATACGGAATCCCATGAGGCAACTTTTGTGTTACACCACTTATAAAATAATTTATTTTCGATTAAGTACTTTAAAAAATCATATTTACCAAGATATTTATTTAGGGACACTTATTTAAATTCAACGTAACTGAACAAATTATTACAATATAAACCTTTATAAGACAACTTGACACATTGGCACTATCACTATGACATGCAGTTGCAAACAAAGCAAACATTTTATATCTTAGGTCAAAACTTAAGTACTTTGTATACGTCAAAGCTCATAATTTGCACTGTTCCACTTTTACCCCAAACTACACTATTGTGACGTCATCGTGAAAAGAGTCCGGAGTCTATTTATAAGGCGTTTTGTGTTGTACGACCCTTTGGCGTTTTCATCGAGACATCGTTGTGCGCCCTCGTGTGCACTGTACTGGCAAAGATTGGCCGCGACAGCCAATTAGGCCCTGGCCTTTAATAATAAATAATATTTGTGGCCGCCTAGTCTTCCAAATTTCCCGGTCAAAAGGTTAAAGTTCATGGAAATTCAAGTGTTCATTTAAAAGCGTCCATAACAATGAAAATCAGAATCGCGCGACATGCTTCTTAAGTAGTCAAAGGTGGAACTACTCGTAAATCAATTATCCTTGCAGATTCTGAGATTTTTATCGTCATATATTTGACAGGTGTCATTTGTATACGTTTTTTAACGTGTATCGAATTGTTTACGGATTACCAGTCATACGAGACTGCTCTAACCTCAGAATATGTAATACAACACTTTTCTCAGACTGTTCATCCGAATTTCAATCACGTTTACGAGGAATGTTATATTTTATTCACAGCTCCCACCAAAAGACAAGTATTAATTTGTTATCTCTATTATAACCATAACAGATCAACAGCAAAGAGTAGAAAAGGGCATCCACAAATAACATGAGGATCTCTCGGTGAGGGAATCAGTGTTGACTTGGGAGAAACGGGTTAGATTAAGTAAAACTTGTTTCTTCACTAACCCATCTCCCACTGCGGTCTGAGTGGTTCCTTTTAATTCGCAACGATCAACTGCATTGAAGTGTTTGGACTAAAATCCCCTAATGTTGTTACAAAGTCCCTTCCGCGTGAAGTGGAAGGCGGACATAAAATATGGCTAAATATATATGCATTTTGAAAATTTTTATGTGTGTTCAAGGTGTGGGGGACATGGGATCGAACCAAACCTCACTAAAGGTGAGGTCTAAAAATTATCGCCTAGCGTAAATAATGGGTGCCCCAAAACATATAATATTATTTCATACTACAGTATTAATAGTAACGCTGGTTATGATTTTAAAAGTCTTAACGAAAAAAACTCTTTCGGAGCATTGTAGCTTTTACTACTGTGTAGTTCGGTTGAAAATGCTAATGTAGCGTTTTGCATACCACAATAAACGAATTAGATACTCTATTATTATTTATTTTTATTGTTTTTATAATTAATTCCTATCTTACCAAATCATAAAAAGGTCAGTCAAAATGTTTAAAATATGTATGTCAAATTCACAAAATGTGATCCTAACCACTATTGCAAACTATTGCGGGTGAAAAGTTTTGAATGTTCAGAATGAACACAATTTGACATTTGACTGTATCTACCTTAAACGAAAATCAATTGTGTTATCTCGAAATATAATTTATAAGAAATGGGTACGTATCAAAATATCTAAAGTTTAAAATGACGAAATACATAATGGTCATTTGATATAATGCAATTTTTTTGGAAATTCTCAACTTTACAGGATTTTCATAAAATAAACCTAACCTAACCTAAACCAATCTATAGATTACATGATTAAAAAAGTTCGTTTTATCAATAGTTTCATAGAAAATTTTAGTATGTATTATGACCATTATGTATTTCGTCCATTATTCGTTTTAAACTTTATATATTTTGATACGTTCCCATAAGAAATACTGGTATAAATTAATGGGTAATTATTTAGCAATTAAGAAACTACTGTATATTATTCTATAAATATTGTTCAATAATCAATAAAAGTTCGAATTACTATTATTCTGAAGTTAGAAACTTTGCTAGTTAAATTTGAAAACTTTATATTAACCGGTGTACACGGTCCATTAGTTAAATGTCAAACTTTAACCTTTTAACATAACCTCAACGATGAATATATCTGTCAAAGTGTGCAAAGTGAAATCAACCAACAAACATTCGCATAAAATTCGAACTTGATTTACTGCACAGTTAGGTTTCCCGTTAAAAAGGTTAAATTCAATAACCAATCATACTCATCCTTGATTGGTCTAACCATCAAATACCTCTTTGTAATTGGTAATTTTTAATTTTTAGTCGTTTATTGGATAAGACAGGGAAGCTATGCATTTCTTTTACGCTGACTGAAAACGAATGACTGTTTATGTGCTAAAATTTTTGAACCTTTACTTGAGACACATGCTAAAAAATGGCAGAGGAAGTGTCGTCTTCTTTTAACTGGTTTAGTTAAAAAAGATGCATGGAACTGTCTGTCCCTAGCATGTAACCACTATATTTAAATTTATAACAATTATTACAATATATCTAAATAAATAATTTATTATAAAGATATATAATCAGTATCGGAATAAGGTCACGGGTCGGGTTGGCATAGTTTTGTAATTAGATTCGTTTTCCTAGGATTTTTTTATGTTTCAAAATCCTTAACTCATCCTTCTCAAATAGATCTATAATTTAAATTTAAGACTGTTTTAATGTTACTCCAATTCACTTCGTTATAGTTATGAAAAATTATGACTATGTCTCAAAAGGTTAAATTACAGAATTAACCTTTATTAACTCTTTATGGGAAAATGTATGATGTTTTAAATTTAGATGACATCGTAGACGTTGGGTTGGAAATACATCCATAAAGCTCAATATGTCACTACTAGAAAATGTACGATGGTTAAATTATAATTTGTTTTTACAACTTTAACCAAAACGTTCACATTTGGCTAAAGAGTGGCCCCATAAAGAATTAATAAAAATATATATATTTGAAACGCTTATAAGGCTTGCTTTGGTAACTAGCTATAATTGTTTTTGCTAGCTAACAGTAGACTCTGTTAAGTTTGGTGATTATTTTTGTGATTTTATGTTACGTTGTATTTTGCTTCGATCGCTAGCTGAATAGTAGGTTGTATGAGTTAGGTGTGTATCGTGAATGTGGATAACGGGTTCCAATTGAAATTAAATTCAAGTCCAACCCATTCTATGTTACGTTAGAACACGGATATGTCTGTGTGTGTTTATTGATGCTAACTTTCATTAGGATGTCTTAAGTAGTTTTCAAAAATAATTCGTTTCTTTTTCTCATTTTGAATTGCATAAACAATAGGTATTTATTTTAGGTTTTTAAAGCATTCAGATTTATTTAAAGACCGAGGAATTACTCCGTGACGGAGGCGGGAGGGCACATTTCTTTGGTTCAAAGCTGGTCTCACTTCGATGTTGAATATTTTTACGAGCGCTTTTTCTTAATCAAAGTTTGGTCCACCCGCCCTCAACAATCGCGGTCGTTTCTTTTCAGTTAACAATCAACGGAAAAATATTATATTTTTCCTGATTTTTTTGTATACCTTTTGTAGTTTTATTGCTTATGTAGCTAAGTGTTCGAAAGTTATGCAGTTCTTAATATGTAATAAATGTATGTACGTGGGTGGGTTATGCTATTTGCTTGTAAAATGTTTATTAGACAAATACTATTGTAGTTCTTTTTTATTTTTCTCAAATTATAATACAGTTTTTCTCGTATTTTTGTTTTTTATTTATTGAATACCTTAATTATGGTAAATGTGGTAGTTGTGGTGTTAGTATGTTTTAGATTGTTACGTTGAAATGTACCGTACGGTTCAGGAATGGGTGTTCCATACGGGTTCGGAATAGATATTTAAGTAATTTTAAATTATTTCTCAGCTTCTGTGTAAATCTGGCCGGTTTTCAGCAGTTTAGGAATGTGCGACGAATTTTCAGATTATATAACATAAATATAATAATAGACATATATCCACGTCGTGCCTGATTTTAATTTTATGCGCCGAGATATTATTGTTTTTTTTTTATATGTCACAAAATCTGTATTTTGTTACTTGAGTACCAAATCAAAAAAATATTAAGTTATTGAAATCTTAATTATAAAGTCGTGATTTTGTTTGAGCTCCTGAAAAAAATACGGGTTATAGGTAAATTATATCAACAAAATTTAACGATTGAAAATTTAATATGAATTAATGGGACTATTTCCATGTACCGTTAAATTTATTAAATGTTAACGGAAATTATATGTAAGTCTATTGTAAACATTATACTGATGTAATTGGTGTCTGTGTGTAGTTTAGAAATTAAAATAAATAATTTATTGTATCGAGACGAAGCAAATAAATGGATTCCATGGAATTTTCATTTGTGTTTTCTTCTGAGAATTTATTAATTTACATATGGGTGGGCAATACCCAAGTAAAAATGTATTGTATTAGTGACAATGTATATTAGTCACAAGGGTATTATTTATGCTAATTACTTAATTCAACAGTTTTTTTACGGGTCAATTGGTCATTTCATATTCATGTACAGTCAAGTGTAAAAATATGGGTGCAGAGAACTTGCTCATAAATATGCCCCATAGCTCTTATGTCGTCGAATTAAGGTATAGGTATATAATATAACGATGGGAGGATTAAATCGATACTTATTTTTGCACTTGACCGTACCTAGTACCTACTTGGGCCGGGTGCGTAACGATGCCTATATACAAATCTGTATATATAAAAGGCAACCGTTGCGACTGATCTATCAACGCACTCCGACACATCGTCGGGGCATTTACAGGTCACTTCGATACTAAACACATACTAGTAGGACAACAGGACAATGAAGAGTGTAGAATATGTGGTGAGGAAGACGAAACAATGGAGCACATCATGGGTGAATGTGACGCCCTCGCCAGATTAAGAATGAGACTTTGGCGACGGATACCCCGCACCAGGAGACTTTAAGGCACTACCGCTATCCAATTTATGGACGTGGTGATGGAGTGGTGAAAGCAAATGGAGAAGGTAAGTGCGAAGGAGGGGTAATTACACAAAAGATCCCTACGGGTCGAAGTGTATATCCGCAATGACCCCTAATACTAAGATAAGATAGTAAGTATATAACCTATTTTTGAAAACAATTTGAAACTGTCAAGAAATATTCGCAACAAAAAAATCGGTAAGATCTATCAACGCGCAGTTCAAACAACTAAATGGATTGAGCAGAAAATTTTGCTCGCTAAGAAGGGATTTTTAGGGAATACCTAAATGGAACTTATATTATCGCTTCAAAATGGCCCCATCTCCGTAACTATAATTATTAGATAGGTACTTCAAATTTCTTTAATTTTGAAGAAGCTTTACCACACATTTGAATTATGCGCGGACAGTCGCGAGTAAAAGCTAGCATTTAATAAAATAATAGTCGCATATAATTGTTGAATCATAGAACAACACTTAATAAATCTAACATACTTTAAGTACCTATAATGTACATTTCTTATAAAAATATGATAATAAAAACACTAGTTGCGCACAAGAAATAATAAATATTACAAATACATACATATTTTAGTTATATTTAGTGGATCCATATATATACCTCTTGATAACATAATACGAATTTCAAATAAAAATGAGATCCAATAATAATAATTTTTATACCAAATAATAACTAAGTATACAATATTAAAATAAATATTTTCAAATTATATATAGCAAATGTCATTAAACTGAATGAAATGAGTTAATGTCGAAAAGTGACGAACCTTTTCATTTCGCTACATCATTTATTTTATACCGATCATTAAGAACTAGAGATTAATAATCTAACGACATATTCAAGGATGCACGAGTTCACGTTAGAAAATACATAACATAAGGTTAACGCAACCGTAATCACGGTTTCTTCACATCTTGCTTTTCAGCAAAAGATGAGTCAGCCAAAGTAAACACAGTAAAAACCCAGACGAAAGGAACTAAACATTACTCCAAGGACTGCCGAAAGGTCAACAGTTTTCCTTCCATTGAAATACCCATTTCCACGGTGTACGGAGAATCGGAAGGTTTCCCATTCAAAATCACGCGTCATTGTGTCTGCTGATGGCGTGGCTGATTTGATAACAGTGCAGTCATCTTTTTCAAATAGAAAAAAAAAACGAGTTTGAGTGTGCGAGGTATACAATTTGTGGGCACATCTCTAAATACTCTGCCAAGCGGGAGTTGTACTCACTCACATTGTCACTCACTGGCACAGAACAATATTAGATTGATAAACAAGGGTCAATTACACCCAAGATATTTAGGCGCACGAGCGAGCAAAGCGAGCGAGGGTGCTATAGTTCGCGGGTGTAATTGATCATTTACACTCTAGTTGAACACTCTACTTTTCATCACAAATGCGAGGAAATAAAGAAAAACACAGACAGAGCGGAAGAAAATTTATCGCGCCAAACCGTCTTTTGTTTTTTTTTAATGGCCTCGCGCTCTTTGGTTATGGATGGCACATTCAGCCAGCACTGGCCAGCAGCATTATGCCAGCATGGAGGTTTGGAGATAAGTATATTATTACGCATTACAATCTCCTTGTTTACCAGTTCGTGAATACAAAGGAGCATCATTCGATTTTTAAATTTACTTACATCCCTAAAGATGTAAATCGAATTTACAACACGGATTTCAAATTAAATGCAACCTACGTTCAGAGCTTAAGTGATGTAAAATTATTTGTCCCTGAGGTTTCCCTCCCTGAAGCTCTTTACGACAGCACAAGTGTCTGTATATACATATATGTAACATCGGAATATCGGAAGCATGTTCCGTCTGTTTTTGCGAGCGTGGGCGTTCCCACGCCGCTTGCGCAATGCTAGATCTCGATTCATATCTTTGCGTGTGCGCATAGGCGCGGACGACACGATGGGCGGGCACGTTCCACCATCTAGGGCCGATTTTTCAATCCCCAGATAAAAGTATCCGTCACTTAAATCTATCTCTTTGTTTGCTCAAGTCATAAGAAAAAAACCGGCCAAGTACGAGTCGGACTCGCGCACGAAGGGCTCCGTACCGCTATCTATAAAAACGGCAAAAAAACACGTTTGTTGTATGAAAGCCCCCTTAAATATTTATTTTATTCTGTTTTTTAGTATTTGTTGTTAAAGCGGCAACAGATATTTCTAATATACTTACTTACTATACAGTATCATGTGTGAAAATTTTAACTGTCTTAACTATCACGGTTCATGATTAATATGTATTTAAGTATGTATCTATCTATATAAGTATGTTTATCCGTTGCCTAGTACCCATAACACAAGCTTTGCTAAGCTTACTTTGGGACTAGGTCAATTGGTGTGAATTGTCCCGTGATATTTATTTATTTATTTTTATTTTATGATGAGATACAGCCTGGTGACAGATGGACAGACAGACGGACGGACGGACAGCGGAGCCTCAGTAATAGGGTTCCGTACTTTTTTTCGTGTATTTTAGCGAATGTATTTGACTTTTGTTGCCCTTGAGAGAGCGAGGGCTGAGGTCCCACTTGGTCCCACGCGTCTTTATAAGACAGACAGTACTGGCCTTATAGTAAAAAAAAAAAACAAAAAAGGAATGGCACGATATGAATTTCGAATTTCATAGCAGCCCAGGTTGGGACAGAACGTTAGAAAACAATGGAACTCCGCAACAACAAGAGTATTGCAAAGATGATATTTATTCACGTCGCGCGCCAGACGACGCCGGAGTTTGTAAGAAGGGAAAGCAATTTGATTCCCCCAAAGCCAGGATAAAATAAATCAGACTACGTGTGTTGCAACACTGCGGAGGCAGAATAGTGATATTATGTTGGCAGCGTCTAGTTGCTGTGATTCATAGCGTTTCTGCTGCGAGCGTCAATCCAGCGTACCCATGCAAGATGGTCAGGAGTTGATGATTCTGAAACATCAATATGCCATATAAATCTTCTAATATATAAAAATCTCGTGTCGTGAAACACCGTGGTGTTTGTTATCGAATTCCTCTGAAACGGCATGACCGATTTTTATGAAACTTTTTGTCTACAATCGGTAGGTCTGAGAATAGGTCGTAGGCTTTTTTTATACCCCTCTTCTTTGCAGACGGATTCGCGGGGAGCAGCTAGTAATAAATAAATATCATGGGTCAATTGCACAAGTACATGCTTTGCTTGGTTTGGTACCAGTCAATGAACAGCGATACTTACTTATGGATAAATACTTTACCCCGGCGCCACACATAGCACAAATGTTTCAACACATATTTGAACACATATTTGATCACATGTGAAGCACCGGTATTTGCTTATTTGTTCAATAGAATCCCGGTAGAAAAAGCGGTGCTTCACTGTGATCAAATATGTGTTGAAACATTTGTGCTATGTGTGGCGCCGGTTTAAAACATTGGTACTCGACTCGAGCTCTATGCTCAATGCGCGGGAACAGCAAAAGCGCCAAAGTCACAAGAGAGAGAGGTTTCATGAGCCCCTCAGAAAAAAAACGCTATAATGGTCCATGGGTCAAGCCGGATTTTATTTTTTTTAAACAATCTAACATAATAAGGTCTTAGAACGAGCTGGCAACGCATGGGGTTGGGGAGGCCTATGTTCAGCAGTGGACGTTTTTCGGTTGAAATGATGATGATGTTGAGATGATACCCTGTTAGGGCACTGCAATTTTCTTACATAGTCCCTCGGGATAGTAACGAATTCTTCGCAGTCGGAGTTGAGGACAACAGCTAGTCATAATAATAATATATTCTGCTACTATAGGTATCGCCACGAGAGTTGAGATCACGCACACAACAAACAACATTCATGTAATGACGGCGGGATTTTGACATTTAGCAAGTTCAACAGTGAATTACAGATTGACTAAAAATTTATTCAACGAAATATCGTTAAAATGATTTAGGAAAATACATCTAGTTCAAACAAAACAGAAAAGAAAATATTTTGATCTAGGGCCGATGCCCCATTTCTGGCCACTTTAAGACCATAGACTTGTCAAGTTGTATATAGGTACCTTAGTAAACTCAACTTAAAGTTGAAAATGGCCAAAACCGGCCCGTGGCCAGAACTGGGGCATCTGCCCTATTTTATTTATATCAGATAAGCATATTTTTCGTTATTTAAAAAATACCGATTTTTTTGTTGCGAATATTTCTTGACAGTTTCAAATTGTTTTCAAAAATAGGTTATATACTTACTATCTTATCTTAGTATTAGGGGTCCTTGCGGATACACTTCGACCCTTAGGGATCTTTTGTGTATTACCCCTCCTTCGCACTTACTCCATTGCCTTTATCACCTCGTCCATAAATTGGATGATTTGACGTAGCGGTAGTAAGTACCTCAAAGTCTCCTGGTGCGCGGTATCCATCGCCAAAGAGTCTCATTCTTAATCTGGCGAGGGCGTCACATTCACACAATGTGTTCCATTGTTTCGTCTTCCTCACCACATATTCTACGATCTTCATTCGTTATATACTATACTATAGTACTTTATGTAGCTGTGTGTGTAACCATTCATCTCAATTCTCGTGGCGTTACCTATACTTATTTCACGGTGCCGCTGAGTCAACGCTCACGTAATTGGTTCCATTGCTGTAACGCGACCTTCAATTATTAAGAAATGGAGCGCAAGCCGATCTTGGGTTTTGGCATGTCTTTAACCTTGCTCGTGTGTAAGGTAGATTGTGCTGGCGTGGGTATGTTGAATTACTTTACAAATTGCCGGGCATAGTGCAAACCCGCTTAACTGGCATTGGATTGGTATCTGACTTTAGTCAATTTCCAATTATTACACCGAATTCGTTAAGAGGCAGGCACGACTTAATTTTGTTGAAATTGATGTAATTTAAACAGTTTTTTAAGAAAAACTGTTTGATCTAGCACATCAAAAAAAATATATGTTAATATTCATCATATTTCAAAGACCGCAGAGTACTCGATACATAATTGGACGAAATCGGTTCGATAGAAAATAATTGCAAAGATAGGTCTTAAAATCATCATTAAACGGTTCTATGTCTGTATTTTTTTGGCGTATGGGTCTGCAATTAAAACATGAAGTCAACATATTCATACCTAAACCGCTAACGAGTCATATTTCACAAATAATCCACAGTTTTTTTTAATTCAATATTTATTTATTATTATCTTTTAAGACCCGGATGCCCAGTAAATAAAATAAACCACATTTTGTAGCTTGAACGTGGGTTTATTGAATTTTAAATAATATTATTTTACAGAGCACTTGTAGATGGTAAGAGAAAAGATGGAAGAGAGTGAATGACACGAATGAACTACATACATCGAATGCACTGAATGAATGTTCGGTCTGAACATATTCCCGGGGACGGGTTACAACATATTTATATACAATATACCTACACTATTACTTTTACTTCATTGAATAGTTGTGCTGTACATTGCAAATACAAAAACATAAAAACATACATTTGCTGTTAAAAAAAAATAGTTATTCTGTAACTCGCATATTAAACATTAACTATGAATGTATAAGTACATAGTACATCTGTTGAACTATATATTTTATTAACTTAAAGAAATTTACATACCTGCTGTCTAGAGTCATATAATAATAATAATGTACGACTAAAAGTTTATAACTAAAAATAAAATTAACTTTTTATAGGCAGTATGCTTATTTTATTTATTGCCCTAGATGAGACAAACCCATTTGGCATTTTTACTTGTACAACTCTAACTTTGTTGTCTAAACCATAGTGCACCTTGGTGACTCTCGCCACAGGCCACTGCAGCGGACTGCATCGCTCGTCTCTGAGGAGCACCAAGCTTCCTTCCTCGACGTTTGGCAAACTGGAATGCCACTTAGGCCTATTATTTAGTAGATTAAGATACTGCTTGTGCCAAGCATTCCAAAAATGCTGTTTGATTTGCATACATCGCCTCCACAGGCGTAGCCTATTTTGTGGTATTTCCGTTATATCTGGCTCAGGTATAGAATTTATAACTCTACCTATTAAAAAATGACCTGGAGTTAGAAAGCTAAAGTCCTCAGGGTCTCTCGACATTTGCGTTATTGGTCTTGAGTTAAGTATCCCTTCGGTCATCACCATAATGGTATGAAATTCTTCATATGTAAATAAACTGTTACCAATAACGCGTTTAAAATGATGCTTGGCCTGCTTTACTGATGCCTCCCAGAGACCTCCAAACGTCGCTGAATAGCTAGGTATGAAATGAAAGTCTATACCTCTTGATAATGAATAGTTAATAACTGAGGTTTGGTGTTCCCTAGAGCTGAGGTTGAATAATTCTTTTAAAGCATTATCAGCACCCTTGAATGTCTTGGCATTGTCACAATAAATCTTAGTTGGTAACCCTCGTCTAGATATGAACCGCTTTAGCGCAGCAATAAACGTAGGAGTTGTCATATCTGAAATTAATTCCAGATGTATAGCTTTAGTAGAAAAGCATACAAATACACAAACATAGCCCTTTGAAACAAGGCTTCTCCTTAATGACGATTGTTTTAAGTTGAAGGGGCCACAGTAATCTATTCCGACAATGCTGAACACTTCGGCCTCATTGACTCTATCAAAAGGCAATGATCCCATAAGCTGAGAAGCAGCTTGTGCCCTGAAGCGATAACAAGTAATGCATTTTCCTATAACTCTTGAAACTTCCCTTACGCAGTTGACAATCCAGTATGATTGTGATAATCTGCTTATAGTAAGCTTTAATGTTCCATGCAACATTAACAAATGCTCATGCCGAATAATCAATTCTGTGACAAAACATTTCTTTGGTAACAATATCGGATATTTTTGCGAGTATGGAATCGTTGCATTTTGTAGCCTACCTGTGGCTCTTAATACATTGTTACCATCTAAAAAGGGCGTTAAACTTTTAAAGTTGGACTTAACTGTTATGTTATTTAAGATGCACTCAATTTCCTTTGCAAAATATTTTTTCTGAATTGCTGAGATTATTTTATATGTTGAATTATTAATTTCAGCAATTGATAAATGAGACTTAACCTTTACTTTATTTTTGCAATTGCGGTAGAAGCGCAAAATCCATGCTACCACCCTTTGCAATTTAGTCCATGAAGAATACTTCTCAAATATTTGCGTATCAGACTCATCCAATACAACAGACAATCCAACAATTGACTCATGTTCACAAGTTAGATGATTGCATATAGATGTCTCACATTTAATCGGTTGAAATTTATGGCTAGTCAACTCTGGTGGTCCATGCCACCATAAGGCGTTGTTTGACAGTTCTGTGGGATCACACCCACGAGACAAACAATCTGCTGGATTGTTGAGCCCATCTATGTGAGACCATTTACAATTTTCTGTGAGGGAGTTAATTACACTTACTCTATTTTTTACATAGGCAGGTATATTGCTTTTTTCTGACTTCAGCCAACATAGGACTACTTGTGAATCAGAATATAAGTATACTGCATCAAAGTTAATTTTCACATAAATAGACTTAATTTTATTATATAGCTTTGCTAACAATAACGCTCCATTTAGCTCTAACCTAGGCATTGTCAAGGTATTTTTTATTGGAGCAATCCTGGATTTTGAACATAGTAATGTTGTGGTTGCTCTATTATCTTTAATCGCCCTAACATAAATGCAACATCCATAAGCAATATTAGATGCATCACAGTACCCTAACATCTGTAAACTTTGAGTACCGCTTTCTGATGCCACATTTATATACCTAGGGATTGAAATTGTTGGCATTGCAATTAAATGCTCATAAAATACCTTCCAAGCCTTTAGCAAGGGAGCTGGCAAAGGTGAATCCCAATCCAAATTTTCTTTCCACACTTTTTGTAAAAATTCTTTGGCTCTGACAATGACTGGGCCTACTATTCCTAGCGGATCAAAAAATGAACCAATGACACTTAAAATGGATCTTTTGTCCCATGACAATACCTCCTTTGTAGGACAGCTCATTTTGAAAATATCTTGACTTGTGTCATATGATATGCCTAAGGTTTTTAATTCAGTTCTCATGCCGATTTCTTCTTCATTGAAATAGCATTTGTCCTTGGGAATGCCTGACAGAAGTTGAGGATCATTTGCTGCCCATTTATGCAACTGAAAGCCAGCATGTCCGAGAAGAGAGATAAACTGGTCTCTTACCTGGATGGCATCTTTGATTGAATTTGCTCCGAAGAGTGCATCGTCAACATACATAGCTGACCGGATTACCTCTGCAGCTTCAGGAAACTCTGCTCCGTATCTGACTGCAAGTTCCTCGAGACACCTCGTAGCCAGGAAGCTGGAGCTTTTGAGTCCATACGTCACGGTCTGTAATTGAATAACTATTAGTTCGCCTGCAATGTTTCTCCAAAGAATATTTTGTAGATGGTGAAATTTGGGATCAATTAATACAACTCTATACATGTGTTGTATGTCTGCTACCATTACAAATTTATGAGCTCTGAATGAAATTAAAATCTCAAACAAATCTTTTTGAATTGTAGGGCCATTGAGCAGAACATCATTGAGACTGTTGTACTGTTTGCCAGCTCTTGTGTTGCCATTAAAAACTACTCTTAGCTTTGTAGTTCTTCTATCCTCTTTGATGACAGGCAAGTGCTGCATGAAATATAATTTATTTTTATTTGAACTGGTAAGGGGTAAAACCTTTGCATGACCAAGTTCTACAAATTGGAAAAGGAAGTCATTATATCTTTTGTATAATTGCCCATCCTTAGCAAGACGCTTTTCAATGCAATTGAGTGTTTTAGCTGCAATGGCAAAGGTACTACCTAGATTGAGTTGATCTAACGGTTGCTCAAGGGGAAGGGAAACCTGAAACTTGTTGTCGATTAGCTGTACCGAGTGCCTAAATTCGGCTTCACAGGAATCCTGCTTTGATGTAACCTCTGATTTCATTTCAGGGACCATTTCAGCCTCCCAAAACTTTTTTAAGAGGTGATCAACACTGTCATTAGTAGATATGTGCAAAGCCACATGATTGCAGTCTAGAGAAGCACTAGAGCATGGAACGTCACCAGACAAAATTGAACCAAACTCGGTTCCAACTAGGTATAGATTGGTACCTTCGAGTTTGGTTTTGCTTGGCATCAGTATTTTGAAGAATATGTCAGCTGATAGTAAAAAAGAAATATTTCCAGGGTTAAACCAATCATTGTCTGCCAACTTGACAGATTCTGGAATTGTGACCATTGTTTTATCTATTTTGAGCTGAGGTAATTGTGTGGTAATTTTATCCACTACTGAACATGTCACATTACAGTGGTAATTTGACTGAAGTGACTGAAATTTGACATTTGCAGATTTTGAGGAGCATTTAGAATGACCCCCTAAAGTTGAAATGTTTCTATAACTTTTTTCAAGCGTCAAATTTAAAGTATTGGCAAGGTTATTTGTAATGAATGACACCTGGCTGCCACTGTCTATTAAGCCTCTCGCAACAATGAACGATTTACCATCTTGGCGGAAAACTTTAACTTTAACAGTGGGCAGAATTACTGTATTGTGGTCAGATTTAGCATGACAATTTGTGCCATCTGATTTTTCCTCACAATGTAGTAGTGTGTTGTGAACCTTGCTATTACATATTGAGCATTTGAAATGAAAATGACACTTGCCTTTGTGCATGCCCAAACAAATTTGGCACAAATTATTTTTGTTTACCAACATGAGTCTTTCACTGACTGATTTGGTTGCGTAAACTGGGCATTGAAACAATTTATGGGATGTTGATTGGCAACACTTGCATGAAATGATATTGGCAATGTTGGACACCCTATTATTTTTATTGGCAAAGGAAAAGGAAGACTTACCTTCACTTTGCTGGCTCTCCTCGAAGCTGCTGGCCCTCTTTTCCATAAATGAGAAGAAGTCTTCAATGTTTGGCATCTTCGTGTTGTCTCTTTCTCCATGAAAGGCTCTGCATGAGAACTGATCAACCTTCCGTAATAAAATTGTCAAAACAATTAAATCCCAGTGCTCCGTGGGTTGACCCAAGGCCTTTAATGCACTGAGGTGTTGACGTGAATTAGCAACCAGTTCCCTAAGGTTGTGGGCAGTACCCTTTGTGATGCTAGGGCTGTCAATTAGGGATTGAATGTGTTTTGTTACTACTAAAAACTTATTATCATACCTACATTTTAACAATTCCCTAGCTCTAGTATACGAGTCACCTGACAATGGAAGCCCCTCTATAAGAGATGAAGCTTCACCTTTCAAATATTTCTTGAAGTAAAAGAGCTTCTGCACAGGTTGAAGTTTGCAGTTGGAGTCAATTACGGCATCAAATAATTCCAGGAACGTCTGGTATTTGGCGTAGTCCTTGCCATCGAAGGTCGGAATATCAATTTCAGGTAAGCGTATGCAACTGCCACTAGAACTTGCCGTCGGTTTATTTTCCTGTGAGGTATCCGATGATAAGGACGATAACATTTTCTGGAGCGTGCAGATCATTTCTATGCTTCTTTCTTCGAATTCGTCGGCCGCAAAATCCTCCTCTGAAGTTTTATCTGTGAGAACGCTTAGTTCCACTGCGAAGTCACTGTATTTCTGTAGATTGTTTTCTAGTTGTTTTAATCTAATTTGGACTGACTCTTTGTCTAAAAATAATTCCGGTTGTTCGCTTATAAATCTTTCCGTTTTTGTCAGCGCACCTTTACATTGAGCCATTTGAGCAATGAGCTTTTTGATTTTCACATCAGTCTCGACAAATTCTGCATTTCCTTTTGATTTTCTTCGGTCTCCTGCCATTTTCCGTTGAAAACAAACTCAAAACAATATGTAAACAAACAAGAATGCGAATGACTTTTCAGCTTGACTGACGTTTCGATCCTTGCCACAGAGAAGGCAGATGAACGATTCTTGAACGAGTGAGTGAAAAGTTCGTTGAATTTGTTCTTTCAGTCTGTCATACGGTCTTTTGTTCTAAGCTTCACCGCTAGGGGTCGACACTGTTCTTGATAGGTAGAAGACTGTCGAAAATTTTCAAGATGGCGAACGTTGAATTTGAATTTTGCAATTTTTGTATGAATATTTTTCACTTTTTTCGCTAGGATTGGCGCAGAATTTTGGAATTTAGATTTATTTTGGCTTTATTATGCTTAGGAACACTTTTTGAACACAATACGTAGACCGATGCTTGAGTTGCAACTTCTCCACGCCGCCCGGGACACAGAGTCTTTGAAGCCACAATTTTTTGTCAAACACGGTTTTTATACGCGAACTTTTATTGGTTTCGGCACCATTATGTTTTTAACATAAAATAAACCACATTTTGTAGCTTGAACGTGGGTTTATTGAATTTTAAATAATATTATTTTACAGAGCACTTGTAGATGGTAAGAGAAAAGATGGAAGAGAGTGAATGACACGAATGAACTACATACATCGAATGCACTGAATGAATGTTCGGTCTGAACAACAGTGGCCTCTCGTTTACTCCGATACAAATAGACAGTGTGCGCCGACGTTGGTGTTGACAGCCTCTTAAGGGCCTATGCAGACAGCGTTTTTAAAACGCGCGGTCGACGCGCATTTTAAGAACGCGTTTACAGCCTTATGCCAAATGACGACGAAAACGCGGGTAGTTGTGCGCCGGTATTCAGTGTCGTCGAGCAGCGGCGCGAGCAGTATGCTTAGTATAAGTTTTACTTCACCAAAATACTTCTCGATCGCGTTTACGTAAAAAATTCAATTACTAGGGAAACATGGACAGCGACTCCGCGCGCGCGCTTCCATGTTTCCATATAATTGAAATTTTTACGTAAACGCGATCGAGAAGTATTGAAGTGAAGGAAAACTTGTACTAAGCATACAGTACGCTTAGTATAAGTTTTACTTCTCAAAAATACTTCTCGATCGCGTTTACGTAAAAATTTCAATTCTATGGAAACATGGACAGCGCCTCCGTGCGCGCGCGTCCATGTTTCCATACAATTGAAATTTTTACGTAAACGCGATCGAGAAGTATTTTGGTGAAGTAAAACTTATACTAAGCGTACAGAGCGCTAGCGCGTAGTGCACGTTTGGCAGCTGCCGTGACGTGTAGCTCCGAGAAGAAGGGCTACGGTGAGTGATCCGTATATTTTCACTGAGACGGAATTTATTTCAAATTTGTACCTAATGTAATGTATGTAAGGAACGAAGGATGTGTTAAGGTTTCTATGCTATTTTCATAAAAATTGTAAAGCTGCTCAATATGTATCATCGTAAATTCGTTATCTATTCCAGGCCAGGAAGCCTAGCTTAACCAGGGTAAGTAAATACATTGCGGTCTGCGTTCGTGTCTCCACAATCAGTTTCAGATGATTAGCATCAATATACAGCAGTTATGTTACGCTACACTCCACTCTAAAGCCGTGGTGGCATAGTGGTTTCACCTATGGTCTCTCAAGCAGAGGGTCCTGGGTTCGAGTCCGCGCGGGTTCTCACCTCTGAGTTTTTCAGCATTTGTGCGAAATGACATTTGTAAGCTCAGGCTTTACGGTGAAGGAAAACATAGTGAGGAAACCTGCATAAATCTGAGAAGAAATTCAATGGTGTGAAGTTCCCAATCCGCACTGGGCCCAGCACTTAGGGTGAGAGCACCAGTAATGGACAAGTTTGGGTTTACATTTTTTCCGTAAACCCAAATAAGATACGGACTCAACAGGGTAGTTTTGTAATAAATGCACAAATTTTAATATGAGTAACAAATTTCCGTATTTTTCGTTATAATATTTATCACTTATTTAATTTATTTTTCATAGTAACTCGACCTTATTACTTGGATAAATTAGGTAGGTACTATGAACAACCCAAATTTCAAAATGTAAAAAAAATTCTTGAACAGATAATCGTGATCTATTTACGATACTGAATCACGTATCAAAATTTGTGCACTGATTAAAAAAATACCCTGTATATTTTTAAAGTATCAACCCTATGCTCAGATAACTGATGGTCATAACTGGTACTCGTAAAAGGGGCAGGATCGTGGTCACACCAGGTTGTCACACCATTATAGAGACTTATCCTTTCGCTTTCGACGGAAATTCGTCAGAAAACATTTTTATTCCGCAAAAGTAGGTAGGTTAGGTTCGTTAGGTATCTATAGACGCCCGAAGGGCTAAGAGGCTAGAAATAGGAGCGCTGTCGCAGGCAGGATTCCGTCGAAAATCGAAAAGCAATGGTGTGACAACCTGGTGTGACGACGAGTCTGGCATCCACGTAAAGTCCATGAATGTTAGACTATAAGGTATTCAATCTTTGCTGTCTATTACTGGGCACTACTGCTTAATATGCCCATGATTGCCGTTACTCAGTCTACTATACATCAAAATAACCTTTGAAATAACTTGTTGTTGATAGTTCCGGTGGCCAATTGTGGTCTCAACAGTTGCGTTTCACCTAATGATAATTCCAAGAGTAAATGCACGAGTTACTACAAAATATACCCAAATAACTATAAGTGTGTAGAGTCCCCTCGCTTTTCTCGGGAGCCCGTCTCTTCTGTCTGCTTTGTATCGCGACGCTTATACATTTAGTATGAATCACAGAAATATATCGAGATAGAAGGAAAAGGCTCGGCAATTTGTAGCGAGACCGAGCCTGTAACATCTTGCGTAGGTACTTTGACGTCACGAATGTAATTTAGTGATGGGAAACATAAGCCGCGCGAAAGCAAAAGCATCGATTCACAGATCGATTAGGGAACCGATTCTTATGCACAGAGGAAATGATAATTATTTTCGACAGAGGAAATGAGAAAGGTCAGAATTTCAAATCGAAAAATATAAATGTAGGTAGGTACTGTAAGCTGGCAGGCGACTGCTGTATGTAGGTTGTCTATGGATTGATTTAAAATATTAAAAATAGAACAGCAGTCGAATGTCAACAGGAGAAACAAACTCTGTAGCTTTGCAGAAGACATTGATCAATATACAAGTACATTGAAAATAAGTATCTTTTAATAAATAACTTAAATAGCGTTAGGAAAGCTACACTCCCAGGATCACGATACGATCCCAACATTTATGGTGGATGGTGCGCAGACGGTAGAGCATGGTCTCCCGTACTGATCGTAAATAAGTGAGAAGTTTATATAAAAAAAAAGGATAAATGTTACATGAATAAAGGAGTAAGTACTAAACGTCGAGAAATTTATTGCTTTAATTAAAAGAAGAAAATGGAGAGCAACGGTACATTCGATGGAGAGTCGGATGTAAACGACTTCGTGTGCCAGTTTGAGACCATCGCTGCGATCAAGTCATGGTCGCAAGAACAGAAAAAGTTCGCCATTGCCGCATACCTATCAGGATCAGCGTTAGCCTGGTACAGGGCGAGATTTACGGGCTTCGCGTCGTATGAAGACGTGGTGCGAAAAATCGTAGAAGAGTTCGAAAGTAACATCGACTACGTACAACAATTTTATGCACACAGGCAAAGCTCGGCAGAGAATTTGATACAGTATTTTTATAGTTTAGAAGGTTTAGCAGAAAAGGCTAAAATATCTGAGGATGATAGATTCATTAAACATTATATTTCCTCAATACATTACAAGTATAGATTACTACTAGCCACGCGGTTATTTACGTCGAAAACAGATCTAAAGAAGACTATACGACAGATGGTAGACGTTTCAGAAAATGTGAAAGAAAAAATCAATTTACCAATTTTTAATTCAACAGAGTTTATTAGTAATAGGCCAGCAAACACAGGGTTGACAGCGCGTACACCACAGTCACGGTATGGTACACCGGAGACACCAGTCACTTGCGTTGACACGCGAGGGGGACAGCAAGGCGCGTCAAGGCCGTACGGCGGCTATAATTTGCGGCCACGCCATTGGTTCGGAGGAGCACAAGGCAGTGCGACGTCGTCGCATGTCCAACAGCAGCAGGAGCACCGGGGGGCGAGTGCGAATGCTTCGACATCGAACGTCCAGAGACGGCAAGGGAACCGCGGCGCATCGAATGTAAATGCGGTGTTTCAGGAGCCGAATCTTGAAGCACAACGAGCAGGGGATTATCAGGAGGTTCCTCAGATTAATACAATTTTTTCGCAGAAGTTCCCAGACATTTGTGATGTTTATACGAGCATGGACACGTTCGTACCGGCGGAGCTGAATGGCAAGTTGTGTAGAGCTTTAGTGGATACTGGAGCCAACGTTTCATTAATATCTGCTACGCTTGCGGAAAAATATGGCTTGAAATACATGCGTGCACTTGGCACACCTTTGCGTGCGGCAGGGGGGTCCAAGATTCATACTGTCGGCATGGTCAATACGTATTTATTGATGGATAGTTGTTATTATCCACTTAAACTAGTAGTAGTGCAGGAAAATTTAGATGATGTTATATTAGGGCAGGACTTTCTTAGTGCACATAATGCAGTGATTGATTTTTATAATCGCAATTTGATTTTGAAAGGAAAATTTCGTGTCAATTTCATGCGAAAGCGGAATGACACGACGTTTAATGCAATAAAAGAAGTTAATATGAATAAAAGTCTGTCGAAAGAGGTTGAGTGTAGGCAATTAGATTTTTTGACCACAGAACGACAAGTACGAGAAGGTAAAATGTCAGTAGGGTTCTGTGCTGTTAATTTTTCTGTTTCAGACGCGAATAGTAAGGCCAAGAAGGTTGAATCAGTCAAGGAAATACCGATTGTGGATGGAAAAGTAAAGCGTGAACGGAGTTCGAAGTCGGAAGGTCTTCGGAGGAAAGCGGGTCTGATGATGAAGGAGCGAAAGGCGCCTTCAGAAGGTGGAAGAACGAATGATGGATGGTTTGCGAGAAGGCGTAGGATCGCGAAGAAACCTAGCACCGATATGGTGAACGGTAATGTAAAACCGTATAATAATTTAATAAATGCTAATAAATATTTTGTTTCACAGCGAGGAACCCTAAACGAATTTAAAAACGTCCATTTGACAGAACGAATTGGTTGTATGGAGTCGAATGAATTCGATAGTGTGGTAGACACTTTTAAAAAAATTCGACCTAAACGTCGTGTCCGTAAATTTGAAAATAAAAAGAAATTGACACTTAGGTACGTCAGATGATGTCTAGTTGTCGAGAGTGGCTAAACAAAGCATGTTTTTATTGTTAATAGATTGATTGAATCTTATGAGGGAAATTTGGCTAGGGTGTATGTGTGTATATAGCTGGGATTAGGATAAGATTGTATAGGGTAGGAAGATAGTTAAGATATTAGTTAGTTTATCTCTTCTTTGTTTATTAATGTGCATAGGATTTTCCATTGTTAACATAGAATGTTCGCTCATTGACATAGTTAATGGTTAGGATAATAGAAGGGGTTATAAAAATAAAAGATTATAGATAAAAATGGAAAATTATAGATGAATCATTGTTCATTTGTGTAGCCTTATGTTTTTATGTTACATGGTCGTCGGAGACATCAGGTGGCAGTTGCAGCCAGCAGCGAAGTAAAAGTTGATGAAGAGGTTCCAGGGTGCAGCATGGTGATGAAGCCTGCTGATCACCTGAGATGGCCTCATGCAGCAATGTGTCTGATGTCATGGACATCAGGAAAAGAAAAGAAATGGAATAAAAAAGAATCAGGAGTATAATTTGATTACTTATTTAGATGCTGCAAGGGTCCGGAGCTTCGCTTCATCAAATTTAATTGATTATTTTTCTTAAGTTTAGCTTAGAACGGGAATGAAGGAGTTGGAGAATCTTTTTTCTGGCTTATGCATTTTGTATAATATAAAATATATTGATTTTCATCAGTGGTGAAGGACTTTATGAGCATAGGAACTCAAAGTGACTTCGCTGGTGGTTGAAGAATAATATATTAATGTTATGAAAATGGATAATTAAATAAATTGCCATTTGTGTTGGTAAAAATGTGATTTGTGTGGTGTGTTCAATAAATTTTTCTGACTAGATGATGACCACAAGACTTGTCTCCGAGGGGCCAGCTAAGCAGTGAAGAAATGCACTGATGACCATTGGTGCAGTGGCTGCCGGGCGCTAATGAGAAGCCCCGACATGTAGATGCCACAAGTATCGCTGCTGGGCGCTGATGTGAAGCCCCAATGCAACCGATGGACATCAGGGCGATCTCGCGAAGAATGAAGAAATTAGTTATAAATTTCTTTTCCAGAGGTTAATAAAGATATGTATGTGAGCAGCAAGACGGTACTTAATGACATTGCTGGTTACATGCTGATAATAAGGTATAGTCATGGTGCTGTAGCCACCGGTATGACTTATATACATACTGTTGGCTACAAAGGCAAAATTGCCGCCACCTGATAGGTGGTTACACCACTCCATAAGCGAGGTTGGTGGTGACCATCTTCGGGGGGGGGTGATGACGTCTCACTCACGAGTACGATGCTGATTTTTCATGTGCCACAGACGCATTTAAATACTATTGATAGCAGCATCAGCACAAGTCGTGTGTGGGAGTGCTGCCACTTATCTGGGTTTATGTGCACTATACATGCCATAGGCAGATAAATTTTAATTGCACAAGCACAAAACACAGATAAGAACTATTTAAGCATCGCAAATTAGAATGCCAAACGATTGATACTTGCTATGGAAAGTATTTTTCGCACGGTTTTCTACTTTCCGATCTGCAGCCTTATCATGTGACAAGGATGTGGCCACACTAGGAAAAAAAATAAGGGAGTAACCCCACTAAGGCTCATTCCCTTGGCACAGATAAGAGGGTGCAGGTCAGCCTTAATAGGTTATAGCACAGATTGTAAAATATTCCGTGCATAGGTAGGATAGAACCGACCTCAATAGGAGGGAGGGATGATGTAAGCTGGCAGGCGACTGCTGTATGTAGGTTGTCTATGGATTGATTTAAAATATTAAAAATAGAACAGCAGTCGAATGTCAACAGGAGAAACAAACTCTGTAGCTTTGCAGAAGACATTGATCAATATACAAGTACATTGAAAATAAGTATCTTTTAATAAATAACTTAAATAGCGTTAGGAAAGCTACACTCCCAGGATCACGATACGATCCCAACAGTACCTACCTAACCAATAAATTGCTTTACATTTGTCAGTACCTACTATAGCCGCTGCAGTTATTCATCATCATCATCATCATTTCAGCCGTAGGACGTCCACTGCTGGACATAGACCTCCCTCATTGACGCCCAATCATTACGGTTGAAAGCGACTTGCATCCACCCTGAACCTGCGGCCTTCACCAAATCGTCCGTCCATCTCGTTGGTGGACGTCCCACGCTGTGCTAGCCAGTCTGTGGTCTCCATTCGAGAACTTTTGGGCTCTAACGACCATATGTTCTGCATGCTATATGGCCTGCCCATTGCCATTTCAACGAGCTAATCCGTTTGGCTACGTCAGTGACCCCGGTTCTTCTACGGATCTCCTCGCTTCTAATTCGATCTCGTAGAGAAACTCTGAGCACAGTCCTCTCCATAGCTCGTTATTACCTACCTACCTATAATCGTGTAAGTACTACACACACACACACACACACAAACACACGCACATTTTTTAAAATAATATTTATCCTTATGTAAATGTGTACCTTTTCATCATATGACATCATCACTACATCAATAGTCGGATAAGCTGTACTGATTACTCGTCGGTACTTTGATGGGCCAGTAAAGGTGTCTTCGTGGAAATGTATAGAACAATTCTTGCTGTTTTTTGTAGGAAACCATTTTTTACGACCAGTTGTTTTCAATCCATTTATTTTTAATATGAGGATCATTAGGAAAACTAAAATAAAATTGCAATATAGAAGTAACCATAACCTGTTTGTTAATAATATTTGCTTTGCACTACGTACATTATATAGCTACATAATAATATAAAAACGTAATTATCATTTCCTCTGCTTTCAAAATCGATTTTAATCGAGTAAGAACAGCGATAGTGTACTTGTACATCACTATTCTTACTTTTGACAGAAAAAATGATAAATTGACCTTGGACGTGACTCGATAGTTTGAATAGCTTATTTTTACATTGCTGGTTTTGAACGCACGCCATGTCTGGCTCGTCAAATTAAAGCCGCAATGGAAAGCTAGCGTGGACACACTATCGCCCGCTACTGTTCTGATGAAAATAATAAAATAAATCGTTTTTTAATTAATAACAGATATTTTAGGACAAATAGTATTTACCAATGAAAGGAAATACCTCGACTATCAGCTCCAACTTTATCTGTAGTATTTGAACAGTTAATTACTGAACAACGAGTCATTTTATTTTTAAAACCTGACGTCGCACGCAGATCGCGGTCGGGAGCAGACTGAAGTTCGCGGCGAGCATTGGGGCTTATAAACTCCATTTGGCCAGTCGGCGTACGTAAACTCTTTCCTTCTATCTCGATATATTTCTGTGGTATGAATTGTTTCTAGGGGCGCCGCGACTGAGACGCGCCCACGTCCCACGTCTCTTCTGTGTGGCTTGCGCTTAACACAACTAAATTTTTGAAGTAAAACTTCTTTAGCCACGGTTGCTTGGGAGTAAGTAAGCTGGTGAATGCGTTACGGAAATAAGGCGAACGCGGGGTAAGGTGTGGGGGTGGGGGGTGAGAGGTTAGGGGTAATACATCATATTAGATGGAGCTGAAGAAGTTTTACTTCAGTCGTGTGGTCTAAAGCACACTCGGTTTTTTTAACAAAGTCGAAGTCTCATAGTGAAAATAAACGGATCACTCATGTCTTCAAACGAGTTTAACTCGAGGTTAAGACGTGAGTGATCCGTTTATTTTCACTATGAGTGAGTCTCACGGTATTTTCATGTTTAAAATAGTCGAAGTCTGTTAGAAATTTCACTACCTATAATGTGAGCGCTTGTACAGAAAGCTATATTAAATTTTGTGTTTTCAGACGCGCGATTGAACAAGTGCGTTTAATCGCAATGCCTTTTTCCCTACTCTTCTTATGTTGGTTCTGGCCCTGTAGTTACTACGAAATTCTATTTTCGAACTTCATATCGTACCGTATGTAGCATATTAGGTGTGAAAAGGCTAGATAGAATCCGGAACACCACGCTGCGCTCAAAACCACGCATAACCGACGTTGGGGAAAAGACTGCTAAGCTAAAATGGGATTGGACCGGACATGTCTGTCGCATGCACCCACAGTTGTGGAGGTCAAGAGGGGAGGCCTTTGCCCAGCAGTGGGACACTATAACAGGCTAATAAAAAATATCGTACCGTTCCGTTCACGCATATCGTATTAAACAGTAGTGAGAAAGAGATGGCATGCCACAAACTTGGAATTTCGCAGTAGCCCCCTTGTCGTTAAAACCAAAGCAGATCTCGACATCGGCCGCCGTATTACGTGTCCGAAGTCCGAAATCAGGTTCCTAAAATAAACGAGATAAATCAAATATCATCCTCGTATGCCAATCCTTGCGAAACTGAACAAAGCTAATATGTCTTCACTTCGCAGTTCGCAGTTTTAGTGAGAACCACAGATACAACAACTGGTAGAATTGAATGACACGCGAGCCAAAAGAGCGCGGTGTCAATATGGCTAAAAAGCAAGGATGATATAAATAGACTGGATTGGCAGTCGCCATAGTAAGGATCGGCCGCGGTTTTTGTAGTTCGATTATTAAATCTAGATGGCGCTGAAATATAGCCAGCGCAATGCAATATTTTAAAAAAATAATACATCTAATACCTTTAAACGAGCAATTCTTGTATATATGTATATATATATATAATCAGGATCTCGGAAACGGCTCCAACGATTTCGATGAAATTTGGTATGTGGGGGTTTTCGGGGATGAAAAACGGATCTAGCTATGTTTCATTTTCAGAAAATCGCTTTTACTCGTGTTTTCCGGCTATTTTTGTTTGCATTAGAATATAAAGCTAAATTTCGCCGACTTCGAGCAGATCATAATGGCATATTAGAAATCGGGTGGTCGCGGATCCAGCCGACCTCGGTTCGATTCCACGTTTTTTTTCAATATTTTTAGTTTTTTTTTTAAGTTTATTTTTCATGAGAAAACGTCAAGTTTCTTCTTTTGTGAGAAAAAGTTACTTTTTTGTTAGAAAAAGTATTATAGGGAACGTGCAGTAACTATAGGCGGCAGCACTAATGCGACAGAAGAGACACTATGCGGACAGTAAAACAAACTTATCAAGGTCATTCAAATTGATGGCACCCTTATGGCACCAGTTGGCAGCACCGTCGGAAAAGCCAGTTGTCTGTAAAGTCGGTTTACGGACGATAGTTTGACGTGACTCACCCCCCCCCCCCCACCCCCTCCGGTGTTTTTGTCAAATATCTTGAAAACGGTGCATCCTACGGCAAAATCAATGAAATTTTCATCCCCCCTTTAATTCCCCCGCGCTCCCTCCCCCGCATCCCCTCCCCCCTCTCACCCCCCCCCCCCCACCCCACCCCTCCGGTGTTTTGATCTCGGAAACGGTTCCAACGATTTCGATGAAATTTGGTATTTGGGGGTTTTCGGGGATGAAAAATTGATCTAGCTTGGTCTTATCTCTGGGAAAACGCTTGGTACCGAGTTTCTGCCCGAGCAGAGCTCGGTCGCCCAGGTACTTTGTAGTAATATGAAACATCTGTAGTCTTATTGTTTTGCCTTCAAAGCCTCTGGCTATATTTCAGCGCCATCTAGATTTAATGATCGAACTACAAATACCGCGGCCGATCCGTACTAAGGCGACTGCCAATCCAATCTATATCATCCTTGCTAAAAAGCCAGGTATATATTTTTTAGTCTGTGCTGAAGTTAATTTTTCAAGGGCGATTGATGAGATTATGGTATAAGAAAGATACCTGCCTACCTTTATTCGGCCCAAAAAATCGCGGTAAACTTGTGGGTTCGAGCCTGGACCTTTGAGTTTTTCGTAATTTGTGTGAGTACTATGAAAACATAAAAACTGCGCATTACTACGACCGAACAACTTAGTGGTTAGAGAACCTGACTACAAAGTTTGAGGTTTGGTCCCCGCTCTTGGCAGATGTTATGTATGAAAAAAAAATACGAATGTTTGTTCTCGATTCTCTAATGTTTAATGTGCATTTTAGTATGTATGTATCAATATTTAAGTATTTTTATCCATTATCTAGTACCCGTGAAACGAGCTTTGCTTACTTTGGGACTAGGTCAATTACTTAGATTATTTATGCACTAGATAGAGCTTCGGCGGCATGAAAACGTCCCGAAAAAATATAAGCCAACTGTTGGCTTATATGTCATTTGCGTCATTTGCAGGGCCAATTCAATTGCCAATAGTAATATGCTAAAATCCCCAAACGCATTGTCGAAATTCCCCACGTGTGGGGAATGAAAAATTATGTGGGCCGAGTGACTTAGTTTAGAGCTGTTGCGAATAATGAATTGTAGGAAATTAATCAAGACTAGCAGAAATTTGATGTCAAATGTCGCGTATTTGTGTTCATACTTAAAATCCCCTCATTTTCCCCGAATTGAAGCTCTCCCCACACATTCCCCAATAAGCTTCACTTTCCCCACATTTTGGGGAATGTTTAATTAACTGGTATCATTAAGCACGCACACAGTGACAACCGGAATGACGTAACGTGATCGTAATATGAAGCTGTCAAATGGATTTGTGGACGTTTTGTATCGCAATGTTTGCTACTGACGCTCCATCTAGTGCATAAATAATCTAAGGTCAATTAATAATAATAGTAATGTTTTTGGAAAATAAATTATTATTATAAATTATTATTATTAATAAATAATAGGTATTAATTGCAGTCAAATGTCCTGTTATATTTATTATTATATATTATTATATTTACAATAGCAGGAGAAGCGAAAATGTGGCGACTTCGATTCTGGATGGATAAACAAATGATAATATTTCTGTTCTTTCTCGTATTACTAGTTCTGTGGCTCCAATGCTTCACAAAATACAAAAACAACTCTAAGTCCAAACTAGTAAAGTTTGTTTTCGAACGTTTGACATACCGTCTATGATGCCAATATGCCGATCATCGGGCGATTTATTAGGCGATTACCGAAAACCTGACCACATTTCTCTGTCACCGTCTCTTTCACTCTGTTGCGTTTCGCTGTCGTGTGAGAGGGACGGGGTATGAGCGAACACGTTGGTCACAACAATGTGACGCGAGGTGTTGCTTTCTTTGGCCGTAAGTAGGTTGCTTTGGTTATGTCAGGTGCAAGCGTGATTGGAGCTGTTAGAGGTGTGACCGCGGTCATTTGGGTGTGACTATGGAGTTAAGTTTAATTGAAAAATATTTCAAGATTTTTGTTCATATATAGAGCTTCGATAGTAATGTAATATTTAATAAAGTAACGCCTACAAAAAAAAAAACAGTTTAAAAATAAATATTTAGGTTTGTTTATTTTGAAAATGTAGAGTGCCTGCATATTTGCAGGCGGAGAGATAGACCTGCTAGCCTAGCAGGTCTATCTCTCCGCCTGCAAATCGCTAGACCGTCGCCCAAGAAATATAAATTTATGAAAAAAATCCTGACTAACTTATCTATTTCCAGCCCTTGGTACTAGAAAGCTGAATTCCTGCATGAAAGCTCCTGTTAGGATGCGAAATTTATACGGAACAGGGAGTTTTATAACGGAGAAGCCGCAAATGCAAGCCACTTTCATAAAAACACAAATCTCATAATCATTTGTTGGATGTAAAAAAGAAATTGTTGAATAAAAAATCCTCCACACCGGCACTTCTTTTCTAGATTGATATTTATGTATAGTCCACCAAATAATTCCTTTACCATCCTAAAGTTCATAAAGGTGGCTTAAAATATCAAAGGGTATTTTTACTAGTAACTCCATGTGACAATTCAGCCTTATTGTTTTTATTCTGATGTAAAAACTGTCATAGAAAATGATAAAGCACTTACTTGGTTGGTCGACTGTAGTTTCCACAAAGTTTTGCACTCGTTAAACTAACTTACTAAATTGATGTGTAAATTTATAAACCTGTGTAGTATATTTTATCGACGAGGTGTGATATTTACCAAGCAATACTCGATGTTTGCTGTGTAATCACTTAAATAATTAACTATTTAAGTGACCGGTGTTACTAAAAACACACATTAACAATCTCCTTAACGGTATTTATGAACACGCAGAACGCGCTTAAAAATTAACTGGAAAAAATATCTTTGTCCTCGGCGACCACGACGTATTTTTTTAAGTTTATTTAAGAAGAAAATTTGCTAGAACTTAACTACCTAAGCTGATTTACTATACAGTTTAATAAAGCTATTTTCGTATAATTTAATTTCTATTAAAGTAATTGGAACAATCTGCCTGAGGCTAAATGTGCAATGGCACATTTTTTTCTTTTAAATGCACCTAAAGCAGCGCAGCGTCTATAACTTCTCGTGATGCTCCTATTTATCATTAGAATTCCGGTCGCCCATCATGGTTATATCCTTAAACGTCGACCATAATTATAGCTTAATTCTAAACACACGAAATCATTGACTAGATCTACTTTCTCTCATAACCTTTCTACATTTAAATTGAATGGACGATGTTCCTTTACCGTCACCATAATAGTATAAACAAAACAACGTAATTCAATCATTTTAATAGCGCAATACATTTCCTCTCATTTGATTATGCGTGTGTTGCGCGATAGCACACTTCGGACCGGCCAGCTGACTGCCAGTGTCGCACAAGCCGTCGCCTCGAATGTGCGTTCCTGAACGCAGCCGAAACGTCAACAAAAAGCGCGGGAAATCGCGATGAACGATCAATTAAAAAAAAACTGTGCTGTGTTTTTAAATTAAAACGGTGTAGCTTATAGTATTTTTACAATATCTAGTTGTTTTTAGTGTAAAGTGCGTGTGAATTAGAGGGTATGTGTATTTTTTTGTAGTTTTTAGACTTGAAGATCGTGTATAAATTTATTCACGCGTAGGTAGGTAGACACATTAGTAATTTTCGGTAAGATGAAAGTTGAAATTAATTATCAAAGTTATGGCTATATCAATATCAAATTCGGCTGTGGTTGATTGGATTTGATGAAAAATTCGTAGCGTCAATTATTTTATACGGTGGCAGATTATAAATTATAATTTATAACAGATCTCTGAGCTCGGAAGGCAATTAAAATCAAAATAATCTAATAACTTTTTGGCGCATTTGATAAAGATTATAAAGATCAGGGTAACTTATGTCCAGTAATAGACTCTTCCAACTGACATTAATTAATTTATTGATCATAAGTTACAAATTGTACTTTATCAGCAAGATCAAAACCGGCCGGCCAATTAGATAGGTACTTAATCTAAACTGCCGATTAGATAGGTACTTAATCTATGTGTAAACTAACTGAAACTTTTACTTTGATCACTCAACAAAGCAAAGTAATCGTTTCAGTTCATTAATATGGACCTCGGCATAGTAACGCCTGATTCAATTAATTAATTTTAAAAATCCCGTACGATCCGAAACCCAGTGACAGTACTCATGAAACTGAACAACTTTCCCCGAGGAAAATGGGTCGGAATATGAAATAAAAATTTGGTCTCTTCATACTAACTCTGTCAGCTGATCGGATGTTTTGTATGGACAGACCAATTTTGTTTGTATTTCGACCCCTGTTCCTTGGGGAAAGTTGTTCAGTTTCATGAGTACTGTGTTTTTAAATCGTACGGGATTTTTGAAACATCCTGTATGTGTGCTTAAACTACATTTTTAAGCTACCACAAATGAAGGCACATCTAAGTCTTCAAAGCTATTGAGCTTTCAGGCATGCCTGAAGGTCAAAATCTTCAGGCATCCGTCCGTCTCACTTGCCTCTGTCATCAACAGCCCCGCTACTCGCGAACAGGGTTACCTATCATATTCTCGAAAAGCTCATTTCCGAATATTAAAATTCCGAAAACGAAACTCCTTTTTTTCATTTTCCAAATTATTGTTTGTCCGAAATTTTATTTAAGTACCATATTTTCTTTTGCCGAATGCTTTAAAATCCATTTTTTTATTTGACAAATGATTCAAAATCCAACTGCATGAAATTCCGTAGGATCATTTGCCAAATATATATTTATTCCGCAAAATCATTATCCCGCAAAGGTCAGGGGTACAAAAGGCGACCATACAATTATGTGTGAAGCGTAATATTCATTGTTGTTTAATGTTTCCCAAATATTTTATTGAATTTGCTATATGGGTAAGGGGATTTGTAGGTGGTTATAAAAAAAATAACTGACACCAAAGGCGCTCCGCTACGCTCCCGCATTAGCCTTTGAACCTAATCTATCCGAGTCGCTTCCGCTCCGTACCGTCTTGCTCGCTCGCTTCGCTCGCTCGCTGAAAATTAGCCAATGTTGTCTTAATCTAATGTTAGGTAAGGTAGGTAATAAAAACATACTTTCGGCTTTTCGTAACATTTAGATTATGAAAAGATGGCAAAATGATTAAGTTGGCAAATAGAAAAAATGGATAATTGTTTTTCGGGATTTTAAAGTTGGCAAATAACACTGTGATTAAATGAATCTGTGGAATTGTGAAGTTGTGGAAAAACAAAACATATGGATTTTAAAAAGTCGGTGATAAGTTTTCGGATAAATGAAATTCGAGTAAAGAAGTTTCTAAACATCGATAGGTTACCCGCGAACAGACATGACGATGGTACAAATTTGCCGTTCGTTCAACTGTAACAAACCGTAGACGTAACTCATAACCATGAGTCTTAGCCCTCCGACGCGTGCTTCGTTTGATACGCTATTGTATGTTGCTGCATCGGGTGCTGTTAAAATACGACACCATATTTGTCGATCCGGAATGAATGACAATAATTTACGGTCAGACCACGACTTCAATTCATTATCAGGTCGTACAGTCACAAACTTTAATTTGAGACCCACATAAGGTTGACAGTCCTGTCATATTGTATAGGAATTCAAAGGATATTTTTTCTAAATGGGTCCCAAATTTATTTAATAATTTTAAACGAGCAATTGTTATATATTCAAGAATTAATACCTGGGCGACCGAGCTCCGCTCGGGCTGAAACTCGGTACCATGCGTTTTCCCAGAGATAAGACCAAGCTAGATCAATTTTTCATGCCCGAAAACCCCCACATACCAAATTTCATCGAAATCGTTGTTATATATGTATAAATAAAAAATAAAAAAATAAATAAATATCACGGGACAATTCACACCAATTGACCTAGTCCCAAAGTAAGCTTAGCAAAGCTTGTGTTATGGGTACTAGGCAACGGATAAACATACTTATATAGATAGATACATACTTAAATACATATTAAACACCCAAGACCCGAGAACAAACATTCGTATTTTTCATACAAATATCTGCCCCGACACGGGAATCGAACCCGGGACCTCAAGCTTCATAGTCAGGGTCTCTAACCACTAGGCCATCTGGTCGTCTTAAAATAATCAAGAATATATAATCAGAATCTCGGAAACGGCTCCAACGATTTCGATGAAATTTGGTATGTGGGGGTTTTCGGGGATGAAAACTTGATCTAGCTTGGTCTTATCTCTGGGAAAATGTTTGGTACCGAGTTTCTGCTGGTCGCCCAGGTCTTAATTAATTAATTTTGGACCCATTTCGAAAAAATATCCTTTGAATTCCTGTACAATATGACAGGACTGTCAGCCTTATCCCAAATAAATGGTCCCAATCCCAAATTAAAGCTTGTGACTGTACGACCTGATAATGAATAGAAGTCGTGGTCGCCTAGTGGTTTGACCTATGGCCTGTCAAGCAGAGGGTCGTGGGTTCAAGCTTGGGCTCTTACCTCTGAATTATTCGGAATTTATGTGCGAAATTAAATAAAAATAAATAAATATTAGGGGACAATCTTACACAAATCGACCTAGTCCCAAACTAAGCAAAGCTTGTACTATGGGTACTAGACGACGATAAACATACTTATATAGATAAATAAATACTTAAATACATAGAAAACATCCATAACTCAGGAACAAATATTCGTGCTCATCACACAAATAAATGCCCTTACCGGGATTCGAACCCAGGACCTCTTGCTTCGAGGCAGGGTCACTACCAACTAGGCTAAAGCGGTCGTTAAAAATTACATTTGAATTTTACTTTGAGCTTTACGGTGAAAGAAAAAAATCGTGAGGAAAATTCAATGGTGTGTGTGAAGTTCCCTATCTAAACTGGGCCCGCGTGAGAACTACGGCACAAGCCCTCTCATTCTGAAAGGAAGACTGGAAGCTGTGTTATTTTTGAAATGGTTTGATATCACGAATAAATGTTTTAAATTCTTTCTTTTTTTCTTTCTTTGTCTGCAGTGGGACAAGGCTGGGATGATGATGATGATGATTTGATCAAATTTGTTTGTTATTTGTTAAGTATGTTGTTGGTTTAGCTCTTTAGCATTTCAAGCTAACTTTAAACCCTACTATTTATAGCAAACATGTCAGTAAGATTTCAACAGCGGTAGCAAAATGGTGCATCAATCATCGGCGCAATGACAGCCTCTTAAGGGGTCCCTAGACGGTGGAAATTGCTTGACTAGCACGTTTGTTTAAGCCTGATGAAACGCAAAGAATGACTTGTATGTTTAATATTTTATGTATTTAAGTATGTATCTATACCTCGTCACTTTTCGACTCTATTTCAACGAGCTAAGGTCGAAAAGTGACGAACCTTTTCATTCCGCTACTATTCTTCGACGCATATACCTACTTTGAACATCTTTCAATTCATTATCAGAGAGGTGTTCAGTCAAACTTGCCTTCTTCTTTTTCAACCTTTTTGTCAAAGTCAATTCTTTATTCAATTTAGGCATCAATAAATTATTGATGCTCCTATGAACGTCGAAGAATCTACCACCGGTTCCGAAAAACTCTGTTGAGAAGAAACCGGAACTCAACAAGGTATATTTTTGTGTACTAAAACAATCTAATTTTTTTATCCTTTTTAATTTTTTTATTTTGTTCATTTCCTAACGCTGTAATTTTCTTCTACGCCATCCACACTTAAAATTTAACAAACATTTTCTGAAAAAAAAAATAACCATTTGCTTATTTGCTGGAATACGTCATTATAATAATGTCTAACGAGTATCATCAGGAACAGTAATTCAGTCGATGTACAAAATCAACATGCAAAATATTATGATCATCATTACCTCACATTCAAATTGCTGAGCAGCTGATTTCATTAGTCAATTTGTTATCATTATTTTCTATTAAAATTAATAATTTAAAAAGTCCTTAACTCTATAGAAACAATGATCATGTAGCCACTCTGACAGCTTTGTTTTAAATATCTATCATGCAACATTTTTAACTCGTCAGGAAAGTTATTAATTAATATACAGAACAATACACATGTTATAGGCATTCCCCTTATAGAAGTTATTGGTTGAATAATACAGCAGATTATTATAGCATGCACGTAGCTCTTACCCCTTCCAAACCTTCTGCCACGTGTTTTTAAGTATTCTGGATAGCTCTTAGTAAATAGGCACGCTTTTAAAATGTATTATAGGCCAAGTTCAGAACTTTAAACTTTTTAAAGCTTTCTATAAGTACAGCTACCATCAAACCGAGCACCACCTATTGCATTTTTTAATGATATTTGATCAACTATTACTATTACCTTTCGTATTTTTGCATACATAGTAAGTATGTACCTACAAGTAAAACATCCGAGGTTTTTAATAACTATCTACGTTTACAACAATTTTTTTTCAAGCGCATCGCTGTATTCGGACATAATTTTCCGTGTTTATATGACTCAATGATTCCGGTAGATAACAATCATAATATACAACGTTCAATTTCTTTTGTAGTTCTCGGGTTTTTACGAAAGATACACATCGCACGGTAATTAAGTAGGAATTCGGGTTTTGCATCCGTGTATTTGCTTAAATATGTGCAAAATATAATAAAAATATGCTAATTCATGAATAACAACGTTTTGCGGTGGAATGAACTGTTTATATGCACGTAGACGTTTTTATGGGTCTTATACTTTTCCGGCCTAAAAATAAGTTAATTAGGGTTACAGTAACACACAAAAAAAACACAAAAAAACACATCGGTCTTTGGAAAAAGACTGCAAATGTCCGACATTTGCAGAGTCATTTTTCAAAGACCGTGTGCTATCCTTGATTCTGTGAAATGGGTGATTGTCGAACTCTGTTACTTTTTAGGGTTCCGTATCCATGGGTTCCAATGCCCTATTACTGAGACTTCACAGTCTGTCTGTCTTAAATGTTACTTAAAATTTTTCCTTTTTAGTTATCTTTTTATATAGTAAAAAGCTTGTTATAAAAAAATCTGGACTCCGGACTGTAAAATTCCTTGCAGTGCACAAGCGCTCTATGACTGTCACAGAAAGAGATGGTCAAAGCGATGGCAAGCGCCCGCGCGTCAGATAATACGGCCTCTGGGGTATCCCTATATCAAGATAGTTAACGAGGTAACGAGGCACGATCGGCTGCGCGTGCGACCCTCTGATCTTTCACATTTCCTGCCAGGTGCACGGCGATTGCAGTTGGCACCTTGTTTCGTAATGAGGGTACTTACGGCGTATACTTCTCACTAATATTATATACGCGAGTTTGTATGGATGAATGTTTGGATGTTGGACGGATGCTAATGATATTTGGTTAACAGATAGTTTATACCTGGATTAACATATAAGAAAGAAAGAAAGAAAAAAGAAAACATTTATTCGTGACTAGCTTTTTCCCGCGACTCCGTCCGCGTGGAGTTAGTAATTTGGGCAGCTTTTTTTTTATCCAATTTGCTTTTTCAACAATTATGGCTCTCCTTAGTTCCTCGATATAAAAAAATTACCCCCCGCACCCCCCCCCCCCCGCACCCCCATCCCCTCAAACCCCACCCCCACCGCACACCCGCGTTCACATTCACCACCTTACTCCCAGCGTGATTATATGTAGCCTATAGCCTTCCTCGATAAATGGGCTATCTAACACTGAAAGTATCGTATCTTTCTTATTTGTCAACCGATTCAAATGAAACAAACACACAATGTTAATCCAAGAAAATACCAACATATCAGTGAAAACCGCATCCTTCTAGATTAAGCTGTTTCTGAGATTAGCGCGCACAAACGCACAGACAAACAGATAAACAGACAAACAGACAATAATTCTAAAAATCATTGTTTTTGGTTCTATTGCGCTAATAAATAGCCCTAGTGACAGTTTTTCTCTAATATCTTCAATGTACAGACACCGACTTGTTATAGATTTATTATATGTATATAGAAGATATCAAACCATTTCAAAAATAACACGAATAAAAATATACAAAGAGCCGATCTTGCGAAAGGCGCTGATCTTCCTTTGGGACCATCACGTCATCCATCCTTTGAAAAAACAACAAACATAAAGTGAATCATCATCATTTCAGCCGAAAGACGTCAACTGCTGAATATAGGCCTCGCCCAAGGCTTGCCAAACAAATCGGTCCCGTGCCATTAGCATCCAACGCGTTCCCGCAACCTTAACCAGGTCATCGCGCCATATTGTTGGAGCACAAAACAGATAGGTACAGAAGTCAATCAAGTGTATGTACTTCACTTTTCATACCTACGCTCGGCGGTCGCTCTAGGGTTGTCAATTATGGCATATGCACATAAAACTAACGTGGTAGTGGCACTCGCTCGTATCTAGTTGTTTGATTTATTGTTGATAATTAAACGGGAAGAATGGAAATATAAATGAACTAAAACAATTACTTTGCTCACCCGCGACCTTACAATAGTTACGTTTATGCAAGAAATGTGTGTTCATGCAGTTCCTCCACCTCCACACTGTACGAACACACACAAATCACATAAACACAACTATCACCACCACCAAGCTACACTGACGCGTTTCGAACTCAACCAGAGCTGATGAGCTGATGAGCTCTGGTTGAGTTCGAAACGCGTCAGTGTAGCTTGGTGGTGGTGATAGTTGTGTTTATGTGATTTGTGTGTGTTCGTACAGTGTGGAGGTGGAGGAACTGCATGAACACACATTTCTTGCATAAACGTAACTATTGTAAGGTCGCGGGTGAGCAAAGTAATTGTTTTAGTTCATTAATATGGACCTCCGCAAAGTAACGCCTGATTCAATAAATTATAAAAGGAAATATAAAATAATAATAAGTAAAATATTTTTATTTTAATGTCATTGTTACATATTATATTACAAACTAGCTTTTGCCCGCGGCTTCGCTCGCGTGTACCAAGAGTATTCCAAAGAACCAAGATATCAAGCAAGCAAGCATACAGGCAAGCAAGCAAGCATGCAAGCATGCAAGCAAGATGCAATCAAGCATGCATGCACGCAATAAGCAAGCGTGCAAGAAAGCGTGCAAGTAAGCATGCAAGCAAGCGTGCAAGCAAGCCCGACTACAGGTAGATACGGTCCTTTACAGTATTTCTTTATATTTATACAATGTTTTTCGCTAATTCGGAAGCGGGCACAAAAATAACCAGGCTTGTTAATAATATAAAACCTATTATTACTATCCCCTGTCCTGCATAAGGTATAATTCAATGTTTTCTTACCTTCTACGGAAACTTGAGTAACTGGAAGCGATGTGTACCTATTTAGCATTGATATTATACATATTATAGTATATAGTATTTTGTTAAAGAGTTGTGTGATCTAACCGTTAAAAAGTTATACATTCCATCATCAGCTCATCTGAATAACCAGAAAGAATACAACTAAAGGTCTATACGTGCATATGATATTTAAAGAAACTTTCTATAACTCCTAACCGTTAAGAAGTTTAACCTTCCATCATCAGCTCACCTGGACAGCCTGAAATAATACAACTATCGGACTATACGTACCTGTAATATTTGAAAAAATATCCTCAACTCCTAACCGTTAAAGAGTTTTACCTTCCATCATCAGCTCATCAACATGAGATGATGTCTACCAGACGCAAACACTTAAATAGCTTGAGAAAATATATAAAAAACGTAATGCGTGCCTACAAAATTTGAGGGTTGCCCTCGATTTCCCTGAGATCCCGTCATCAGATCCTGATTTGGTGACAATGGGACCATCTCAGGAGTACCTATATTATATTCTTACGAATAAAAAAATAATTTTCATAATCGGTCCACAATTGACCGAGAAATCGGTGAACATACCTACATAAAAAATACATAAAGTGGAATGCATAACCTCATCCTTTTTTTGAAGTCGGTTAAAGAGCCCTTTGCGGCCTACTCACAGTATAAAATTATGAATTTTGAAATTTTAGCTTTCTACAACCAGTAAAACGCAAGATCCCGTTTTTTCCCGTTCCCGTAAGAATTTCGGGAAAATACTTTCTTAATGCTCCCCTACACTCCCCAAGGAACCCACTTGCCAAATTTCAGCTTTCTATGACCAGTAAAACGAAAAATCCCGTTTTTCCCGTTCCCGTGGGGATTTTGTAAAGTCCTCTCTCAATGCTCCTCTACACTCCCCAAACAACCTACATGCCCAATTTCAGCTTTCTCCGAACAGTAAAATGAAAAATCCCGTTTCTTCCCGTTCCCGTAGGAATTTTGGAAAGTCCTCTCTCAATGCTCCTCTATACTCTCCAAACAACCTACCTGCCGAATTTCAGCTTTCTACGGCCAGTAAAACGAAAAATCCCGTTTTTCCCGTTCCCATGGGAATTTTGGAAAGTCCTATCTTAATCCTCCTTTACCACTCCCCAAGCAACCTACATGCCGAATTTCAGCTTTCTACGACCAGTAAAATGAAAAATCTCGTTTTTTCCCGTTCCCGTGGGAATTTCTGAAAATCCTTAAAACTGTTTTTTACTATTATAGTTACCTACTTCAATGCTAAATTTGAAGAGTAGTAATTATTGTTCATAGGATCCCGTTGAACTGAATATATAAATCCCGTTTTTTCCTTATCCCGTGGGAATTTTGAAAAATCCTGAAATATATGTTTTAACTAATGTAATACCTACTTGTGTATCAAATTTGAAGAGTCTAGTTATTATAGTTACTGAGATAGGGTCACTCTGAATCGAATATAATAAATCCCGTTTTTTCCCTTTCCCGTGGAAATTCCCAAAAATCCTTCCTTAGTGGATGCCTACATTGTATAAGGTATCTATGTGCAAAATTTCAAGTCTCTAGGGCCAGTGGTTTGGGTTGTGCGTTGATATATCAACAGTCATTTAGTTTATTTAGACATTTCAACCCCATCGCACACCATCCACCCGCCACGTCGGATTTTAAAACCGTTGTTGTTTTCATAACCAGCGACCCGATAAACCATAGAAACAACACCCATGTTGATTTTCGGACTTTGTTACCCCTTTCCCCCCTTTTAGGGGTTGAATTCTCAAAAAAAACTGAAACATGTGTTTACTCATTTATCATTAGGAGTACTTCTGTGAAGTTTCGAAGAAAATAGTCGAACTAATCTTGTTTTCCCATACAAACTTTGGACCCCCGTTTCACCCCCTTAGGGAGTGAATTTTGAAAAATCCTTTCTTAGTGCACCCCTAGACCTTGTAAGGAACCTACGTGCCAAATTTGGAATCTCTAGGCCCAGCGGTTTGGGCTGTGCGTTGATATGTCAGTCAGTCAGTCAGTCAGTCAGTTTCTTCTTTTATATATTAAGATTTGACACGGAAAACCGTTTAGGGTTGAATTTAAACAACCTTCCACTAAAATAACTGTTTAGTAATAACTTTTTTTGTTGCTCCTTTATTGCACTCAAAAAGTTCACGGATGCGCGTCTCAAGCGGATGGCAATCGCGCTCGAACTGGTCCCAACTGTTCCGAGATATCGTGTCTATGAGCAGTGTCTATGTGTGCGTTGCTCGAGCGCACTTTGTATGTAGATTGATTTCTGTACCTATCTGTTCTGTGGTTGGAGGCCTACCTACACTGCGTCTTCCGGTCCGCGGACGCCACTCGAGAACCTTTTGGCCCCATCGAGTTCTACGAGCGATGTGCCCTGCCTACTGCCACTTGAGTCTGACGATTCTTCAAGCTATGTCAGAGACTTTAGACCACGATGGGAATTCCCATGCGAATTTAGTAAGATCCCGGAATTTAATAACGACTACCAGATCTAAAGTTTAACACGAGCGAAGCGGGAGTAAAGTCCGAGTTGGACTCTCATTTGAAGGATTCCGTGCCACTGCACGACGACCGCTTTAGCCTAGTTGGTAGTGACCCAGCCTACGACGCAAGTGGTCCTGGGTTCGAACGAATCCCGGTAAGGGCATTCATTAATATTTGTTCCTGAGTCATGGATGTTATCTATGTATTTATTTATCTATTTAAGTATGTTTATCGTCGTCTAGTACCATAGTACAAGCTTTGCTTAGTTTGGGACTAGGTCGATTTGTGTAAGATTGTCTCGTAATATTTATTTATTTATTTTACTGCACACAGAAACACCTTTACTTTATAACCTGATGGCGGTAACTAAGTAAGCTATAGGTCAATAAAATTACCCAACGCAGTGGGAATAAAGCCGCGTCCATCCGTGAGACTGCATTGTTGCGGTTTACGAGTGTGAACGCCGCCTTATCGACCATCGGAGGTCCCTGTACTTGAAACATTTTATAGTCTGAGGCTACGTAACCTTACTTTATACCCGGGATTAGGGCTTTTGAACTGTGCAATAATAAAATATTACTTACCCTTCAAAAAGAAACTTTTCAATTGGTTAGTGGAAAACTATTTTTAAAGTAGGTATGGCTGATACTAACTCACTCGGAAAATCATAACGAAATGGCTTAATAAATTTAATTTAATTTGGAAATTTAATCTAATCCTAAAATAGGGCATGTTTGTATTATACATGTAATTGTAGTATTAAGTTGAGTTAGAGTTAAAATACGAATGTTTGTGCTCGAGTCTTGGATGTTTATTATGTATTTAAGTATGTTTATCCGTTGTCTGGTACCCATAGTACAAGCTTTGCTTAGTTTGGGACTAGGTCAATTGGTGTGAATTGTCCGGTGATATTTATTATTTATTATTTATTTATTTATTATTCTACTGTACACCTAATTGAGGTAGGATATGAAGGAAATTGATATTGTTAATAAGACCACTTCGAATCATAACCATACAATGAATTATTTGATATTTGAGATGAAAGCAGGACCAACCTTACCAGACGATGAGCATGAATAACAAGCTAAGTTCAGTGCAGTCTGCTGTGTACTAGTTGCTGTCTTTTGTATGGATACTATAGCCAAAACCCAATAAGTTTAAACTGAATGTCATTGACCTGCTTGACCTAAATCGACCTTCCGGTATTTTATTAACTTCGTTAAGGAATGACATTGTCCAAGAGCTACAGTAATTTAAAATAATACACAAGGAAGAGAATTTTAAAGTATCATTAAGTGCTATAATTATAAGTAAAATGGCCAAACTGAACGGGAAGCCCTAATATGATGAAACCTTCTTTGTGACCTTTCCAAGCTTCCTCTTTCGAAATATTGTGAGAATTTATTATTTTTATCTTTGACCTCGTAAAGCCCAACCACCTATATTAAGGACTTCGTTTATACTCACTTTTAATTTTAAAGTTATAGAACAAAATTTGACGTGTATTTGGGAGGTTAACCAGTCCTGACGCAAAATATCAAAGTAAATTGTTTTGAAATTATCCCTGAGTCCCTCTAAAACTAAAAACGCTATAATGAACCTGAGGTCTAATAGACATATTTCATACTAAATACAAACTGAAATATAGGTGCACAGAAAAAAACCCCAGAAAAAAGACCAATGCTGGGAATCGAATCCAGGTCCTCAGCATTCCGTGCCGCGTGCCATACCACTACACCACCACTGGTCTAATAGACAATTTAAAAAAAAAAAACTTCACCTATAAGCCGATGTTATCAGGCTCTGACGCTCGCGGTAAGCCCACAAAACCTCCGTGACGGTATCGATAAAGTCTATCCTTATTTTTGACGTCATTTGTATAGCGTACGCCACAAAAAGCGCGATATTATTTTCCTCCATTATTATGTGATTATACAACGTGGAACAGAATGAAGAGTTTTTACAAAAAAGGGAATTGTTCAACATAAGATTTTTATTTTTTCCCAGTAAACTATGTTAATTAATATTCTTTACCGTTTACGAGATAAAGCTTGTTAAACTGTAGTACAAAAACCCGGCTGTGCCAACCCTAGCAATTTGATCGGGCAATGAAGAAGTGAAGAGAATGACATGTGTCATGTGCAAATGTAAATAGTACCTTTACAGCGTAATAAAACGTTTAATTTTTAATATTTTTTGTTTTACTTAACCTAGCTTTAAAATGATAATAAATTTCATTATCATCATCATTTTAGCCGAAAGACGTTTACTGCTGAACATAGGCCTCCCTAAGGCTCGCCAAACAGATCGGCCCTGCCAGGTCTGCCTGCTACCAGGTTGTCGCTCCATCTTGTTGAAGGCCTACCTACACTGCATCTTCCGGTCTGGCCCCATCGGCCGTCAGTTCTACGGGCGATATGCCCTGCCCATTGCCACTTTAGTGTAGCGATTCTTCGAGCTATGTCCGTGACTTTAGTTCTTGCGCGGATTTCATCATTTCTAATGCGAGCCCGCAGAGAAACTCCAAGCATAGCCCTCTCCATCGCCCTCTAAGTGACTTTGAGCTTTCTTATGAGGCGCATCGTTAGCCATAATTTATTGAAAATTAATTAGATAACACTATACTTTCAGCGAAGATCATTGTAAAGTGCCACCCTGTATTTATAACTTACTTCCAAAATTAGTTATTTTATTATTTATATTACACAGTAGGTATTTATATATGTTTATTTTGTTACAGCTTTCATTGCTGGGCATCATGAAACGCCTGGGCCGTCACATACGAATATTTTTCTTGGTGAGTCATTATAATTATTATGTTATGCTAGTTTATATGGAAGTGGAAAAGGGCGGTTTTCTGCATGAAAAAACGTTTGTATCGCACAGGGGGATCGTGCTATTTTGCGGGAAATATTTTTCGCAACTGATTAATTTCCCAACTATATTTTTCCTGAAACTGTAAACTATTCAGTAAGTATATTGTAAATCGCCAATAACTGGCCACCGTTCAATAACTGGCCACCTCATACTAAAAATGAACTCTATTCAACCATAATAGAATTCATTTATAGTATAAGATGTTAATTAGGGGAGACCGAGGACAGTTGACACAGAGGAGAGTAGACACAACGTCGATTTTTTAGAACTTATTAACTGCTAGCGAGCTCGCAATAGCGCGTGTTTGATAGCTCGAGACTTGAACTAAAAAACGCGCGCTATTGCGAGCTCTCTAGCAGTTAATAAGTTCTAAAAAATCGACGTTGTTTCTACTCTCCTCTGTGTCAACTGTCCTCGGTCTCCCCTACTGGCCACCCTTCAATAACTGGCCACGTTATACTAAATTGAATTCTGTTTGTAGGGGAACAGAGTTCATTTTCAGTATGAGGGGCAGTTATTGAAGGGTGGCCAGTTATTGACGATTTACCCTATATTTCAGGAAAATCCTGTAGAAGTACTACCAGTTTTAGAAACAAATAACAGTTGGGAAATGAATCAGTTGCGAAATTTTTTTTTAATATTTTCGGCCAATAAATTAAAGAACCGTCGCACAGAAATAGCTGATGCAAAGTAGCTGAGTCATCATTCATCATCATTTCAGTTCCTAACGCACAGAATGCGGTGCGGTAGTGGTGACGGTTGTAAAATTCTAACTTGTATGAATGGTTGTGCGGAACCGTACTGCGGACTCGTTCATACAAGTTAGAATATTACAACCGTCACCACCACCGCACCGTCACGCCTCTGCCTCTGCGGGAGCTTTCAGCTGAAAGACGTCCAGTGCTCTCCAAACACAAGCTCGCCAAACAAATCGGTCCTGCGCCATTCGCATCCAACGCGTTCCCGCAACCCCCACGTTGAGTAAAAAAAATCATCATCATCATCATCATCATTTAAGCCGTAGAACGTCCACTGTTGGGCATAGGCCTCCCTCATTAATACCCAATCACGGTTAGAAGCGACTTGCATCCACCTAAAACAATGAAAAATCTTTTTAGTGCCACATAAGACATGGCCACACGCAAAAAAACAGGATGTCCAAATCAAATATCTAATTGTAATTATAATTCAAACGAGAGAGGTCCACGACCGAATGCAACGGAAGCATTACTATAAAAAATAACTAATTCAATTTTTACTTTATTATTATGTACAGAGAGTCCTTATTCAAATGATATAGACGCGGATGTAACTCCTTTTGTAAATTGCTCCTATAATAATGGGTGTGACAAATCAATTTGAATCCTGACCAGATAGTCATTTGTTTTTGTTAAATAATAGAAGTATATTTACTTTTAATACAAAGTGATTTTTTAGCCGCCATTCATTTTGATATTACCTATAAAAGATCGTTTAGTATCGATAAAAGAACATGTTTAGGTATGGATAAAGTATGTTTCGTTGAAATATTAACTTTTTTTTAATTTCTTTTTAAAAGTAAAATGAATTATCTTGAGTGGGGGTGACTAGGGAGATCCTGTGTGTCTGGTCACCAGGTATCCAGCCCTCAGATGCCCGCAACTACTGAGTTACAGTTTAAAAATATAATAGACAACTGAACCTAGCATGAAGTCTGTTCGAGATATGAAAAGCAAATACTTATAAGGAATCTTCCTATGCCAAACTTGACGCGCCGTAGTTGGCAACCGCGTTCTTTCCCCATCGCGTTGCGACAGGCGCGTGCGCACTTGACACGTGCTATTGACACGCTGTAATCGCACCATTACTGCTCCGATATTATTTAAGAAAGATGGGAGTACAGTTGCCATCATAAACGTCGGAGCTGTCTGGATGTTTAAAAATATCTGAACATGCCACAGAATTAATAAATATCGGAGCTGTTTAGATGTTTAATAATATCTGAACATGTCACAGAGTTCACAAAAATCAAAGCTTTTTAAGTTCTCAAGAATATCTGAACACGCCGCAGAATTGATAAATATTTGAGCTATCTAGGTACTCAAACACCCTATAGAATTAATAAACATCGGAGCTATCTAGGTGCTAAAAAATGTGTTAACACGCCATATAATTGGTAAACATTGGAGCTGTCTAGGTACTCAAATATCTAAACATGCTACAGAATTAATAACAAGAGAAAGAGAATTGTCCCATGAGTAATAAGCGCTATATGTACATATTTTTCTCAACTCAGTCAGCAGCAGTTAACTAACTGCTTAAAGTATGCACATATATCTTATCTTGTCTAGTACCTACATATTATATTACAAGCGCAGCAAAGTTTTGAACTAGGTCAATGACATTAATTATCCCAAAATAAAGATATTATTATTTAAGCTTTGTGCGTGACAGTATGTGCAGCGTTGTGATAATTTTGACATCTTAACCTCTATATTTGGACGGAATCGATCTAACCAAAATAGTTTCTTTATACTCTATGCAATGCGCATAGATATTTTTGATTGATGACACCTACTTTCTGCGCTAGTTCTTGGTGATATAATGTACCGGTTCTATCAGCAGAACAATTTTTTCACATCTGCTTATCATCAAACGCAACCTTTCTAAAATTTAGAGCAAGGAAATAAATGACAAGTAATAAGTCTATAATATAAGTAAGTAGCGCAAGAACGAAAGTTGCCGATATAGTTTGAAGAATCGCCAAAGCAAAAAAATCGCAATGGACAGGCAACATCGCTCGTAGAACCGGTGGCCGATTGGGTCAAAAGGTTCTTGAATGGCGTCCACGGACCGGAAGACGTAGTGTAGGTGCGGTTGTTTGGCGAAGCTTGGGGGAAGCCTACGTTCAGCAGTGAACGTCTTTCGACTTAAATATGATGATGATGATGAAGTAAAGTAGCAGGTCAAGGTTTGTCATCGAAGTGTTTGGTTCAAAATAATCACGCTTTTCAAACGTTTTCAAACAATTAAATCTTCAATAATTTTATAAATAAAAATAAAATATCTTTATTTCAGAATTTCCATAAAAATTGTAAGTTTATTTCGTTACAGCTACATATTTAGTACATTAAATAATTATATATTATAGTGCAGTCAAATAAACCTAATGACCTAAACCTAAACCTAATGAATGAATGAATAATGAATAACTAAAGTAGCAGTAAAAACAATTGAGATTCAAACCGGCCAGTATTAAAACAGTTGTCATTTTGACAAGCGAACCCAATACGTTGCCATAAACAATCCAAATTCAAATTCCATTTCCAACCTAACGTCGTCCTCCTTACAGTCCACATTCAAATGTAGACAGATGGAGATACGCTCTTTTGAAGACTATCTTAAGTAAACAATAGTAGTTTTTATTGCGGCAATCCGGCGAATGGGTCGAGATCTGAATTTTATTTTATGGAAAGGTTAGGAGTCACTAATTGGCCAGTTTTATAACTTTCATAACATAGTCCATAGACTTGTTGGAATATAATGAAGTGGCATGATATTTTTTTTGTGGCGTCATTATTATCAATTGAGTGAAATTTTCTGACAGATGATATCTAAACGTCGGGATTGTATGCACTTTTGTGTTTTATCTGCTTGTAATAATACCAATAATGCTGATTAATTTATTTATTTACTTATTTCACTGTAAAGTCATGTACATTTTAAGAGATGTTAAAAATAGTATTATAAGTCAGTCCATGACGCCCTGCAAGGGCACACAATAATACTTAAAACTAAATATTTCATTTTGTCATATTTATATTAAATTGAAATCATGCATTATTACTAGATTATATTATTACTTTGATCTACAATTTTATGAACATACATTAGAATTAATAAAATTAAAAAATAAATTAAAAACAATCAAAAAATAAAAAATTAAATTACAATTATCATAATTTTGACATTAATTGTGTCTTTGTTACCTGTTTTGCATTAGAAAAGTATGACATAAAAGAATATATTTTTCATCACACTTGCTCGTCAATGGCGTTATTCCACGCCTGTATACTAAATGACAATGGCCTAAATTGTTCTTAAGGGAGTTATGGATTTATGTACAGTTTTTCTACCCAAGGGAGTTCTAACTTTAGTTTTAAAATTTGCAAATAAGTCATTTCAGACTAAGGAGGTTTGAAGTCAGCCAACGTTTTATCTATATCTTTAAAACTTAGCTATAACCCAATTTTACAACACAAAACTATGCTTATCGCTTTATCTACGCTTCATGAAAATTCGTTATTTTTATATTTTAAATTTATATCAAATAGTTTTGCAATAATTTTAGTAAATATTTTTTTAACATGTTGGCAGAATCTGGCCGTATGACCATTCGAATTCTAAACTAAACACAGTTTATATTATCTATGGTAGATGACTCGAAAAAAGTGACAATCTGTATTGGCGGGTAGCCATTATTTTATTCAATTTAAGTGTTTAGAGACACAATAATTGTATTCTTGGATTTTTTTCCTCGCAATGTGATGAAAATCATTGTGTGTATCACGGGCAGTAAGGGGATTACTAACTCGAGTAATAGACTCTCGTTAGTAATCCCCTACTTACGGCCCTAGATGCACAATGTACTATCAGTTTGACTTGTTTCTTGTCCAAATGTAACATTTATATTTTTCACATGAAAAACTACAGACAGAAACTAACAGCAAGCATTTCAAGCATTTCTTTCTTTTCCTTTCGTTTAGTACAAATCATCCCCTATCACAAGGTTTTTTTTTTAATAAAGCCGGTATATTTTAGGTTACGGTTGTATTAGTATGACTGAATGCTGCAAAGATTTTTATTTTACTACAGGAGAAAAAACATATACTTACACGCACCCACGTATTTACTCACAAATTATCGCATTTATAATATTACTAATTCTACTTCTGTTCTACGAAACTAAACGTATTCCAAAAACGGTTAATCCGTCTAAACCGTCCCAAATACCGATCGAAGAGACAATCGCAGGCATCCGCGACCATAAGCGGCGGCGATTGCACGGTCACGCGTCCAGTGCGCCGGCACCTTACACAACACATTACGTGTCCTTATGGCTTCGAGTTCGACGTACATTGCTCCTAGGACCGTAAAGCTGTGTTTACTATAGCCAAAGAATCGCTCAAGTGGCAATGGGCAGGGCATATCGCTCGTAGAACTGATGGCCGATGGGCCACAAAGGTTCTCGAGTGGCGTCCACAGAACGGAAGACGCAGTGTAGGTAGGCCTCCAACAAGATTGATCAACGACCTGGTTAAGGTTGCGGGATCGCGTTGGATGCGGGTGGCACGGGACTGATCTGCTTGGCGAGCCTTGGGGGAGGCCTATGTTCAGCAGTGGACGTCTCTCGGCTGAAATGCTTCTACAACCTGAATGCAAAAATAAAACCTGGACCGAATCAATAGTAATGGCCAAAACCCTTCAGGACCAAAGTACGATCTTACAATGTTTTCACTTCACATTTTTGTATATTCAAAAAATAGAAGAATAAATTTAAGGGGTAAAATTACTTTTTATGCTCTAGTGCATAAAGAAAAAGATTTCGTCTAAGACCAAGACAATCAGACACCAAAAACCATTTATTTTAATTTATGTATTTTATAATTCTTGTTTAAGTAATAAAATAAGTACATTAATAAAACTACTAGAGGACATGCACAGGACAGTAAATGAACATTAATTTCCGCGAAATCTTATATACCCATACGTTCTACCTTTTTATGTTTGGGTTAAATTCCCTGCCGCTGAGTGAATTAACGACATTGAAATAATGCCTACATATCGAAATTTGAATGATGACTAAATGCAATTAAATATGGGTACGTATCAAAATGTATAAAGTTTAAAACAAATAATGGACGAAATACATAATGGTCATAATACATACTAAAATTTTCTATGAAACTATTGATGAAACGAATTTTTTTAATCGTGTAATCTACAGATTGGTTTAGGTTAGGTTAGGTTTATTTTATGAAAATCCTGTAAAGTTCAGAATTTCCAAGAAAATTGCATTATATCAACTGACCATTATGTATTTCGTCCATTATTATTTTTAAACTTTATATATTTTGATACGTACCCATTAAATATAATTAAGTAAAAAAATTGTAGTATTTTTTGCAGTAGTGCAGCAATGTACAGCCAAGTTTGATGCGCCAATTTGTTTTGGCGAAACTGCATTCTGTGATTATATTTGGTGCGGAATGTCGTCCGTCTTCTATTCCGGCTGCTGAACTGGTTTAGGTAATAAGTAAAAGTTTGTATTATTTAGTTTTTACCGCTCTATCTGCCAATTCGAATTTGAAATATATTTATTTTTCCGGGAATATTGGGAACTCGCACCAATTTTTTTTTAAGTAGCCTGCTTGTGTGTCCCATTGCTGGGCATAGGCCTCTCCTCTCTTGCTCTACTCTCGAGCTCTCTCCTATCAAACGCGAGCTCCTGCCATCCCAAGTCATAAGTATCTAGGTCGTCCCTCTATCTCCACTTGAGTCTATCTCTACTACGATATCCATCGTTATTGACCCATTCCTTCATTCATTCGATTATAGAAGTGTCGTCATAACTAGATATTGCCATACAAAATCTACTGAAGAATCATGTTTTGACAGCTCATAAAAAGTGCCTCAATAGGGATGTTGACACCACCAATCAACTGTCGTACTTTTTATGAGCTGTCAAAACACATTCTACCATAGAGTTTGAATGGCAATAGCAACTTATGACGTCACTTGTTCGCCAACTCAATCAACTATTTATTTGTTTTAAAGCAACAAAAAATCTAATTTTGCAGTTAATCGAAAATTAATCTGGTTTTCAGAGCTGAAGAGCGTTTTTTTACTGGAGTCGTGTCTTCGAATTATTTTTTAATGGCGTCAACATCCCTATTGATTGATAGTGTCATCGCCTCTATTGGTGGAATGCTTGTACAGTTCTCCACGTTGGAACTTAACAATGCTATGAAGCTGCCTAGCAACAGAAACCCTTTCTAAGCCGCGTGGTTCGACAACGTTGTCCGTGATGCAGACGACGAGGAATTTTGTTTCTTTGCTGTCCAACATGTCATAATATTATCAGAAATATATACCACTTAGTTCGACCATCGGACCAAGAGGATAGTGAAAAAATAATAACTCACGTCTACGTATCAAAGAATGAAGTTATTCGTATATTTTTCACTATGAGCGAGTCTCACAGTAATTTTATGTTCAAAGGACCATGAGGATACTTAAAATTCCACTTGTCTTGACCCTCGAATTACGAGTATCGTTGATTTCCTCTCGGTTCGACCCCCAAACTAAAAGGATTGTTAAATAATAGTATGTAGATACTTTCAAACAGGCAGAAGGATCGAACAAACCCTTAGTGAGATATGGTTTTTATTTCCTTCTAACCCTGACCTTGGATTTAACGCTTTCTTTCGCCAACTTGACATATAACCTCGTAATGTCCATGTACTCGTATGTACACAGACATTTAACGCCTGATTATGTAAAAGTATGCAGTAGTGTAGGACTCGTCTAGCCGCTTTGAACCTTATTATAGTGGACGGCACGTAAGTAACATCCAAAATCACATTTTACCTCTCTCTCGTTCTACACAAATGTGAATATGATCATGGTTTTATTTACGTGTTGGCTACTATACTGGAATTAATTTATACTTTTTTCGCGTTTTCAGGTAAAAAGTAGATAATTTAAATTTTAATGAGCTTTATGGAGAAGGAAAACATCGGGAGGAGACCCTGGGTAGGACGTACGATAGTTTTTATTCCCGAAAATAGCATAGTTCCCGCGGGATAACGATAAAATGAATTATTCGTTAGCAAAGTGTTAATTATATTATTATTTCATTCGAGTAAAAAAGCAATGTCTTAAGTTCAATCGTAGTGATCATACGAACAGTATTTCAGTCAAGTGATGACCCCACACTCTTGCCCAATTGAAGTGAATAAACACTACTTTCATACTCATCCCAAGGTTCACAAACGACAATTTAAAAAAGGTTATATTAGCAATAAAATCAACATTATAACCGCATTATCAATGTTCTTAAACGCAAAGAGGTCATGTTAGCGCATTTAACAGTACGGAATGTATCATCGTCATCGGTTGATGACATGTGCTTAGTCTTTTGGCGTGACGATGACCTTGGTATTAAATGTTTAGTAACTGTGCTGGGGATTATAGATATAGGTTAAGGTCAAGATCACGATGCCGCGACTTGCTTAGTTGCTAAGTCCCGCTGTGTGTTCAAGGTGTTGCAAATACCATCGTCATCGTCATCATCGTCAAGACGTCCACTGCTGAAAATAGGCCAAGGTTTGCCAAACAGAACGGTCCCGTAACTCGTACCCGTTCCCGTAACCTTAACAACCAGGTCGTGACTCCATTTTGTTGGAGGCCTACTTACATTACGTCTTCCGGTTCGTGGAAGCCATTTGAGAATTTTTTGGCCCCATCGGCCATCAGTTCTACAAGGGATATGCCCTGCCCACCGCCAATTGTTGGAAATATATCTGGAATGTTTCAGTAGGTGGTTGGGTTAGTTTTACTGAACATCCCAGTAAAGATTTGTCGTCGGAATTTTTGATTTATAATGTACCTAGTACGCCTTTACGTGGTACACTTCAAATATCAATCAATGTGGAAATATTTATCATTTACTACCTGTTGCCTGCCACTCCGTCTGCGAAGAATTTGTTCATCGCGATTCCGCGGGAACTGTGCCATTTTCCGGGATAAAAATTATCCTATAGATGAATTCAAATTATAAATTATCTGTGTGCCAAATTTCATCAGAATCTGTCAAAATTTCAATCGTGGTCTGTATTGACATAGCATAAAAAATACACATGTGCCAAATTTTCCGTTTCTGAACCTGCCGGTTGAGATTTTGGGGTTTTCTCGATTTCGTGGGAATACTCGTATTGGGATAAAAATTAGCCTAATCTAGATGTGCAGATTCATACCAAATTTCATCCAAATCCGTTTCATTCAGCCGTTTTAGCATGAAGGAGTAACAAACACACACACTCGCTTGCACGCATGCAGGCACAAGCTCACAAAAATTTCGCATTAATAATATTAGTAAGGTAACTTAAATAAGTGTCGATTTTCTTTCTCATTTTTGTAATACCTTATTTTGTTTAAATTACTTTACGAGTATACCAGCATATGAACTGATATTACATCAACTAATTGTAATTACGTACCTATACTTTGTAATGTGCCTACCTAAATATTCTTGGGTCGTAAATATCTGGCGTCCTTTGTCTAAACCGCAGAAGGAATTGGCTACTTTTCGCAATAATAAAGTTTGAAACTAACACTGTGTATTCTATATGTATTATAGTTACGTAATTGTTGATTGCAGTTGTGATGCTGAAATACGCTGGTACAATGACATAAATAAATAAATATCTGGGAGAAGTTATTGATATTGTGTTCGATTCAACCATCAGAATTTGAAAAAATGTTGATGTTAATGCATATTATTATGGACATTTTTAAGTTATCGTTCTAAATGTAATTGAGAAATTAAATAATACGATACATAATACGACTATTAATCTCGTTCTAATACCGTGTTGTGATTGTTTGGCGAAGACTGTCCAAGTCGTTTTCACAGAAATTGTACCTACATAATTATGGTAAAACAAAACATAATTGGTTCATAGTGAATCCTTTGTGTAACAAAAGTTACCCATAATTCTCGTATAGTCTAAAACATTTAAATGAGTCCTCGCAGGGTACAGAGGCGAAGGGGTAGACGACAAAGGGACCGAGAGTGGTGCGGCTTTAGTTTGTACCTATAACTAACTTTCGTTACAGCAATGACGCTATCTTGATTTTGTTTTTGTAAAACCTTTATAACATTAGTACAAGTACATTTTTTTCAAAAATATTCATTACCTTGGCAGTCATCTTATCATATTAGAGTCGTCGTTTAGAACGTCACAACTGTTCAAATACTTCCGTTGCTAATTATATCCACCATTAATACTTACCTATACTTCATTTAATTTAGAATTGAAAACCACAACATCATTATATTGCGGTTCGTCAACTATTTCTTACCTAGCAAATAGTACAGTACAATAGTCTGGGTGCCGCAAAATAAAATTGTTTTAATGTCACTTTATTTGCGTGTCGTTAATTGTTAGGTACTCTAGTACAAATTGTAAAGAGATTACAGTTCACGAGCCGCAATATAATGTTGTTGTGGTTTATAATTCTAAATTAAATGGAGTATACAACTAAACAGAAAATCACGAACATCTTTCCTTCATCCTATAAACTTTCTTTTCCATCACCAAGTTACCGATTTGATAAATTAGCGGCATAAATTTTATAATCAACGTATTCAATCACGTTAGTTTCGTTAATATGCACAAACTTTCCCATAAAATTCCAAATAATTTACGTTATTACAAAGTACTAAGTCTATAATTTGGTGGCAACGTGAAGCTAACTCTGTGTGTTTAAGTATAAAGTTCAAATTAGAATATGTTATTTAGACATGATTTTCCTGTGGATAATTTTTTATAAATTACCTTTGCCTACAAGACAGGCTACGTCTAGTGTAGGAGCCATTGTAATACATCCTGAATAACGCTGTCAAGTACATCTCTAATCTGCTGTATGCTTACAATTAATGGTATTCTCCACTTTTACCTAACCATATTGCAATGTTTATCTTGAAGCTTGTACTTTCTTAATAAAAATTATTCTTATTCTTATTTTTTTTAATTATTTTTACACCATTAACATACCTTTTCATTTTCAAATTACATTTTAGACTATTTACATTGGAATAAAATCGAGATAATAATAATAATATTGTCGAAAATGTCAATGTTACTTTTTTAAATGCTTGACATCTTGCGATCGTAAAAATAATATTATTATCTCTAATATATAATCTTATTATCTCTCATGTTATGATATAGAAGCATTTTATAAGGGTTCTATTATAGTCATTTTCAAAAGGAAAATAACGTTTATTTTCAATGCAGTTTCTCTGGTTCATCAACTACGCTTAATTGGTAATTAAAAAGTGTTAATCACCATGTTAATCGTCAACATCATCATTTCAGCCAAAAGACGTCCACTGCTGAATATATAGGCCTCCCCCAAGGCTCGCCAAACAGATCGGTCCCGTCCCGTGCCATCCGCATTCAACGCGTTCCCGCAGCCTTAACCAGGTCGTCGCTCCATCTTGTTGGAGGCCTACCTACACTGCGTCTTCCAGTCCGTGGACGCCACTCAAGAACCTTCAATACTCAATACTTAATTTTTTATTGCTCTTCCACAACCCCACCACTCCAACCACCAACAACCTTTTTGCCCCATCGACCATCAGTTCTACGAGCGATGTGCCTGCCCAATTGAGTCAATTTCCTCACTCTTACCATTTGATTTCTATCCCATCCTAGAAAGTTTTTACAGTATGCATATAATCATAACTTAATGATTGTCCTTGCCGAGCAATGCGATGGAACTGTGACATTTAGTGTAAAAAAGTTCCACAGTGTGTCACCATTTAGTTGATTCGATTGTACAAATTTTAAGTCTATCTTTAATTTGCTTTTACACCCCCGAAACAACAAGAGGAGTGTTATTCACCCCCGAAACAAAAGTTGGGTGTTATAAGTTTAACTGCTATGTGTGTGTGTGTCTGTCTGTGGCATCATAGCCAAACGGGTGAACTGATTTGGATGCGGTTCTTTTTATTTGAAAGCAGGTTTTTTGGCGATGGTTCTTAGACATGTTTCATCAAAATCAGCCGTTTCAAAGTTATCAGCTCCTTTGTTAGCTGCGGAAGGGATCTTAGACGCATACTGGGCATTTACTTTATTTTCAAACATATACGTGACCTAATTGCGTTTTGGGTATTTAATTCACGATGTACTTAACAAATGAAGTTATTACAAAAATTCATAGCTCATACATAATGCGCATACGCAACGAGCGAACATCGACCTACTAGAAATTATCTGCAACATCCAAACAATGCCTAATAACTAACTTTAGCAAGAGCCAAGTTTTCCTGTCACGTCACACATTTAAATGACGGGTACCTACCTACTACGCGATTTCGCAGAAGCTTAACCTTTCGCAAACAATGGACTAAGGTTGCGTCTTCAGGGGGTCCTTTTAGGTCACGCTTTGAGGGTTCAAGGTAACTAAAGGTTAGTAGCGTAAAGTAGTAAAGAGTGAAGTGTGGCGATGGGCTTGTTTTGTTTTGTAGAGTGTTGCCCATTATTTCCGAAAATCGTTTTTTCATGGCATTTCGTGGCATTTTTTCCCAATATTTTATTTTCTGTGGGCATTATTTCTCAAAATTGATTTTTCCTATTGGCATAAGTCTCAATCTTTTTTAATCTCAATGGACACCTGTCCTACAATACTAGGTAGGTTAGGTTAGTTAGGCAGTTTCTAGTGTCCGAAGGGCAAATCGCTCAGAAATAGAGCTGAGCTCCGTCGATTATCAGCTTTAATTGAAATCGAGAAAATATAATAATAAATTGTAATAATAAAAATACTTCCTGGGTAATTAAGAGAACAGAAAAAAAAGAGAACAGTAGAATAAAACAGGTATAAATAATAATAATTGGGAAAATATGGGAATGGCGAGTAATTGCCACGAAGAAAAAACGATTTTCGGAAAATATGAGCCACACTCGTTTTGTATATTCGTTTTTACAAGAAAATATAAGTTGCCCTGTTTGTTTGGGTCAAATCTTCCCAGTTCCCGCAGGTACAGACGGAATTGCGGGCAACAGCTAGTTAGGTTATATGTATCTACATTAATATTCTCTAATAAAAATAACTTGACAAAAAACGTGTTTCAAAAAATTATTAATAAAAGTAAAATTCCCCACTATTTATTTTATTCTGTGGCATATTGTATGTGTTATGTAAGAGTATGGGATAGTCCAGTATATAAATTAGAAGAAACATTGTCCAAGGTCGCCTATCAAGGTTAGTACGGTAGGAAGAGCGGTCGAAAGAAATTAACATACATATGACAATAATTATAAGATAAAAGTGGACTGACCACATTCTCAGAATCTGCGAATGATTTCTACATATACAATAGCGCACGTTTAAAGTTGAGTTAACACAAACAAATGCATAAAAAAACCAAGTACTGGTTTGCACGATTTACGATTTGTTTTAACACGTTTCTAAAATCTTTGCTTACTTTCATCAAAAAATCTATGTATTTGTGCTTCCATAGCCTACTTTATTGTTTCTAATGAATGATATCCCTATCTGACTAATACTTACCTATTTATTAAAATTATAAGAAAGTTTGTGAAGGGGTAATTTTGTATGGAGCTACCGTTCTGTTACCATGCATCATTACAAAAAATATTTACATAAATACTTAGCATCTTTTTTCGATTCTGATATTCAATAAGTATCTTTGATAATTATATACGTGATTTTAATCATCAATCATTTCACTCAAATAACAGCAGAAATTAGACATTGTAAACGGTAACAACTTTCTTAGGCTGGGACAAGTTTACCTGCGAAAATTTGAAAATGACCCAAAGACGTTTGGATATTTTAATGATTGGATGTTTTTTAGTGAATCACGCATAAACGGCCGAACGGATTTCAATGAAACTTGGTGTACAGATGGAAAGATCTGGATTGATTGATTGATTCACCTTAATATCCCGTGGGATAGTATTTTAACTTTAAAGAAAAATAGGGGGCTGTTCACCTGGTAAACAGACGTTGAAGGTCGGTCACTTCGAGTCTTAAGCCACTCCAGCGAGAGCTTGATTTCGGAGCGTTCTTTGTTTTAGCTACGGGGTTGTACTATGCCTAGATCAAACGACATTGATTATACGGATTTCCTACTTGTCATGTCACACTGATTATGACGCTATTTGTTATCGTGATCACGTCAATAATTATTTAAATGTACAATGACTTGATTAGTAAGTAGATTGGTAACAGGCACGACTTTTTCGCACGATTTCAGCGTAATTTAGTTTATACTTTAATTTTTAAATAATTGGTTGTGGACTACTTTTTACTTTCAAATACAGTATATTTTTACCTGTCCCCAATTAGGCTCAGTTGATACCGTGATGTGATTCGGCACATTATATTGAGGGAATAAGTCAAATTAGTACTCGTGACTTACTTGTAATTTATGTCTTATTGAGCTTGACAGAGGTAAACGCATAGTATCGATGTACAGTCGAGATCATAAATACGAGTAAGTATTCCAGGTGGCCCATTAAGATGGATTAGTTAGTATGGATGGGTAACTCTGAATACTTTGACACAGAAAGATCTGTTCTAGTGAACCATATTATAGTGATAATAAAAACTACATTCATAGATAAAAAAACTCATTGCGCGCGTTTGGCAGCAGCCGCCGTGACGTGTGCTCCACGAGGAAGGACTACGGATTAGCCCGAAACATGCCGAGTTAAACTCGATCATAGACGTGAGTTATCCGTATTTTTTCACTATGAGTGAGTCTCACGGTAGTTTCATGTCCAAACTGTCGTGTTTGTGTATGGATCAAATTTTAAAAGTGAATTTTGTCCTACTTCCAATGATTGAATTGACTTAAAATTTGGTACAGTTTAAAACTCCGATTCCAATGTAAACACAGCAAAAAATTTTTTTTTTTAAATCTTCTGTCTTCTATATCTATACATATAATAAATCTGTAACAAGTCGTTGTCTGTACATTGAAGATATTTGAGAAAAACTGTCACTAGGGCTATTTACTAGCGCAATAGAATAGAACCCAAAACAATGTTTTTTAGTATTATTGTCTGTTTGTCTGTGCGTTTGTGCGCGCTAAGCTCAGAAACGGCTTAACCTAGAAGGATGCGGTTTTCATTGATATGTTGGTATTTTCTTGGATTAACATTTAGTGTTTGTTTCATTTGAATCGGTTCACAAATAAGAAAGATACGTCTATTTTAAGAATTTATAGAACAGTTTTTAGAAGTAGTGACTTGGGAGTAGGTACGGTGGTGAATGTGAACGCGGGTGTGCGGGGGGGGGGGGGGGGGGGTCGGTGAGGGGGGGGGGGGGGGGTTGCGGGGGGGGGGGGGTTATTTTTTATATCGAGGAACTAAGGAAAGCCGTAATTGATGAAAAAGCAAATTGGATAAAAAAAATAAGCTGCCCAAATTACTAATTCCACGCGGACGGAGTCGCGGGCAAAAGCTAGTAGGTAATAAGCTCATTGACGTCTTGGTTACGTTGCTAAGTACTTAGTCTACGCTAGGTACGGTACATGTATTCATGACCTACATATACACACACCCGCCTTAAAAGCTTACTTAGCTTATAAAGATCTGATAAGGACCAATTCTAACACAAACAATAAATTTTCAAATGGCATTGATCGAATCGGTCAAGCTCCAAGGAAGGTAAAGGAGCCAAGTGTCCGGGTCGTTGACCGTTACGTACGAGAACAGGTTTAATTCGGTAATGAGATCAGGGAGCTTTATGTAATGTTGCTTTTAATATTAACCTTCATTCATTACACGCGCACGAAATTAATAAGGACTCGGTGTTCCATGAAGCTACATAAGTAAGGCGTTGGAAATATCGGTGCATCTGACTATTTTGATGTCATAATTTCATTTTGTTTGTTTATTTTGCTAAAACTTACACAGTTAGTACAAATTGTCATGTCAACGCAAAATTTGGCAAGTGTAAAATTATAATAATTAATTGCAATATTAAAGTGACTTTGCAGCCAAAACGATAATAATTAAGTATACCTAAATGGTATTATTTAATTGCCAAAATTTGTGCCAACATAAAAATAAGAAGCGGTTGAAAATCAAATTCAAAGATTTCGTAACCTACATAGATATGAAAGAAGAGAGAGAAAGAAAGAACATTTATTTGTGACATGGGGAAAAAAATAAAAAATAAAAATAATATGTTCATAGAGACATGCATTACATAGTTACAAGTGGTAGTGTTCAATAAAGCGTCATTATATTATAGCATTATCATTTTGGATTGCGTCATACCAACGACATTTATGTTTAGCTTCATCGCAAGGATAAAGTGGACTTCAGATTAGTCTAATAGTGTAACTGACTATGCGTAACTACCGGCGCCAGCGACGTAAGCTCCAGCCAATCTGAAAGTATTTAAGGCGGCGGGTCAGTTGACCAATCAGAATGACAAATGACACGCACGAGTGTCCCGGATCACTGGCGCCATCTCTATTTAATGAAGTGTAACCTTGCTCCGCTGCCACACGTACTTAGCTAAAACGAGCAAAACCGATCCTTAATAAATGAATGACGTACACATTAGTTTTTTTTTGACGTGACAACGTCTATTAAATCGATGAACGCCGGCTGCATACATGTAAGAGGGTGACGCAATCACAGAATATATAATAGTACTAACGTACAGAATGGACACGCTCCGCCCCGCACCGATTCGAGTTACCCCACCCCTCAAGGCGCAGATTGCCGGACACCGCCGGAATCCAGAAGAGTGCGCGCGCGATGTATGTAGGCGTACGCGTGTACAGACGTCGTCGTGCTTATTTAGATTCAAGAACGCGTATTTTGTACGTCGTGTCCGCCGTGTGACGCAATGTAACATTACGATCTAGTACATGAGCCGCGAAGGCCAGTTGCAAGAGAGCGGCGAACGCCAGGATGTACAATGCGGGGTGCGGGGCAGAGGGGGGGGGGGTGCGGCGGTATTAAAGGGGGTTTCATTTTTGTTTCTTGAATGTTTTTTAATGGGGGGGGCAGGGGGTGCGGGGGCTTCAAAGGGGGATGAAAATTTCATTGATTTTGCCGTAGGATGCACCGTTTTCAAGATATTTGACAAGACACCGGTTCTCGTCCGATCACCGAGGTTAAGCAACGTCGGGCGCAGTCAGTACTTGGATGGGTGACCGCCTGGTTTTATTTTTGTTTTTCGAATGTTTTGTTATGACGTTTTCACGTTAAACTATCGTCCGTAAACCGACTATACAGACAACCGGTTTTTTTTTGGGAATGTTTGCGTGTTCATTTCACTTTTGTAAATGCACTCGTAAAGAGTTCGAACCGCGTGAGCATTTTGTCTACGAGTAGGTCGATGTTCGATTGATCGTAGAATAAATTTGTCGACGTTGATCGATAGTTTCTACTACACTAATCGATCGATCGTTGATCGATGCCATCTATCGACGGCAGAACGGATTGGTACCCCCGCACCCCCCCTCAACCCCCCCATTAAAAACTACCCGAGCGCTAGTACTAAGATTGTACATCCTGGCGCGCGCTATAACGCCTTTTTCGTGCGTGCAGCCGGTGTTCATCGATTTATTAGACGTTATCACGTCAAAATGATTTTCTAAATAATCGTTATTTAAAAAAAATACACGTATTGTTTCATGTACTCGTAACTGCGACTTAAGAGGGTTTATACCTGCTGAGCTGGCAACATTGCATTTTTGTTAGTTTTTCTCGATTATTCCATAAAAATTGAATGAAAATTAAAAATGTTTTGAATACAAATTGTTCTAATATATAAGTTAATGTGTCTACTGCAATAATAATTCGTGATAGACTTTTATTTTCTTTAAAAACGAACAAATTATTACCTAACGGTTTTTAAAGAAAATAAAAGTCTTATCACGAATTATTATTGCAGTAGACACATTAACTTATATATTAGAACAATTTGTATTCAAAACATTTTTAATTTTCATTCAATTTTTATGGAATATTCGAGAAAAACTAACAAAAATGCAACGTTGCCAGCTCAGCAGGTACAAACCCTCTTAAAAGTGATCGCCGCCGAATACTGATCTAGAAAAATTGGTTCCTGTACGCTTAGTATAAGTTTTACCTCACCAAAATACTTCTCGATCGCGTTTACGTAAAAAATTCAATTACTAGGGAAACATGGACAGCGCCTCCGCGCGCGCGCGTCTATGTTTCCATAGAATTTAAATTTTTACGTAAACGCGATCGAGAAGTATTTTGGTGAAGTAAAACTTATACTAAGCGTACATATCACCAATTGGAAATCATCGTGTAGAGCTCCAATGACAATGCAAATACAAACTATCTACCGCCACTTCTCGCCTTTTTTCTTACTTTCCAGTTTACCATGCAGGTCGCGACACACATACAAACTGATGTGTGTTACGAACACCATCAATCAACACGTCCAAAATGTTTTATTGTGTTTTAATTGATTACGCAACTAATTAATCAATATTTTACTATGCGTTTATAATATTTTGATTTAAAACCTTATTAGTTTAAGTTGTCGAATATTTAAGAATGCAATCAGTGGCGTGACTAAGTGACAATTCAAATCTCATAGTGAAAATAAACGGATCACTCACGTCTTAAAACGAGTTTAACTCGACATGTTTCGGGCTGATCCATAACCCTTCTTCCCGGAGTCACACGTCACGGTGGCTGCCAAACGCGCACTGGTTTTAAGACGTGATTGATCCGTTTATTTTCACTATGAGTGAGTGATGTTTAAAACTCAATTCTTTCTTTCATAAAAATTCATAAAAATTTCATAAAAATAAAAAGGCTTTCATAAAAATTTTACGGTCCGTCAGTGATGACAAGTATGACAAAGGTTGTGCATATTAACTAGCTTTTGCCTGCAACTTCGTACGCGTAGACAACAACGTTAGTTATTTGGATGAAATTTGACACACAGGTAGTTTAGGATAATTCCGGGAAAATGAAAAGTTCCCGCGGGATAATGATTATGTAATCCGAGCAAGAACTGAAGTCACCGACATAGCTCGAAGAATCGCTCGTAGAAACTGATGCCCGATGGGGCAAAGGGTTCTCGAGTGGCGTCCACTGTCCGGAAAACGCAGTGTAGGTAGGCCTCCAACAAGATGGAGCAACGACCTGGTTAAGGTTGTGGGAACGGTCTGTTTAGCGAACCTTGGGGGTGGCCTATGATCAACAGAGAAATGATGGTGATCTAATAGTTCAGTATGACATAATTCGTAAAGCGTTCGAGCAACAACGCCATTCCCGCGCACTTCGCATTGTGCGCATTTTCGGCGTTTATGATCTAAACAGGATTAGTCAAGCGCCCGCGCAGCCTCGCTCCACTTGCATCTATTACCGTATTGTCTGAATATTAATTGTTTGTACAGCACACAATGTGCGACATTATTTGCAATGCGCAAGAGTACACACGTTTTGTCGCGTTTTCTTCACGCTTTTACTATATGTATACTCGCGATTATAGCGTTTGCGAACTTTTATGTTCACAAAAATAAAGTATTTTTTTTTGTCGCTAAAACTAAAGATGTATGATTGTAAGCTCCCCAAAAGTAAAAAGTTTTTCGTGAACCTGGGGTCCAATCGGCAATATCAATTTTCCTTTATTTTAAACAAAACTTTAAGATTACAAGACTTCAGAACCAGCTGACGACATATTCTAAATCGTTATGAAGTTATCTGTCATAATTATTCGTTATTATTGACCTAAGACATACCTATCGAAATTAGATCAGTCTATAAAAATAATTATTAAGATTGAAGAGTGGCAAATTTGCCTATCATTCACTAATGCAATAAGTACTGATTTTTAAAGTACAAAAAATTAAATAACTCCCAAACTAGTTTTTTTTTTCGGACGGACTGTTGTTGTTAGCTTCGACGGCTTTTACAGCTTACCGGAGAGAGGGCGAGCCGAGCTCAGCAATCCCAAACTAATCCAAGTCGACCAGATTTTATACTACATTTTTGGCTATACAATACAATGCAATACAATAACTCTTTATTGTACACCACAAATAATACAACACAGAAAAACATATATTATAAACCTGAAGAGTTTGTTTGTTTGGTTGAACGCGCTAATCTCAGGAGCTACGGGTTCAAGTAGAATTTTTTTTTGTGTTGAATGGTCCATTTATCGAGGAAGGCTATAGGCTATAGGATATACAACATCACGCTACGACCAATAGGAGCGGAGCATCAATGACTAACGCGGACGAATAAAATATATAAGGTAAGCAATGGGCGGCCCTATCGCTTCGAAGCGATCTCTTCCAGGTAACCTGTGAAATTTATGTTTTAAATCAGCCGGGCGTCGGCCACGATGTATAGCCTCAGGTCTCCAACATAGTTGACATACTATGTAGTTAAATAAAAAGTATATCGCAACCATGACATGGTTATATCTCACTGCTATTGTGTATTTTATTGTTATCCGGGTGTCAACAAGTTAATAAATAAGCATGACAGCCGGCAGACATATTGGTCCGTAATAGTTTTTATGAGATTAAGATCGATATCAATATGTATGATTGAATCAAGCCACGCCTTTGTTATTATAAACTCACTGTGTTGTATTATAATTACACGCACAGACAAAGTCCATAGCAGCAAGCAGTAATAACTTTATTTTCTATACATACTAGATGAAAAAACAACCCGCCTGTATAATTCCCGTTCCCATGGGAATTCCGGGAAAATATATATCCTATGTCACTCGCGGAACTGAGACGAATCTAATGACACCTCACACTTCTTAAGCCGTTATTGAGCCGTTTAGGCTGCAGGGCGTGCCAAAGAATGATACATACATAAATACGTACGCTCGAAAAACATAATCCTTCTTCGACAGTCGGGTGAAAAAAGTCTAGACTGCCTACAGATGCCCCTCTATTGGTCGAGAGATATCTCTAATATATAAAAATCTCGTGTTACGGTGTATGTTATCGACCTCCTTCGAAACGGCTCGACCGATTTTTATTATCAATTTTTTTTCCATATTTGCTAGGTCTGAGAATAAAGGTCGTATACTATTTTTTATACCCCTATTCTTCGCAGACAGAGTCGCGGGCAACAGCTAGTATATATGTAAGATATTCGCTATTTTACTAGCTTTCATTTAACTTACAATGCTTCTTTGTACGTTCATTAAAGTCAAATCTTGCAAGTAAAGTTTCATCGACTTTCAATCAAAACGTTTATTCTGCAAGTAGACCGCAAAGGTCTTTTTTACATGTTACCTTTTTAACAACCAGTGCTTTCGAAAAGATCATCATTGCCAAGAATATTGCGCCGCAAGAAACTTTAGCCGAAAGTATTTTTCAAAAAAGTGATCGGGTCGATTTGAAATTCGGTACGGAACGCATAACAATGCTAGTACAGGCAACAAGATGTACAGTTTGCAAAAATAGCTTGTATCCAAAATTATTTTTCAAAGACAGAGGTGCGGTGAGAAGATATTTTAGAATTTCCCGCGTTGTCCATAAATTTTATCTCTACGCGGACGAAGTCACTGGCAAAAGCTAGTGTTAAAATAAACTGTTTGCAGGATCAGTGTTAACGTTAGTGCAATCCGACTGCGAAATAGGAATGTTGTAAACGTTTACCAACGTTTAACCCTTAACCCGGCGGAAGCGGTAACACGGTGACACACAGTGACACATAGTGACACTAGGTGAGACAATGAGGTGTCAAACATCCCGATGTGAAGAAAGCAGTTGGGACACACGGGCCGGCAGTACAGCCGCGGACGCCACGTTTTTAAACCACTTCAGAAAGAGAATTAAATAAATAAATAATTATTAAATATCACGGGACAATTCACACCAATTGACCTAGTCCCAAACTAAGCAAAGCTTGTACTATGGGTACTAGACAACGGATAAACATACTTATATAGATAGATACATACTTAAATACATATTAAACACCCAAGACTCGAGCACGAACATTCGTATTATTCACACAAATGTCTGCCCCGACCGGGAATCGAACCCGGGACCTCAAGCTTCGTAGTCAGGTTCTCTAACAACTAGGCTATCCGGTCGTCTAACGCCGGCCGTCTAGCGTCGCCGGTTGCCAATTAGTTTGTTTTTTCTTTATAGAAAACTAGCTGTTGCCCGCGACTCCGACTGCGAAGAATAGGAGTATAAAAAATAGCCTATGACCTATTCTCAGACCTACCAAATATAGACAAAAAATATATAAAAATCGGTCAAGCCATTTCGAAGGAGTTCGATAGCAAACAAGATTTTTATGTATTAGAGATATTTCACTAAAGCATGTTGTAAAAAAGTGCCAAGTGTCAATGAGCGATTTGTATCGTAAAAAGTAGTGAGAATTAAAAGCAGCCAAGTCTAGCAAGTGGATATAAGCAAACAAACAAAGTTAAAATATTTTAAAAACATTAAATGTAAATAATGTGTGTTAATCAATAACCAAAAGTGAGAATGCGCGTAAAAGAAGGCTAACATGCTCTTGTTAAGTATGATGTTGCTTATAGCATCAACGTCGGAATTTGTTTCCTAGAAAGACACAGGCACGCACGCACAGACACCCAACGAAGTGATTCTATTTTTTCTTCTTGTGGTAAGAAACCCCAAAACCTGATGAAACGCTAAGCCGTAAAACCGCAACGTGCGCGCACGCAACTCTGTTACGTATGTTTCCAAGCTCAGGACTCGTTTACCATTCAGGTGATAACCCGATGTTATCTCTCACTTTCTAGCAATTCGAGTTTACTAGGGAATTTAATAAGATCTAGTTTACGTAATTCTGTAGTTTGTAGTTATTTCCCGTTCGACCGATCCGCGTTTAATGTTGTAAGTTCGAATGTTGGAGGTCTGCATTTTTATTTAGGAACTAGCTTTTGCCCGCGACTCCGTCCACGTGGAATTAGTAATTTGGGCAGCTTATTTTTTATCCAATTTGCTTTTTCATCAATTATGGCTCTCCTTAGTTCATCGATATAAAAAAAATTACCGCACACCCGCGTTCACATTCACCACCGTACCTACTCCCAAGTCACTACTTCTAAACACTAAATGTTAATCCAAGAAAATATCAACATATCAGTGAAAACCGCATCTTTCTAGGTTAAGCCGTTTCTGAGATTAGCGCGCACAAACGCACTGACAAACAGACAAACAGACAAGCAGACAATAATTCTAAAAAACATTGTTTTGGGTTTTATTGCGCTAGTAAATAGCCCTTGTGACAGTTTTTCTCAAATATCTTCAATGTACAGACACCGACTTTTTACAGATTTATTATATGTATAAGATATACTAGATCACCGTAAGAACAAAGCTCAGTAAAATTTCGCAAGTGCTTTCAAAAACTTTACACAAGCAATGTAAATCGGAGAGTGAGAAAAGCGTGAATTAGGTAGCAGTTACTACACAGACTTTGCCATATTAATCCTTACTGACGTCAAATCAAAAAAAATTAGGCAACCTATTTAGAATCGAGTTGGTACGGTACTACGCCACAGCTAACACCGATTTTTCGTGAAAAAACCGCCACGGTAATGTACTACCTAAACTACTTTTTTTCACTTATCAGGGTTAAACTGTTCTTTAATTTTCGCTTATTACTCCGCGGGTCACACAGAACTAAAATTATTAGGAATAAAAATCTTTTCATATATATTTACTTTGAAAAGAAAGCTCAAAGTCACTCAGAGGGCGATGGAGAGGGCTATGCTCGGATTTTCTCTGCGGGATCGCATTAGAAATGATGAAATCCGCGCAAGGTCTAAAGTCACCGACATAGCTCGAAGAATCGCCAGACTCAAGTGGCAGTAGGCAGGGCATATCGCTCGTAGAACTGATGGCCGATGGGGCAAAAAGGTTCTCGAGTGGCTCCACGGACCGGAAGACGCAGTGTAGGTGGCCTCCAACAAGATGGAGTGACCTGGTTAAGGTTGCGGGAACGCGTTGGATGCGGATGGCACGGGACCTATGTTTGGCGAGCCTGTTTGGAGGCCTATGTTCAGCAGTGCACGACTTTCGGCTGAAATGATGATGATGATGATGATATATTTGCTTCCAAAATCGATGTCTCCACTTTTTCGCCTTCCCTGCCACTAATACTCACATCTTAGATTATTTATACACTAGATAGAGCTTCGGCGGCATGAAAACGTCCCGAAAAATATAAGCCAACTGGCTTATATGTCATTTGCCTCCCTTCAGTTTGAATGACGTAACGCGATCGTAACATGAAGCTGTCAAAAGAAATTTGTGGACGTTTTGTATCGCAATGTTTGCTACTGACACTCTATCTAGTGCATAAATAATCTAAGACTCACATATTGTTGTGTTATTAAAAACTAGTATCTCGTTATATCTAATCGTCTTCAACGATTCGACATCCACGTTTCCAATTTTTTCTTTTGTGATTCAACGATTCAATATACACATCTCCAAATTACCGCCATATAAATCGTAGCGACAATCGCCGTGGGAACCAGGCCTCTATCAACCTAATCCACTATCCCATTTACTCAAAATATAACGCCTCAATTAAAATTACCAACAATGAACAATGACATTGCATAATTAAGAAAGCCTGCCTGTAAAAACCTGAGGAAGTTACTTATATCAGAGCTAGAACATCGGGAGAATCGGAAGTAAGATGTTACGGTGAAGTGACATAACTATGTTACGCATGATACTACCTGTGAATATTTTTATAATTACAAAGTTGGTTCTCCTACATTACCTTAAAGCCTCATGCCTTAAATGGGCATCATCATCATCATCATTTCAGCCGAAAGACGTATACCGCTAAACATAGGCCTCCCCCAAGGCTCGCCAAACACCGGTCCCGTGCCGTCCGCATCCAACGCGTTCCTGCAACCTTAACCAGGTCGCCACTCCATCTTGTTGGACACTACACGGCGTCTTCCAGATAGTGGACGCCACTCGAGAACCTTTTTGCTCCATCGGCCATCAGTTCTACGAGCAATGCGCACTGCCTATGCCACTTGCTGCTTAAATGGGCAAGATACTCGTAAATGATAATTGTAGCACAGATCAATTAAAACTTTAATTAATGGTTATTTGCGGTATATTTGAATTTTATTTGATATTTGCAAGTATGGTCTGTGCTTTAAATATATCGTCGATATAGATCTTTATTACCTTTAGATTATTTAATTGGCAAGAGCTGACCTAATCGAATTCTAAACTTGGATAGGTAATGAAGATTGTTGACAAATGACTACTGAATAGCCAAGTTATTAGAGAATCCGCCTCTGAAGCTTGAGGTCCTGCGTTCAATCCCCGGGCGGGGCTGAAATTTGTATGAATAATTCACCCGTTACCTACTACAACTACAAGCTTTGCTTAGTTTGGGACTACAATTGTCTCCTTGTTGTATATTATAATGTTTTTGAATAATAAGTTATTTTAATAGTTTACAAGCCGTAGTGGTCTAGTGGTTTGACCTATGGTCTCTCAAGCAAAGGGTCTCGGGTTCAAAACCGGGCTCGCACTCTGAGTTTTTCAGAATTTATGTGTGAAATTACATTTGTAATTTACCATGAGCTTTACGGTGAAGAAAAAATCATCAGCAAAATTGTTGTTTTATTTATATCTTTGTTCTGCTTGTGTTTCTTTTGTTCTTGTTGATTATGTTTCTAACGCTTTGATATTTTTTGTACTATGCATTGTTTCACTTGTTTGCATTTTTTTTTGTGTGTGCACTGTGTTGTGAAAAAATAAAGTTTATCTTATCTTATCGTGAGGAAACCTGAGAAGAAATTCAATGGTGTATGGGAAGTTCCCAATCCGCTTTGGGCCCGCGTGGGAACTACGGCCCAAGCCCTCTCATACTGAGAGGAGGCCTGTGCCCTGCAGTGAGACGTATATAGGCTGGGATGATGATGATGATGATGATGATGATGAATAGTCTACTAAAATCCCAGAGTTAAAATTTTACTAGAGTCGACGGTTCTCGCCCGCGAAGCTCCGGGTAGAAGGTACAAATCATACTAATATTGTAAAATATACGTACACTCTTATGAGATTCTTAACTCTTAAACATCCTCGAACGCTCCTGTTCGTCTGAACCTAGTGGTATCTTACTCATCATAATGAAAATTAGTTCGATCTTGATGTTTGGCAGTCTAGTACCGTGCGTTTTAAGCGAAACTTCTTTCCTCACTCGACCAAGATCTGGAATCACCTTACTGCGGCAACATTCCCGGAGCGTTACAACTTAGGGATCTTTAAAAAACAAGCCTACCAATTCCTAACAGGGTCGGCAACGCACCAGTGATGCGGGTGTCCATGGGTGACGGTGATCGCTCTCCATCAGGTGACCTATCTGCTCGTTTGCCCCCTCTTATATAAAAATAAAAATAATAATTGCCAAGTACATCTTAATACGTTCGCCCACCGTGGAGTACTCGTAGAAATGTCAATGCCGTGGCTAGTCATCTGACTTGTGACTCAGTTTTTGGCAGCAATACTGACTGTTACGCAAATGGTGACACATCCGACTCCAGTTAGTAGGCACTAGGAAGGCTCTTGCTATGATTCAATGGGACGACTGAACCATAACATTAGAACAAAGAAACAAATGACAATTGAGTTAGTTTTATTTAATGAGGAACGCTTTGAAAACTAACATGACTCTCTGTATAAATTTAATATATAAAAATCTCGTGTCACGGTGTTTGTTATCGAACTCCTACGAAAGGGCTTGACCGATTTTTATGAAACTTTTTTGTCCATAGTTGGTAGGCGTGAGAATAGGTCGTAGGCTATTTTTTATACCCCTAATATGGCAAAACAACGTTTGCCGGGTCAGCTAGTCTAATATATAAAAATCTCATGTCACGGTGTTTGTTATCGAACTCCTCCGAAACGGCTTGCCGATTTTTATGAAACTTTTTTGTCTGTATTCGGTAGGTCTGATAATAGGTCGTACGTTATTTTGTATGGCAAAACAACGTTTGCCGGGTCAGCTAGTCTAATATATAATCAACTTTTTTTTCTCTATATTTGGTAGGTCTGAGAATAGGTCGCAGGCTATTTTTTTTCTTCGCAGAACGAACAAAGTCGTGGGAAACAGCTAGTAGTAAGTATTATAAATGCGAATAAGTCTGTTTGTTTGTTTGATTCGTGCGTGTCAAGAATTTTTTCCTCCATCTCCATTTTATCAACGGTTTCGAGGCAGTGGGAGCGTCCTCATCCATAATGTGGATAGTATTGGGCAGCTTCAGCATTCCTAATACGAACTGCTATTCCATAGAATTCGCTCCCGTCGTCTGTATTTCCAGACAGATACAACCTAGGGTGCTTCAAGGCTAGAGAGAATAGGCTGTTACTGAACCAGTGTGATACACATTTAGCCACATCTGCACTTTTCATCAGGTGAGATAGAGGTCAGTGTTAAGTAAAAAAATAGGTAGTTTGACGCCCTAGCAATGAAATGAAATTGCGTAGTTGCCGCGGGAGAGCGATAAAAGTATTCATTGCAGACGCAGTCGCGAGAAATAGCTAGTAACAAATATAGAAAAGACAAATTTAACATCATACGTATAGAGATAATGGAAGGAGTCCTTTGCCCAGCATTGAAACAGTTACACAGGCTAAACAACGATATGTTCGCCTTTGTACTTACGTACATCTGTTTCTCATGTTAACACTTAATTTTCATGTCTTTATGTACAATAAATATATTCTTTTTGTTTTTATTGTTATTATTTATTGATTATTTGGTCTTATGACATCTTCAAATTATGTGAATTAATATTATTCATTTAATATTTTTATGTTGTAGTTTTTAAATTTCTTTGACATTCACACATTATGTGATTTAATATTTTATTGACATTTTTGTTTTATCTCACTTTTATTGTTTTTAATATTATTATCTTTGTGACATTTTAAATTAATATATTATCCATTTATGTTTTTCAAATTCTGTTGACGATCTTTTTGTGAATTCTTTATATTTGTGACATTTCGAATGCTGAATATAATTGTAATTTTCAATCAGAAATAAATGAATCTATATCTATCTATCTATCTGTCTAAAGAGTTTCACACACATACATACATAAGTTTTTGTTAAAAAAATACCTACTCAATTTCAATTCAATTCGATTACGTGAAGACAGTGAAATTTGGCTTGCAAATTTTGAAGATAACTTACCTAGTTTGTTCATACATACAAAATTTGCAGGTTAATTAAAAAATTGTAATGATAAGTAATATATGAATACAATCTTTCTCATTTATATTATACGGAACTAAAGTGAAGAATCACGTTGATTTAGGCCCCTTGCTTGCTTAGCTTGAAACTTTAATCAATTTTAATAAATTGTTACAAATGACTCGACTACAAAACCAGATCCCCTCATAACATTAAACTAAATTGACACTTATGGCATTTAAAAGGATTACGAAATCTTGTAATCGTCGAATTACCGCATACATATTCTGGTCACATTAATGAAAGTGACCGCGGAATCACGGGGACAGAATAATCCATGACAACTGTACTTTGCTTACTGTTAACTGCATAAGCCGACCAGTTTATCTGCGATTGACACAGATTAAGTACGAGTATTATGTGGGTAATTGATTATAATAACAAGGGGATCACTTCGTTTCCCATAATTTTATTTGTCATAATTTCGGGTCCATTTCGAGTTGCATAATTGTTGGAGGTCATAAACCATAATGTATTGTTTTATTCATAACCCTTTTTAATCTGAATCCATTAATTGTATAGAAATAAGCTGAAGCTTATAGAGTTCTAAAGGATAAGTAAGTAAGTAATTTATTAATTGTAAACTGTGTACAAAGATGGTGAATAAATCACAAGAGTATCAACAGTTGCTCATTCCGAGCATACAATTCTTTTGGTTTTATAACTAAAAATTAAAACCATTTATTTATTTTTCGATGGGAAAAAAAATTATGACAAAGATCGCATTATGACTAACAATTTTATGCCACCAGACATGCTCCCCATAATTTCACTTGGCATACAAGCGTTTGCCATAAAATACATAGAAGCGTGCTGTTTTTAAGATGCAAGTATGTTAGGCTAGTTTAATAACAAGTACCTGGGCGACCGAGCTCTGCTCGGGCAGAAACTCGGTACCAAGCGTTTTCCCAGAGATAAGACCAAGCTAGATCAATTTTTCATCCCCGAAAACCCCCAAATACCAAATTTCATCGAAATCGTTGGAGCCGTTTCCGAGATCAAAACACCGGTGGGGTGGGGGGGGGGGTGAGAGGGGGGAGGGAGCGCGGGGGTATTAAAGGGGGATGAAAATTTCATTGATTTTGCCGTAGGATGCACCGTTTTCAAGATATTTGACAAAAACACCGGAGGGGGGGGGGGGGGGTGAGTCACGTTAAACTATCGTCCGTAAACCGACTTTACAGACAACCGGCTTTTCCTGTTCTGTGCTCCCAATAGGGAACGTGCACATAGACGGTGCTGCCAACTGGTGCCATAAGGGTGCCATCAATTTGAATGTTTTACCTTGACAAGTTTGTTTTACTGTCCGCATAGTGTCTCTTCTGTCGCATTATAGTTACTGCACGTTCCCTATAATACTTTTTCTCACAAAAAAGTAACTTTTTCTCACAAAAGAAGAAACTTGACGTTTTCTCATGAAAAATAAACTTAAAAAAAAAACTAAAAATCTTGAAAAAAAACGTGGAATCGAACCGAGGTCGGCTGGATCCGCGACCACCCGATTCCTAGTGCGCCATTATGATCTGCTCGAAGTCGGCGAAATTTAGCTTTATATTCTAATGCAAACAAAAATAGCCGGAAAACACGAGTAAAAGCGATTTTCTGAAAATGAAACATAGCTAGATCAGTTTTTCATCCCCGAAAACCCCCACATACCAAATTTCATCGAAATCGTTGGAGCCGTTTCCGAGATCCTGATTATATATATACATATATACAAGAATTGCTCGTTTAAAGGTATTAGATAGATTAGATAGATAGATTAGATTCTGGAGAAAATAATAACACATACTGAAATGAATTAATTTATGACTTATGACAAATGAATTACAGAAAACGATACCATAGCATATAAAATTCGGACAAATGATAGAGAACCAATAATAAGTTTTTGTATTCCGGCAGTTATATCTCGCTAAATCAGCTAGGGAATGCTGCCAGCTTTTTGGGTACCACGCTACGGAGGCGTTTTTTAGTTTCAAGACAAGTTTTTAAGTAACTTAAGTAGTTTTTATTTGAGTCGGGTCTTAACTTAGTCTAGCTAAATTACTTAATAATTGGCCTAGGAATCAAATTGCTTGACTTTACAACTGAGATAGGGAAACTTTTTTAATGGCTTTTCACGCGTTTTAGAAAAAGTATGTGATGTTGAACGAAATCGCCTCAATAATCTCCTTGTAGCGAATAGCTAATGAATAGAAAACTCTTTACTCACGAAATTTAAAAGACAAAATAATAATAAGACGTAATGAAGGACTTTTTACACTGGTTCAGTCATTAAATTTAACTATTGAACATCTCAAAAATATTTAGAGAAGACACTAGTTTCTCCGAGAAATTAACTCTAGGTAGTTGATCTGAATTATCTTCTTAAAGTTAACGGAAATAAAAAAAACACGGTGTAGCTTATCTTTTGTACTTGACTGTATGTTGTGTAATGTAGGTAACACATAAGTATACAAGTTAGCCAAGGCAGGAAAATCCGCTTGTTACAAGGGAAATGCTTTGTTTACTCGGTTTTCACTTGGGTAAATACTGAATTATTCGTATGACAGTTTGTGACGAGTATGCAAAAGGTGTTTTGTGTCGAGCCAGGGTGGCCTAGTGGTTTGACTTATGGCCTTTCAAGCAGAGGTCGTGAAAAACACGAGCTTTAAGGTAAAAGAAAAGACATGAGAAATGATGATGAATGGTGTGTGTCAAAATATTCGATGCGAAAAATTCGATCTGCATCTTAAAATACCATTTACGTTGGATGCGGATGGCACGGGACCGACCTGTACCTCTACCATGAGTTACACTAGTTTACAGTGACCGTACTTGCTAGCGACGGCGTAAATGATTTGTATGGAGAATTGTACTTCCGTAAGTGACCGCTAGAGGCGCTGTACACAATTCTCCATACAAAATCATGTACGCCGTCGCTAGCGAGTACGGTCACTGTAAACTAGTGTAACTCATGGTAGAGGTACTGTTTGGCAAGCCTTGGGGGGGCCTATGTTCAGCGGTGGACGTCTTGATGATGATGATGATGTATTTAATATTTGGGACACCAGTATAATTAGCGACGGGGACGAAGCCGCGAGCGAGAGCTAATCACCCCATAATGAACGTATTGATACTTGAACTTGCTGCCCAACATAAAGCATAACATATACTGTCAATTATCGTAGTGTCATCGACATAACAGTCAACCTTCTCTCACAATGGTGCCATAATTGACACATTAGCTATCAAACGATTAGAGAACGAGGGCGAGTAGTGAGCTGGTGACAATAGTTTATTGGATCAGGTGTGAAGGCGATACTAATACAATTTTGTGTCAAGACCTCCTTATGAGAAGGCTAAATGAAAGGTTAGCTTGACATTCGTGCACAAGATGTTTGTAGACATTAAGTTAAGTTAGTCTGTAAGCTAAGTAGGTACAGGTACTTGCTGTGAAGAGTGGACAAATTTACACTATGCACTTGTAGAGGAAATTGTCGACATCATACGAATGTTGTCGTCATAATTATGAAATGTTCTGTTAGGCAACAAAATTTAATACATATAAAAGTCATGACTGATTGACTGATGGAGTCACTCACTAACTGACTGACACATCAACGCCCAGCCCAAACCCTTAGCACTAGAAGGCTAGAATTCTAGCCTTACATCTTTAAGGCTGTAATTTTGCAAAAGAAAAATTGTGTTAGTAAAAGGTTGCATGGAAGAGATCACTTCAAGCGATAAGCCTCTTGCTTATCTTGTATTTCAAATTTCTGTTTTGACCATTTCCCTGCGACATATATATTTTTTTCTATGTACTTGTTTTTCTGTAACTATTTTCTATGTTGTGTATAATCGACCAAGAAATTCCTTTACCACCCTAAGGTTCATTGTCAGTTGTACGGCTTAAAACATCAAAGGCCATTTTCACTAACAAGTCAATGTGACATTCAGCCTTATTGTTTTTATTCTGACGTAGGACTGTCATAAAAAGTGGTAAAGCACTTGCTTGGTCGACTATACAAGAAACAGTCTTCGTAAAAGAATGAAAGGAAAGAAAGCATTTATTCGTGACAGCAAAATTAAATTAGACAAGAATAAAAAAAGTCACAAAATGATCCCAAATTAGCGAAGTGCCAGTCTTGCGACCGGCCCTAATCTTCCTTTGGGACCATCAGGGCCCAATTCCATAACAAATTACAAGCTAATAGTATTACGGCACTTTCACACGGGCAACATCCCGTTTTTTGCGGGTTCGGTTTTTTGCAGGATCCCGTTTAGTAGCATACGTGCTACTGTGGTAACATTCACACGAGCCCGCGCCCGTTGCCCGTGTGAAAGTGCCGTTAGCTATTTTGTATTGGAATTCACTAATACTATTTGCTTGTATTTTGTTATGCAATTGGGTTCAGATCATTATACAGTGGAAAACCATATCATATTTGTGTTGCAAACTTACAATTTCAATATCAAAGTTCATTGAGAATGATGAGATAACTCTGAGCGCCGTGCCTCCCCTTCACGTCTAATTATACCTTAGTTACATACTTTAAGATACCAACTCATGGCTTTATTTATTTCCAGCTAGCCTGGATATCCCAGGGTGACGGATACAGTTGTCCGTATGGTCAGAACTGTGCGTTTGAGCCGTCGCCGCCTGGACGTGCGCCTCCCTGTGCCCAGCCTGGTCTAACCTACTGCGTGCATCCGGAACCCTATCCAGAGTAAGTTGTACTAACCCATAATATACTTAACCCGCAGCCCACCACTTCTATTAGAGGCCCGTCTGGCATAAAAAGTATATTAATTTTCAACTATTTTGACTTTTTATCTTGTTGACAATCAATGGTGCACCGCGCACCATTGCTACGAGACACTTGTGTCTCATATAAAAAAACTATAAATTAAAAAATTTAAAAACTCCCAACGCAATTATGTCTGGACATTAAGTCAATGCCCGTTATGCGTCTAAGATCCCTTCCGCAGCTAACAAAAGAGCTGATAACTTTGAAACAGCTGAACCGATTTTGATGAAACATGTCTAAGAACCATCGCCAAGAAACCTGCTTTCTATTAAAAAACCGCATCCAAATCGGTGCACCCGTTTAAGAGCTATGATGCCACAGACAGACACACAGACACGCACACATAGCGGTCAAACTTATAACACCCCTCTTTTTGTGTTGGGGGTTAAAAAAGGTTGAGTATGGCTGTACAAGCCAAACGAACATACTTACTGTCAATGGTATTTATTTAGTGGTTTGTAAAGAAGGGACTACTATCTGGACCTTTTTCAAGCGGGTTTTGCTGATTTACATGAAAATTAGCGTTATTTTTCTAGTTATTTGCCATGAAATACAATTGTTGACATATAAGGCATCGAAAAATAAAAAAAATAATGAAAAAATCTAAATTAATTTTTTTACGAATTTATTCGGCCGTTTTGGGTAAAATCTTAAATCGTCAATATCTCGGAAACTTATAATTTTCGGACAAGGTACTAGATGGTTTTTTTTGCTGCTAATGAGTTGTACTATACCTACGCCCTTTAAAGGAATGTATTATTCAATATCCAATCACCCTGTATATCCTGGCTCACTCGGGAAACGAATATACTGTTCGAGCTGGGGACTCGGAGTAAGTGATACCAAATGAACATCTGAGATAATGCTACCTCTTCTTTCCTCAGACAAATTATCCGAAGGTTAATCGAAGCAGGACAGTACGATATCTCTACGCTGCTCTCCGATGAGTCTCGGGATGACTTTAACTCCAACAAGAAACCTGATTATCCGTACAGCTACGGCCCGAACTCGCTGCCCCACGTCGACCAGATATCCATCGTCAACGAACCGAAAAACTATAACACGAAATTCCATTCCAGATTTAACCACGGTAGGTATCGTTAATGTCACCCTTAATAATAATTGATCGGACAAGAAAGAAAACTGAGAAGAACTCCGCAAAATGGAGTGTTGGAAAGGGTATTTTAATTTACATATCGTCATTTCGAATTTTCATAATTCCGAATTTAATTTTTAACCATTGCTTTATTTGACAGAGAAACAAAATAAAATAAATTATAATAAAATAAATAATAGGCCATAGAGAGTAAAATAAAAAAAAACCGGCCAAGTGCGAGTAGGACTATCTACCACCAAAGAGTACCATTATCTATAAAAACGGCAAAAAAGTCACTTTTGCTTTAATTATTTATTTTTAAAGTGAATATATAGCGAACTATTCTGTGAATATTTCAAACGTATACCTGTTGCCGTTATCAATATCGAGTAAAAACGAGCAAAAAAAAACACGTTTGTTGTATTGGAGCCCCCCTAAATATTTATTTTATTCTGTTTTTCAGTATTTGTTGTTATATCGGCAACCAAAATACATCATCTGTGAAAATTTCAACTGTCTAGCTATCACGGTTCATGAGATACAGCCTGGTGGCAGACGGACGGACAGCGAAATCTCAGTAATAGGGTCCCGTTTTTGTCCTTTGGGTACGAAACCGTAAAAAGTTGCAAAGACCATTACATTAATTTGCGAGGCAGTAAATCGAATGAGATTGAAGTGCTAATAAAAAGCGCCTCAATCAATGTAGTGCAGCTTGCATGGTTTTTCTAGCAGTTCTAAACTGGGTTTTAATCAATTGACCTCTCGGTCTCATGTGCAAATGATGCCATTGTTATCTTTGTAAGTAGGTACATTGTAATTGATACAACATTTGTCTTTCCAGAAATCTTCTCTCAGAAAACACCACTCCAGCCGCCTTCACCTGTCGATCCATCCCCATACAACATCAACGCCTTCCAAAACTACTCCAAATTCGGTTTCCAAAACCCCAACTACTGGACACCGAACTTCGATTACGAGAAGAAAGTGTTCAGACAGAACAATGTTTACAACCAGAACTTCTATGATACCCCGTTTAACCAATATGACAGTGCTGATTGGTTTCGACAGGCGGCCAGTGGAGTCACGCAGTACAATCCTAATGAGTGGTGGAAGTAAGTTTTTGATTGTTGTTTAATGTAATTTGTAGAGTATGAAATAGATTTTAAGATTTTGGATTTTTGGGTACATTTGTGATAGATAGATAGATGATGCCAAAGTACATTCGATGCTCAAATTTGACAGCCACTATATTCATCTACCAGCCTGCACACCGCCATCATCATTAGTAGCTGTAGCAGTCACACATAGTGTATATTTTCGAAAACTAAAGCTAAAGAAAACTAATAATCCCTCTATTACAGGTAGTGATACAGCACTGCCTGTGTGCCACAAAGGACCAGTTTTTTTTAATGTGGAAATACCATTTCATATTTATAATTTTTTACGTAAGAAGAGTGTGAGAGTGAATAATGTGTATTAATTCAAGATTTTCGACTACAGTCAACAGCAGAAGTGGAATCTACATATTCTCTTATCTCCTCTGAAATAGAATCGTGCACAGATCACTTTGAGCAGCAGAACCGCTCATCCACTTCTCCTGCTGACTGCACTTCAAAAATACCACAGCCTACTAAAGAACAGAAAACGTGCCATACTCCTACAAGTTACACTCGTACTAACAATTTCGTTAGGATTATCAATTTATGATAGATACAGTAAATGTCTCACCATTTGTAGGAGAAGAAGCCTTTGGATCTTTACCCTGTACTCATCATTCTTAGACTTCTCAAAACTAAAACTGCATCTCTCCAACTCTTCCAGATACATGTCTCCATCCCGTTCAGACGTCACAGTGGAGCGTTCCGTGACGTTTCCGACACGGACCACGTCGTCCCGACGTACGCGTCGCCGCCGCAACGCAGAGTTAGTTCGTGCTGCGAGAGAACGCAAGCTCTCTGGGGCCGAAGCGTTGAGGATAGCGTTGGGACTTGCTAGGTAAGGAGTTGACTTATGGCCCCTAATGATCGTGAGATAGATCCGGCTTGCATCTCGGAATTTTAGTACGTTAATAATATTCGAGAATTTTATCTTGCAGTGCAGACAGGAAATACGACGAGCGTTCTGGATGTGTCCCAGGCTGGTCCTCATAGTTTTATCCATACTAAATGCGAAAGTGTGTCTTTTTGTCTGTATATTACCTCTTCACGCTTAAACCACTGACCCGATTTAGACGAATGTCTTTTTACTCTCATTCTTTGATCAACTATAACTGAAGATACACATTGCCGAACAAAATCCCCTTCAAAAAATGTCCGAACTTTTTTATTTGTTTGCATAACAATTAAAATCATCACCTACACAGAAATTTTAACCTAGTCTTTACTTCATTACAGTCGAATTTCGGTTGACACTTGACAGCTAAACTTGACAATTTCACGCAACGTACTGAGAAAAAAGAAGGCCACTTTTATCAAAGTGGCGCTCATTTGGCTCGGACATTTTCGGGCGCGCGACTGTGGATCTACAGTTATAATTGATCAAAGCTCTCATTAAAATCATTAAACTCTTTCAAATAAAGGAAATAAAGATTAATATACACCGTGTTTTTTAAACGCTTTATATTTTGATTTCCATTAACCTTTAAGGGATGATTAGTCAGGTCAAATTGAGATGAATGATGAAGATGAAGATGAGAAATTAAATAAAGTTAGAGTCATAATTGACACTAACTTTTGTGTAACTCTAAGGGATCCTTTGCACTGTATATTGATTTATTATGTAAGAAAAACAAAAAGCTTTTATTTCGATTTTACCTGGTAGTTTCTGTTAATGTACCGCACAACGTGTCGAATTTAATGGAAATAAAAAAAAACCGGCCAAGTGCGAGTATATGACATCCAGTCTTAGCAGACCCCTGCTTCTAAGCAACATGTGCGCAGTGTGGGATCATTGTAGATTGGTTATTGATATAGTCAGACAGACAAAAAAAAATGTTTTTCGCAATTTTTTGTTTATATGTGCTATAAGACCTTGCTTCGTACCAAATTTCAAGATTCTGAGTTCACGGGAAGTACCCTGTAGGTTTTGATTCCCTTGCGAGTGTCGAAAATTTGCGGCATAAATGGCTGTATCTATTGATTGCGATGGCTTAGAAGTTTGATTTTTTCACAGCTCCAAGGGACAGTAGACCTGAGTATTTGATATAAATTTCAGCTTGATACTTCCTTGCGTTCCTGAGAAAAAGGGTATTGACAGACGGACGGATGGACGGACAACAAAGTGATCCTTAAGGGTACCGCTTTTTCCTTTCGAGGAGCGGAACCCTAAAAAAACACGGTGTAGAGATTAGCGACATCTGTCCTTCCTAAAGCGGACTGCATGCTTCCAGTGCGGAAACGTCAGCCGAGCGGCCTCGGCGTCAAGCCCCGAACACAGAGGAGCTTTGCCGCGTCAGAACAGAGTACATCACTCCACGCGCCGCCCTCAACAACAAGGGAAGCTGGCGATATGTCGTCAACATGCCCGACAACATGACGCAGCTCGTGCGCGCGGAGATATGCACGTGAGTTGAAGAGGTCAAAAGAGGTCAAAAGAAGTCAAAGAGGTCAGAGATGTCAAAGAAGTCAAAGATGTTGATACCTGCTGTACGTTGCTGGACAGCAACGTTATTTACCTTCTTTGACTTCTTTTACATTTAAGACATATTTAAGTGAAAAGTTTCGATAAGTTTGCTTATTAGGTAGTAGCTGACTTAAAGAGGGAAATAATATTGGATCATAGTAATTTCGTAAGTATCTTACGAAAGCCAAAGAAGTCAAAGAAGTCATTCATCAGTCTGAGTGCTTTCTTTGAGTGCCATCAATTTGTATGTTTTACCCTGATACGTTTCTTTTACTGTCCGCATAGTGTCTCTTCTGTCGCATTACTGCCGCCTATAGTTACTGCACGTTCCCTAATCCGCGTAGCGTTGACAAAACATTTTCTCCTCATTTACTTCCAATTTTTGCCATGTTGTGCGCTGCGATCGTTTTCTGTACCCCACCACCCGCTTTGAACATAGCCAATTATTATAAACGGCCAACGGATCTCGCGATACAAACGCCATCTAGCGGTAATTCACCTTTCTACTCTTTCTGCTCAAACTGTCGCGGCTCTGTGGCATAATTCTTGAATAATATATATAAAGAATTGTTTCCAATGCATTGAGTTAAAATAACTAGAAGCAGTCTTTGTCGTCGAGCGTGGGCATTATTGTATGGTATCAGTTTGCATTTCGCTATGAATTTAGTTATGAACAACAACGCCATCTATTCGAAGTGTGATGAACTACTTCACTTATAGTATACAGCGTCATCTGTTATAAAATTTACCAACTAATTTGTCACGTATGAAAATGTGCTCGTATTTATTTTACCTTGTTCTTCACAGGTCAACAGTTTGCAGCAACTTATGTTCCGTGCCACTCGGATACAGTTCCCGTTGCGAGCAGAAATATATTCAAAAACGACTCGTGGCCCTCCAATCTAGCGGACAGAATCTCTACACCGACGTATTTTGGATCCCTAGCTGCTGTCAATGTACCATAATTGCCAACAACACTTAAACACAACCAATTGAAAGTAAAGCTTTGTTTTATTCTAAGATTTGAGTCGCGCTTTGCCGCTACTCGCCAATAGATGGCGCGCGCCAAGCATTTCAGTTTGTTTTGCTACCACTGCCTTAATATTTTAAGTGTGAATTGAGAGTTATTTTGGATTAAATTCAAAATATCGTTGGGTGGGGAGTTAGAATATTAGATCATTGTGAAGTGGAATTAAATTACATTACTCGACCAAATTATGTTGCGTAAACGAAATGCTAGATGTCACTACTAGGGTACAGAATTAGGGGTTTTTATACTCGCATGCACTGTTCCATTTAATTCACCATTAGAAAAAGATAACAATCTTGACCTCTCATTTTATTGAAAAATACTTTAAAAAAAATAAGTAACAGCAAATAATAACGGAGTATATAGTCATTATTGTTACGGTTTTATAAGTAGTAGTTACCTACTTATTTTCAAAAAGCGTTTTTCATGTAAGTCAGTTTAAGATTGTTTGTCTTTTCCCTGATGCACTACAGTAGTGTATGTTTATGTTTCGCCTATTTCCTGCAATATTCGTGTAATGCACATTATAATTTATCAAGTAACTACGTCCACGCACAAGTAAAATAAATAAAAATAAAATAAATTTTAGGGACAATAAAAAAAATGGGTCAACTCCTGATATCTATCCCGAGTGAAATTCCAAAAATCTCTTTTTTCCGCATCTCTATGATCCTATGGGGGTGGTTATTGAGATAGGTTCCCATTGAATAAAATATATAAATCCCGTTTATTCCTTATCCCGTGGGATTTTCGGAAAATACTAAAATTATTTTTTACTGTTTTGATCACCTAGGTACTTGTATGCCAAATTAAAGGCCACCACGGACCGGCCCAGCGCGTTGTATAACATTGAATCATATACGCTGCGCCACGCTCCTGGAATTTGTCACCGTGGATATGATTCAGTGTTATACAACGCGCTGGGCCCGCTCCTTCGGGGTTGCGCGCTCGCTCCGCGCTGCGGTCTGTGGCGGCCTTTAAAGTATCTAATAATTATAATTACGGAGATAAGGCCACTTTGGAGCAAAAACATAAATCCCATATATTCCCTAACCCGTGGGAATTTCGAAAAATGCCTTCGTAGCGGATGCCGACGTCGTAATTGCTATCTGTGTGCCAAATTTCAGCACAATCCGTTCAGTGATTTGAGCTGTGCGTCGATAGATCAATCAGTCAATCAGTCACCTTTGTCTTTTATGTTTATCAGGTAATCTGGTGGCAATACCTAAAAGTAGTGTCGACGTAACATTTAAGAATTATTTTTTTAAAATCACTTTATTTATTTCGTGATTTGAACACTTGCGAATGGAAAGGTTCGTCAGTTTTCAAATACAGTCAAAACCGTTTATAACGACATTCAAGGGACAGCAATATTTTTGGGCGTTAAACACGGTTGGTCATTGTAACCACCGTTACTTTGGTATATAAGATCGTGTTGGCTTTTTTTCTTGGTCGTTACATCCAATATGTCGTTGTAATTGGTGTCGCTATAAACGGTTTTGACTGTATGTACTTTAATTTAACACTTTGTTAGCACATTTTATCTTTCTAAACTATATAATACACCGTACTGGTTAAAATTTAGTTGAACTAATGTATCTTGACTTTGAATAGTCGAGCTTTTAACCTTTTTATTAGTTTGACCTGCCTTATACTGTGATAAACGAACTGATAAAATCTATTCGTTTACGATGATTAAAACTAAATGCAAACGGCTTCTGTCAATATCATTGCAATAGGCTAGAAGACTAAAAAAAACTATTTAGTCCGTTAGTTAGATTATTAAAAAATATTGTACACGTATTTTTTCTTTTGTTTGACAAACAAAAAATGACGGGGATACAGTGCTTAGAAGTTTCGAGTGACGTCACTATATGGTACAATTTTTACCTAAAGGTGACGTCACAAGCCCCCACTCCGGAAGTTTGATGATCTATATCTTTGTCGGTTTTGAATAATTTGATAAACCAAAAAATACGTGTCCCATATTTTCCCACTATCTAACTGACGTACTAAATAGAATGACATGTTTTTAACCCAGTCGTCATCCCTATTTCGTGTGATTCCTTGACGGCAACAACTTGTCTACAAGCAAAAGTCGACTTTAAGGTGACGAACCTTTTCATTCTGCGATTGTACCAATTAGCTTTATGAGGGCAGCTGCCTTTACCTTAAATCTTTGCACTAACTTTTTCTAGCATTTTGCGGTTTCAAGACGAAATGTAAAAGTAATAAGCGCCTATGACTAGATGGCAACACACGCTTTCCCACAGAACTAAAAATGAAAGTAGTAGAAATGTCATTATTCTTTTTTTTGTATTTTCTCACGTTCCCATTTTTTAATATTATTTAAATTTATGTTTAGTGTGCTATCACTTTTGTCCTAAAGACAAGTATTATAATTGTAAATGCTTAGGTACGATTTAACCAAGTATTAATAATTTAAGTTTAATGTAAATATTAGCTTAATAAACTTAATTTCAATTGTGATTTTTTAATTTTTATAATTTTCACTTCTTGTAAAAATTAGATTAGCATTTTTCTCATTCTTAGTTTAAAAAATGGAATACTTTTACAGGTAATTATAGAAATTAGGATAGTTATTATGTTATAAGGAACTAGTTTCTGAAGGATTAGCTTTAAGGTGTACTTACTTTAAGTTATCTATATATTTATGTTTTGTATAAGGTGATTAAATATGTAATTTTTTAATGTATGTTTTATTTTGCTACATTCACTGTTCATTTTTTTATGTCTCCATACCTAAAAGGAAAAATACGAAACCTTCTAGGATCTGCTAGCCGTCATCGTCAGTAGTGCGTGTTGGTATGTCATTACATTATTACTTTTTAAGGAACGGGTGAAGGCTATTCGCAGTTACTAATATACTTACATACATAGGTACGTAATAAAGAGATGAACTTTGTGTATTTGTTTTTATTTAGAATTAATGAACGGGCTTTAAAAATCCTTCCGCAATAAGAAAGAATCTGTAACAAAAGATTAACATGGGTTATTGATGTTTCACGAACACGAAAATTTTTCGTGGAATGCCGACAAAGTTAGGGCATATTATGTCAAAATATCATTCGTAAATGGAATTGAGATGAGAAACAAGTTTTTGTAAAACAAATCGTCTTCAAGCTTTTTTGCTGATTGTACGCCGTAATTTCATTTGCACCATGTAATGGTGCTAGTCAATGGTACAAATTAAACTATGGCGATTTTACTTACAATGTTACGCAAAATACAAATCCGCGTAAAGTTTCTAGTCAATTTTAACGACCGCTTTAGCCATTTCATTTGATAGCACAGCATACGGTTGTGGTTACTCTGAAGATGAGCTCTGGTTGAGTTCGAAACGCGTCAGTGTAGCTTGGTGGTGGTGATGGTTGTGTTTATGTGATTTGTGTGTGTTCGTACAGTGTGGAGGTGGAGGAACTGCATGAACACACATTTCTTGCATAAACGTAACTATTGTAAGGTCGCGGGTGAGCAAAGTAATTGTTTTAGTTCGCTTTAGCCTAGTTACCCTGCCTACGAAGCAAGAGGTCCTGGGTTCAAATCCCGGTAAGGGCATTTATTTGTGTGTTGAGCACGAATATTTGTTCCTGAGTTATGGATGTTTTCTATGTATTTAAGTATATATTTATCTATTTAAGTATGTTTATCTAGTTTTGTCTAGTAACCCATAGTACAAGCTTTGCTTAGTTTGGGACTAGATCGATTTGTGTAAGATTGTCCCCTAATATTTATTTATTTATTTATTTTATTTAATGCCATTGGCCGTTGAAGGGTTCCGTTCTGCGGAGGGGATCCTGGCCGGACCACCAAGATTTTATTACCAGATTATTGTATTGTCACTCACCAGTAAACCAGCACCACCACCACCGACCCGACCGAACCTACATACCTACTTAAGTCATCATAATCATCCCAGCCTTTATAGGTACGTAACACTGCAGGGCACAAACCTCCTCTCAGAATGAGAGGGGTTGGGCCGTAGTTATTACGGATTGGAAACTTCACACACACCATTGAATTTCTTTGCAGGTGTATGCAGATTTCCTCATGATGTTTTCCTACAACGTAAAGCTCATGGTAAATTTGAAATGCAATTTCGCACATAAGGTGCAAGGTGCGAGCCGGGCTTTGAACCCACGACCTTCTGCTTGAGAGGCCATAGGTCAAACCATGAGGCCACTGTGGCTAAGACATACCTAAGTAGGTAAATATGCCAAATTTTAGCTCTAGGAGTAGTAGAAACTTGTTTGAAAATTTAAAACAACGAGTTAAACATAAGCTTGTAAAAGGGCATTTTCACTTTAAATTGAATGTTTTTAAATGAGGAAATTTTGGTTTTTTCTTACTTAGAAACAAGAGCGCTGTTGATTTTGATGATAAAAAAGTGTCCCTAATCTTCCATAAAAAATGTTTGAGTCCGTTTCGTAACGAGCCATACACGCTATATGAAAAGGGTGAGTCTTTGATCAATTATAACTGAAGATACACATTGCCGAACAAAATCCCCTTCAAAGAATGTCCGAACTTTTTTATTTGTTTGCATAATAATTAAAAACATCACCTACACAGAAATTTGAACCTAGCCTTTACTTCATTACAGTCGAATTTCGGTTGACACTTGACAGCTAAACTTGACAATTTCACGCAACGTACTGAGAAAAAGAAGGCCACTTTTATCAAAGTGGCGCTCATTTGGCTCGGACATTTTCGGGCGCGCGACTGTGGATCTACAGTTATAATTGATCAAAGGGGTGAGTCAAGTTTTTAGTGCCACCCGTTGCTATGGTTATACAAATCCTCCCTTGGACAAACTAAGTATTTTTCTATGAAACAGTATGAAATGTCACTTGGACAACCGAGGACAGTAAACAACACAGAAAAGTTGATTCACCCGAAAAGTCACAAAACTGGCTCAAAAATAAAAAAACACTATTTTTTTTATAAAAATTAATACTGATTGTGAAGGTTTCTGCGCCATTTAGAGTGAAAATGCTCAAAAACGACCTTGGTTAATTTTTACTTCTAGTTAAAAATTCAATCCGACTCGTAGTTTTGCAAAAATACATAGATTTACAGTTTTTTCGAATGTTATTTTTGTGTTTTATAAAATAGTGCCCCCAACCCTTACTAATAGTAAAAATGCGAAAGTAACAGTCTGTCTGTCTATTACCCTTTCACGCTTAAACCGGTAAATCTATTTGGATGAGACTTGGTATGGATAGTTCCTAGGTCCCTCGGCATAGCGATAACAAAATCTTCGCACACGAAGTCGCTTGTAACAGCTAGTAAGACATATTTCCAAAATAAATATCAATCAATATCAGACCTAATTACCGGACTCTGATCTTTAACGATATTTAATGGCCGATATCGACGGACTGTCCTGATTTTTTTTTAAATATGACAACTCTGTCTTCTAACCCGATTGACCCATCACGCTGTAAATCATTTATGTATTCCAAAAGTCCGTCTCAAGACAACATATTTTCCTTCTATTGGGTTAACGCGAGGGCGGATGCAAGGGATAGCGAAGCGAACCCTTCGGCCACCCTTGGGGCTGAGCCTACCTTAACAAATTTTCCCTTAAGCGGCAAACATGGTCTGCATTTACCATTTCACTTGGTTTGCTTTGAAGTTCTGTGCAGTAGACTGAATTTAAGAAAAACTGTTTTTTAAGTCTTGTGTAAGTTCTAAGTAGGCATTGAGTTGATGCTAACAAACACAGCTAGTACTTTGGAGCAAACCTGACAAGTAAATCACTACTCAAATTTTATTAAATCTCAGACAAAATCGCTTTAATTGTTACTTAAGTAAATAATTGTTTTGTAGCTAAGAAGTAATAATAACACCTAGTGCTAAAACTCGCACTAAAAAAAGCAATCGTCGCCACGCAAAAGCAAAAGAGGAAGGGAAAAAATCAATGCTTGCATTTTATGTTCTGTGCGTGTGACAGATCGGTTGTCATGACTACCGCGACGGGGGAAGCGGTTGGCGGGAAAAAATGACGTAACTGACGTTTGAGCTACAAAATGGCGCCTCTGTTTCCCGCGCAAAGTTGACGCTTACGGCTGCGTTCACGGTTAGGCTGTTCTTATTTTGACAGTTGGAAGTGTGCGTCGTGGGACAGAGACGGAAGATGGGGTAAGGGAGCCGGTGATCGATATTACGCACTTTTGTAGCAATGAAATTGGCGCCGCGATGCAAGAAAGCTTTGCGCGATGCAATCTTGTTTTAAAATGTAGTTCAATTGGAAATAAATTATTAACAAAATGATACAATACAATACAAATATTCTTTATTGATCACCAAAAGCAGTACAGTGAAATTACAAAAATAAAAATTCAGGTAGACAATAATGAAAATAATGATTTTAGACTTGTATCGTTGTACCTCAATAGGTAATGAACGTATGTATGTAGGTATGAATGCAGCAATTATTAAAAAAAATCTGGGCTGGTTAGGTTTTATATTTTAATAATAAAATATTGTAATAAATACAACTTGAATATTTAGATTACATGATCATAATTTAAATTATTTTCTGGAAAGACCATAAATTATTTATATGTATGATATTTATAAATTCTTACTCACAGATAGGCTTCCGCAAATCCCACTGCTGAGCACTATCCTCTCTGGACTACGGTTTCCACACACAGACCCATGTTCATACTCCCAGTTTCAGTTTTTATTTTAATTAAAAATTTTTTAAATAAGAAAATAAAATCTCCTTCAAAAAACATTCAAAAAACTATGAAATAATAATTGAACCGAACCGACCACAATAAGCATGAAAATATCTTTCTTCTAATCTGTTTGAAGTCAGTGCCTCAGCTCGAGCCAGCAGGAGTGAACCTAGTAATCTAACTTATCTACATACCTTCTATGGGACCGTCCATTAATCACGTGATCTTTTATTTAGAATTTTTTAACCCCCCCCCCCCCCCCCTCCCCCATCCAACATCACGTGTATATTTAGTAGCTACCTACAAAGAATGTTAAAATTTTTCGAATATTTTAAATACAGGTAGGTATAAAGTATAATCTTATTTTATTCTGAAATTAAGGACCATAGTAAAAATGTCTAGACAGTAAGGTTGCAGGTTGTTTTTGATTGGCATTTTAATCAAAATTATAATGTGATTGACGAGAAAATAAATACACGTGATATCTTAATAGACCCCCCCCTCCCCCTTATGATATTTCGTGATTTTTGTTAAACCCCTCCCCCCCTTTCAAGCCTCACGTGATTAATGGACGGCCCCTATCTATAGGGCTTCTACACTCTTGCTGGCTCGTGCTGAGGCACCGACTAAAGATATTTTCATGCTTATCGTGGTCGGTTCGGTTCAATTATTATTTCATAGTTTTTTTGGATGTTCTTTGAAGGAGGTTTTATTTTTTTATTTAAAAATTTTTATTTTTTGCTCTTTAGTTGTTTCTGTGTAAAATAGATGCGTAGGATAAAATCGTCAGTTTGACTTCGAAATAAGTTTATGTTGAATATTCTATTTTGAATGCTCGACGGTGTTGTGTCGTTTTATTACAGAGTTCCATGATACTTTCTGAATGCAAATGCTCGACTTGTCACCGAAAATACTAAAATCGCTCTACATTTCTCTTTAATTTTTAAGGAGTTTCTTCAATTCCTCATGGATCCCATCATCAGAACTGGATTTTGGTAACAACGGGGCCAACTTTGAAGCACGTGCTTTCAAACAACGAAAAATTTTTCCAAATCGGTTCATAAATGACGGAGTTCTGAGGTAACACAAATTAAAAAAAAAAAAAAAACATACAACCGAATTGAGAACCTCCTCCTTTTTTTGAAGTCGGTTAAAAACCGACCCGTGTTTGACCATTACCTCATCTTATGAAAATTGCAGATGAGGCCAAGGCGGTATCTCTCTGGTTCAGTAACAGCGTATTCACTCTAGCCTTAAAGAGCCCTAGGTTGTGTTTATCTGAAAATACAGACGACGGGAGTGAATTCCATTCGTGTTAAGAAAGATGAAGCAAACCTTCGAATACTAACCATATAAGGATGAAGACGCTTCACCCGCCTGGATGACAGTTAGTTGTCACTGATAAAAATGTGTGTATATATTTATGTATTTTATATTTAGTTACAGATATATTAATGTTTTATTTATGTATAAGTATATTGTAACTAAAGTTAGGTATTTGAGGTTTACATATGCATTTATATTTATTCAAATGTTTTGCTCTATTTGTCGATCCTTATTTTTTTAATTGCTCTCCTCTACCACTCAAAGGTTCACTGGCAGAGATCCCTTCAGGGATAAATCCGCCTTTGTCATCATCATCATCATCATTTCAGCCGTAGGACGTCCACTGCTGGACATAGGCCTCCCTCATTGATGCCCAATCATTACGATTGGAAGCGATTTGCATCAACCCTGAACCTGCGGCCTTCACCAAATTGTCCGTCCATCTCGTTGGTGGACGTCCCACGCTGCGCTTGCCAGTCCGCGGTCTCCACTCCAGAACTTTTGGCCCCCAACGGCCATCTGTTCTACGTGCTATATGGCCTGCCCATTGCCATTTCAACGAGCTAATCCGTTTGGCTATGTCGGTGACCCCGGTTCTTCTACGAATCTCCTCGTTTCTGATCCGATCCCGTAGAGAAACTCCAAGCATAGCCCTCTCCATAGCTCGCTGAGCGACTCTGAGCCTATTCATCAGGCCCATAGTGAAGCACCACGTCTCGGATCCATATGTCATCACTGGCAACACACACTGATTAAAGAATTTTGTTTTGAGGCACTGAGGTATTTTGGACGAAAAGATGTTGTGGAGCTTCCCGAACGCTTTGTACTTATCATTTTTTTTCTGTAATCTTTTTGTTTTCCTTTTTGTACAATAAAGAATATAAACAAACAAACAAACAAACAAAAATCAGACAAACAAGCAACTCTACGACGGTGCTCGAGGCTCTGTAGCCTGCCACCGATCGACGGACTACCAATGAGTCTTCGGGCTCGATGCTCCACCGAATCCAACGGCGCCAACTGATACTTGGCGGAACCGTCCCAAAGATGGCAACAGTATTCTATACACAGTCTAACCTGGCCTTAGACTACGAAATTCGATTGTAGAACTTCGCATCGCGCCGTTTCGTTCACGCTAATAGTCCTAAACATAAAAATGAAAGGGATGGCACGATACGAAGTTCACAAATCGAATTTCGTAGTGCCCCCCTGTGCTTGCTGGCCTGTGCTGTGCTTTAGAGTAAAAATAGAGTAAAAAGTTGCTCTTTTGTGAAATACCGCCCCACCTTTTTTTTTTTTTTTTTTATGTTAGATAGGCCAGACAAACGAACTAGTGGGTCACCTGATGTTAAATGAACACCACTGTCCATAGACACCCGCAGCGCTTTACACGATGCCAGTGCGTTGTCGGCCCTAAAGGAGAGGGAATACGGGAAGGGGGAGAGGGAGGGGGAGTGGGAAGGGGTGAGGTATTGGGCCCCCGGCACTCTCACTGACCGTACGAAACGCAAGCAGGATTACTGCTGCTTCACGCTGGTGTTCTGTGAGAGGGTGGTACTGCCCCGGACGAGCCGGCCCATTCGTGATGCAGCGGCTAGCTACAACATGGCTCTACCACTACTAAACCTACTACCTTATACAAAACACCTATTTTTTTAACAGCAGCTTTCGGTCTGGACTCAATGGCCGCGCCGAAGTTGACATTATTTTATTAGATGGTAGCTTCAGTCCAAGAACCTCGAGGTGGTCTTTAAGTGATAAGGATACATTCTGGAAAGTAAGAGCCCAAGTGAAGTGCAGATTTCCTGGATGCGGTTACCTGTAAGTAAGTAAATAAGTAAAAAAAAATATTTGTTAACAAAAATCATAGGTAGTTACTACACAATACTTAATTAAAAAAAAAACAGTAAAGGTACGTCCTGTAAATTGTCGACCAGGAATTAATGACATGAAGCCGTGGTGGCCTAGTGGCTTGACCTATTGCCTCTCAAGCAGAGGGACGTGGGTTCAAATCCGGGCTCGCACCTCTGAGTTTTTCGGAATTTATATGCGAAATTATATTTGAAACTAGCTTTTGCCCGCGACTCCGTCCACGTGGAATTAGTAATTTGGAAAGCTTATTTTTTTATCCAATTTGCTTTTTCATCAATTATGGCTCTCCTTAGTTCCTTCGGGAAGAAGTGAAACTTCATAATAAACCAACCCGCTCCCAATCCGCCCCCAACCCGCCCCCAACCCGCTCCCAACCCGCCCCACAACCCGCTCCCAACCCGCCCCCAACCCGCTCCCAACTCGCCCCCCATCCGCTCCCTACCAGACCCCAACCCGCCCTATCTAACTGGGCTATCTAACACTTCAAATCGGAGCAGTAGTTCCTGAGATTAGCGCCTATAGAAGTTTTACTTCAAAAACCCCCGATTTTGAAACATTCTTCCGCTCCGCTCCGCTCCTATTGGTGTTAACGTGATAATATAAAGCCTTATAGTCTTTCTCGATAAATGGGATAAAAAGAATTTTTCAAATCGGAGCAGTAGTTCCTGAGATAAGCGCGTTCAAACAAACAAACAAACAAACTCTTCAGCTTTATAATATTAAGTATAGATTACCAAAAGCTTTACAGTGAAGGTAAACATCGTGAGGAAACCTGCCCACACCTGAGAACAAATTCAATGGTGTGTGTGAAGTTCGCGATCCGCACTGGACCCGCGTGGGAACAAGCACTTTCATTCTGAGAGGTGGTCTGTGCCCTGCAGAGGGTCGTATACTATAGGCTGGGATAATGATAGATAAATTAATGACAATAATAAATCTTCTAATATATAAAAATCTCGTGTCACGGTGTTTGTTATCGATCTCTAATAAATAAATATCATGGAACAAATTCCCACCAAATGACCTAGTCCCAAAGTAAGCAAAGCTTGTGTTATGGCAACGGATAGAATAGACATAGTGATATACAACGTGTCTCTAATCTCTGGACACAGACCGAAATCCTGAGTCTCTACTCAAAAGAACTCTTTCCTTCTCAGGAATGTTCTACTTTTGTAAAATTATTAGATTAGATAATTCTTTTTTTTTCAATACAATACAATTAATACGTGCACGTACAGCATAATACATCAACAATAAGTAGGAACATACTGTATCAGTTGTTTGCAATGAGTTTTGCGGTTCAGAGGTTGATCAAGTTGAAAATAATCTTTAATTACCATGTATGTATTATAGTCTACATACAGGTTGTTCCAAAGTATTAAATCTTAAATCAGTCATTTCTCCGTCAATACGGTGGCATTTGGTGCGAGGCTTTGAACAGAGCTTAGAAATACCCTAATCAACACGTCCTATACGTCTATATCCAGAGGGTAGAGACACGCTGTATAGTTAGGTAATGTAAGACCTATGAAATCAAATTTACAGGTAGAAGGGTTTGAATTATCTGGTCGTGCTATATTGCCGTTCATTCTGGGTCGACAAGTATTTACACTAACGGCACCCGATTTTCTCATATTGTTTCTCGTTTTTCACCTGAAAGCTCATTTTACTTTTTTTGCTCTTACTGCGTTTTTGGGGTCTACAGGGCAGCATATTACATGAAACATGTTAGATGATATTTTAATAAAATTTAATTGCATGTTATTATTATGATTTAAATTATTTAATTTAACTTATTTTATTATTTAACTGAGAATATTATTTTAATTTAATGTAATGCTTTGAAATTAAATGAAATGATAATGTGTTATTGAATGATTGTAATATTAATTTTAATTTATTAATTTTAATTTTTTAAATTGAATGGGCTCTAAAAAAATGCCTAAATAAATACATTTATTGTTATTATTATTTATTACATTTTTCACCCAACTGTCGAAGGAGGGTTATGTTTTTCGAGCGTATGTATTTATAATTTGAATGTATGTATGTATCATTTTTTGGCACGCCCTGCAGCCTAAACGGCTCGATGGACTTTTATATGTGAGGTATCATTAAATTTCTTCTCAGTTCCGAGAGTGACATAGGGTTTATATTTTTCCGGAATTCCCATGGCGGGTTTTTTTTCATCTAGACGCTGTTTTTCTAAAACAACGGCCTAATCCAAAATACTACAGTGTGCAACTTAATACTTTAATTATTGCAAATACGGTTTATAATTACACAGTGTGCAGCGTATCATTTCGAATTAGTCCGTTGTTTTAGAAAAGCAGCGTAGTGTTGAAATCAAAGTTATTTACATACAATTTTAAGAACAATGAGGTAAGTTCTAAAAACAAAGAAAAAACTAATCTATAGTAGGTACTTAGTATATTAGCAAGTTTAAGATTAAGTTGAGCTTCAATTAATAAGTACTCATTCAATCAGATCACATTAAATTATTCTGCTGGTTAAAAAAAGTAATTAAAAAAATTGCGGCTTTGATCAAACCAGTGCGCCAGATACCCACAGTAGTCCTTACCCAATACAAAAAAAAATTATAACTGCCAATTGAAAATGAAATGAATGAAATAAAAACATATAATTAATTATCGAACATCATTACCGTATGCCGCAGCGTGCATGAGCATAATTAATGTGGCTCACAACAGATGGCGTGGTGATGCAGCGAGCGGCGTGGCCCGTGAAATTCTCATGACTCACCCGGGGGCTCCGCGAATTGTACTCACTTCACTACACACGGTCTCTTGATAACATGACGAATTTGTCTAAATGTACATGTCATCTATTTGTGAACAAGGTATCGACACCAAGTTATGGACTTTGATACAATACAATAGATACAAATATTCTTTATTGATCACCAAAAAAGTACAGAAAAAATTAATAACAATAAAAATTCAGGCAGACAATAGGCTAATATTGATATGAATTATTCTGCGATAAATTGAATTTTTCATTAATTTCAAATTGTTAAGTTCAAGTTTTTTTTAGTGCGTATGTTGGTTAGAGCTGAAAGCATCGCTCCCTGTATAAAATGAGGCAGGGAAATGATCATCATATTTTTTTTAATAGTTTCCAATCAAACCATTGGCACCTAATCATCATCATCATAGCAGCCATACGTCCCACTGCATGGCTTAGGCTTCGTCCCAGAATGAGAGGGTTTGGGTTTTAGTTCCCACGCGGGCCTATTGCGGATCGGGAACTTCACACACACTATTGGATTTCTTCGCAGGTTCACTTAGAAGGTTCGTATTATTTATATATTTTATATTAGTACTAGATTTATCTCGCGGCTTTGCTAGTGTTAGAAATATCTACACAAGAAATACTTACAATCTAGAGTTTAGCCTGAAAAAGTTCACGGTTTTCCAAAATTTTGTTCAAAGACAGCTCAACGTTTACATAAGTATATCAGCAGATGTTGTGTTTACCCGCGATGTCTATTAAATCTAAGCCTTGCCGTGTTATATCGGCTTTTATTGACAACCGATAATAAAGGGTATAAAGTTGTCGATATTTATGTAATTTACATTTAAATAATTGTGGAAACAGCTGAATTGACTAGCGTAAAGTCTTGACGCCATGATACCCTCCAATAAGGCGACGTTTCGATGAATTTTCGGTTGAACGAAATTTTGTTTTCAAATTTATTTCAGCACCTTATAAACCGAAGTAGTTTCACTATTATTCAAGACCTTTTTTTGACATAAAACTGACCCGTAATAGATTCTATCTCACCTGATGAGTGCAGATGAGGTCAAAGGTGTATCTCACTGGTTCAGTAACAAGCAACCTATTCACTCTGGCCTTGAAGACCCCATAGGTTGTATTTGTATATGGGAAAATACAAGACGATGGGAATGATATACTAACCACTTACAAGTAGGAAGACGCAACCCTAAAATGTACTTAACCCGTCGCGCGATCGGCGACATTTTTGGGTAATTTTTTCTAAGTACCCTATGTTAAAAGGTGATCGAAACTAGAAACAAAAATTTGCAAATTTTGACAGCTAGTTTAGGCACACGGTGTGTGCTCACGGGGTCGCTCGACGGGTTAATAGTATTTTATGCAACTGTATCATAATAAGGGTTTAAGACACGAATGCGAGTTTATGACATGAGGCGAAGCCGAATGTCATAATAGATACGCATGAGTGTCTTAATGGCGATTATGAATAGTTGCATACATTACTTTTTCTACGAGTTCAAAATAAACAATTATTAAATAATGAATACGGACAATAAATTAATTTTTCGATTTTAAAAGTAGCAAATTATTGCTCACTTCCATTGCCGCCTTTTATTTCTGGCGGCGTCAACATTTCTGCATCACCAAAGTTAGGGCGTTTGTGCACTACAATGAATTTTACTGTCCGGAAGTCTGAGTTTTCATGGTCCGTTTTTTTCATGCCTTAAATGTATAGGACTGCCGGGCAGTAAAATTCATTGTAGTGCACAAACGCCCTTACAAATACTCACAGATAAAAAGTCATTTAAATAGTGATTAACTCTTTTATTTCTTTCAACTTGAAAGAACTCCGTGCAAAAGCAAAACAAATTCCCGCTATTTTGAAACTTTTTTTTTCACTATTCACAACCTTAGAATGGACCCGTACCGGGAACTTTAGGTCATACAGCCAAATTGAATGATGTTAATATTCATATTTAATGATGACTTTAAAATTCATTTATTGTCCGTTATTTAAGTATTCATTATTTAATAATTGTTAATGTAATCATATTTTAATTAATGTATAATGACTTTATATTAATTTCCCGCTTTATATTTTTTTAATTTTCGACCGTACTCGTACCATAGAGCTTGATCAGTGTGTTCTCAATTACGAAATTTCGCTTGCAAAAAACCTTGATTGTGATTGGTCTTACCTGTTCTTACTCATTTTTAAGCAACCAATCACGTGACACACGCATATTTAAAGAAACTCGATTATCAAAATCGATTTCAGTATTCTTTTTTTGAATGTTATTATATTACTCAGTCCCGTAACATAATGAATATTATAAGGGTTATTATGTTACTGAATTTGCACCATAGAGTATAGAACTTGGAACAGACTTATAACGTTAGTTATTATTGTATAGTTTTTGACCATATAATTGAAAGATTATACTACAGGAGTAGAAAAATGTGTTTAATTTATCTATGAAAATATTGAAAACTAGCTTTTGCCCGCGACTCCGTCCGCGTGGAATTTTACCAAACAATTTATTTTATCCAATTTTCTTTTTCATCAATTATGGCTCTTCTATAGTTCCTCGATATAAAAAAATTAACCCCCCCCGCACCCCCAACCCCGCACCCCCCTCCCAACCCCAACCCGCCACTGAACCTCCCCCCGCACACCCGCGTTCACATTCACCACCGTACTCCCAGCTTCCTCGATAAATGGGCTATCTAAAAATGAAAGTATCGTATCGTATCGTATCTTTCTTATTTGTCAACCGATTCAAATGAAACAAACACTAAACACTATTCATGTCTCAAATACCTTACACCTTACTATACATACCTTGAGTTTTTGTCCCATATGCATCGGAGCGGATGTAGTGGATGTAACTGCTTTTCCACTTTTTCCACTGTAGTTTAACTTTTTCTTAATCTGTGTTTTTCATAATTTAAACTATGTTTCTTTGTTTGTGATAATTTTAGTTTTAGTTTGTGATCTGTTTCTCAGTTCAGTCAGAGGAAAAATGAAAAACTGGTTTGAATTGGATTAATTGGGTTATGAGCGGGTTGTAATTGTTGGATTTGTTGGTTTTATTATATTTTCTTTTCTTTTTTTGTTTGTTTAGTTGTTAGTGTTCTGATAAAAAAAAAGGCAAAAGTATCAGAACCATGCAGCCTAGTTTTATTTTAGGGCCACCGCAGACCGAAGCGTTTCAGTTGCCGTCACGCGCGCGCCCTGCGCTTCGGTCTGTGGAAGCCCTGAATGTACAAACATGTTTAGTTTTTAGTATTATGTTGTTTTGTGTGTGGCCTTCCGTGAGTTTACTGCACTGTGGCCCGGCGGAAGACCAGCGCTGGTTTTAACTAGCGACATGCTGAGTCGGGTCCCTTTTGTGACAGCATTAATGTGTACATAGCTCTATCTATCTATCTGTCTATGTCTATTGTATTCTTATTTTTGCCTGTGTACGTGTTATTGTTGTTATAAATAAATGTTTTTCTTTCTTTCTTTCTTAATGTTAATCCAAGAAAATACCAACATATCAATGAAAACTGCATCCTTCTAGGTTAAGCCGTTATTGAGATTAGCGCGCACAAACGCACAGACAAACAGACAAACAGATAAACAGACAAACAGACAATAATTCTAAAAATCATTGTTTTGGGTTCTATTGCGCTAATAAATAGCCCTAGTGACAGTTTTTCTCAAATATCTTCAATGTACAGACACCGACTTGTTACAGATTTATTATATGTAGGAAGTATGTAGGTATAGATATAGAAGATAGATAGAAGATGAAGGGTCCACGGAAAGCCTAAACAACTTATTGAGTTATAGCGGTTTGAAAGTTAGTCATCACATCACGAACAACTACTATGCTAACCACAGGTATCGTAAAAACCGGCCAAGTGCGAGTCGGACTCGCGCAAGAAGGGTTCCGTACCATTATATTATATAAAAACGGCAAACAAATCACGTTTTTTGTATGGGAGCCCTCCTTAAATATTAGTTTTATTTTAATTTAATTATTCTATGAATATTTCAAGCGTCTACCTATTGCCGTTATCAATATCGAGCAAAAAATCACGTTTGTTGTATGGAAGCCCATTAAATATTTATTTTATTCTAGTTTTTAGTATTTGTTGTTATAGCGGCAACCGAAATACATCATTGTGAAAATTTCAACTGTCTAGAACGGTTCATGAGATACAGCCAGGTGACAGACGGACAGACGGAGAGATGGACAGACGGACGGACAGCGGAGCCTCAGTACTAGGGTCCCGTTTGTACCCTTTGGGTACGGAACCAAAAAAAGTGAAAAAAAAATATTATCAGATATCCATATTTAATGCCATGGTAAGTTAATAGCACTTTGAGAGCTCTACATTCTGAGATTTAAATCTCATTTTTCATAAAAGGTGCCTAGAACATGCTCATGTCTCATCAAATGAGACATGACATGAGATGAGATTCCGACAACGCACTGGTATCGCGTAAAGCGCTGCGAGTGTCTATGGACAGTGGTGTTCATTTAACATCAGGTGACCCACTAGTTCGTTTGTCTGGCTTCACTAACATAAAAAAAAAAAAAAAAAAAGTGAAGTTCCGTACAAAATACAAAATCCTAAGAAAGATATAACTAAAAAATAATAATATAAAAAAGTTGACTTAAAAAAATAACTTGTTTAATACGGATAGTATAATTAATCGTAAAATTAATATAATAAGATATTTTAAGCAAGATTTTTTTCGTAACGGCTGCGGAACCCTATCCTAAGAGTGTCCGACACCCTCTTGGCCGGTTTTTATTAGGCCCTTCTACAAGATTATTATTATTGCAAGATAATTTAAATATTATGCATGCTATTAAATGCAGAATAAGGAACACGTATATTTTTAAGACAACACCTTGTGTACCAACTCTCTACTAGCAGAATAAACTAAGTACCTATTTCATTTCATTTATAACTCTTAAAATTCTCAAAATTGGATTTAACCGAATTTGAAAACTCATATGTGGTTTTCATGTAGGCCAAAGCTGCCATCCATTGGGCCAAACTAGCTACTCTTTATAGAGCAAGATCCCAGAGCTGCCAGACGTTACATATTTTCTCATGAATAAAATATACGGGATAATATAGTATTAGTATGTACTTTAAACGTAGCATAACATACCTGCTACCTTGGGTTCGACGGCTAATCTACAGATACCAGGTGCTAAAGGTACGTGAAAATACAATACAATTTTCTTAATTTCTGATGGCTGATTTTTATGTATATTTTAAAGAATATTGTTAGAAATTAGTATTCAATACTGCCAGACCTCTCCCACCGGCGGCAAATTTTGCCAGACGCTTAAAAGTTTAAAGCTCTAAAAGATGTAATTTTACAAATTTGATCCTTATAATGTAGTGTTCAGGGAATTATTTCAATGCTTCCTGTAAGCAGCCAGACTAAACCTAGCGGCCAAACTTTTGCTACACTCAATCAAAATGTTTCAATAAGTAGTAAAAAAAATTGTAACTTACACACACACTTTGATTGAGTGTAGATGTTTGGCCGCTAGCGTTAGTCTGACTACAGGAAGCATTGAAATAATTCCCTGAATAATAAAAGGATCAAAATTGTAAAACTACATCATTATTCTAAGAGCTTTAAAGCATCTGGCAAAGGTTGCCGCCAGTGGGAGAGGTCTGGCAGTATTGAATACTAATTTCTAACAAATATCCTCTAAAAGATACAAAAAATCAGCAACGAGAAATTAAGAAAAGTGAGTAAGTAGGTAGTCTTTTCACCTACCTTTAAATAGCACCTGGTATCTGTAGGAGGCAGCTCGGGGATCTTGAACCATTACATTTTGTGGTAATCTCACTGTACGGTTTTGTGCTGTTCAATTTAGGTGTTGCCCGCGACTTCGCCTGGGAAGAATTCGTTTATCGCTATCTCGCGAGAAAAATGCAATATAATGCAATTTTCCGGGATAGATAATATAGTAGTAGTTCCTTTATGTTACGGACCATCTGTGTGTCACATAGAATGACATTTTCAATTTTAATTTTTTTTGCTACTTTTTTACAATCAGATGGTCTTGGGGCATTCATACTAAGAATCAAGAACGAATTTTGACGATGAAAAAATGTCCCTAATTTTCCATAAAAAAAAATTGTGTCTGTTTCGTGACGAGACATAATATAAACTGTATGAAAAAAGTCTCAAAAAAATAAGGAGACATTTTCTCTATATGAAAATGAATAAGTAATTCGCGAGTTTGTATACGGAAGGCCACAAATTACTCATTTTAAAAAGCAAATGCTAAGCTACCCTTTGAATTGAAAATTCTCAGGAATCCGTCAAACTGTTTTAGTGTGAAAGAGTAACAGACATCCATACATTCGCATTTGTATATAAGTTACGCCACGAGAATTGTGGCGAATGATTACACACACAGCTGCATAAAGTACTGATTGCAAAAAAGTAGTGAATGAATGAAATTAGTGAGTGAACGAAAATGTAAAACGAGGAGGGCGACTCGAATAGTCGGCTGCCAACGAATTTCTGATCGACTTGACCCCTTGGCGCTGCGTAGAGATGTAGCTTCACTGTGCATCTTCTATCGCATGTACAACGGAGAGTGCTCCGAGGAGTTGTTCGGGTTGATCCCTGCCGCATCCTTCGCCACCGCCCTACGCGACAACACTTCCATCCTCACCACGTGGATGGTTGGCAGTCTTCTACTGTGCGTTTTTCCAGAAATTTCCTGCCTCGCACAGCAAAGCTCTGGAATGAAGTACCTGCTGCGGTATTCCCGGACCGATATGACCTTCAAGCTTTCAAAAAAAGAGCGTACTCCTACCTAAAAGGCCGGCAACGCACTTGTGACTCTTCTGGTGTCGCAGGTGTCCATGGGCGACGGTAATTGTTTACCATCAGGCGATCCGTCTGCTCGTTTGCCCCCTATAATATAAAAAAAAAAAAAAAGTGAGTCATATGATCTTATGATGAAATACCTACGCAATACTATGCATATTTATCTTTTATTTTTGAAATAAATCAATTTGAAACTGATAAGAAATATTCGGAACAAAAAAATCGGTATTTCATAAATAGCGATAAATATGCATGTCTGATTTAAATAAAATAAATCAAAATATTTTATTTTCTGTTTTGTTCGAAGTACCTAGATGTATTTTCCTAAATAATTCTTAACGAAATAGGTTGTAGAAATTTTTAGTCAATCTTGTAATTCACTGTGAACTGCTATCGGTAGGTATGTCTAAATCCCGCTGTCATTACATGACTTGTCGTGTTGTTGTTTGCGTGACCTCCACTCTCGTGGCGTTACCTATAACTATGTAAGGCCCATACTACACGGGCGGTTCTCCCGCCGCGGGAAACCGCTTCTGAACCGCCACTAGACACAATTTTATATGGAAGTTGTATGGTGCAAACTACACCGCGCAGCTCCGTCGAGCGGTTTCTCGCGGCGGGAAACCGCCCGTGTAGTATGCGCCTAACATTTAAATTGTATTCTCATCTTATTCTTTCCAATGCGCATGCGCTTCTTGATATGAAAGTGCATTTGTCAAGCGCCCCGACACTCGAAATGAAAAATGACGTCCCATCCGCGACCCGGGGCAATTGTTCGTGACATCGGACACAGGATGAAATAATGATTCCACTTTTTGGAGAGAATTTTGTATTTGTCTGTTTATTCAAAATACGTTAGAACAACCGCTGTAAGATTTGAATAAAATCCTAGTAATATTTTAAATCTGCAACATGTAAAAAAATCGGCAGATGTTGTTTAGATTAACCCAATAAAGCTTACACAAAGTAAAGCTCGATTACTTATCTTTAGCAGTAGGCCCACCCCAAAACCCTCAAGTATTTACGGCTTTTAAACACCTCCTCATCTTATCTTCCCGTGAAGTTCAAGAAAGCCAGGGGCTGAGCCCACCTGTGGGCTGAGTGCGCGTATCAATTAATAATGTTTGTCAAGTGGTCCACCTCAACCAGCACCAGAGGGGAGCACCCTCTCGCACCTTACATCGCAAAACAATCGGAAACGTCAACCTGTCGCGAATAGGGATGATGTCACCCCAGGTTATAGCGGTATAATTTCATTACAAACCCTTTTTAGGTTAAGGAAATGCTGGTAAACATCGCGTAAGCACCGCTCGATAGAACGAAAGCTCCGTAAACAGATCGAAGCTCTGCCGTCGAATCCCGCCAAATGCAACGACAGCTGTGCGTAGCTCGTAGCGCGTAGCTGTAGCGGCGCGTATTATTATTATTTGTAAACAAGCGTTCGCGCGGGGTGCGCGTCACGTGACCCGCCGCCATTGGCCGGCGCGGCAGCTGCGTCGCCCGCCCCGCGCCTCGCCGCCCCTCGCCCGACCGCGCCAGTCCGCCGCTCGCCCGCGCCGCGCCGCCACGCGCGAGAATAAACCGCGCGATACCACACGCAACTGACGCGATCGCGAACTCAGATTCCCTTTTTGTTTATTTTCCGCGTCCTTCGAACCGTTTTGTGTTACAGCCGGCGCACCGAGAAAAAAGGACGCGGATGGGTCGAGCCACGATAGAAGGTACCACGAAAAGTTTGTGCGAGCTTACGAGTGGAAGTGTTACCGTGGAGGAAGCTTCTGGTTTTTTGTGCGTTTTAGTCGGCGGCGGTGAAGCGTGAAGCGGCTGTGCGCGTTCGCGTGCTTCCGCTGGAGCTTTCGTTGTGTGCTTTCGCGAATCGATCGCGACAAGCAGTCGCATGACGCATCGGCTGCTGCATGATGTCAGTCATTTAGCCCTTAATTGGCGCCGCCAGTTTAAAGTGAGAAGAATGTCGATTTTTATCGATGCGGCTGTATGTAGCCGTTGTAAAAAATCCCTTCACCCCCCAATCGTTCCCGTCTCATCCCCTTTACCTCCTTCCATCTCCGAGGAACTGTAGCGCCTCACTTATTCTACGCATTAGCCTTGTTCTTATACCTACATGCGCGCTAAGTACCTACGAAACGTACCCTTCAACGTGGTAAATACGTAAAACTTGTCGACCTCTGTCTGCTGTAATTAGAAAATGTTTCGCGCCATTCTAACTGGAACTAAATAGCAAACAAAATAGTCTAGAGGAGTAGACTTGTGTCTAAGCCCACAAAAGTTGGGCAAACCTTAACTTCCTTGCAGAGATTAAGGACAGGGAGCAAAATAGCATCTAAGATAGAACAGAACCTAACCTAGCATGCTTCACTGGAATCTCATGAGATTCCAGTTTCAAAATGAAAACGGATATGAACCCAATGAGACTAACAGTAGATGCAAAGGCTAGAGTTCCTGAAGGTTAGCAATTTTCTCTCGAAACAGTCTATTTCAAGACAAAACTATGCATGAACAAGCTCCAACCAACGTGCCGCGCAACTTTACGCACAATATGTTTCGTTCGCTAAGTAAATAGGTACTTGAAAGACTTAGTTTTATACTCAGTGCTCTAGATCTTGGGAGTTCAATAGAATCTTCTAGTTTTGTGCTAGAAGAAATAGGAATTCTTATGGATTGATTTGAGAACTTTTGTGGAGAACGCGTTTATCAGGAACAATGCTTAGCTGCAGCTATAATTAAAGAAATTATACCAATTGAGATCAAAGAAAAAAGAGCCACTGATGCTGACGATGATAGATTTGGTCTCTGGGTTTCGGACGGGTTTTTAAGCAATGCCATTAGAAATATTTAAAAACTGTTTAGATATATGAAGGTGATGTATCTTCATCTTTTCACAAAGCTGCTAAAGACATAACCTGAGATCAAAAGAAGCATTTCCACTAATTCTTAAAGTCCTTAAGGTATCTTAAGCGTATCTAAAACCTTTACAAATATATTTGCCATCACACTAAACACCTAATTCTGTAAATTGTTTTAACGTAGACCATCTGAATCATTGAATTAGGTCGGACTTAGAAGTTGTTAGTCCACTTGCAGAAACATCTAAGCGATATAAGCAAGCTACTAACTAAATGCTGGAGAAAGAACTCGAGGAAGACTTCAGTAGGTACTTACGTAGGATGACGTGAAGACAATCCAGATTTGCAACATACGATCGATCGCACTTGAAGTTGCAAAGATCCCGGTCCCACGGAATAATCGAATAAATAATACGCCTTCCTCCCGTGAATGCGATAATGGGGAGTCAAGTTCAGTGAGGCCAATGAAAACAAATAAACAAATTGGCCAATTTCGCCGGAGCTAACTGTTGGTACAGAGCGCTGGATTGTGCAATGCCACATGCTTCCTTTTTAGTTGAACAAACGAGTTATGTTTCCTCCTGCGGTCTAGTTTTGGGAAATTTCCGTCTTTCGTTGGATTGTGAGAAAGGTGGAGAACTGTACGGCGCAATATTTTTTTCCAAAAAATTGACAATTTTGAAACTTTCAAAGTTACCAAGTTAAGACGCTAATTTCTATAGAATAGAAATTTGACGAATACCGAATTCCAGTTCTTATTAGTGTTATAAGTCAAACTGACTAGTATGTGAACATGGATGACATTATTATGAAGTGCAAATGACATTGAACCTTAGATTGTATTATAATATAGCTTCGTGTCAAAGTATAGCAGTCTATTTTTTGTATTGCTTTGCTTGCAACGCATCTTTAAGCTGTAGCGGGCCCTTATGATAGTGAGTTATTAGGTTCCTTGTTCACATTTTCTTTACAACACCAATTAGTCTTGTAGTAGGGGTCCCACACATTGCTGGACTATATACACTTACCCTGAGTGCCTAGAAAAAATTAAGGGCCTGATTGCATGATACTGAAATTGCACTTGGGCATGTTCAAGAATAATCCTTATACTTCTGGAGTAACTAAAAATCCTTGAAACCCCGCTTGAACCATAACTATACGCCGAAAAGCAAACTTCTGCCTCAATTTAGGTAGACTAAGTATTTATAACGATGTTGTATCAAAGTCTCAAGCGCCTTTCATCCTACCCCCAATTCTATATTGCCACAAGTAATATCTTAAGTTAATTCATACTTTCTTGAGGGATAATCCCCTTCTTATTGCTTGAGAGCAAACTGAAAAGACGCTTTCAGTTTTCATAACGTCGATAGCTATACTTTTAAAGTAACTATAACTGTAGCCGTAGAGTGTATTGTACGTATACTTTTGCTTTCTAGTCTCGGGAAAGTTCAAACATAGGAAAAAGTTTCGGTGGAAATGTAATTGTGGAGGATATTCTAAGTGTAGGGGGAGTCGCGCCGGTGAACGCTCTGCTCCAACGGGCGATTGGCGAGCGTCGAACAATTTAGAAAGGCTAAATCATACATCATAATTCTGTGCCTCCTGTGATGAGTGATGTAACTTAACTTGTACCCTTTTATGTGTTTTTATTTAGAAATAATCAGAAAAAAATAACGAATTTTTTGGTCTATGTCACGTACTTCTAGGTGCTATAGTTTCGGAGATAATTTTGTGAAAAGTGATACAACTAGCAGCATTTCGGCATAAATATCGTGCACATTGATATATATCAAGTTGTAACCCCTTTATGTAATTACTCTAAAGGCTATTTTCGTGCTTCGTGGTATAAGTGAAGTTGAATTTATTTTCACATTTTATTTTTCGGTATTTTTTTCGGAAATATTGATATATTTACAGTTATATCACTTTGGACCAACTTTTCTAAAACCAGACTAGGGTACAACTCAATATGTACCTACCAATGTGAGACCAATTTGATACATTTTTTTTGTGATAAGTGATACATCTCGTCATGAATCACTTTTCACAAATATTTTTTTAAGTGTAAAGGAATACAAATTGAATTATATCTAAAAGTCAAACTATTCCCGTAAAATATTTATGCAATAACAGTTTGTGTTAAGTGATACATTTATTATGTACGAGCATAAAGAGTGTGGTTGGAGTGCGCGGGATCGGGGGTGCGCGGGACCTGCTCGCCTCAGTGTCGCTGCGGCTATGACAAGGTGTGGTCAGGTCAGAATTCACTATGGATTGACGCGTATGTTGATAGTTGTATCATTTTACACGAATTTTCATATATTTTAATTTTTCGTCTAAGTATTGAAATATATCACGTGACACGAAATATTGTTATATAAACGTACAGTCACAGTCAAGGTAGCTCTTTTTTTCTTTTTTGCATTTTACTTATGCATTTATTTGATCATGGGTGTCAATCTAACGTTTTAGAGATGCTTAGATACTGTGTCCGTGCTATTATTGTTTTGATTACCTATCTACCTATGCTGGCACAAATTCCTTTTAGCTCTATTAGCTAATAAAAAAATAAGCCAATTTCGATCTTATCAGACTAACCCCCTGTTTCACCATCCATTGGTCAAATTTTTATTTGTCCAAACAAATGAAAATGCCTCCAAAAACTACGAAGAAAACTTGAGGGTTTCAGATTCATCCGACTATGGTGATTTTGGATTATCTAGCAGCGATGATTACATTATGCGGTACTGATGAATCTTCCTCTTCCACTGATATTGAAAGAACGCCGGCCAAAACAAGCAGAACTGCTACATCATTGAGGGGCAATATTATAGTTGTTCCTGAAATACCATCGCCAGAACATCAGAGAGTCAACACCAATACTGAGAGTGCTCCTGATTTCTCTTTCTGGAAACGTAACGGTATGAACATCATCATCATCACCATCAACCTATATTCGTCCACTGCTGGACATAGGCCTCTCCCATGGCACGCCACTGAGCACGATCCTCGGCCACTCTCATCCAGCTCTTGCCAGCCGCCTTGCGAAGATCAGCGCTCCACCGAGTCTGAGAACGTCCTACGCTACGTTTGCCGATCCGTGGTCTACTCTCAAGAACTCGTCTACCCCAACGGTTATCGGTTCTTCAGGTTATATGGCAGGCCCATTGCCACTTCAGCGTGCTAATGCGGAGGGCTATGTCGATAACTTTGGTTCTCTGTCGGATCACTTTCGTTTCGTCGATTACTTCGATCTTTTAGAGAAACTCCGAGCATGGCCTTTTTTATAGCACGTTGAGCAACCTTAAATTTGTGGACCAGCCCTACAGTGAGCGTCCATGTTTCGGCACCGTATGTCATGACGGGTAGGACGCACTGGTTAAAGACTTTCGTCTTTAGACTCGGTGGAATGAACAGTAACGAAAAAAAACATAAAACAAGAAAAAGAAACAAGAAAAAGTATGAATGAGACTCAAGAGAAATCTATTTCGCAACACTGGTTTAGAATATTCACCACATCAGGAAAGATAAAAAACAGACGTGAATTACGTGATCTGGAAAACTGTCGTCAAAAATACAAGAAGAGGCTGCCACTGCATTTAAGAAAATACCTTTTTGAGACATATTGGAGTCTGGGAAGTTACGAGAAAAGGATCGATTACATTGCGAAATGTATCGAAGTCTGCCGAAAGAAAACTTCCAAATCTTCTCCAAAGAAAAAACGCAATATCACCTTTCGTTACGTCGTTCATAGGCATGATTCATGATCATAAAACACAGGATTGTGATGATTGATGAATGTGTGCCTTAAATATGAGTTAATTATTAGTTAATTATTCATTGTGGAGAAGTTTAATAAACGTTGATTATTTTTCTAAAAACTTGTATTTATTTACACAATAAATATGAATGTTAGCGAGGGGTATAACTTGACTTGTATCTTTTAACACTTTTTTCACAGGGCTAAAATTTTTGCAAACTGATATAAGTTAGGTAAATTTTATTTGTAACGGGGTACGAAGCAAAAAAATAAATTTTTCAGGGTTTTATGTTTTACTTTAGTTCAAGCAACATTGAGCTGGGAACATATAACGCTGAGTTATAGGATTTTACAAGTTCATGTATATCAGTTTACACCAAGAGATATTATGGGTGCTCCAGGGGTGCATTATGATATAACTGAACTTGTATCATCTAACACATATTATTTACTCGTATTAGACATTTCAATAGGTACAACTCACAGGTTTTCCCGATTTTCTTCGAACTTACAACATTTACCGAAAAACACTAAATGCACGTTTATAGAACATGTTTATATCTATAAAAAAAAGTACTCCGGTAAATGCTATCCCTCTTGGCTCACAAACCAGAATTTTTTTAATCTTATTTTCGCTCTCCTGTAAAATGACGATTTTGCACTTGTATCACTTATCACAGGAGGCACAGAATTTATTGGAAGCACTGATGCTGTTAGCGAAGCTAATTTGAATTTTGACGATGTTGGGATTGGAGTCCTTGTAGAGGTCTGAAGTACTAACTTTTTATGGCATTGACTAAAGACTTTTTTTACAGAATCCAGAAAAACAGATTGAAAATTAGGCAGTGGGTTTTTTTCTACTAAGGCCACCTTGCAGAAAAAGGAAACAAAATCTAGATTTTGTTGTGAATTTCGGTTTCACCTTGACATTTATCTGAGCTTGTCCATAAATTGCTTTCTTAAGATATATGTAAAACACTGAATTGAAGAACTCATTATTCTTAAAGCACAAATGATATACCGTCCATGTCGTTAAACGTCAACACAACGTCAAAATCCCGCTGTCATTACATGAGATGTGGTTGTGTGCGTGGCCTCAACTCTGGTGGCGTTACCTATACTTGCGACTAGCTTGAGAGGACTATCAAACCCAACAATAAAACGACCATACTTTTTGTCGCTAAGTAAAACCCAAAAGCCCCAAAGGAAAGTTGATCCTGCTACAGTTTCGAGAGGAAACAATACTAAATCATACAGTAACTGTAATATGCGACTTCCTTCAAACAATTCCATCTCATAGGTGTAAGTACAAAAAACGTTCAATTTCCGATGTCGCATCCGATAGCAAAGACAGACGTATGCACAAAAAATGTTTACAAAAGTGCGTTGCGCTTACTTAACTTTGCAGTTGAATCTAGGGGCTTGAGGTCCGGTTCCTACAGCTTTAAAGCTTGAACTTGCTCAGCATTTCTTTTTTTGATGGAAAGGGTATGCTTGTAATATTTTTGAGGCATCAGAAAAAGTAGTAGTGTGGGAAAGATGGTGGTGAAAAAACGCCACATCTGCGGCGCTATTCAACGGCGTCTGAATGGGATGCGACGTAACTCTATATCGAGAGAATCGCGGCTTATCAAATTGTGGACTAACCTTAGTGCCGTCCTTTGTTTTTATTGTTTTTGAAGTTGCGTCACGCACGACTTTAAGCTGGCTTCGTGGGTTCCTTTAGGTGTGGTATGGTTGTTGTTTTTAATTAATTATTGATCTTTACAGCAACTTTGGCGACCTGTTTCGAATCTTTGACAGGATTTCTTTTGCTCCGTAGGGACGTCTACGTAAAGCGCATTTGTCTCACTTAAATGTTTATCAGTCATCCGCTTTGCAGCTTGCTGTTTCAATCTCAAAGCAATTTTACGCTGTAAAATTGCAAATAAAGCTATTACTGACACAATATTACAGTACTTTGTTCTAAATGTCACGTGTTTGATTTGATACAAATAACACCGTCGTGCTCTGAAGCCGCACCAGCCCACCAATCAGGCTGATGCACGTATCCTGTGTGATTACGCAGAATGTATGACGGAACTGTGAGAAAGTTGTCAACCATTCGGCTCCTTTGAAGTTAATTCGAATTCCATACTGCATGTGATTATGATTTATGATGTTAAATGTATCATCCGTTATTTAACGTGCTTTCATTTAATTTTTCTTCCACATTTTTTCCTGTGTTAATGTCTTGTTTGTGCTCTATTATTTACTTAAGGTTTGAATTAGAATTTGATTTTGTCATGCTGTGTGACGTAAATCTCACCTTTTGACTCTTTATTTTAATATTTATTGCATTTTCTGCGTTTACCTTAATTATGATATAATTGGATCAAACTTTGTAAAGCAAGTTTGGGCATATCTCATTCTTAAGCAATTCGCTTCATGTGAGCCCTTTCCTTTAGTAGGTACCTAGCTCTTATTACGCAATGCTTATACTTGGATTATCTCTAATTATTTTCCATTCTACTATATTATCACCAACCTTACCAGCAGCTTTAATACTTCATAAATAATTATTCGATAGATAAGCCCCCCAATCCGCATTGACTATAAGTTATACTATAAACCCTGTTACAAAAGTACTTTATCCAGTTGGATACTAACCATCATCGTCACATTAAGACTCTTTGAACACGTTTCTATTTCTAACTTCTTTTTTTTTATTAACATCATAAGCTTGTGTCAGTCCACTGCTGCTGCTGCCTGCTGGTTTCTCCCATGTGAGTCCGATCTTTAGCTCCTCTCCTCTCTTTTTCATTTTCTTTTCCTCTTCTGTCTTCATTTCCTTCTTCCAATTAATTTGTGTTTTTATTACACACCTTACGAGTCAGAAAAGGACTCATAATGCTGGAACAATCGACGCACGTGCCTCCCCCTGACATTTATAACAAACACCTAGTTATAAACATTTATAACTAGGTATCAAATCTAGATTCACGTTTGGCTTTATTTGACAACTGACCTTACTCGTCCAAAAAACATGATGACTACTTATCAGTGATTATCAGCGAATGATCTCAGGATATGATTTATCAGTATCCGGCGCCCGCGCCGGAAGCCTGCTTTGTGAAGGTTGATCAAATAGTACGATCTGATATTAAAGTTTTAAAAGCACTTGAAGTGGTGAAGGAATTGAGGCTATAGAATATTGTACTTTTATTGTTCCGTTCTTCAAGAAAGCTCTTTTTGAGCGCGACGCTTGGACATTTTTCAATAAATTAAAAAAAACAAATGGCATTTTTTCTCAAGATAATATGAAACAGGAATCAAGATATGATCATATTTTACTACTAAAATAAAATAGTCATGCCGTTTGCACTTAAAAACATAATATACAAATTATGATTGTCTGAAACATTAAGCGAATACTGGCAACGAAGTAACATAATCATATTTATAATTTCACTCCGTAACCTCTAGAAGCACAGTCGGTCGAAAATTCAAACTAAACACTATTGATTTTTTCGCCCCTTGCACGTTGCATTGTCGCTGAATGAACGCGTTGAATTGCCTGCCGTTGTCAGGCATGGTTTGCGTTGATGTTTATGTGGATGATATTGTATTTTTATTTAGCTCAGAAATGAACATTTTGAGCCAGCAACATGGGTTCTAGGGTTCATCTGTGTCGTTTCGTCTTTTGTAGGAGAAAATTGCTCAATGTAAATGTTTGTTGCTCAATCACTGCAATTTTTGTGTACATTAGTATCATTTTAAATATGCGATGATTGCTGGTATCATCGGCTTTAATTAAGTACAAATTGACGCCATATTTTCTTAATTATTGCGCTTTGCAATGTAACAATTTTTTAATGAAAAAAATACATTACAATGAACATTATTTATTTCTGACAGTTGAGACAAATTGCGAAGAAACAACAATATAAAGCCGTGACAGTGTTCGTGTCAACCAAAGCGTATTTGAAATTGGAATCAGCCTCATAAACCGAAATCAAGGGCGCGATTTCAAGTTTACAAGGATCGCGATCGTCTAAACAGCGCCTGCACAAAAAAGCGACAACATCCGACTCTAAAAATAAGCCGTGTAATTACGACGCAAAGCTGAAAGCGCAATGCTTTCGCTGCAAGCGGTTGTACGGTCGCCCTTGACAACCGAGACCCAGATACTATCGTACCCACGCACACACCCTCGCGACACTCACACGCGCGAACAACAGACGAATAAACTTACACACACGCGAGAATAAACGTAGTAAGCGCGCGCTCACACACGGATTGCGAGCTGCGTTCCGTTTGGAGTGAGCTTTTAATCTTTTTTTCTCGTTCGCTCTTTGTGCGCATCTACAAAGAGTTCTGCCTTGTGATTACTAGACGGAGCGTTTTGATCGCAGTTTGACGCGATCGCTCGCTGAATATTTTCTTTAACTTGAATTTGGAATCGTTTTGATTCCATTTAGAACTGGCTGCTTATGATTTGCATAAAAAAGACGCCGTCTGAATAAACTGCGGTAATGCGATTGCGAAAAAAAACAGCCGGTGACAATTTAAATCTTGATATCTCGCTGTCAAAATTTACATGACGATTGCTTGTCAGGTTGACACATTTTAAAGGTAAAGGTCTACCCATCACTAATCCTAATGTGAAAGGGGGTGCACGTCGCGATTTACCTTTCCGGGGTAAACAAAGACATTTATTTTGATATTTCACCAGGAGAACCAGGAGGATATTAACTGTAATATCAATCTGCATTGTTAATATTGGCTAAACAAAACAATAAAACACAAATTCAGATTTAGCTGTTGCGTTCAGGCATAAAAATAATCCTACGACATTGTCAACGACAGGCTATCAATGAAAGCATTCCTCGTTTAATTTAGAAAAACGTGAATGGATCTGATTGGTTGAAAATAACCAATGAAATGCCAATAATAGAGTACTATTTTAAATTTAGAACGTAACGCTTTATAGGTAGGACGTTTAAATTTAGAAGTTCATTCAAACGGAATTTAGGTACTGTTTATATTGAGAATTTTTACGCATTTCAAATAAAGAATGTGAATGTTACTATTTGTATTACAAACTGTCGTATTATCATCTCGATCTCAATTTTAAACAGCCATTTCCAAAATAGTTGACTTAAAATAGTGTAGCCAAAATAGTGGAGCTTTACTATGAGGCTACGAGCTCTATAAATAGCTTGTTTACTCTTTATAAGCCGGCTAATTTGAGTATCCCCGGAATGTTTGGTATTCTGTCATAACCCTGACTTCTGAATTCGGGCGCGTTGGCCACACACGGTCGCGGGCTCGTGAATTTCATTAACAGGTTCGTGAATTTAATATAGCTGTTAATCTATTTAAACTTCGTTACCGTTGTTTTGATTGGAGTTTTGGGGAAGACTTGTTTTGGTTTTAAGTGACGCATTTACTTATATATTTGGAACATATAAGTTATTCTTTTCAGGTCGGAGTTCTACAGTTTTGGATAGCTTAAATACTCATTATCGTTAAAAATTCTAGTTTTTTTTAAACTAAGATCTACTCGTTTGCTCGATTTATTGTATCTGGCAGTTGAATTGTGTAGAAGATTTCTTCGTCGTTATGAATTACTTTGTTCTCTTAGCGCTCATGATTTCTCTATTTCTGTTATGATCAAATTTCCTAATTCTTATTTTCACTCTGCTGTGTATGGTCTAGTGCGGACGTCCGAGGCATGATGATTAGTCCTTGTCTATTTGTATCCTGGTTTATTCTTATCTTTTGTCTATGTTCACGGAGCACCGTATTTTTACTTATGTATGGTTTCAGTTTATCATCTATAGAAGTTCTAAATGTGTATAAATGACTATTTTTATGTATAGTCGACAAAGAAATTCCTTTACCACCTTGAGGATCAATCTCAGTTGTACGCCTTCAAAGGCTATTTTCACTCACAAGGCAATGTGACAACAAGCCCTATTGTTTTCATTCTGATGTAGAAACTGTCATAAAATATGATAAAGAGCTCACTTGGTCAACATATCCATTAGTAGTCCTATATGTTGTAACCGTTGTTTGAAGCGATAAAGTACCTATTACATTTTCTACATTTACCTATGTTCTTCTATTGCTTTGCTTCTTACGCGGTCTTCAATAAAGAGTTATTTTTTGTGTCGCCTAACGATATCATTCCGCTATACTCGAGTACAAATACACATATTTTCACCTCTTCACAATGGTTAAAGGTATTATCTATGTTGTCGACTGTATCCGCGAATCCTGTATCCTGTATCTGTCCCAAATGTTCACTGCCATTACTAGATACCCCGCGACGTCACAAGTTGACCTCGATGCGTGCTAACGATTGCCTCTACGCTTTTTCGCCACGATTGGGGCATGGTTTATGTATACTAATACTAATCTAATATCTAAAAATCTCGTGTCACGGTGTTTGTTATCGAACTCCTCCGAGGCGGCTTGACCGATTATTATGAAACCTTTACCTCTGTACCTATTCTGTAGGTCTGAGAATAGGTCGTAGGCTATTTTCTATACCTACCCCTATTCTCCACGGACGGAGTAGCGGGCAACAGCTAGTAGAGGTATAATAAAAACGACGACCAGATGGCCTAGTGGTTAGAGACCCTGACTATGAAGCTTGAGGTCCCGGGTTCGATTCCCGTGTCGGGGCAGATATTTATATGAAAAATACGAATGTTTGTTCTCGGGTCTTGGGTGTTTAATATGTATTTAAGTATGTATCTATCTATATAAGTATGTTTCTCCGTTGCCTAGTACCCATAACACAAGCTTTGCTAAGCTTACTTTGGGACTAGGTCAATTGGTGTGAATTGTCCCGTGATATTTATTATTTTATTTATTTAATAAAGAAGTGTACTTTGTTTGTTTTCATGTAGAGGGTAATCTCAAGAATTACTACGCCAATGTTAAAAAAATATTTCACTTTGGCGGGCTTGTGCGAATCGGAGTTAAATTATGCAGTGTAATGTATGAAACTATCATCTATAATCCAGTGTTAACGATTTAATTACTTCACCCGTGCAATAGTAGCGTGCCTATTAGGCAGCTCTAATATTCCTGATTAGCATACGTTATTTTAATCCTGGGACAGTGCAAAATTCCTGCGAAATGTAAGTAGATAAAATTGCGGTCAACAGCTAGCCAGAATATAAAGGTCGGGGGCAATGTCCCTTAAAGTTGTCAAACCCTGGAACCGCGTCATACCCACGAGCCTTTTCATAAATACACGATCTGTGATCTTCAAGCTATTAAGATACTTAACACTTAATCAGAAGGGTGGTTACTCTAGCAAAATCAATATGAGAGATAAGAGATACTTAATAATTATTAATTATGCTCTTTGGGATTCGTACTTACATGAACTTATTAACTGTATGCTATTATTAGAAAGGTTCTACTTAATTCGTGAGTATCACATTGTTAGTCTAATTCGTAAATTTGCACTGGCGCTACATTTTTTGTCTAATTCACCACGTAATAAAAACAGTAGCATATTTATTCAACGAAAGAACTTACGCAAATCCTCGTGGAAATGTCGAAGCAAAGACGATAGAAATTCACAATAACAATCGAAAATTCGGCCGCCATCGATTCGCGCCAAAACGCCGCGCAGCCGCGCCGCGCGCCGTAAACATGTCCACGCCAACCCATAACTTGGTTCCTTTTCTTATTTCAAATTTGCGCGTAAAATAAGGCGAATTTAATTTCAGCGCTCCTTTTTCTTCTTTCTAATCGCCACGCTTTTGTTTTTTGGGTCAAAGGAATGGTGTGCCATGGAATATATATGATTACAGGATTGTTTTGCTATGCGTATTTAAGAAACTTGTTTTAATAATCTAAACCTTTGCACAGTAATTGCAATCAGGAGGAGGAGGATTTAACTAAGAGGAGACCATGCTCCTGCTGAGCAATCAGCTCTTACTTTCGATAAAATGGGACTTCGTTTTAAGTCCCAGGGTTTGGGCTTGGTGTTGAGTCAAGCTGTCAGTCAGGACTTTCCTTTTTTACGAGCTTTTGGTTGCACACGCAGTATTAGCATGAATTATTAAAAATCGTGGTTCCGCTCTCTTCCAAATTGGTCAGATTGATTGAATTTAAATTTTGTGTAAGTACCTACGAGTACATTACGTGGCATGGATGACAATGCAAACATACTCGTAGTCTAAAAAAGCTTGTATAACTGTTTTTTCTAACAAAAACTTAAATGTTATATTATTAATGTCTTATTATGTGTCTCGCTGATGACTTTTAATTAATGTATTGTTTCTTTTTGTTCCAGACTGGTGCAAGCCGCCGGGCTAGCGCCTTGCCAACCAAACGACTCCCACAAACCAAAGCCTCCAGTCATATCTTTCGTTTCTAAAATCTAAATATAAGCACTATTTTTTAAAACCTTTTAACGATAAACCGTAAATAGTATACGCTAACTCCCACAGTACAAATTAATTTAAGTCTGAAGTGATCGGTATTTACAATAAGAAGCCTTCGTACGAGCGAAATAATCTATCAACGACCAGTATTTAAAACGTTCCAAAATAATAGAAATCGTTAAACGAGTGCACAAAATATTTTATCGTACGTTAACAGCCGACGAGCATTTTCTAAAAGTCAGCCAAAGATTTTATAAAAAACCGTAGCTTTAGGACGTGTATGTAAACTCAAACAGTAACTGCCTCCCGGGGATTTTTCTACATAGTATATTTGTTAGCGATTAACGAAAGATATTGTGATTAGTGTAGTGTAAACCAGTGTGCCGTATAATCGTAATCTAAGTGCTATTTAGACGGACTTTAACCAATTAACTTTCGAGTACAAATATCAAGTTCCAGTGCAGCGAGTGTTCATAGGGAGTTAGTAGAAAGAGCTTATTTTTGTAAAGACTTTAAGTGTTAAGTGTAAGAAGGTGAGGATGAGGTGGCGAGGGCGGGCGCCATGAGCGAGGCGCTGCGGAGCGAGGGCGGCGCCGAGGCGCACCTGCCGCCCTTCTCGACCTTCGTGGGCGAGATGGCGGAGAACGAGCAGCGCATCCTCGACGCGCGGCTGCTCGAGCCCGGCTGGGAGTACTACGAGCGCACCGGCGACGCCGTCTCCGTCATCGCCAGCCAGGCGCAGTACCGGCCCTGGGAATCCATGCCCATCACCGTCGGCGCCAAGGACGCGATCCTCCGCGCCGGCTTCTCCTCCCCACTGGACTACCAGTCCGTGACGCTCCAACCCCTCAATAAGCTGCCGTCGTTCCAGAGCCAGTTCCAGACCTTCCCCGAAACCACCGTTATACCGGAGACAGGGCTGCCTAGCGTGACGCCGGTCCCGGTGACCGCGAGCCCCACTCCAAGCGCGAGCCCGAGCCAGCTGACGCAGCTGACTCAACTCACGACGCCGGCGTCACCCGCGCACCTCACAACCCTAGCGCAGGTCACACCGCTATCCACGACGCTGACCACCCTATCTCCAGTCAACGCGACTACATTCCACACTCTGACGGCGGTCAACGCCAGGAGTTACCCCATCGTTCCCGCGCCTCTACAAGCGCGGGAACTAGCCCCCGCCGGCCAAGCCTACATCGACGATCGGCACATACAGCTCTACCAACCAAATATCGCAACAATAAACGCTTTCCCGACCCAAAATGGCATCTTACACCAGAATGGAACGATCCTCCACCAAAACGGGAGCTTACTCCAGAACATTCAAAGCCCGACTGTGGTGCACGTGTTGAAAAACGAGCCGTTCGACATGAAATCGCTTCAGGAGAAGTACACTCCGAACGGGCTGCACCACAGCAACTTCCAGAACCCGATGTTGTTAGACAGCGGGTACGAGAAGAAGAACGGTTTCGGGAGCGGGTCGTCGCCGACGAGGTCGGACTTTAGGAAGAAAGAGAGGCGGAAAATGCGAGCGAACAGCTCGGAGTCAGACGGGTCTAACATGGAGATGGGATCTGAAAGCAGCGGGCAGGTCGCGGCCGTGTCCTCGACAGCCGGCTTCAAGTCGCCCATGCACGGCGCGCCGCCCATGAATACCGGGCCCATGGAACTAGATGACATCTCCTCAGAAAAACAGGTAAGTCCATGTCTCTTTTCAAACAACTTGCTCATTAAAGAACTCTGATCAACAAACTGCAATAAAAAAAACATGAAGCTTCATTGTAAGCAATTCAAGTAAATAGGGCGATAGTTCAAAACACATTACTTATATTTATATGTGGAAAAATCAAGTACGACAACCTAATGTCTCTTACCGCGAATTGGCGAATTGCGTAAACAAGCCGCCGGGGAATAGCGAAAAGCCGACTGAATATTCGACGAAAGATATTAGAATTCTCAGAATTTCATCCGACTACACGGCGTTGAAAGTGGATATTCGAGAGTTCCCGAAAAAGAGAAAGTTTCGCCGTAATTCCACCTTTTATTATTCGGGGAGCAGTTTTTATTCTCTGTTCCGAGTTTCGGAATGGCCGAACTCTCTGTCTTCGCGGCTATAAATTTAATAGTTAGCCGATTCGGCTGCGCCAATAAATTAACTTCTTCTCTCGTTTAAAACACAAATTAAAGTGGGGCGATTTACGCGTGTCCTGCTTAGAAGATTTTATGAGTCCCATTGAGGCGAGTGCAATTAGGAGGCAGTTTTGAGCCGCGCAGAGCCGTCGGCTTTAATTATATTGCCGCGGGAGCCGGCGTTAGCACCTTGCTTCTTATCTCCGACCGTATCGTATCGCAGATTGACAGGGTGTCAAACAGACTTCAATATCTAGATGATCCTCGAGGAGTGACTTTTCAAATCGACTTTTTTCAACTTCAATGACGATGTAAGTTTAGTAGGAAAGCTAGTGGATGTTGGAATAAAGTTCAATATTATTATATTAGAAACTAAGTAATACCTAGTAGGTTATTTTTGTACAGAAACGGTGTTAAAGTCAGTCTCTAGTTCAGGATCATACACATTTTTTGAGTCCCTCCCATGGACATGGCAAAAGCTAAGGACCTATAGCTAATATTTTTTAGTCAAATCTACATCGGCGTCTGGGACGGCCCATTTAAACAAACCTTAAGTTTGCTCACTCGGAATCGCTAATTTTATTTGCTGTGTATGACACTTTAAGGTCCTACAATAACGGATTGGCGTCATTGCTCACAATAATGTGCGCATGACTTCAAAATTAATTAAATAATTATTCATTTAATTAATTACTTACCTGAGATTCAATTTTGATTACTACTGAATAAATAACACAAAGATTTCTTATAATGTAAGTAGATTTATTAGGAACATAATCAGTATTTTTTTAAGAAACATTAAATCCAAGGAGGTTTTATATTTATAGATCGTATAGGTATATTAGTTAGAAAACTTCTTCATTATAAAAAAAAGAAAGCGACAAGAACTGGCATTGGCATTATATGCATGTGACACAAATTATTATCTCCGGGAATTCAGATCTAATTTCAAGAAATAATTAATTATTTTATTAATTTTGGAGTCATGTCCACATTATTGCGAGCAATGACGCCAATTTGTCCGATCTCTGATTATAATATAGAGTACTTTTGATCCCGTAAAATTGAATAGTTCCCGCAATTTTCGCAAAAGTTGCAGGCAACAGCTAGTCACCTAGTACTCTTATTAATTATATGAATTATAACTTTGTAATTGACATTGGCTTTCATTAAATACCTACGCTAGTAACTTCAACATCGTTCTTCATACTACAGATGCGTCTTCTAAGTGTCCTAGACGGCATTCCTTAGAAATGTCAGCGTTTCCTAGTCCTATAAAGAACACGTTGAACAGCTGCAGAGAGCCAATTACCTATCGGTGCTGGCAGTTTGAGCTTTTTGCTTCTATTTAGTTGTTAGGTTAGGTTGGTGAACTTGAAAATGAAGCCTCCAAAGGGCGATAGAATCTAGTTAGCCTGACAATGTGTTGCCGCTGACAAATTAACCCACAATTTGAAGCGATAGTTCTAAAACGCTCGTGCCAAAATACCACGTTTCCAAAATACCACACTTTATAAAATACTACATTACCTTAATTGTTTTACTAAATGGGACTTATCACGCAAAAATATGTATTAACCTCGACGTTTCGGCCACATTGCAGCATCCGTGGTCACGATTTAACACAATGAAACAATTATGACTGAATAATCACGAAAGTTTAAAACAGTATTACCTACTACATTACCTGTTTATTACATTCCCATTATACCAGATGTCCAAATTAAGGCATAACACCAAAAAAATAAACTTTCTTGAGTAATCCTCGATTTTGTAATGTGGTGCAACGAGAGTGGTAATTTTGTAATGTAAGCCAGAAATGCGGTAAATAGGTAATGTACCTAGTATTTTTAAAAATATGTTTTTGGGAACGTGGTATTTAAGGGACGAGTATTCTAAACTTAAAAAAATTAGACTAAAAGATACGTAATTCACACTAATTTATGTTATACGTGGCTGTGTGTTTATGGGAATTTATGTGTGAAATCACATTTGTTTGCCATGAGATTTACGGTAAAAGAAAACATTGTGAGGAACTGGGTCCGTGAAAGAACTATAGCCGTTTCATCGTCATCATCCCAGCCTATATACGTCCCACTGCAGGGCACAGGCCTCCTCTCAGAATGAGAGGGATTGGACCGTAGTTCCCACGCGGGCCCAGTGCGGATTGGGAATTTCACAAACACCATTGAATTTCTTCGCAGGTGTATCCAGGTTTCCTCACGATGTTTTCTTTCAACGTAAAGCTTGTGGTAAATTTCAAATTAATTTCGCACATAAATTCCGAAAAACTCAGAGGTGCGAGCTGGGATTTGAAGCCACGACCCTCTGCTTGAGAGGCCATAGGTCAAACCACTAAGCCACCTCGGCTTTAGGCTGGAATAATACGTAGCTATCTATTATCTTAATTGAAAAAAATATAATAGACACGTAAATTACATTGAGCCAATTAAACTTTGATGTCCTAATTCGCAAATTTGCACTCAACGCAGCCGAGCGCACTCAATGTCACGCGCACTCAACTGTCTAAAACTAATAGATCATGAGTGATAGCGATAAGTGAATTTTAATTTTGATACCGGCTTAATTACATGAGATGACTTGTCAAAAGGGTGCGCAATGGGGGACGAAATTAGTCATGAATTCAATGACTACTTGACACCCTTTTTAAAATAATAGCAATTATTAGTGTCATTAATTATATAGACTATATTTTTTATGAGAAGAACTTTTGCTTTGTTGTTTGTAAAGCCTCGGCACCGACAAGAACTCTCTGCTTGTCATACACAGAGTAAGGCTGGTTTTAGTGTCACGCGGAACGTCCGTACGGATTGCTACGCACGGACCAATATGTATTAAAACTGCTGTCCGCGCGGACGGTCTTCCGTACGGAGCCGCCCGCATTACTCGCTCCCTAAGCTTAAGACGCTGTCAACACCAACGTCAACGCACACTGTCTATTTGTATCGGAGTAAACGAGATGCCGCTATTACTGGGCAGCCGGGTATATTGAAATTTATCGGGCAAATATTGAATTAAAAAAAAACTGTGGATTATTTGTGAAATATGACTCGTTAGCGGTTTAGGTATGAATATGTTCACTTCATGTGCCAAAAAAATAAAGACATAGAACCGTTTAATGATGATTTTAAGACCTATCTTTGCAATTATTTTCTATCGAGCCGATTTCGTCCAATTATGAATCGAGTCCGTCCACGGTCTTTGAAATATGATGAATTATTAACATATAATTTTTTGATGTGCTAGAACAAACAGTTTTTCTTAATAAACTGTTTAAATGACATCAATTTCAACAAAATTAGGTGTTGTCAGCCTCTTAAGGCCGGCCGCATACATGCGGAATTTTTCTTCGGTTTCCGTACGGAATGACGCGTGCAAACGAGACAGGGCTATGAAAGTATATAGCGTTGTCTCGCTCGCATACGTCATTCCGTACGGAAACCGAAGAAAAATTCCGCATGTATGCGGCCGGCCTTATACATATTGGTCCATGCGTAGCAATCCGTTGACCGTCCGCGTGACACTAAAACCAGCCTAAGAAACAAGTTGTCTCTTCTGTGGACACAAAGTTAGGGACTCTGAGTCAGCAAACTTAAAATTCATTAAAATGGGTTGAAAGCTAGCCAGGCGTCCGATGTAAACTTAACTAAAAAATATTGGTTAGACTCTTAACTCTTGCTCGTAGAACTGATGGCCGATGGGGCAAACAGGTTCTAGAGTGACGTCCACGGACCGGAAGACGCAGTGTAGGTAGGCCTCCGACAAGATGGAGCGACGACCTGGTAAAGGTTGCGGGAACGCGTTGGATTACTATACTAAACGGGACTTATCACGCAATAATTATTTATTTATTTACCTCGACGTTTCGGCCACATTGCAGCAGCTGTGGTCACGTGGTCGTGGTCGTGGTTAACTCGTGACCACGGCTGCTGCAATGTGGCCGAAACGTCGAGGTAAATAAATAAATATTTATTGCGTGATAAGTCCCGTTTAGTATAGTAATTATGAGTGAAAATCACGAAAGTTGGAAACAGTATAACGCGTTGGATGCGGATGGCACGGGACCGATCTGTTTGGTGAGCCTTGAAAGAGGCCTGTGTTCAGCGTGGACGTCTTTCGGCTGAAATGATGGTGATGAGCCTTAACTTTTGCCATGTCCACAGGAGAGACGCAGACAAAAAATGTGTATGACCCTTTTATTTCCCTATACAATCGAGGTCAAAGATATCTTTACACTATAGTGCCTTCTCACTGTATGCCTTCTGACAATTTCATATAAAAGTTCGAACACGCAGTGACTGCGACAAGGTAGTAAAGTGTAAAGATATCTTTGACCTCGACTGTACAACTTCTACGTCTAATTATTTTCATCAACATCTGAGACTCTCATAATGAAAACTTTTTCGAGATTTTCGATATCTCTTGGTTTTCCGTGCTGAGCGTGCTAAAACGGATTGTATCGTAGCATCCCTGACCAACCCACTCGAATAACTGGATAGTTCGCTTACGCTAGTATATAGGTAGTTGCGTGTGCTGCTAACAATTGAAACGATTAAAAAATAAAATAAAATAAAAAACTTGAAAATAATGTTAAATGGGAGCTAGATCTATTGTCTTGTGCTCGAGAATTATATTATAGTCCATTACAAGTATATTATGTATCTCTTATCTATATGTGTTTTTTGATGTGTATTGTAAGTTTTAGTTGTTTTATAAAATGTCTGTTTTTTATTAACTATTAATTTTATATTTTTTTTTAGACGGCCGGATAGCCTAGTTGTTAGAGAACCTGACTACGAAGCGTGAGGTCCCGGGTTCGATTCCCGGTCGGGGCAGATATTTGTGTGAAAAAATACGAATGTTTGTGTTCGAGTCTTGGATGTTTAATATATTATTTAAGTGTGTATTTCTCCATATAAGTATGTTTATCCGTTGTATAGTACCCATAGTACAAGCTTTGCTTAGTTTGGGACTAGGTCAATTGGTGTGAATTGTCCCGTGATATTTATTTATTTATATTGCACCACCTGCTGTAAACCATTCCTTGATTTCTTTCGCTTCGAAGCGATAAGGCCGCCCATTGCTTAAATTATATATTTTTCCATGTACTCATTTTTCTGTATTGTATTATTTGTGGTGTACAAAAAGGAGTCATTGTATTGAATATCATCGTAGAAATGTTTTTTCTGATTAATTTCATGAGTTAAGTTATTAATCTAAAATCGAGTATAGTGAACAGTTTTTATCATGTAATAAAACAGTGTGTTTAATTATGTTTGAATTACTGATTCAGTTTAATTCTAAGGCACTGGTCCCACCGCCGGCGAGTGAGATATGAACTATCGACTTTTGTCTAGCCCAAGAAACGGACAAAACATAATCGCTTCCGTGTGAATAAAAGAGAGAGATATATTTATTTAAAAGAGAGATATATTTATAGTTCATCGTTCGCTGTTCACACTGCCGGCGAGGACACTCTCCCAACGCCCGGCGAGTAAATATATATCTCTCTCTTTTATTTACACGGAAGCGATTATCTTTTGTTCATTTCTTGGGCTAGAAAAAAGTCGATAGCTCATATCTCTCTCGCCGGCGGTGGGACCAGTGCCTTAAGGTGCGATATATATATATATATATATATATATATATATATATATATATATATATATATATATATATACTTTATAGTATATATATATATATTATATATATATTATATATCATATTTTAAAGTATATATATACTTTAGATACCATGTTTTGTACCTCAGTACTTGTACTACTTTTAATGACAGCTAAGCTGTCATAGCAAGACCATTTAAACTGTAACGTGGGTCATTCCCCCATGTAAATTGCGAAAATGTCCCACATTAAATTTTCTGACATCGACATAATTATAGCCAAGCGAAATTCACAAACGACAAAATTCGTAGTATATTTTTAGTCATGCAACATCAGTCGAATATATGCAATTATAATAATTTTAAAAGCTTTTAATCAAGCCAATTTGGCTAACATGATAATTAGAAGCTTTTAAAAGCTTTCGTGTCGCCGGCTAAATGTAATCATTAAGGAATCGACGATCGCGGACTTTGCGAGCTTTTCGGGTATGATTTATATGCATTTTGCAATGACTTTTAAAGCTCGTTTAAATAATGAGGTTATCTTCTAGTTAAACGTTGCTAAGGTCTACATAAAATTTATTTATATTAAGTAATAATAAGACATTTAAGTAATAGTAAATAAAGTAAAATTCTTACCCTGTCGCGACAAACTAATATTGGAAATTATCTACAAAATTAAAGCTATAAAATAGTATAAACTAGTCTTTATCATAAAAATATAATAAAATGCAATTACATAAAGGAAAGTTAACGTATTTAAAATTTTAAAATAAATTAAAACTGTAATTGAAAATAAAAGAAACGTAACTAATAACCAAACATAAACTAAAAAAAAGTACAAAACGAAAAAATAGGTAGATGATTTCAGAATCACTTAAATCATGAAATTGTCCAGAAATTTTAAAACTAAACTGAACAGAAAAGCTAAACTAAAAGTAAATATATCAAATTAACAAGGAAAACTACTACGGCTAAGTTTGCTTGAGAATTATTAGTAGCTTAAGAGCAAATAGCAGTATTATAAAATATTACTTGCTTAATGTGGACTGTATAATTAACAGTAAAATTATTGAGATTATGCAAGGATTTTTTCGTAACGGCTGCGGAACCCTATTCTGGGCGTGTCCGATACGTTTTTGGCCGGTTTTTTCTTTCTGCGGTATAGAACCCTAAAGGCATCAAACTGTTGTGGCGCCTGGAACGTCTCGTTAGTAAAATCGTAGTCTGTCATTACTCACGAACGCGAGTGAGTCAGACTCGGGAAAACCTTACGTCTCTTGGAACCACCGCTACTACGAAATTCGAAGTTCGTGTTGTTCCTTCCCTCTCACTCTTCTATTTTATACAATTAGCGTGAACGGAACGGCACGATACAAAGTTTGACAATCGAATCTCGTATAAGGCCACGTTAAGCGACGCCAAGCGCACTCAACTTTAGTAAAACGCGATAGTGTTTTGTTTTGAATGCGGTTGAGTTCCGTGACCTCTTGAAAGTAAGCTGCAGTGTAGACTGTTTGAATTAATGTTTGTTAGTCTGGCTTGATTATCTTCTTCTAATATATAAAAATCTCGTGTCACGGTGTTTGTTATCGAACTCCTCCGAAACGGCTAGTCCGATTTTTATGAAACTTTTTTGTCTACATATTTTGGTAGGTTTGAGAATAGGTCGTTTTATACCCCTAATTTGGCAAAACAACGTTTGCCGGGTCGCTAGTAATTTATAATGCTAAGTTTGAATCGTGCTTTTGTCCAAGTTTTCAGTTGTGCTACGTGATAAGGTGTGTCAATAATCCTTACAAATATCACAATCTGTTACCTCTTCACACTTAAACCACGGAACCGATTTACGTATGAAAATAGCTTGAGACCCTGGAAAGGAAATTTTTATTATTATGAGAGGGAGGCAAACGTGTAAGTGGGTCATCTGATGGAAAATGATCACCATCGCCCATAAATATCAATAACTAAAAGAGAATCACTGATCTGTTACCGGCCTTTAGAGAAGGAGAGGGAATAGGGGAGGGGTAGGAGGAGAGATATTTGGTCCCCGGCGCTCTCACTGACCGTACGAAACGCAGCGGGAGTAAAAAATATTATGTAAAGGAGTCCCCTTAAACAAGGTTCCGAAGATACTGGCAGCTTTCCCCCTTTGACTAGCTAAGCTAATTTATATAATTATAATTTATATAACAAAATAAGCAATCTGCAAAAAAAAAACCTAAGCTTATTTGGTGACATTACAAGATTTTTGCGCTGTCCTTGGAGCTCTATCTATACATGTCAAGTCAGTCAGACGGCAGGAAGTGTGTCATTCACATACGAGACCAGAAAGGCAACTTACTTACTTTATGCACATTGCAAGCTAAGTAAAGCTTGTAAAAAAACACGCTGCCAGCACGCTGATAATGAGCCTGAAACATTTGTAATTAACCATTCATTAAAAGGGCATTGAGTAATTTAATTACTAGGCAATTCTTCGCGTCATATTTTTGTCTAAATAACAATTTAATTCAAACACATCTGCCGGACGAAGTGAGCCTCTTAATGTTATTAATTTAATTTTTTAATCGATTAGTTCTACGGATACCGGCATTTAACACCACTGCTGTTTATAATAGTAGATTGTTCAACAAGGGACTAAAACAAGCTATAAATGACACAAGATGTTTAGCCACCCGCGCAGAGTGAGGGTGGCTATAGATCACGTGTCATTATGGTTATTTAGTCTCGTGTTAAACACTCTACTTTACACTTTCGATGCGAGAAAAAAAACGACGTTTTATAAAAAATTACAATATTACTTTTTTACAACGTAAGCTCAATACAAATAATGGACATCTGTTTGAAATTCAAATACTATATACTTAGCAAAAAAAAACTTTTTTCCGCGGTTTTGCCTTTTTTTTGTAAAGTGACGCTTTAAATGCTTGCATATTGAGCCAACAGATTAAAACTTGAAAACTAATAAATTTAATTCATCCTTAATATAATTAAAAAGATTATTATTTGTCATAATTATTCTTGTTTCACGAAATTAAATCTTAATTTTTAATATTTTTGCTACTTGTCATTTTGAGGTTATTTCCACACCCTAAAAATTTTCTATACACAATCACTGAAAATGGCGACAATCCTAAATTCACAAGCACCGTGATTTCGAAAGTAAATTAAAAAAATATACTTTAGTCCCTAGAGATTAAAAAGAAGCTTCAGTCCCGATACGCTGAGATTAAAGTAACACTTTAATAGCATGAGAAGAAGTAGATTTTTTGTTGATTTCACTGCAGTTTTGTAGCTTTACCTATGAAGATTGTATATACTGCTTTCTAATGGCATTTTAGAGTAAAAATTTGCAAAGTCGTTTCTTTGACCTCTAGCATTTGCATACAGTATCCAGACAAAAATTAGAGCTGAAAGCACTGTTCATTTAGATAGCTCAATCACTACATGAAATATTCTAGGTTAAATTGGTGGTATTGATGATTTATTTTGATAATCATCCTCAGATATAAACGTTGACGAGTCTCATTCTTCGCCTTTCATTCAAACACATCTATACTAATACTAGCTGACCCGGCAAACGTTGTATTGCCTTATATCACCTAGGGGTATAAAAAATAGCCTACGACCTATTCTCAGACCTACGGAGTATAGACAAAAAGGTTTCATAAAAATCGGTCAAGCCGTTTCGGAGGAGTTCGGTAACAAACACCGTGACACGAGATTTTTATATATATATTAGATTAGATTAGATTATAAAGAGGAAAGATTTGATTGTTTGTTAGTTTGTTTGTTTGCATTGAATAGGCTCCGAAACTACTGGACCGATTTCAAAAATTCTTTTGCCGTTAGAAAGCTACATTATCACTGAGTGACATAGGCTACTTTTTACCGCGGGAAAATACCTTTTCCTACGGGAAAATTAATTTATCGCGGGCGAAGCTGCGGACGGAAGGCTAGTACAGTATAAGTACGAAAGCTTTAAAAATATCGCGAACGGCAAATTCTCAATTCAAATTTTAAACAAACGGTATTCAACCGTCAGCTGTTTGACGGCGCCGCAATCGGCTACCCGATTGCGACCGAAGATAACCGAGTCGTTGTACGAATGAAATTGCACCAGAAAATGGCCGCGCCCCGCACAGCTGTTCTCTTTTTTATAGTTGAATTAATACGATCTACATTTTAAATTTTATGCGGGATACCACCCAAAGATTGGAAAGCAGTTGACTGTTCCCTGCATTTTAGCTTTGCATTGCAAAAGTTCTGGGTCGTAACATAGGTTAAAGAATAGAAATGCGTCACTTACCTACCTACTCATGTAATAATATGTGATAGTTAGATTTTGAAAGTCGAATTACATCCACTACTGGCGGTCATTGATTAACTTGGAAATTAGAATATGTGCAAGGTTAAAGCAAAATTACAAGCTAGGTACTTGCTGTTGTTTATATAGGTACAAGAAACAGTACCATCTTTAGTACAGTCAGTGTAAAAATATGGGTGCACACCACACACGACTTGCTCATAAATATGTCCCATAGCTCTTATTTCGTAGGATTAAATCGATACTTATTTTTGCACTTGACCGTACCTACCATCACATTTTTTGTGTTAAGTATTTGATGTTCGATACATCGGTGCCAGCACATGCGCATGACCGTACCGAAGGAAACAGACAATTCGCAGCCAGACAGTTCTTTACAAGGCGAATTGAGAAAGCATGGGAATCGGATGAACTAGGAGGTAGTGTGAAGAATTAGTTTGAATTTTTCGGCATTTCGATCTCAATATGACACATCACATCACCGTATTGCAGTACCTTTTTAAATATGGCTTCTTGATTTGCCTCTAGTTGTCGATCAGAGTTCTGTTCTATTTGTTTATAATTTTAAGCTATTTGCATAAAATGATGAAATTTTCACTTCAATACACCAATTTTAAGCAATTAATACAGTATTTTTTCCTCTGCTACTAGAAAAAAAAAATTAAGAAGGTAGGAAAAGTAGTTCATTGACATAGATCCCCGTAAAGTAACACCTGAATCTATCAATTATTTTAAGTAATTTTCTTTAATTAATGTGAAAAATATCGCATTTACAGATTGGCAAAAAAGAGTAGAAACCAATTAAAATAGAAGCAAAAGGTTTTCGTACAAAATTGTCATAACCTGACATTTATCGACAAAAATCTGACAGTTACGAGGAAAACGACGCTGATTTTAGTTTCTGCTCTTCATTGTCAGATCGCAAGCGCGTATAAAGTTGCATACAGACTAACAAACTTATCTGTGAATTGAAAAAGCTTTTAAGTCGTTCGCATAAAGTGTAGTATTGCTTGGTCTGGTTCACAGACAAGTTGGTTAGTCTGTATGCTTATAAGCCGCGTGTTCCACAGACAAAGAAGAAGCGGAAGCGTTGTGGCGAATGCATCGGCTGTCAACGCAAAGACAACTGCGGCGACTGCGCGCCATGCCGCAACGACAAGTCGCACCAGATATGCAAGCAGCGACGCTGCGAGAAACTAACAGAGAAGAAGGTGAGTGACAACCTTTATTTAGACATGTGATAATGTAATAACGAGCAAAACATCCCGAATAAAAAGGCAGCGCCTCTAGCGGTGCAATAAGCAACAGACTAATCTTGACACTTTAACGCGAACGTTTTTTACGAAAAAAAAAACCATAGGTAAAACGCGTTGTAAGTGGTAATATCGAGGGTTCCGTACATGCACCCAATTAAACCTTGCTAAGTATGTTTATCATATACATATAGATATTTGTCTTTTTTTTGACGTTAATTTTCGTTTATCGAGTTTAGGAGCAAAACAATAGGTAAGTAGTAATTTTTCTCACGCGCATCATGTGAATGAAATTTTATAGACCTTATAGAAAGTTCCACTTTCAGCCGGTTTACTTTTGTCCGGCCGATTCCGATTCTGTCAGAATAATCTAACGAAGTACGCTGAGGACTCAGAAACTTCTTCTATGTCGCTAAATTCTTGACAGAGCGCTCGTAGTCACCAGTTGCGGCATGTTCATCATGAGTTTCTTCAGGAAATAGTGCGCTAGTTTTCCCTTGCCTTTTATATCCTGACACTGGAGTTAGGAGTTCGTATTTAACAATAGAGTACGCTTCTTTAAACATGAAACTACCGTGAGACTCACGTTCATAGTGAAAATAAACGAATCACTCACGTCTTAAAACGAGTTTAACTCGACATGTTTGTTTCGGGCTAGTGCGCGTTTGGCAGCCGCCGTGACGAAAGGGCTACGGTAACGAACGGTGCCCGAAACATGCCAAGTTAAACTCGTTTTAAGACGTGAGTGATCCGTTTATTTTCACTGTGAGAAAGCGCTTCTGCTTACTCCACATCAGGTCCCTTAGTTGTCTTTATCGACACCTACAGGAAGATAATGTGTCCGTTCTTTTCTGAAACTCAGCATAGCACGGCTACCAACACGGCCTGATTTAGAGGATTTAGAGGCCTTGGGGCAAAGAAGACTTAGTTGTGGACCCGTTGAAATACGGATTTTTTTAAACCTCTATAGTAGGGGGTTTTCCAAGCGGAGGTTCCGAGACTGTAGTCACGGATTCCGTCGTCTAAATCTGGCCCTGGCTACTGAAGACGCTTATTTAGCTTAATGCGAGTTAGCTAAGTTACATTGTGCGGCCGCGCAGCTATGAATTCAGAAGAGGTTGACCATTGACGGCAATGTATCACACCCGGACGATTTTCCTCGCAATTAAGCTTTATTCCTTAACAAAATATTACACGGTAATCGTTGTTTATTTGACACCTCTAAAACTTTATTGAGAGACCTTGATCGTTGTATCCATTCACAAGCAGTTACGACCGTTCGCCGTCATGTTTCATTCAATGAAATCTTGAAGTTAAACCCGCGATTGACGCAAGTTGTATGACTTATTCAGCAGGTCATTTGCATGTGTTTATTTATTCGGTTGCTCAATACGTCTTATTGTTTAGGTGACGGAAGTAGTGTACGGAAGTTTAATGTATTTTTAGAAAACAGATTTTTCAGGAAAAAATCACTCACTCTCAAATCACTCTTTCTCATTTTAGAGTTCTGCTTTACAAGGAAATATACCTAGCATCGGAATTGATTAGATTCTTATTACAAATTTTGATATACCTACCTAATATTAATTTGATAATGATGAGGTATCAAAAACATCTGATATAATCGAATCTAAACACAGTAAGTACTACCTATTATAAAAATTGATATTAGGTTAAAAAAATACCGTTACGCGTGCAGCGTTGTGCAGTCAAGTAGAAAAATAGGTATCAATATGAAACACAGAAAAAATATCTGACAGTGACGATATTAGTAGTTACTTTATTACGTCTGAAACAGCATATAGTAGATAATCCACAGTACTCGACTTAAGGTTACGATCTCTATATTACATACCGATAACTAAAAAAAAAACTAATGCTAATAAAATTATTTGAATTAGTTTTTTGTGCAACGGTTCAAAAATATGTATCTACTACACGCTGTTTCAGACGTAATAAAGTAACTAACTACTAATATGGTCGTCACTGTCAGATATTTTTCAGTGGTCCGAATTGATAGGTGCCTATTTTTCTACTTGACTATACAACGCAGCACGCGTAACCTATTTTGTAAAGTAAATTCAGAATTTGGAAATAACCCAATTTCGATTTGGAACAAAAGGTCCCATTATACAAAAATACTGCGCCGGATCTACCTGCCATAGAGCTCAGACCATAATGAGGCGTATAAATTTACTTCAAAATGGAAGCAAAAATCTTTTTTTACGCAACCTAGGCGACAAAGTTGCCAGCTTTAATAAATACGAAATCGAAATTCAAAACAAAGGCACTCGTTACCATAAAATCGTAATAAAAAACATAACCGCCGAGTTAATAGTCCGTGAAAAGATCGTTCGTACTGCTCTTTCGATCCAGCTCTATTATCTGTCTCTGTTTATTGTTTTTCTAGAAAGTACCTATCGTTAGAAGCATATACATTATGCGTATTCTCATAACAGCGAAAAAAGAATCACATTTTTTTTCTAAACTTTGCCACAATTCGAACGCCCGAAAAAAGCGGCCAGTATTTCGTCGAGAAGTTTCCGCCAAAGAAAAAGCGGTGGTACTCCACTTAATTTACGATTATAACTTAACGGCTACGAAGGAAGTTTAGCAAATTAGTTTTAAAACAAGCACCGTAAAGCTTAGAGGGAGGCGCCCCCTCCCGTAACACCTTTACTCAGCTCGGCTAATTACAAATCATCTTGCGAACGAGAATTGTATTAAGTTAATCCGAAAATGTAGAGGTAATTGATAAAGGGCGAAGCGGATTTTGAGGCTGACTCTCAAACAGTCGTAAACAACGAGAATCCTATTTTAAAAAGAAAAAGATAATTTAGTGTTAAACTGCGCTGAGTAGCTAATGGAATGGCGATCGCTTCATTGTGCCTGAATACATATTTTTTTTTTTAATTTGTATCTTTTTTTCTAAAATGGAATGAAGATTATTAAAATAAGTTTTATTGTGGCTTATTTAATCTTCTACTAAACAATAGAATGAAATCAAAGTGTCCACTTAAAATGGTTAGTTATTTAATATATTCAACTTAACTTAGCTATTCGTTCGCCCTGGATACAAATAATTTAGTCCGTTGCTCAAAAGGCCGGGTGCTGGCGTTAAGACTATGTTCTCTGACACCTGGCGCGTTTTTTTTTTGTTATCTATGACTTCATTTCATTAATGCTGATCAAACATAATCACTGGACAGTGGAAAAAATTCAAGATTTTGTAAAATTATTATTACTATGTTATTGTCACATTAAAGTTAAATTTATGTATTTACAGTCTTATACAAGGTATCAATGATTAAACCTTGTTTCGAATTACTTAGTCACAACTGAATTAATAAACTAAAAAAAAAACGACAAACATTAGAACAAGCTCACTTTTTGAAGCCGATTAAATTTATATTAGCAGCTAGCACTGAACAGTTCGCGACTTATTTTTAACTCTTAAAATGTATAACAAGTTTTTGTTTTCGTTTTATAAATTTCTTCGTAATATTGGTAAAACTAATGTAAATTTTGAAGTTAAAATTTAAAAAATAAAACAAATTTTACAATATTTTCTGCACGATGTCCAAAACTTAAGGCTACCGACAGCTGAGCTACCAAGATTATAATAGACACATGCTACTGATAAAAAAATCATTTTCCTTACAATGTACCTATCATATGTCGCCCACGCGCGCACGCGCCGCGCAGCTGCCGCGCCCTCCAATCAGAGCGCGCCGTTTGAAAAAGGAACGCCTTTAGGATTTTTATCGATCAAATTGTACCTATTGTTGCGCAAAGGTGTTTTTGGTTTGATTGAGTTCTAATAATAATGTTATCGTAGTTATAGAGTAAGTGCTTCGGATCTTTAGATTTTCATATATATATATCATATATCTGATTTTGAAACCCAAAATAGACGCCGCATGAATAAAATTTATCTTTTTATATTTCTTCATGAATACGGTATGATAGGGTGTTATGTAGAATTGTTCTAAAAATCTAGACAAAGTTATTTGACACGCGTGAAATAAAGAAGAAAGCTTTTCAGCATTGAAGTAGATTTTAGGAGTTTTCCCTAAAAGTAGAGCTTTTAAAACCTACTTTAGCTCAAAGAGCGGACGTTTGGGAAGAATGTGCTGAAACTAAGACTATTTAGAAAGATTTCTTTTTGCAGGGCGAGTAATTCAAACTGTTTTATTTTTATTTCAAAGTATGCATTGCTTTAAACATCAAATAAAGACATATAACCCTTTTTTCATGAAAAGTCACCGATGCGTGTTTTGTCTATGTTCGGCAAAGGCAAATGTCAAAGTGACAGATAGGTACATACGAATATTGAATTGTCATAGGCTTAATAATCATTTATAAATAAGGGGGTGGTGTCCACTTGGGCCTTGGTGACTTGAAGGAGAGAACTCTTATTTTTACACGACTACGGCAAAGTCAAAAGGAAATGTAATGATTTTAGCAGTCTATGTATGTTTGTATTTATGTGTGATCCACCATAGCGTCGAAACTACTCATCCGATTTTTAAAAATAAGGTATCAATCGATTGGTTATTTTAAATTAATGTTTCAGTGTCTGTCTAAGAATGTTTGGGTATGTAAAAAAATATCGTTTAGAAAATTTAGAAGAGGATTGTATGAAATCACCACTACAATCGAAACTTTTTTATTGTGCTCCTATTTACTTTCTAGCGATAACCGTGTGTTCTAAATCTAAAACGTCGCATACGCAAATTGGCGAAACTGTTGCCAAAAATGTCTCCCGAAAGTAATGCTTTCCTCCGTGCAAACAGTCTAGCAATAAACATTACTAACAAACTTTCCCATAAATCTCCGTTTATCGTCCATTTTAATTGCTTTTTTGTTTTCACGAATATTCCGCGTACCTACACTTTAATCGACATTCTTTTTCGGCGTCGATTTATGACACAGAAATATGTCGCCATCTTGAAATTAAAGCAAATTTATCGTTGTGATTGCAATTTGATTATGGTTTACGACTTTTATTATTCCATTTTCAACCTTGTAATTGTGTTTCGACGAATTCTTGGGAGCACTTAATTTTTTGCACGTTTACATGTATTTACGGTTGACAGTTCAGCGTTATTTCAGGGTTGTTGTAACATTTTATTACGTTTCTTGCTTTGAGTTCTGTTACAATGAAAATATACTGTAAACGGTCTGGCATGTAGCTTGAGTCATACATAAAAAACAAACGAATCGTTTTCTAAAATCCAACTCGTTACATAGGTACGCGTTCCATTTCAAACACTTCGAAATGGAGTCAAGAACTGGCCGGTTGACCGATATATCACTGTCAGGTCGCAAAAAATTCGAACGTGGAACCACGTGAGTCCACCCAGTGGGTCGGGCGATTATAACGGTCGGCGGGAGTTTACACTTTTGATTTTTTCTTTTTTCCCGCACGTGCCGAGGGCCGGTGATTCAGCCGGCAGATGTTACCGGTTCCCGCCGGTTTTTGTGATATCAGCTGATGTAACGTAACGGGTATTGGCCATTAGTGATGCATCTTGCATGCATGACTACCAACTATTACACTGGAATGAAATTTCGTAATTATTTTTTTGTTTTTCAAGTCATTACATGTAATTTAGTATTAAAATTGCATTTGGTTGGTTTGAATTACAAATAATAACTTTGGCAAAAACATTCCAGTCTTAAAATATTCATTAATACATCCAAAGATCTCGAAAAAAATCTACCTACACAATAAGTAATTGCCCTCTTGACAGTATAGTCGTTTGTTAATCGTTTTTTATTGCTGGCTGTATTACACATTATACAGATAGGTACTACTCATTGCACAGCTAAAAAATTCTGTAAAAACACTGTTTGCCACAATTACGAACAAGGTGGTAGGTACACCCCTCTCTTTATTCACATACAACATTTTTTTATAATAAAATATGGATATTAACTTCACAGTTATTTAAAAAAGGCTCCATTCATTAAAACAATGCAAAGCTCGCATGAGATTATTTTTATTTCAACCTGAATTAGAATTTAGATTTTTTTTCCCGGTTTGCTGCGCTTCTGCCCACTGTGCAGTTAGTTGTTTAGTTTTAGTTCGTGTTTGTGTAGCTTTTAGTTTTTAATAAATGTTTTTAGTAAATGTTTAGTTTTTAAATAATCATTAGGTACTTTCGAAAGAATAAATTAAAATATTTTAAGCTGTTTTTTAATACTAACAAGGTAATACTAGTACAAATATGTCATACATATCCAAGAAGCCTTCGTATTATAGCTTGTGTAACAAGGTATAATTAATTGCATTAACTTCTAATACGACCTCATTACGGCATGATCTTTACTAAAAAAGAATCATTAAAATGACTTTATCCGTTCGAACTATAAATAGGCTAAGAGCTAATACTTAGTTGAACCTTTTTTCACACCGGATTAGGAGAGCAGCTGCGATGCTCACTTTTTTCCTTTCTTAATTTTTTCCTTCAACATACTTCGTCTCTACAAAGTCTAAATAAAACTGATGATTAACAAATGGCTTTTACTCTGAAAAAAAAAAATATTCAACGTAAATTTAAAGATGGTAATACCTGTTTTTTAAAAGCTCAACCGCATTTCAATTCGCTGCATGAAAAGGACCATTGTCGGTTGATAATAAAATTTTAAATAGAGAATTAAAGCTGTGTTCGTTAAACCGTTGATGAAGACCGGTTCGGTCTGAATTAATTCGAGCGTTCCTATTTCGAACGGCGTAACTTTTTAAAAACGCCTGAATATTCATCTTGCCAGCCAGTTGCAAACTCAGAGCGGCGGGCGAACAAATCAATACTTTTTCCTAGCGAAGACTACCCCAATGCACGCAACTAATTCATACTGGCTAGAAACACGGTATAAATAACTCTATCTACACATATTTACCGACCTCTTTTCTAGAGCCGACGCACACATAACCAGAGGGCCGACCAATGGCAGCCTAGTTTCGATGTTCATATGAAGTGTATGCGTCGGTGTGCGTAAGTGCGTAAGGGGTGCGTCGATGCACCCCTTACTATGACGACATGAAATCGAAGGCGATGCATTTTATTTTCTAGCTTTCGCGCCCACAATTTTATTTTACTATATTATTTTTCTCCCCTACAGCTTGATAATTTATGGTTTGCTATAAAATCATTGGCAGTGCCAGATAACTTTTTTGCTAGTAAAATAACATATTTTATTATCATGGCTATACTACATGGAAACAAAAATAAGAAAAATTTAAGGGGGTAGTAGATACAAGTCTTAAATTAAATTACATATTAAATTTGGAAATACACTTTTAATAATTACACTATGTACTTAACATAGTTAAGTGTTGACGCGATAATTATTTCGTAGGTACATTATAAAAATCACAAAAATTCTGCACACAAATAAGAATAAAAATATTAATGCAATAACCAATTTCCCTTGCCCTTTTATGAATTAATGGTTATTGATATTGTTATTTGTGGTATAAATAATGTTTATTCATTTGAATGCATAGTTATATTTTAAATAGTACGCGACACCAAAGCTTTTGGAACGCTACAATCATACAAAGCCTAAACAGTTCAGATCTCAAAAAAAAACTTACCTTCAGTAACTTGAAAACCAAAAGAAAATAACAAAGTCCATAATACCTATTCGAAATTCAAACTACACCTACACTAGTTATAGTAGCTAGTGTGCGTAAGCCAGGGGTGCGTTCAGAAGCAATGCGGCGGTAAAATCGCGCGTGCCCACGCATTCAGTTCCGCGCCCCGAGCGCTTAACGCATCTCTAATTACTGCCTTCAAGAGTTTTTAACACATTTTTTTAAAAGGGTGCGTTCAGTATTTTTCTAAGCCAGGTTGCCAGTATTTGCGAAGTTTGTTTATGGTCGAATCGAGAGTTTTTTTTTTAGTTTTTTAAAAGGAGCGAGCGTTAAAATGTTTCGAATCATGTCGTTAGATCACAACAATAGCTATTTCTAACAATTGCGTCAACTAATTTTTAGAGTAATGAGTACCATTAGACACTTACTTAGTTTTTTTAAATGTGGCTCTGTCCGTTGGAGGATAATACTCCCAAAGTCAGGTAAAATATAGCTGTCGGCCATTGTTCGGTAAAAAAAAATCTAGATAAAGATACAAAATTGACTGAATTAGTAATTTTAGCCAGAGGCGATATTGTTAATATAATTTTTAATTCAGCTCGGCGACTCAAATCGCTGGTTGCTATAATTTATTTTCTCTCCATCGCAACACACTAAAAGACTAACAACATTAAGGCAATGATGTTGCACTCTGCATTATAATATAACAATGTATCACTTCTACAGCCCCCTCGGTATCATACCACTTTACAATTCTACAATTCCCTGGCGATATCGGGATCCGAACCCAACGTGATAGACAATTTGTTTACATGTAACTTATTCCATATCGATGTGCATTTTAATAATCGATAAAACCTCTATGTGACTATGTGACTCTATGTGTCACTACCCGAAGTGATAAAAAAAGAAGTAAAAGATAACAAAATAATAAAATATAAAAAAATTAAATCAAATTTTAGTAAATAAAGCCTATTACTTGCTAAACGAATACCTGGACGACAAATGGTAATGAAATATTGATTGGTATAAAATTCCACTTAAAGATTCCTAAAAATACAATACTTAATAAAATACATGCACACACACACTCACTCTCTCTCTCTCTCTCACACACACACACACACACACACACACACACACACACACACACACACACACACACACACACACACACACACACACACACACACTCACTCACTCACTCACTCACACACACACACACACACGCACACACGCACGCACGCACACACACACACACACACACACACACACACACACACACACACACACACACACACACACACACACACACACACACACACACACACACACACACACACTCACAAACATTATTATCAAAATAATTATTTTTAGACTATGTGAAAGTATAGAATAGCTAAATTAGATTTAGGTATTATGTTGCAATGCCCTTGCAGGGTGCATGTTTGGTACATTGTATTGTATAACACTTAGTAATTTTACAACATGGAAGCAATAAATCATTTGAATTTGAATTTGAATTTGAATGTGTATTGAATACCTACGTCAATTCTTGTTTATGTTTTCCTATCTATGGCTGAGTCTTTGAGTTGAAAGGACAGATTTTATTTGGTAACTCATACTCTCTTCGAAAGTCCTCTTCTAAACAATTTACTTTAGAAAAAAATCTCATTGTTAATTTGTAACCAACATCAAACACTAGCCAAATTATAATTATAATCCGCAAAAGTACACACCCCTTTCCGAAACGCTATGTAGTTGCCAGGAAACAAAATAGGTTTAAAACTAAATCAGCTAGAACAAATCCGTGGCACTGGCTCGCTATAATCAGCCTCGCTACGCAGAACGCCTCATTACTTGCGGGCGCAGCGAGAGATCTAGTTCAGCACGTTTGAACGTGTTAGTTTTAAAAGTTATAACGTTGGCCACATCGGTTTGTAGAAGTAAGAAAAAACATGCATGGCCAGATATTTTTTTAAAAATTGACAATTGGTTGTCATAAAACATGGCATAGATTTCCTTATTTTGTTTTTAAATTCACGTTAGGCTTTGAAAATACTCTATTTAGTGTATAAATTAAAAAAACAATCTGATCATATTGTTTACAACGTGAACTACCAAAGTCAGTTTTGGTCAAGTTGATAATTTTCTTATAAAAAAACTTATACAGTTCTACTCGTTTTTCGTTTAATCAGCCAATCAAATGAAATCCAAACATTACCCTTAGAGGTACAAACAAAAATAATGGATGTAAAAAACAATTCCTCGGAAAAAATACGTAGGTAATTCCACCACTATTTTTTCCAGAATCTTCTTTTGATCTAGTCCTATTAAAAAACTTGTGCGTTCCACCCCCTTATTTACCTGGCTCAATTAACACATGCCTATGTGTTCGACCCCAGTGCGTGCGCTTAAGGGCTGCAGGAAGCACGCGTAACCTACAATCAGCTCTAGGCCATTGTGGCGTACCTGTTTTAAAAAGAAAAAAGGAGCGATGTGGATACCCCTTTATGCGTTCGATTTTGGAACTCGTTTTCAAATGCGCATTCTTTTGTTTTAATGTGAAATTGGTTGCTCATTTAGATTCTAGCTTATTTAGCTTTATTGATTTAATTAGGGAGAGTTCCTGTTTTTCTCGTTATAAGAGTTCTGCAGGTTATCAACGGGGCTCTATTAGTTTTTTTTTAGTCTACTTTTTGAAATAATTAGGTACCTAAGATGTAGGTCCTCATAATAAGACAAGTGATACCGATGATAATGTATGCTTGCATGTTTATTACTGAAACACAAAAATTAATGAACGTATTTTTATAAGATAAAGTAAAAAAAGTACGGAACGTTTCGTGTGAGGTGTGAGCCGTTGCCAGATTTTTTATTTGACGGAAGAGATGAAGAGGCTTTACCATAAACTCGAATTCTGTGCGGACGAAGTCCCTCCCGATCTAAAGCTTATATTAGCTTTATGTTATCTCTGGTAAATACGGTGGTAAAAAGAGTTTACATATAAGAATACATACAATCCCTTGTACATCACGTTCAGTGGATATACCTACCTAAGGTCGCTGTATTACCATGCACTACGAACCGGCGGAATTTAAAAAAAACCGGCATCAATGCGTCATCCGCGTGGGAAATAAAAACTCATTTTCCGACGTATCGCCCACATCGCCGATACAGTTTCCCTACTTTCCGTTTATTTTCGCACAAGTGCGCTATTGCGGCCCTCGTGGAACAATCAAGCTCAGGCTAACGACCTCCCCCCTCTATCCAGCCTTGAAAGAGCCCTGCTCCAGCCTCCCCACCACCAGCCTTACCAGAGCCTTGATGCCATCCATCAGCTTTGAAATAGGTTACGTAAGGTTTAGAAAAGTAAATATGTAATTATATTTTTTTTGCTGTATCTTTTTCGTACGTGAAACACCCAAATGTATCGGATTGTCGTTCTAATCCCTTCACTGCTTAGTTTCTTGTTTTAGAATAGTCGCATTGTATAGAAAATACGTATTGACGGTTAAAAGGCGAATTGGTTTAAGCGCCATCCTGGTTGATATTGAATTATATACATTATGCTGATTTCGAATTCGAATTAGGGCTTTTAAGCAATAATTACACAAAATACGTTTGTTCAAATTGCGGAAACTAACCGGTGTTTATAATAAGAATATTTAAATGTAGAAATAATTAGGGTTATAACTTCAATATCGCCCTGCAGGCTTATTGTTTAACGCTTCTGACGCTTCCCTTCGCAATCACTATTTATTTCTGTTAAACGGTATAAGATGATGAGAGAAAGTGATGGTGAAAGCAAAGGCAAGCGTCAGAAGCGTTAGACAATACGGCCTCAAGATGGCGCTTGTATCAATTTGCCTTTTAAGTTGGATGGTTTTTTTTAGAAATGGCTATCCCGAGGTAATTTAACAAAATTCGTCCCTATTTCTGATCTACGAGTATATAATACTAGCTATCGCCCGCCTGGAAACTGCAATTATCTGAGATAAAAACTATCCTAAGACCTTTCTAACGTGTCAAATTGTCTTCATACCTTTCATATAAACAGATATACTTTTACATTTATAATATTAGTAGGGATTGTAAATGAAACCTCTATCCAAAATTTCAGTTTTCTAATTCCCAGAATTTGGGAGAGCCGTTGAGTCACGATTTTTCTTTTTACGTATTTAAGTATTGGATGGTGATCCGACATAAATATATTTTGGGTCTATTCGAAACGCAGTATCGCAACATATTTTTTATCAGCTGTAAAAAATACGTTTCCCCCATAGATGCGTAGCAAGCTGAGGCTTTACTTATTTACCAACTCAATTGGCGTCTAAAAATTAAATTTTGCCATCATCATCATTATTTCAGCTGCTGAACATAGGCCTCCCCAAGGATCTATTCATCTCATTCCCTTCGTTCCCTCAACCTTAACTAGGTCGTTGTTCCATCTTGTTGGAGGCCTACCAACACTGCGTCTTCCGATCCGTGGGCGCCACTCGAGAACGTTTCGGCCCCAACGGCCGTCAGTTCTACGGGCGATATGCCCTGCCCACTGCCACTTGAGTCTGACGAATCTTCGAGTTATATTGGTGACTTTAGTTCTTGCGCGGATTTCATCATTTCTAATGCGATCGCGCAGAGAAACTCCGAGCATAGCCCTCTCCATCGCCCTCTGAGTGACTGAGCTTTCTTATGAGGCCCATCTTAGTGGCCACGTCTCAGTACCATAAGTCATATTTGACATGGGACACTGCGGTATATAATTTACCATCAGCTTTACAACATTTTGCGGAAACCAGGACAAACCTGAGAATGATTTAAATGGCGTGTGTGAAGATCCCAATTCGCATTGGGTTTGGGTTGGGTTCGTTCTAAGAGGCCTGTACTTGCAGTAGGACGTATACCTATTTATGTTTGTGACATAAAAACTCATTTTAGTTAAAATTGTTACTGGCCAACAATAATGCCATATATATACTTTTAGAAGAAATAAAAGCATTCTTCTTTTGTCATAAGAAAGGAATCGTCGTTTTATTTTATAATAATTAATTTAATGTTGTTATAAACATTTAATGGCACATAAATAGGCTGGGACGATGATAATTATAGTATTTTTGTAAGACTTAACGTCTTGGTTTACTTGGTTGATTGTCTAAAACCCAATGAAAACGTAGCATTAGCTTTATCTGAATCTCACGATACAATTCAATAACTAATTTAGGTCATAAGTTCAAACAATGCGCCAAGTCAGCATACTCAGGAGCTGAGGGTAGGCCAGTATAAACTGGTGGGGGTTGCGAGTTTATTGTGTGACCCGAGCTGATAGGCAAATTGCAGTTTTTATGCACTGATATGGGGTAAGATATACCGTGAATGGGGTAAATAGAATTGTGAGCTGGTAATACGTGCAATTAGTGTTTCAAATGGGGATTAAGGGTGTATTTGAATAGGTTCGTTGATTAAACGTTGAATATGGAAACTTTAGTGTATTAATTGGCGATCAGATAGCTCAGTGGTTACAAAAACTGGCTACAAAGCTTGATGTCTCTGCTTCGATCCCTGATTACACATATTATGTATTTAAGCTACCGTTACACTTGCTCGTTGCTAGCACGAAAGTATACTATTGACGAGCAAATTCTCATCCTTGCTTCTATTAAGCATGCTTTTTAGTGGCATACTGGCTAATAGTACTCAATGCTATCTTTGAGCATGCTAGTTGATAGGTGGAAGGCGGAAAGGTAATAGTAATTGTGAACGCATTTGCTTAGTGAGCATGTTATAATATTTTCCCTGAAGCATTTAGTGGGTGATATTTAAATATTTAAAAAATTGGCAATTTGGCACACCGTTTCCTTAGAATAAGGAAAAAAGTGATGCGGTGTATATACATGGCGAATTATTTAAATTGTACTTCATAATGTCTGGGGTTAAACATTTAAATTTCGAAAATAACTATCTTACACGAAAGAAGTTTAACCTAAGTAATTAATTTTTAATATCAATAAAAAAATTGGATGGCTGTTTGATTGTCCATGGTTTTGTTTGAACTGGCAGAGCGCTATCAAATGGCATGCGTATTGGAGTGTTTGCTTTGAGCATGCTTATTCAGGAGCATACTTAAAACTAGCATGCTTATTGCTAGCAAATGTGAACAGTTCATAAACATAATGTGCTAAGGCACGCTTTATAGCATGCCATTCTAGAGCATGTGACAGTAGCTTTAAGTATGTTTATCCGTTGCCTAGTGGTGGTTTAGCCGTGGTAGCCTAGTGGTTTGACCTATGGCCTCTCAAGCAAAGGGTCGTGGGTTCGAAGCCCGGGCTCGCACCTTAGAGTGTTACAGAATTAAATACGAATTGACATTTGAAATTTACCACGAGCTTTAAGGTGAAGGGAAACACATGCGAAGAAATTTAGTGGTGTGTGTGAAATACCCAATCCGCTGGACCCGCGTGGGAACTACGGCCCAAACAAGGCCTAAACTCTCTCATTTTGAGGGGATGATGATGATGTAGTAACTTGTTCGATAGTTTCCAAATTAGGACGTTGAATTTTTTCTAGAATTTTCTAGTTAAACCGCCAAAAACTAAACTCTTATTTGTCTTGTTCGTCTGTCAACGGTTTAGTTCAGATAGTTTTAATACGAGAGACCAACACAATGATTGAATAATCCATACTAATATTATAAACGTAAAAGTGTGTTTGTTTGTCCTTTTTTGACGTCGAAACTAAGCAACGGAAACTATCACAAATAAGTTAGCTCTATGTATTGCTCTATTACCGAGACCGTGGAATTAATTACATATTCAGTGGTGTTGTGTGTTTATAGGTCTTCTTTTTTAGTGAGAGAGAGACAACAATTTAAAGATCTCTCTCTTCAATACCCAAATACACAATACTACTACATAATATATGCAATTCCATGCTCTGGGTAATTTATCTATACAAGTTAATAATAATAAGGAAGATTTTTCAGGAATAAGTCAAAAGTTAATATTGCCGTATACCTATTAGTGCGGATGTCTACATTCGTTTCGTCTGTTTTTTTTTTGAAACCTTATAGAGTTATGGGCGTTTGCTTTGGAAATGTCTAAAAGTATGTTAGAAAATGTACTTTTCAGTGGTGCGTGACGTCGTAAAAGGTTTAATGAGGTGACGGAATTTTATGGACCCTTTGTAAATACCAGTTTAAAGAGTAAAGCGTAAAACAACTCAGTTTCTTAAAAAGTCACTTTGTGAGATTAAAAAAAAAAGATATTTAAAAAACGTTTTAAAATTTTTCTAAAGTTAACAATATTAACACAATTTATGCCGATTTTAAATAATTTATTGAATCAGGCGTTACTTTGCGGAGGTCCATATTAATGAACTAAAACAATTACTTTGCTCACCCGCGACCTTACAATAGTTACGTTTATGCAAGAAATGTGTGAGCAAAGTAATTGTTTTAGTTCGTTTACAATTTATGCCGGTGAAAAAAAGATCATCATTATCATTCCAGCCAAAAGACGTCCAACGCTGAACACAGGCCTTCCCCAAGGCTCGCCAAACAGATCGGTCCTGCGTAGGGTTCATGATTTATCAATTTCTCGGGTCTCGAGAATTCTCGAGGCTAATTTCTAGGGTCTACTCGGGTTGTCGAGAAATGTCCATTTACGTACGGATTTGCATATTCTTCGGTTCCAATAATGTTATTAATCAACAAATTCAGTGGTTTCCTCTCAAATAAAAGTAAGTATCAAAATAATTATAAGACTTTTAGTGACAGTCTTCAATATAATTAGCTTCTTATATATACAGTCACAGCACAAGCACAGCATTAAAACGAAAAAAAAATCAAGTTAAAACTTCTAGCTTCTTTCTTTTTAACAAAACAAAAAATAAACAAAAATTTCAACATGAAAACGTTAACTTTATCCTAACTTATAATTAAATTACAATCACAGCACCATTTTTGGCATGTTAATTAGAAAAAAAAAAATCCACCCCGCCGCCGCGCGCTTAAAACAAACGGCAAAGGCAAATAGTTTTATTTTATAATTCGTAGACTCAAATATGATTTCTCGAGTTCTCGAGTTTTCTCGAGCTTGATTTCCCGGGAACAAAGCCCAACGATTACCCGGGAATTCTCGGCTCGAGAATTCCCGGGAATGAACCCTAGTCCTGCGCCATCCACATCCAACGCAAAAAAAATGCAGCGATAAAAGATACGACTTGATTATTTTTAATATGCTCGCTCTAAACCGCTTTAAAATCTTTTTTTTATTATTCATCCTATTCCTCAACCCCCGATCGTCATAGTATCCACATTCTCACGGTAATCGTAATTAAGTGACGTAACGCGAGCCGCCTGGAACGGTAAATCATAATTTACGGTTCGGCACCGGTTTTCGAACGTCACCAGTTTCCGTTCACAATTCGAATACACCTTTATTTGATTTATGCTTGGCTTTTTATTGCTTGAAAATGCTGGCTGGAAAAGTCGAGATTCAGCATTCTAAAGTTTAGATGATTTAAAATGTTTTAAATGCTGACTTTTGAAATCTTCCTAAGTACCTTTATCTCTTACTAATATTCATTATCATCATCATCATCAGCCTATGCTCGTCCATTGCTGGACATTATGCCTCTCCCATGGCACGCCACTGAGCACGATCCTCAGCCACTCTCATCCAGCTCTTGCCAGCCGCCTTGCGAAGATCATCGCTCCACCGAGTCTGAGGACGTCCTACGCTAGATACGTTTGCCGATTCGCTCTTTCATAACTCGTCTACCTCAACCATTGCAACTTTACTTTTTTTACTAATATAAATGTGAAAGTTTGTTTGGATGGAGGCATGGATGGATGTGTGGCTGTTTGTTACTCTTTCAAGCTAAAACGGTTCGACGGATTCTGATGGCATTTGGCACACGTAGTTTATAACCTGGATTAACATAATATAGGATAATTTAAAAAAAAAATTTGAAAATTGCATAGTTCCTGCGGGATAGCGATAAACGGATTCTTAGCAGACGGAGTCACGGGCAACAGCTAGTTTCATATAAATTAATTTTTCTATTATTTAAAAAAGTAGCTATTTAACGAGCGCCTCTTTCTACGCAAGGCAGTAGTACAGTCAGCATCAAAAGTAGCTGGTCACTTTTGTACCTTGTCGCTTTACAATCAGGTGAAAATGTCAAAGATGATTGACAATTTGTGTTATTACGACAAAGTACAAAAGTGACCAGCTACTTTTGATGCTGACCGTACTATACTTGTTAAATTTATGCTATTTTTTTTAGTGTCTAATTTACGCGTATTTTTTTATTTGCAATATCGCCTGCTATTGTCGTAATATGAATTAAATGTAAACAAAAATGTTTCATTAAATTTTTGTTAAGTGCTCAAGTTAATTCCATCCTACTAATATTATAAACGCGAAAGTTTGTAAGTATGGATGGATGGATGGATGGATGTTTGTTACTCTTTCACGCTAAAACGGTTCGACGGATTCTGAAGAAATTTGACACACAGATAGTTTATAATCCGGATTAACATATAATATAGGTACTTTTTTTATCTCGGAAAATTGCATCGTTCCCGCGGGATAGCGATAAACGAATTCTTCGCAGACGGAGTCGCGGGCAGCAGCTCGTATAACATAATTATATTTAAAGTGAGATCACATCGATGTGTGCACAGTAAAACTAAGTACATCCAGTAATTTGACACACATCTGTCGCGTCGCGTCATTATTGTCTACGCGTCATCTGCGTGTGCGCATCCTGTAGTATTCAGCTGCTGTGCTGCGACAATCGACTGCGACTCAATAGCCGCGCGATCGATCGATTAATTAAAAAAACCGGCGAATTGCGAGTCGCACTCGCGCACGAAGGGTTCCGTACAATTATCTATAAAAAACACGTTTGTTGTATGGGAGCCCCCTTAAATATTTTTTTTATTTTAATTTAATGATTTATTTTTAAAGTCAATATATAATTAAATATTCTGTGAATATTTCAAGCGTCTACCTGTTGCCGTTATCAATATCGAGCAAAAACGAGCAAAAAAATCACGTTTGTTGTATGGGAGCCCCCTTAAATATTTATTTTATTCCATTTTTTAGTATTTACTGTTATAGCCGAAACCGAAATACATCATCTGTGAAAATTTCAACTCTCTAGCTATCACGGGTCCCGAGATACAGCCTGGTGACGGACAGACAGACGGACGGACGGACAGCGGAGCCTCAGTAATAGGGTTCCCGTTTTTACCCTTACCAAAACCCTACAAATGACTAGCATTTGACCTCAAACCTGTTGGTAAATACAGATGAAGCAGAAGATTTATGTCAGTGACAATAAAAAAATATTAAACTATACTAATTTAGGTATAGTCGCGGAATGAAAAGGTTCGTCACTTTTCGATTTTAACTCGTTGACATAGAGTCGAAAAGTGACGAACCTTTTCATTGCGCGACTATACCTACCCTATTTAAAAAAAGTTACAAAACACATTTATTGCCTAATCAATCAACAGCCTTAGTGACAGACAAAGTCAATTAGATTTAAATATTTAATTAAGAATCATGAACAACAGGCATGGCTGTATGGGTGTCACTTCCTTTGCCTATACCCCTGGAAAGGAGAATATAAAAAATCGAATAGGTTATCATTATGAGTTTAAGCTACCGCTTAGAGACGCGTTGAGCGTCCTGTACTCCCGTCATCTTATACATTTTCATTTCCTTTTATATGAACTAACCTGACCACAAGCCCATGAATAAAAGAGTTTGTGTTTACTTCTAAGTACTAGTAAGTACGCTTATTGCACGCACGTATTCACAATCTTCATTTCTGTCTTTCAAAAGATTATAAGTAAGACTGCGGTAGAAAGAGATGGAGTGATGATTTTGGTGGTGCCGCTTCTGCTTTTACGAAACTGCGTACATTATAGAACTATTTTAAAGCCCAAATCCTATGGCCTCTCAAGCAGAGGCTCGTGGGTTCGAACCTGGGCTCGCGACTCTGAGTTTTTCGGAATTAAATACGAAATTACATTTAAAATTTACCATGAGTATTATAGTGAAGGATATCAATATCACCTTCGATGGTGTGTGGAACTGCGGCCCAAGCCCTCTCATTCTGAGAGGAGGCCTGTGTCCAGCAGTGGGACGTATATAGGCCGAGGTGATGATGATGATGACGATGACATACATAGGTATCTACTTTATTCACTGCTGAAAAAAAATTTAAGGATCAAACAAGTATTATTTAACTTGGGTATACGTAATTGACTCTCCTATGTCTCATACACCTTTAACTTAACGTGTGGTCTATTTTCACATTGAACCACTGCATTGAAATGACTGTGGCACAGGTTAATAATATTGTCCAATCAACATATTCATTTTCCCCTGTAATATAATACTTTTTCGTTATAAATACGCATCACATTAACTCTGTCAATATGTTTTTTAATCAAACTAAAACGATTTACTACCAGCCAGTTGCATACAAAATGAGCAAGTATGCACACCATCCATCACTGGCGTGCATTTATTAATTTTTGACATTAAAATGTCGGCCATCTTGAATTGGAGCAGCTGGTGGGGTCGATGACCTCTTTTTTATGGCACACTCAGGTAGTATACCCATAGGATTGGGTTGTCTTTTTGTGCAGCCGCTTGCGTAATAATAAGTTTTTAAATGAAAACGAGATTTTTAATCCCCGTGGTGTGCTCTTGTTAAAAAAATTAATAAAAATACAATAGCGTCCTTAAAAACACAGTAATTATTTCAGGAAGCTGATTTTCATAGTAGCGTTTTTCCCCGATTTGGATTGACACAGAAATAGTGTCGAAGGAGCTCCGCCGTGTGCTTTTGGCCCTTTGGGCCGATGCAAACTTAACATAACTACTTAATAGGTAGCTATGTTTGTATTTCATACTAAATACAAACTGAAATATAGATGCACAGAAAAAACCCCAGAAAAAAGACCGAATGCTGGGAATCGAACCCAGGTCCTCAGCATTCCGTGCCGTGTGCCATACCCCTACACCACCACTGGTCTAGAGATTAGACTTTAAAGTTGCACAGTAGCGCCATCTCTTGTCCAGGTGAGCGGTTAGTTCCGAAGGAGTGTTAAAATCTCTCGATAGAGGGTGTAACATAGATGAGCGCTTGTCACTGCATAAGGTGATGATTTAGCAGACTGAAATGTATAATGTATAGGAAAGATTCGTGTCTAATCTCTAGACCAGTGGTGGTGTAGGGGTATGGCGCACGGCACGGAATGCTGAGGACCTGGGTTCGATTCCCAGCATTGGTCTTTTTTCTGGGGTTTTTTCTGTGCATCTATATTTCAGTTTGTATTTAGTATGAAATATATGATTTCACGGGATGACCGTAAAAGTAATAAAAAATGAAGTTGAAAAAATAAATACAAAAAGATACTTCATAGCTAAGCTAACTTAGCTATGTTTGTGTCGATTAGAATTGAAAAAAAAGCGATTGTAAAAATAGGCTTCAGTAAAAAACCATTTCGGGATAAAAATGTTTAAGAAAATATGCGAATGGAAAGTTTGCTACTAAGGAAATAACAATTCTGGTAAATTGATCTAACCAAACTTTATGGAATGGCATTTTGATGGATTTGATTTCATCATCATCATCGCAGCCTATGGCCCACTGCAGGGCACAGGCCTCCTCTCAGAATGAGATGGTTTGGGCCGTAGTTCCCACGCGGGCCCAGTGCGGATTGGGAACTTCACACACACCATTGAATTTCTTCGCAGGTGTATTGATTTAATTTCAATAAAATCGGCGCGCAGGCCAAGTAGCTGTTATTATTATACCTCTACGGCGGACACCAATATTTTTTTAATGCACCCAGTTAGCAACTGGCAACACATTAGCGACACGCGTCTAGGCGGGCTGACCACTTAACGTTAGGGGAGCGTATTAAAAAAACAAAACCGATGATGCGCCATTTATCATAGAGAATTTGTTTTTTTTTTCTGAAACGATTTGCGCCTGGAATAATATCATAGTTTTTATCGTCTCACCGTTTCCTTTTCGGGCTACGTCAATTTCGATGCATTGCCATTATTAAAAAAAACCGGCCAAGTGCGAGTCGGATTCACGCACGAAGGGTTCCGTAACATTATCTATAAAAACGGCAAGAAAACGCGTTTGTCGTATGGGAGCCCCCATAAATAATTGTTTTATTTTAATTTCATTACTTATTTTTAAAGTGAATATATAACTAAATATTCTATGAATATTCCAAGCATCTACCTGTTGCCGTTATCAATATCGAGCAAAAACGAGCAAAAAAATCCCGTTTGTTATATGGGAGCCCCTTAAATATTTATTTTATTTTGCTTTTTAGTATTTGGAGGGGCAGGACAAACCTTGATACACCGGGATGTGATGCTTGTCTCCAGCATTGAGTTTTTTCCGTGCTGTTCGTATTCGACACAACACAAAAGTTATTTTTTACAATAAAAACGTTCACCAACACGACACTTCACACTTTTCGTAGTTTTTCACAAGTTTGAATAAATAAAGTTAATTTTTGCGTTGTATATTAAAGCGTCACTCGCGAGTCGTTTGTTTCTTATTCGAAATTCGGTGCACACTGGTAGCGGGACGGGAAAGGAGGAATGTGTTGCCAGAGTGTAAGGGTGCGTTCGAGTTATGTGTGTTATGTATGCGTTCAATAAACTTAAAAATAAATAAATAAGATAAACGGCGCAGCCAACTTCGGGGGGCCTAGAGGTTTCCTCTACATTGAGAACTAAAAATAATGCTTACTACTAGAGCGGTGGATAAACTTAAAATTAAAGCGAGAACTTATAATTATTGCGTAGGTAGAGGACAGAGTCGAGTTATCGGACGAATGTACGTCCCAGAAGCGGTTTTGATTTTAACAACACGAGTTATATTATCCTTCCCAGGAAAGACCTCTGAAACAACAGCCAGGGGCCAAAACATTGGGTGCGTATTGTCATCCTTGACAACAACTACGGTCCCTACACTCACAGGTTTGGTAGGCGTATTCCATTTGTTGCGTTGCTGAAGTGAAGTCAGATACTCCATACTCCATCGTTTCCAATAGCTTTGAACTATTCTGCTCAAAAGCTGATAGCGTGTGAGTCTGTTATCTGTGAGGGTAGAGTCGATATTTTCAGCGGGTAAAAATTTAAGCGGGGTGACATTTAAAAAATGGTTTGGAGTTAAAGCGGTGAGATCAGATGGATCTGACGAAAGTATGCAAATCGGTCTGCTATTTAACAAGCCTTCAATTTGTACTAAAATTGTGTTAAATTCTTCATATGTGAGGATTTGACTGCCGATTGCTTTATATAAATGAGTCTTAACATTTTTTATATTTACCTCACTAAGACCATTAAAATTTGGTCCATAAGGTGGGCTATTCTTAAATTGGACTCTATGTAGAGTGAGATAATGACTTAAATCATTTTGGTAACTAGCGGATTGTATTGTAGAATAAATTTCATTTAATTTGCGTTTAGCGCCAATGAAGTTGGTGCCTCCGTCGCTATATAATATAGAGACTGGACCTCTACGTGAAATAAAACGTTTAAATGCGTCAAGAAAGCAATCTGTACTCAGATCTGAAACTAACTCTATGTGAAGAGCCTTTGTCGTAAGACAAACGAATAAACAAACGTAAGCTTTGTGGCTTTTAACACCACGATGGCGGATGTGCGTGATATGAAAGGGACCAGCGTAGTCAACAGCAGTATGTACGAAAGCTTTGACTTGAGAGACTCTAATGGAAGGGAGATCGCCCATTGGAGGGTTTGTATTACGCGGTTTGAGTTTAAAACATAAGTTACAAGCATGTACTCTTTGGCGGACTAAATTTCTAGCAGAAAGAATCCAATACTTTTGGCGTATTAAAGCCAGTAATAAAGCGGGACCTGTATGTAAATTTGACGTGTGATAGTAATCCACCAAAAGCGTGACTAAGCGACTTTTGGCTGGCAGCAGTATTGGATGCTTTTGATCGAAACTTAACTGAGAATGAGTAAGGCGACCACCTACTCTCAATAGATTTTGGTCGTCGAGAAACGGGTTGAGTTTTAAAATAGTTTTATTCGGACAAATTTTATTATTTTTAATTGCGCTGATTTCTTGAGAAAATGCATCATTTTGTGAGTAGCGTATTGCGTAGCGTTCAGCGTGATCTAAATCAGACACAGTGATAGAGCCGCGTGAATTGAGTAAGTTTAAGAAGCGAAGTACATAAACTAGCGAGCGGATAAATTTGATCCAAGAGGAGCAGCGTTCGGCGAGACCGTGCATAAAGTGAGTATTTTCTATTGAGTTTAAATTTTGCGCAGGCATTGATATAGTTTTAGACTCTTGTACCTCTGTTATTTCATTGTGATTAATTTTGTATTCTCTTACAGGCCAGGTGTCGACGGGAGCGGACAACCATTGCGGACCATGAAACCAGAAATCATTATTAATTAAACTTTTTGGGGTTACAGGACGTGAGACGATATCAGCGGGATTTTCTACACCACGGACGTGAAACCAGTGAGATGCCGGTAAATAATCATTTATCTGAGCTATGCGATTGGCTATAAAAGTATGAAACTTATGTGCAGGTGAGTGGATCCAAGTAAGCGTTACCGTAGAGTCAGAGAATGCGTATATTTTATTTATGTTACAGCGTTTGCTGAGGACCGTGCGTACTGAGTCAATTAACTTTGCGAGTAAAACGGCAGCACAAAGTTCTAAGCGTGCGAGCGTTTTATTTGGAGTTGAAACTTTGGATTTAGAGGTAAGTAATCTTACGGACTCTGCGGGCGCGTTATTATTTGAGTCAATTCGAACATATATGACCGCACCGTAGCATTTTTCACTAGCGTCTGCGTAGCCGATCAATGAGATTCTACTATTAGAATTTATGCCTATATGACGCGGTATTTTGAGTTCAGAGAGAAGCGGAAGTTCTAAATGAAATTTTTCCCATTTAGAGATTATAGAATCAGGAACCTCATCATCCCAGTCGAGTTGCAATTTCCAACACTCTTGTATGAGTAGCTTCATGTACGCTACAACTGGACTTATGAGACCGAGTGGATCGAATAAGCGTGCGGTAACTGAAAGGATCGTGCGTTTAGTACAATTTTGCGGTAAATCGATATTGATTTTAAATTGAAAATTGTCATCATTAGGTTGCCATTGCATACCTACGATTTTAGTATCGGCATTGGGGTCATCATCAAATTTAACAAGAAGCGGACTTTTGTGAGAAAATGGAATGCGTGACATGAGTTCTTTGTTATTTGAGATCCATTTAACTAAGTTGAAACCTCCGGAATTAAACATTGCAATCATTTCTTTATATATTTTTTCAGCGTTATCTAAACTGTCAATAGAACTGACATAGTCATCCACATACATATGGTTCTCAGTTTCATAAGCGGCAAGCGGATATGAGTCGCGACTGTCAGCGGCGAGCTGACGCACAACGCGCATAGCGAGGTAAGGCGAGCTAGACACACCAAAACACACCCTATTGAACTGGTAAATTTCTATTGGCGAATCGGAGTTGAAACGGAACAAAATGCGTTGAAACGAATGGTGTTTAGGCGCGAGCTTTACTTGAAAGTACATCTTTTCGATGTCAGCGGTTAGCGCGATGGAGAACATGCGGAGTTTTAGAAGAAGTTCGAATATATTATTTTGCAGAATTGGACCTACATATAAAATGTCGTTAAGCGACTTGCCTGATGTGGTTTTACAGCCAGCATCGAGAACAACACGAGTTTTGGAAGTTTCTTTCTCCGGACGATAAACGGCTTTATGCGGAATGTAATAAACGTTATCGTCTTGAAAGTTATTTGGAACTTTTGACAAGTAACCTTGATCAATGTAAGATTGTATAGTTGCGTTATAGTCGGAGCGTAAGTCACATGAATCGAGTTTCTTTTCTAGGTTTAAAAAACGGCGTTTTGCTATAGCATAGGAGTGACCTAATTCAGAAGGTGAGTATTTGAAAGGAAGATCTACAGTATATCTACCACTTTCATCGCGTGAGTAAGTACTATGAAATATTTTTTCACATGCTTCGTCATCCGGACTAAAGTGTTTTTTATCGGGTACATTTTCAATTTCCCAAAAGCGATGCGTTAATTGATCGAGCGAAAGCGACTCTGTTTGGCAGAAGAACGCTTTGTTAGAGTTAGGCGCGAGTGTAGCGGGAGCGTTACGCGAGAGTGTAACAGGCGCGTTAGGCACGAGAAAAGCGGGTGCGGTTTCATTATTTTGAGCGTGCGTATTTATTGCGATGTGAGATTCAGCGTTTAAATGGAGTGCGTTTGAGTTTTGCGGAGAGGAGCGAGATTTATGCGAGGGAGAGAGAGCGTGCGAGTTTTGCGAGTGCGAATGAGTTGCGTCAAGAGATTGCGTGGTACTTTCAGAGTGCGTATGCGTTGAGTTTGTAACTAACAGCGAGCGTGAGCTACATTGGGCTTTACCCATGGCTACATATCCGAGAGTTGTTTCGATACCTACGACCGACGAGTTCGATGAGGTCGATTTATTGGATCCGAGTAAAAATGGGAATAACTCGTTGCCTATCAGACAATCGATTTCTCCAGGTGCGTAATAAAATTCATCAGCCATTGGCAAATCTTGCAGATGCATTAATTCCGTCCTATCAATTTCAGCGTTAGGCAGAAAATCGGTTATTGTATCAATAACACGAGCGTTTACTGTGTAAAAACAACGAGGGTCAAACCGCGAATATATTTTAAATTGCGTTATTCCGAAGGAGCGGTTTTCAATCTGACCGATACCTTTAACCACCGACGGTGCGGGAGTTATTTTTAAATTTAATCGTTCGCAACAAGATTTAGTGACGAAATTACTCATCGACCCTGTGTCGAGGAATAGACGTATGCGATTTACTTTATTATTATTAAATACATTAACAGATGCGGTAGGTAATAATACTGTAGTATTATTATTTGAAACGCGCGCGGGAACAGTAACAGACATCGCCCGGTTATTATCTAAATTATCAACATTTGAAGTTGCGCGCCAAGAAGACGATTGCGTATGCTCATCGTGAGTGCGAGCAGTATTCACTAGCGGCGGTCGCGGCGGCTGCGAGTGCGAGTGAGACGGGTAGCGAGCGCCAGCGGCAGTGGCGTCGCTCGCCTGCGACGGCGTCGGAGTGAACTTCGGAGCGCATTGATAATGATAAGGAGTTGGGTTGTTGTTTTGATTAGCAGCGTGTTGGAAATCAGCTGAGCGTTGTGAGCGATTTACGTTAGGATTATTGTTATTTTCATAGTGCAACAACGAGTGATGTTTGCAGCTACAAATCGAACATCTGTTTGTCGATTTACAAGTATTTACATGGTGAAAACCTAGGCAATTTATACAGAAAGAGTGTTGACGAACAATATTGTTGCGAGTTTGTACATTTTGATTTAAGAAGTATTCACATTTAAATAAGGGATGAGATGCGTTAGCGTTACATACTTTGCATTGTTGAAATTGCTGAATTTGGAGGTTATGATTGTTATCAAATTTGTGAGATAACTGAGCAGTTGAGTTTTGAGAGTGAAAAGCTTTAGTTTTATTTATTTGCGGTAATTGGGGAGCGGGTTTACTATATTGTTTGCTACTAGACTGAGCTGAGGAATGCGTTGGCCCATGTAATGCAGTGAGCTTTGACTGTTCACTTAAGAACTTTTTTAAGTCAGCAAATTTAGGGATTTCAATATGTCTATGAGCTTGTTCAAATAGGTTCAGAGTTGCTTTATCAAGTTTGCTTAAGGCAATGTGAGTTATAATGAAATCTGACAAATTATCAATTTGTAATTGTTCAAGAGCGGCTTCAGATGTGCAAAAATTGTCCAATAAATTGTCAGCTGATTGACCAGGCTTTTGGTTAATCATTTTATCCAAGTACATAGATGCTTGCACTCTTGTATCTTGGTATTTAGCTAGAAGAGCTTGCCAAATGATGTCATAATTTTGAGAGGTAGGCGTTAGACCTGAACAAATATTTAAAGCTTTTCCGGAGAGACAGCCAATTAAATATTGAACCTTTTCAGCATTTGTTAATTGAGTATTGTTGTGTATGACACTGCGGAAATTCTCATAGAATACTGGCCATTTACTAGGAGTACCATCAAAACCTGTGAGTTGAAGCGGAGGCAGTTTAATATTAAAATTATTATTTTTATTTTGAACCTCAAGTTCCTGTCTCAGAGTGGTTTCCTTTTGCCTAATGAAGCAGTACAACTCATCAAATGTATTGAGAATACTATAACTCGGTTCTGTGGTTGGTTTTTCTTTAAATTGTTCAATTAAAAGTTTATCAACCGTATCTACATAGTCAGCGCGGGTCTTGTCTAGAGTTTGAGTCCTAGCAAGGAATTGAAGGCAATGTGCAGGGTCAGAAACCTTTAGGCTTAGATTATACACTTCCTGAATAATGTGGAACAAACTTTGTCTTTTACTTTCAAGGAATTTAATCATAATGTTTTCCTGACTTGAACTGGTGCTTGCAGTATTTCCTGTCATTTTGGTAAGAAAATGCGAAATTTATATTAAAACGAAGCACAAGTTTAAGATCGAAATGAATATTTGAAATTTCTAGAAACAATTAGTTGGCGGAGCGTTTATGGCAAATATGGCGGGTAGATATGAGCGGTGCGTTGAGAGAAATTACTACGAAAAATAAGTATGAAATGCGTGACAAAACCAGTAAGTATGGTTGTAATTCAATACTTTAATTGTTATTGTTGAGAAATAAGTGATATTTACATAGAAATATATACGAATATGCGAAATTATAACGTATCAAAGTTGGGCGAAGCGTGCGAGAAAAAGATGGCGTAACTAACATAAAATTGAGTTTTTGCGTATTTGAGTGAATGAGTAGCGTGAGTATAATATTGAGGAGGATATTAGGAGTGAGGGAAAGGATCCGGTTCGAAGGACCAGACTTGGAGGGGCAGGACAAACCTTGATACACCGGGATGTGATGCTTGTCTCCAGCATTGAGTTTTTTCCGTGCTGTTCGTATTCGACACAACACAAAAGTTATTTTTTACAATAAAAACGTTCACCAACACGACACTTCACACTTTTCGTAGTTTTTCACAAGTTTGAATAAATAAAGTTAATTTTTGCGTTGTATATTAAAGCGTCACTCGCGAGTCGTTTGTTTCTTATTCGAAATTCGGTGCACACTGGTAGCGGGACGGGAAAGGAGGAATGTGTTGCCAGAGTGTAAGGGTGCGTTCGAGTTATGTGTGTTATGTATGCGTTCAATAAACTTAAAAATAAATAAATAAGATAAACGGCGCAGCCAGTATTTCTTGTTATAGCGACAACCAAAATACATCATCTGTGAAAATTTCAACTGTCAAGCTATCACGGTTCATGAGATTCAGTCTGATGACAGACGGACAGACGGACGGACAGCGGAGCCTCAGTAACCTATTACTATATTTCCCGTTTTTACCCTTTGGGTACGGAACCCTAAAAATGTGATGATAACTTGGACTTAAAAGGAGCAAGTGCATTTATGACTGGTGTCATAAAATATATAGGTACCAAGTAAATGTTTTATCATTTTATTTGTCAGTTCCTACATCAAAATAAAAACAATAAAGCTGACTGTCACATTGACTAGTAAGTGAAAATAGCCTTTGACGCTTTAAGCCGCACAACATTGAACCTTAGGGTGGTAAAGGAATTTCTTGCTCTAATTTTTAGGGTCTCAAACTATCTCCATACATTTCTAAATCGGTTCAGAAGTAAGGTTTCGGTGGAGGAGTAACTGACAGACAGACTGATAGAGCTACTTTCGCATTCATAATATTAGTTAGAATTGCTAATAATTTTTGTAATTGTTTTTCTGTATTGTTTTCTTTGTGGTGTACAATAAAAGTCATTGTGTATTGTATTGTAATTCAATGACATTAAAAAACAGCTGTCTATGGCAACCACAGAAATACCTACCGTAATTTCTGAATAAAAACTATCTAATTTATACTCGGCCAATTAATTGCTTCACTATTATTTCCTGCACCAGAAAAAACGCAATAAAGTTGACTGTCACATTGCCTTGCATGTGAACTAGTAGATTGTTCAAGAAGGGAGGAAAAGAACCAATATCACACGAGATAACTTGGCACCCGAGCACAGCGAGGGTGACAATATTTCGAGTGTGATATTGGTTTTTCCCGAGTTAAACACTCTGCTTTTCATGTCGACTACAAGGAAAGTCTGAAAATATAAGTATAAATAAATATAAATGTCTAAAATGGTCAATATGGTTGTTATAAAATATTTCAATAATTGTTAAACAATAATTAATTTAGGTTTAGGTTTAAAGATCATATATTCTCATTAAGAATTTCACATTCACTTACACGGGAACTTAATTCTAAAATCTATTTTTATTACATGCAAATTTAACAAAATTTAAAACGTTTAATATAATAATTATTGAAAACAGTTGATAAAGTAGGTATTTTAGTAAATTTATTTGTAAAATTAGTAAGTAATCAAATTGGACCAAGGACTTAAGCTGATAGACTTAGGCTGTGTGGACATAAAATATACCATTGTCGTTTACCGTGTTATTTTCTTAAGATTTTTTATTTTTTCCTGTTTAAGTCTACTCGTAAGAAACTAATGTAATTTAAACATGAAACTACCGTGAGACTCACTCATAGTGAAAATAAACGGATCACTCACGTCTCAAAACGAGTTTAACTCGACATGTTTCGGGCTAATCCGTAGCCCTTCCTCTCGGAGTCGCACGTCAAGGCGGCTGCCGCCGCACGTATTTTCACTATAATGTAATTTAATGATATTTCACTAGCATTACACACTAAGACATACACACGACGCGAACGCCAGCGGAAAATGTATAATAATAATAATAATAAAGCCTAGCCTTTATTCATTGACCTTTTTAACTTAGGTATACGCTATTCTTATAAAACAGTTGTATTCTTAAATCTAATTTACATAGCAACAAAATAATAAATAAATTTATTTCAAACTAAATACAAACTGAAATATAGATGCACAGAAAAAACCCCAGAAAAAAGACCAATGCTGGGAATCGAACCCAGGTCCTCAGCGTTCCACAGTAAGTTGCACAGTAGCGCCATCTCTTGGTCCAGGTGAGCGGTTAGCTCCGAAGGAGTGTTAAAGTCTCTCGGTAGAGGGCATAACATAGATAAGCGCTTTATCACTGCATAAAGTGATTATAACAGACTGAAATGTACGATGTATGGGAAAGATTCGTCGCTAACCTCTAGACCAGTGATGGTGTAGGGGTAAGCACGCAGCACGGAACGCTGAGGACCTGGGTTCGATTCCCAGCATTGGTCTTTTTTCTGGGGTTTTTTCTGTGCATCTATATTTCAGTTTGTATTTAGTTTGAAATATATGGTTTCATGGGATGACCGTAAAAGTAATAAAAAAATGAAGTTGAAAAATAAATAAAAAAGATACTTCATATCTGACTTGGATAAATAAATTTATTAGCAACCACTTTGGTCAAGTTGTCTGTCGACATAGGCCTCCCCCAATTGTTTCCACGTCTCTCTATCCTTGGCAGACCTTCTCCATCCTTTTGGTAAATCGACCTCCCATCTTTTATTTTGACCTCCTCGTTGTCTTTTCCCGTTCCTCAGATACCACTCTAATACATCCGTAGTCCATTTTTCAATGTTAGTCCTCATTATTGTCCAGTCCAGTTTTATTTAAGTTTTCTTATTTTTTGTAACACGTCATTGACCTTTGTTCTTTTCCTTATTTTTGAAGTTGTCCATCGATCCCGTAGTATTATGTTAAGCATGCTTCTTTCCATGCTGCGTTGACAAACTACTAGTTTTTGGTTGTTTTTCCAGCGGGAAATGTAGTTCGCAACGAAACCTAAGTTCAAACCAGATGCAATGTAACTGGATTTTGTCGCTTCAGAGCAAAATGCACAAAACGCAAAATGTAACCAATAACAAAATGTACAGTACGCAAAATGTACACAACGCATATTGTGTAACACACGGGACGTACAAAAAGCAAGAAGTACATTACGTACATTTATTTGAATTTATTTGAACAAATATTTATTTGACGACCAGATGGCTTGTGGTTAGAGAAACTGACTACGAAGCTTGAGGTCCCGGATTCGATTCCCGTGTCAGGGCAGATATTTGTATGAAAAATACGAATGTTTGTTGTCGGGTCTTGAGTTTTTAATATGTATTTAAGTATGTATCTATCTATTTATATAAGTATGTTAATCCGTTGCCTAGTACCCATAACACAAGCTTTGCATAGCTTACTTTAGGACTAGGTCAATAGGTGTGAATTGTCCCGTGATATTTATTTAAGAAAGAAAAAGAAAGAAAAACATTTATTTATAACAACAGTAACACGCACACAGGCCAAAATAAGAGTACAAACATAGACAAAGACATAGGTGCACATATTAAAGCTGTTACAAAAAGGGCCCCGACTCAGTATATCGCTAGTTAAAAACCAGCACTGGTCTTCCGCCGGGCCACAGTAGGTACAGTAAATAGTACATTACTGCAGAGGCCGTGAAGTAAGGGATTGATAGATGAGATTTGGGGTATACGGCCGAGTCGTAGACGAGGCCGGATAAAACGAGTCCAGCAATCCCTCTTCCGGCCGAGGATTGTATAGAGCTTTTCTCAAACATGCATCATCATCATCATCATCATCATCATCATCATCCATCCATCCATCCATCCATCCATCCATCCATCCATCCATCCATCCATCCATCCATCCATGCAACCATCCATCCACCCATCCATCCGTCCATCCATCCATCCATCCATCCATACATCCATCCATACATCCATCCATACATCCATCCATACATCCACCCATACATCCATCCATACATCCATCCATACATCCATCCATACAACCATCCATACATCCATCCATCCATACATACATACATCCATCCATACATCTTTCCATACATCCACACATACCTCCATCCATACATCCATCCATACATCCATCCATACATCCGTCCATCCATCCATCCATCCATTCATCCATCCATCCATCCATCCATCCATCCATCCATCCATACATCCATCCATACATACATCCATCCATACATCCATCCATCCATCCCTCCACCCATACATCCATCCATACATCCATCCATACATCCATCCATACATCCATCCATACATACATCCATCCATACATCCATCCATCCATCCATCCGTCCACCCATACATCCATCCATATATCCGTCCACCCATACATCCATCCATCCATCCACCCCTCCATACATCCATATATCCATCCATTCATCCATCCATACATACATCCATCCATCCATACATCCATCCATCCATCCTTACATCCATACATCCATCCATACATCCATACATCTATCCATCCATCCATCCATACATCCATCCATCCATCCTTACATCCATACATCCATCCATAAATCCATACATCTATCCATCCATCCATACATCCATCCATACATCACCAGTAGTTTAGGCGGTTTTATAGAAATAAAAGAAGATAGATTTTTTTTTAATGTCGTAAGTTGGCTGTATGTAATTTTTCCTTTGTCAGTTTAATGTTAGTAAGCAAATTTAAAAAGTTACAGCAGCGGACAATAATGGTTTTTCATACTTACTTTTATGGCCTAGGCCAAGAAGTAATGTAGGGAGCCATAAACAACAAACTTCACGGCTTCATTTCGTGACATTAAAATTTCAAAGCATGTTTGAGAAAACAAATTTATTTATTTTATTTTATTTATTTATCAATTTTCCGATGTGTACATTATGCGAATGTACTTTTTTGCTTTTATGTACGCTCCGCGTGTTTCACAATATGAGTTGTGTACATTTTGCGTATTGTAGATTTTGCTACTGGTGTTTTTGTGTATTTTGCTCCGAAACGGATTTTTTTATCATAGTCATGACCGGGCTGTTACTACCAAGCCGTCTGACCTTACCTAACGCGTCTCTCGTCGTAACCTTTTATCAGCGTGTGCGCAGCTGCAGGTAACATGCTGTAGTGACAGCTGCCGACGGATTTACGGCATTGTTCCATTATACGCGATTAGTGACGTAAAGCGCCGTGAGTTTTTGTTTCTGCCGAACTGGCTTTAAAACTCTTAGCCACGGCTTTACATGGTTTTTGGAATTTTATTAAATAACGACGAAAATCGATTGCTGACCAAGCTATACGTACATTTTACTTAGAATCTGGGCTCTGTTAGCACATAGGTACGCCCCTTTATAGCGTACATTTTAACATGTATGGAACCTTCGGTCTGCGAGTCTGATTCGTCCGTGGCGTGTTTAATTACTAAATGATGTACATAATAATTATATCCTTTTATCAAGCGGGCAGTTTGGTGGCTACGCTATCTAACATTATAGTGATGTGCAATACAAACTATCCAAATCTTGATGTTGTAGCTATGTACGGGAACTCCAAACATCTGAAAACTCAATTAAAAAAGTTTTTTCACTTCTCATGCTCTTAAAATGTTACTTTAGTCTCTGCATATCGGGACTAAAGCTCATTTTTGATCTCAAGGGATTAAAGTAAAATTTTTTTAATTGACTATGGAAACCCCTAAACTGCCAATCACGGTGTTTGTGAATGGAGGATTATCGCCATTTTCAGTAACTGGGTATAGACAATTTTAAAGCTTTCCACAGACCGAAGCGCGCTGCGGACGCACTGTAGCGCCCTGCGCTTCGGTCTGTGGAAGCCTTTAAGGCGTGAAAATCACCTCAAAATGACAACTGTATAAAAAATATTTAAAAAATAATAATTTCGTGAAACACATTGAATAATTACGAATATTAATCTATTTAATTATAAAATATTAAAGATGAATTCATTTTATTTTGCACGTAAAGAAAAATTTCCTTTAGCTTAGGTGTTTTTAATTTGTTTTTTTTTAAAAACGCTGTCGGCAAAGCAGTTCCCTGCTCTATCAATAAAATAGCAATCTGCACTGTCGGCAAAGCAGTGCTGGAGTGTACGGTAGATAGACGATAGACGTTTGAATGTTAATATGGCGTGACTTCAAAATAAGACGATGTCAGTTGCATTTAATAGTAAATAGAAAGTATAATTAGATATAATTTAACAAAGAATTGGCATATAGAAAATAAACTTAAAAAGTCGTTTCTTTATTCACGGGTAAGTGTTTCAGTTAACAATATATTTTGTGTGTGAACTTAGCTCAATTAGGTTAATTTATTTGCCGATTCTAATGAATGAACAATTATCATTCTTACATGCATAGTCCAATTAGTTTTAACATAGTCTTTAAGTTAGAATCTGTTGGCTAATTATGCAAGCATTTAAAGCGTCACTTTACAAAAAAATATAAAAGAAAAGACAGCGGTATTTTTTTTGCTATTTGAATTTTGAACAGATGTCCATTGCTCGTATTGAGCATACGTTGTAAAAAAGTAATTTTGTACGTCGTTTTTTTTCCTCGCATTCAAAGTGAAAAGTAGAGTGTTTAACGCGGGACTAAACTACCATAATGACAACTCGAATTATAGCCTCCCTCGCTATCGCTCGGGTGGCTAAATATCTCGTGTCATTATGGCTTGTTTTAGTCCCTTGTTGAACAATCTACTATTTATTGGCATTGCACATCTCTAATGTTAGGTGGCCACCAAACTGCTCACTTGATAACGGGGTCTAATAATAATATGTACCTAAAGTAATCAAAATCAGTAATCAAAAGTGCTCAAAGGGCCAATTTTTATTTTGTTGTATATTTTGACTTTATTTTTAATTTGAAAAAATGTGTGCTGCTCAGAATCGTGAGCTTTTTCGATCCTACTTACTATAGGAGAAAAAACGTGTCCAACAACTTTCACATATACGTATTTCGATTGTTCCATTTAGTTATGGTCACAAATCTATGAAAAATGGTAACTCCAGTTATAGTTGTAACTAACACAGAGTATTATATTTCGCAAGATAATTTCTATTCAGTGAGAGTTACTAACTTTTAAAAAGTAAAGGTAGGAAATTATTCAATTTCAATTAAAATAAAGGTTTTTTTCTTGTTCCAGGTAAGTGTCTATTCATTTCAGAAACAACAGACATGCGGGATGGCGACCATCAAAGAGGTAACATAGCTAGATAAAAAAACAGATTAGTTAATTTCCTTTTGATTTGCACTTAAATTAGAACTTTTATTTCGTTCTGGTTTAAAATAAAACAGCAAAAAAATTTAAAAAAAAACTTATGATACGCGAACCAACGTTTATTAAAATTCATTATATAAAAAAAAACATGTCAAAGGTAAAAAAATCCACGAAATAAAAGAAAAAATCAAAATTTCCTTTGCGGGGTTCGAACCTGAAACCTCTAGCTTCATAATCGAATTCACCACTAGGCTATCCGGCCGTCAAAAATATTTTCTTAATTAATTTCACTTCGAACACCCACTCCTAAGTTAAAATCGATCTAAACTCAATGGTACAAAACTCAAATTTGAATACCTAAGCCTCGTAGGCATATTAAAGACCGAATGAGTCATCGGACAAGGAAAGCGAGGGTGAAAATGCGATGTTGCATTTTTCCCATTACCTTTCAAACTACACTAAACTCTATCTCATCAGCAATAAGGTTCAGTTTTAGTTTCTTTGGCAGTTCTAAGTTTCATTGTACCTAAGTTGTATATGTTAGATAGATACATTCATTTGTTGGATATTTTCGCGGTGAATATTTCAAAATTGGAACATGAGTCATGTAATAGAATAAATAGGTTAATATTGGTTTTATTATTAGTGGCCAGGAATAACACTGGACTTGACATTTGGCAGACATAACCTTAAGTATCATACAACTACACTAGGATTTTTTTTTCGGAATTCCCACGGCGATAGGGAACTAGCACATTCCTCATTCTTCCTCGGGTATGAAGCCGCCTTTAACTTTTTTTGAAAATACCGTGTGTTAATCTCAGGTCAATCATCATCATCCCCGCCTATACATAGTATACATATACGTCCCTCTGCAGAGCAAAGGCCTCCTCTCAGAACAAGAGAGTTCTCACGCGAGCCCAGTACGATTGGGAACTTCACACACACCAGGTGTGTGCAGGTTTCCACACCATGTTTTTCTTGATTGTAAAAGTTCATGATTTTTAAATGTATTTTTGTACATAAATTCCAAAAAACCTAGCGGTGCGAGTCCGGACTCGAACGTGCGAGCCACGCTTTTAGGGCCCACTAGGTTACCAACTTACCACAATTTTTGTGATCTGAGATACCAGTTTCAATAGCTCCCGAAATTATCCTTTTCATACAAACAAACACACAAAGTTGACCTCCTTACCATATTAGTACTTCATGTACGTTTTGTTTTCAAACAGCTGAAAAATCGCCGTTAAACCAACGAACTTGTAACTTACTTTATCTTCATCGCCAGCTGCGATCTTCGCAAATTAGCAAATAATTTATCACGCATTGTGCAAACGCACCTTTACTCGCCACACAAATAACGGTTCCAATTTGATTTCTATTCCCCTACAATAACGTCACTATTCCAAGTGACACTAGCACGCATGTCATTTGTTTTGCGTAAATCTCAACACAAAAGTCTTACCTGACCTGACCTTATTCGAATTTGTCGTATCGTGCCATCCCGCTCACGCAAATAGTATTTAATATAAGAGTAAGAGGGAAGATATCATTATGAACTTCGAATTTCGAACTGTAGAGTCCCCCTGGTCCTTTTGTGCTTTTTGAATTAAGAGCTACCTGAACGTCAAATCGTTTGGTTACTGTGAAAGAAACTCATATCTCAAAATCGTTAATCTGGCAAAGTGAACTTTACTTTATATGCATCAAGGTTCAGTTTGGTTTACATATTGATTTGGGATACGAGCTTTTTTTAAAGTAGTGCGAAATGTCACTATAAAGTTTATTTATACACAATAATAAGGCTTATGCTTGCTCAGATTGAGTCTGTTTTCCTACTCTATAAATCTTTATATAGAAGCAATGGCGTAGATAAGAATTATTGCCGCGATTCTGAGAGAATTTATCATCCCAGAATAATAATTGAATTACAGGCTTCGGAAGTATTAACAGAAATCACTGTTGGTTTTATTTATCTCACGGGAATGTTACTCTACTTCTGTTACTAATTTGACTAATTATTCTTACTTAAATGTCCTTTGTGTAACTTTGATCAAGCTTAGATGATACACTTAACATCTGAAACCACTTGCTGGATAAAAATAATTCACAAATGAATGATTATCATACGTCCTATTGTAGCTGTGTGTAGCTATAGGCCTCCTCTAAGAGCCTTGGGCTATAGTTCCCACGTGGGACCAGTGTGGATTGGGAACTTCACACACACCATTGAATTTTTTCGTATGTGTGTGCAGGTTTACTTTTTTCCTCAAAATGTTTTCCTTCACTGTAACTCATGGTAAATTTCAAATATAATTTCGCACATAAATTTTGCTCGTTTGCCTCCCTCTCATAATAATAAAAAAAATCCGACCCGCGTGGGAACTACGGCCCAAGCCCTTTCATTATGAGAGGAGGCCTGTGCCCTACAGTGGAACGTATATAGGCTGAGAACCCGCTGAAGCTGAAGAGGGAGGAGGAGGGAGGTTTTTTTTTTGATGAAAATAAGGTCAAAAGATACAACAAAGTAAATATGCCCCTGTTTTTTTTTTTTTATGTTAGATACGCCAGACAAACGAACTAGTGGGTCACCTGATGTTAAATGAACACCACTGTCCATAGACATCCGCAGCGCTTTACACGATGCCAGTGCGTTGTCGGCCCTAAAGGAGAGGGAATAGGGGAAAGGGAGAGGGAAGGAAGGAGGGAGGGAAGGGGTGAGGTATTGGGCCCCCGGCACTCTCACTGACCGTACGAAACGCAAGCAGGATTACTGCTGCTTCACGCCGGTGTCCTGTGAGAGGGTGGTACTGCCCCGGACGAGCCGGCCCATTCGTGATGCAGCGGCTAGCTACAACATGGCTCTACCACTACAAATTGCAGCCCTGCCCTGTGCAGTTTTAGTCATTTATTGATTGCTTTTATCTTAAAAGTAGTACATTCCCCAGACATGAAACCCGGTACTACAATATAACTTAAACCTATTACTTCATAGAACAGTTAACTACTATTATTATAATATAAATAATTGATTTTATTGTTTTCAAATTACATTATCTACATTTATTGGCTTATACGTTTTACGTTCACGCTGGTCCTTAATCGGCCGGGCAGGGCTAGCAGGCTGCGCAGGAGTCGGGTGTCGGCGGATGTGGGCGCGGAAGCGGTGCCGGACGCGCGCCATCTTGCTTTCGCTCGCTTTGTTCGTGCACGCGCTAAAAAAAAACAATTTTTCATGCTTTATTTTTAATCGATTCACAAAAGCCGTTCTGGTGGTTTCTGGAGGCCTGTGTCTAACACAGGTCTTCCGGGTGACGCGTCGTGGCCGTTTTGTTGGACAAAGTTTGAAGAAGGTCTAAATTCAGTTGCATTTCAAGCAAACAAACAAGTAAAGCTTATAAAGGCCTGACGTAATTAGAACCATCCTTACTATTTAATGTTATAAATGGGAAAGTATCTCTCTCCCTGTCTGTTATCTCTTCATATTTAAACTACTGAACCGATTGATATTAACAGACATAGGAATCCGCGGGGCAAATTTTGTTGACAAGTAGGGACTTCCTATATCGACAAATTAAATTATCGATGCTCGTTCTATACATATACTAGTGATCGCCCCCAACATTGTGTTTTTGTTCTATTGTTCAACATAGCATATTTTAAATAATCGCTAGGTAAAGGTAGGGCGTAATACCTATTGCACTACAAAATAGTTAATATTATTATTATCTCAACCTCTTTAGATAATTAATTAACGACCGAAAATATGGAACAAATTCTGGTCGTTTACTTTAACAATAGTAAATGGGACATTCACGAAGTAAAAAATTGGGACGAGTAAAATTATAAAACTGTTTTTAAAAACGAAGAAGAGTATGAGTTATTATTTAATTATTTTTTTTACTCTTAATAAAAACATATTTTTACAAGCAAACCCTTGAGTGATCACTAGTATATAGAACTAGCATCGATAGTTGAGTTTATCGATATAGGAACTCCCTACTTGTCAAACAATTTTGCCCCGCGGATTCCTATGTCAGGATATTAAATTTGGTATGGATATAGTTTGAGACCTTGGGAAGGTCATAAGATTAGTTTCATCTCTGAAAATTGCATAGATACCCCGTAGTATCATAACTTCTGCTGCTGCGCTGACGTACTTTTATATAGTTTAGATTGTTGAACGTCATTTGTTATTCCTAAAGTACAGTAAGATTATTTCCACTTTGACACTCGGCAATTCTCGACATACATCGAGAAAGATCGGAAGTGCAATATTTAGGCTGAGGTTTTGTTATTAATAACATTAAAGGTTTGGATATTTTATGTAATTAAATTCAAGGGTTTTATATAAGTACCTTTACGATTTTTAAACTGAGACGTCCCGAATGTCAAAAAATAATCTTATGTATTGTATGCAGTTAGGATTTTTAAAATGTAGTTCTATATTTCTTCTTGTCCAATGTCTCTAAAACGGCCGAACCGGTTTTGGTGAAACTTACTCAAGAACTACCATAGTTTTACCACCCATTCCAGTGGTCCATTCACCTCGCACGCATCCTATCGACGCACGTTGCTTTCAACCTGTTACAAAAAAACTGCCGCAAGCACGACCGCAGTACAACCTTGTTGCCTCATTTCATTTTCTCATATTTCCTATGTCCTCAAGTTTCAAAATATCACAACAAAATTATGATTCAAACGGTCATAACTTAACCCGTGGACCACCCATAATTACCTATAGGTGCGATCATTATTTTTCGAATCCGGCAAGCATTTATGAAAAGAAAGACTAATGAGTGTTACTGAAGCGAAAGATGTATGTCAGGATCGTAGCAGGTGGAAACTAATAGTCTCTGCCAACCCCTTTGCTGGGAAGGAGGCGTGATTGTATGTATCGGTCTTGTGTCATATGATCACGGGTGTGATCATAATTACTTTTCAAAAAAAATATTATCAGCCCCTCAAAAGTTAAATGAAAGTGTCACGCGAGTTGAAGCCGTAGCCATATTTTTTTAAAAGGTGGTAGATTCTTTGACATTCATAGGAGCATCAATTGATGCCTAAATTGAATAAAAAAAATTTAGTTGAATAAAGCTCAATCTAACAAAGTTAACTGCCCAGGAAAATGGGTTATTGTAGAAAAAGTTCTAAAATAAATAAATTTCATTGATGAGTACCGTAACGTACTGAAACCTATGAAAACATAAAAAAACGTATGCTCATTGACAGCGCAGTGGGAGAAGCAAATATGGACTGTGAAAGGATTTTGTTTTGATTTGTATATTTATACACAACAAGCTTTTGCCCGCGACTTCGTACGCGTAGACAATAACATCAGTTGTTTGGATTAAATTTGGCACACAAGTAGTTTAGGATGATTCCGAGAAAATGCAATTTTGCCGCGGGATAGGGATAAGAAAATTTTATAGAAATTTACATTGTCCCTGATTGGAACAGGTTTCTTCTATCCCTTTCTATTAGTCTTATGCTACATCAATGGCACAACAACGCACTTCATCATCATCATCATTCATCATCATTTCAGCTGAAATACGTCCACTCCATTGCATCTTCCGGTCTGCGGACGCCACACGAGAACCTTTCGGCCCCATTGGCCGTCAATTCTACGAGCGACGTGCCCTGCCCACTGCCACTGGCGATTCTTCGAGCTATGTCGGTGACTTTAGTTCCTGCGCGGATTTCATCATTTCTAATGCGATCCCGCAGAGAAACTCCGAGCATAGCCCTCTCCATCGCCCTCTGAGTGACATTGAGCTTTCTTACAACGCACTTGCAAGCATGTAAATAGTAATCGAACTTTTGTATAGGCTTGGAGCTCGTAGACCTTTTCCAAATCTTGGCAAGCGTGTAAATGTAGTATTAGGGTGGCTCACAGGGTCTAGAGTTAAACAATTAAACCGTTAACCCTGGCATATGAGTGACAGTTCCATACAATTTTTAACACTAATTGAACCCGGTTTAGCACTTAACTTGACTTAAGGTCCTATGTCCCTTAGATGGGGCAGAGGGCGTCCACAGTGCATCGCCATCCCGTTCTGTCTTGAGCGTCTCGCTTGATTTCGCTCTAGGTTTTGCCAATGGCCTTCGCTTCGCCAATGTTAGTCCGCCGCTAGGTTTGGTTTGGACGACCACATTTGCGTTTTCCTTGGGGAATCCAGTCTAGGGCTTGCCTTGGGATGTGGTTGGGATCCCTTCGGAGGGTGTGGCCTATTCAGCTCCATTTGCGTCGTTTGATCTGCTGATCGATTGGGACTTCATCGCAGCGATCCCACAGGTGTGCGTTGGATATTCTCTCGGGCCAGAATATACCGAGTATATTGCGAAGGCATCAAACAGAGACCTGAAGTTGATGCGAGATGTCCTTGGTGACCTTCCACGTTTCACACCCGTAGAGCAATACGGTCTTCACGTTGGACCAAGGTTGGACCGGAATATTTTGAGCTTGATTCTCCGTGTCAGTTTCCGTGATTGCCATACGAGTCGCAGCTGCGCAAAGGTTGCTCGTGCTTCAAAGTATAACTATTATAACTTGAAGTTATAATAATCTTGCATGGACCAGAGTTAACTTTACAACTCCGAATGCTAGATAGGATCCAATTTTTAACCTTGGACCGTGCAAGTGGCCGTTATGAAATCTGTGGTGTCATGTGATCACGGGTATAATTATAATTACTTACAAAAAAATAAGATCACACCTGTACCTAATCATAGGGCGTTCTACGGGTTAAATAAACTCCGAAACATCTGTCTTGTTCACATCGATAGTCATAAATGTAGCTTTAATACTTTATTCTTACTTAGGAGTACTTATTTCAGTGGAACAATGAAATTACGTTCAGAAGACATTTTGCAAGTAAAGCGAAAGCCCTTGGCATTATCTTAATAGATTCACGGTAGCGAAGAAATTAGGTATTGTCTATGAAAATTAAGCGATCCGCTGTTACTACGTATTTAGTAAATACTCCAAATAAAGCTTCCTATTTTAAAATCGTGAACACTAACTTATAAAAAAAAATCTAAATCAACATTTTTAATTTCCATTTCAACACTGGCTGAATAGAAAGTCTAATCATCTTAAAAGTATTCAAATTCAAGTCGTGCCATTGAGTCGATAGTTGCGAGCGGGACGCACGACCCCTCTCTTTCGGATGACACTTCCGAGAATCGTCTGGGCGAAATACGCATGGCACCGTTACTTTACGACTCGCTTTTAGTTTTTTTCTGTCATTATGGTATTATACTCTTCACTCACCCCTCTTAAATGCGAATTTGCAGTTTTTTTTTCTCTTTTGTGACATTTGAATAGATAGTTTTGATGGGACACTTGAAGTAAAGCGCCCGGATTTGAATAGATCAAGTGGGTGAATCAACTTTTTAATGTTGTTTACTCTGTCCCCAGTTGTCCAAGTGACACTCATACTGTTTCATAGAAAATTCTAGGTTGTCCAAGGGACGTAACCATAGCAACGGGTGTCACTAAAAAGTTGATTTACCCATGTAATCCTTTGCTAATACCTCTGAAGATATTGTATTTTATTTGACAATGCTTTTTGTTACAATCAAATAACGTTTATAACGCGTTATATAGTAGTGTTTTATTATTGATGCATTAATAATAACTAAGGAATCAATAGAAAAACCTTTTTGTACTCTGGCAACTTTAGTTTCACATTAAAACGCGAATCACCGCCAACATTAAAAACGAAAATGTCGGCTTCGCGCACTAGCGTGCACCCCTCTCAAATGTCGACGAACGGGGGTGCGACGTTGCCAAAACGGAAAGTGAAATTTCGTCACACTCTCTCTCTCATTCACACAGACACACACGTACATTGTGCGGCGCGTCTGTGTGAATTTCGGCAGACAGTTTTCGGTAGTGTGCGTTTGTTTTGATGGAAATGGGGTGGTGTGGGTGGAATTGTAGCGTTGCAATGTATAGGTACGTTTCGTTTCCGTGTTCGATCGACTTCGCAGACTGAGTGCGGCCGTCGCGGAGGACAATTAAAGTTATTAAGCGAAGCGGGATCTTTCTTTTGGGATCGCACTACTGAGTCGGCTCTGTTAGAAGTACGAGCTCTAATGAACATTTTTTAGAGATGGTGGAGCGTCTGACGCACTGGGAGGAAGGGTTCGGTGAATTTATTAACATTAAGGACCGTTTCAGACGTATTGCGTTCTAACTGCAACTAGCAAGTGTTCATACAATTCAATCGCAGGTAGCTTTTATACAAGCAGTTTTATCAATTACAGTCGAACTTCAATGTTGCAGTTGAGGGTCCCGCCGGAAGACCAGCGCTGGCTTCACCTCAGGAGTCCGCATTTATGCTGAGGCGGGACCTTTTTCACACACATTTTAATGTTTTTTTTTCTTCTTTCTTTTGTAATTTTATGTGTTTTGTTTTGTGTGTGAAATAAACTTCTTTCATTCATTCATTCTTCTTTCAAATAATGAAATACAATTCATCTGTAACGGCCTAATGGCCCTAAAACTAAAAATAAACTGAACGGAATACATTTAAATTACTTTCAATAAGCCAACATCAGCTTGACGCTCGCTAAGCTTTCCGTAAAATCTAAAATTATGTGGTGGGTAGGCAGAATGGTCAAACTAAAGTTATTATTACGAATGTGTATACAGACAGGGAGTTAATGTTTGTTTACTGCTAAGGAATGGAATTCGCTCCTCTCGTCTATATTTCCAAAGATATTTCCAGATAAATACAGTCTAGCTGAATAGGCTGTTACTGAACACCCTTTAGCCTCTACACCTTTGGCCTCATCTGCACTTTTATTCAGATGTCACACAGGTCAAACACGGGTGAGTTTTATGGAAAAAAAACATGTGAGTGTATAAATAAACTAAACAGACTTTGTAGACTTTTTGGTTTTGCATATCACATTCGAATATGAAATTATAAATTAACAAGCACGCCTTCGAAAAAAAGATTGGGTCATTCTGATATCGACATCTCTAGCGCCTTCCCCCTCCCTGTAACTGTCACGGTGTTATTAACGATGTCAGTGATAAATAAGTGACTGTTCAGCAAAATTTATTCGATAGACTCTTGCAGTATTTTAAAACTAGTTTAACTCACAGCTTAGCCTTAATTAAAAAGGTAATAAGATTTTGTTAACCAATGTTGTTACATGTTTACCAGAACATGTAGTCTCAGCACAGAATGTTAATCAATTTGAAAATCGGCTAGACCAACACATTAGCAGTATAAAGAATACTTGACCAAGGAACAGCTAGATACAGGCACCTATCAGTTGCTCCCAATTGCCTGTCTGATAGTATAAATAATAATAATAAATTTATTTTTAATGTCACTTTTTTATCATATCAAGTTTTAAGTCAATGCCATTAACCGTTAAAGAGTTCCGTTCTACTGAGACTATCCTGACAGGACTATCAAAATTTTGCTGCCATATATTGTACTGTCAAGGACTTTAATTGATAGACCACTTGCCCTCTGTTCGTATTTTACCCGTGTAATGCAAATCAGGTTTACATGTCTAAAATACGAAAAGTGACAAGTGGCCTATCAGTTAAAATCCGTGACTGTACGGCCACTAAATTTACTTTACTACCGATTTTTAGCTCAATCGGATACTAGAAAGTGATCGAAAAATGGCTTGCGAATTTTGAAACTACAACATTGTACATAATATTAATATTACATATATTTGCATACATGCGAACGTTACAAGTTAAATGTAAAAAGCAGGCTAGTTGTCTTGTTGCCCGTGGGAATTTCGAAAACTATCTTAGTTCACCTTTATTAGGTACTAAAAGCTAAGGCTGTGCGTTATCTAGAACCAGTCAGTCATGTTACTCTTTTTTATGTATACTTACATTATAACCATACACGCAATAATTATAATTCTAATACTTCAAGGAATTGTAGAAAATACTAATTAAAATAATATTAGACGGTGAGATAATTTTCTGAGTACAAAAATTCTACCTCAATGCTAATCAATATTATAATCTCCCAATGTTCCTATATACTTCATATCCAATTCATTTACTTCATTAAAATTACTAATTCGTTTTGGCATTGTAGCAATTGTTAACGATGATAGTAGGTATATTAATGCCATTTATAATAACTACAACTTAAAAATGTGAAGAAATGCCATTTAAAAAAAGCATGTACAAATCGGGATCGCCTATCGGTATGGGAACCATAAATACCAGACACTCAAATACACAAATCATCCTTATAAGACGCCTATATTTTTCATCGGTATTGAAAATTAGCATTGGCATGAAATTAAACTCATCGCCAGTACTTTGACACCGACCTCACAACAAATAGGCGGTTTATGGAAACAGAAGTCAAGTTAATAAAAGGACGACTATAATATGATCTACATTAGATAGCTACACAGATGTAGTGCAAAATGATTTTCCTTCGTACTTTATCGGAAACGTTCGTATTTATCGTGCTCTTTCAATTAGCTTCAGTACCCATCTTACAGCCGTGTTCATCTTACATTTTTCACTTTGACATTTGACACTAAACAACAAAGTTCCATATTAATGGGTATGAAAACGTTACTCATTTAATACAATCATTGATTGACAGTTCGGGTGTCATCGTATTCCGATTGAGATCCGAGTTTTCCCGATGGAAAATCATTTTGCACTATATCTGTAGCTGCGTTCTCGAATTTCTTCTCAAATCAAACTCATAGCAAGATTGATAGATAGACATCTATACTTATAACTCGAAATGACAATTTTGGCTGACTTAACCCCTTTCCTACTCAACCCAAAAAAATACTTTTTGTATTCAAAAAAACAATTTCTAAGAAAGCAAATACTCGATTATGGGCTAGACGCTCGCAATTTGTCGGCGCGGCGTAATTTGGGCGGGAAATTGATTTTTTATGCCATTAAAGGAGGTGTGAGGGAGACGGCGATATTCCGCTGCGGGGCACGAATATTGCAATTTAAGGTAGTAAGATTTTGGATTTAGTTTGTACTAACATTTGGAATATTTTTTCTCGTGAACAACTTAGTGTTCATGGAATTTATAGATTATCTGTAGGGCCCCTTCCGCACAGCGATATTTCACCGCGCGGTTTTTTATTCGCAATTCTGTAACACATTGAATCTTATGGATGTAGCGCGAGTCAACGTCCATAAGATTCAATGTGTTACAGAATTGCGAATAAAAAACCGCGCGGTGAAATATCCCTGTGCGGACGGGGCCTAACTTTTACATTTCTTATCTTATTACGTCGTTTTTTAAAATTGCCATCATGTCTCTCTTTTTTAAACATATTCATATTTTATGGACTGCCTCTTTCTTTAGTCACGTGGAAGAGGGACTGACATGGGGCATTTTGCATAACAAAGTACAAGTATATTACAAGCGGAACTCTTGCTTCAGTTATATTAACTAGAAAGGGAGTTCCGCTTGTAATATAAGTTGTACTTTGTTATGCAACAGGCCCATGGTCGTCGTCGTCGTTGGGTATCTATAGTTGTGGGAAGCTTCTAGAAATTTTAACCTATGTTTAGAAGTATGTAAACTTCTCAGGTATCACAGAAATAATTCGCTGGCTTTAAATATCAAAATATGGCGAAATCAATATAAAAATGTCTATATTTTGTATCTATATCACCAGAGTTTTTGAAAATACCATCATTACCAAAATGCGCTGCAAACTTGGCATAAATTCATATAGGTATTTCAAACAAAAATCATATTACGATATACTTATGTACTTAACGACGAATAAGAGCAAAAAAAAATTAATATAGGTACATATTTTATGTAAAAGATACAAAATATTACGCTCAGCGAAGGACGTGTATGTTTTGCAGGGATGTATGTATAGGATTAACTATAATACTAAACATCTTAGAGTCTCGAACTATTGCGACTCCATATAATCGCTGCAACTTGTAATGAATTGATTTGTGTCAATAATCCACCCAAAGCTAAGCCACCTGAAATTCGCCTCTAATTTTATGGTACAGCATACAAGCATTCAGTTGAAATGTTCAACCTAACTCACCATTGATTCCTAGCCCTAATCAACCAATACACGTACACTGTAATCACCGATTCACTCACACTACCGCCGCGCTGCAATGTCCGCGTGACCTTGGCGCGAGGGTGAAAGTCTCCCGCACGTGCCTTCCGCTATTTGGAGGTCTTGTCCGCCATTTCGATTTCGCGTCGTAGCGTTCGAAATTTTGAAAATGCTCGCGGTTATTTCTGGCCAGTGTTTGTTTGAATGTTCGTTCCAAATGAGAATAACAGGCAGTTTGATATTGGTTACAATTAAAAGCATTAAAAATGAATGCAGTTGTTTGGGTTCTAAATTTGAATTTTGAAACGTTTGTCTTGGCGACCGGAACGGGCCCAATTGCATTACAAATTACAAGCTAATAGTATTAGTTAAATTCAATACAAAATAGCTAATACTATTTAGCTTGTAATTTGTTATGCAGTTGGGCCCAGCTTTATATTTCTTCTGTAGAAACTCGAAGATTCGATTTTGGAAGTCTGAAATATGCAATAAAATTTCGGTAGCAAGCTTACGATTATTAGATAGTAAATTTGACTATTTTTAATCAGATTTTCATAATTTGCTTCAAATAAAGTTGTATTTGAGTTAGACATGTCGATAAAATGTATTGATATTTATATTGTAAATCTGTGTAACGTGAATTAAATTTTAATTATCAGCTACGCGTGATTTGCTACGAAAGCACTAGATAAGCGCTACGATTGGCGTAGGCGCGTAGCTCGCTACGCACGCTCTATGTCGATTAGTCTAAATATTTTTAATTTAAAACTTGTAAAGCGATTTTTCGAATGCCACTCGGTTTCATGTAACTAAATATGAGAACACGTGTACGAGACTATGCTATTAAAATAAAATATTTTAGTTTTGTTTTTCACTAATTAATATCTAGCACAGTTGAGAAAACTGAATTGACTCCGAGAAGAAGGGCTACGGATTAGCCCGAAACATGTCGAGTTAAACTCGTTTTAAGACGTGAGTGATCTGTTTATTTTCACTATGAGATCATAAGCAAAACTTGTACTGTTGTTATTTCTATTGTTGCTTGTTCTTATTGTTGCTTGTGTTGTTGTGCGGGGTGCAAGCAAAGTTGCGGGTAACAGCTAGGTAACTAAATGTTAGTAAAATATGATACTAAAAATAAAGTTCAATTTAGCGTCTCAATTATATTGTGCTGGAAAATACCCTTATTACTTCCAATTCTGGAAATTCTTGTTAAACTTTGTAATGAAAACGAAAGTTATTTATTGCTTCCAGCGTCTAGTCAATTTTCAGGGTTCCGTACCCGAGATCCTGTTACTGAGACCCCGCTGACCCCGCTGTCTGTCCGTCCGTCTGTCACAGAGCCTCTAGAATCGTAATAGCAGACACCTTAGATTATTTATACACTAGATAGAGTGTCAGTAGCAAACATTGCGATACAAAACGTCCAAAAATCCATTTGACAGCTTCATATTACGATCGCGTTACGTCATTCAAACTGAAGGGAGGCAAATGACATATAAGCCAACTGTTGGCTTATATTTTTCGGGACGTTTTCATGCCGCAAAAGCTCTATCTAGTGTATAATTTTGAACGACCGCTTTAGCCTAGTTGGTAGTGACCCTGCCTACGAAGCAAGAGGTCCTGGGTTCGAATCCCGGTAAGGGCATTTATTTGTGTGATGAGCACGAATATTTGTTCCTGAGTTATGGATGTTTTCTATGTATTTAAGTATTTATTTATCTATATAAGTATGTTTATCGTCGTCTAGTACCCATAGTACAAGCTTTGCTTAGTTTGGGACTAGGTCGATTTGTGTAAGATTGTCCCCTAATATTTATTTTTTTTTAATATTTAAATAATCTAAGCTAGACACTTGAAATTTCCGCCGATTATGTATTACTGTAGCCGCTATAACAACAAATCATGCATCCTAGCCTAAAAACGTCCCACTGCAGGGTACAGGCCTCCTCTCAGAACGAGAGGGCTTGGGCAGTAGTTCCCACGCGGGCCCAGTGCGGATTGGGAACTTCACACACACCATTGAATTTCTTCGCAGGTGTATGCAGGTTGCCTCACGATGTTTTCCTTCACCGTAAAGCTCATGCTTTCATACAAACATTAAAAATCAACAAATAAGTACTAAAAATAAAATAAAATTAAAAATTAATGGGGGTCGTGATACATGAAACGGGTTTTTTAGCGTTAATTTTTAGCGTTAATTCCGGTGACAGTTGCTAGGCAACGCGAGCAACCCTATGCTGTTCGGGTGTGTTTTACAATACCGAAGTATGAAAGACCGAATGTATTAAAACATCGAATGGGTCAAAAGACCGACACGATTTTTTTCTGAAACCGTAAACTTTTCAGAACTTATTAAAACGGCATCATACAGAACCCATTAGGTTAGGTTAGGTTTGTTTTATAACAATCTTAAAAAATTAACGGTCTCAGAAAAAAATCGTGTCGGTCTTTTGACCCATTCGATGTTTTAATACATTCGGTCTTTCGTACTTCGGTATTGTAATACATACCCATGCTGTTCGGATGTTTACCTACCTATAAGTTTACGATTTTAATGCTTACATTTCATTCATTTTTAACCTCCGATCCAAAAAGAGGGTTTTATTAGTTTGACCCCTATGTGTGTGTGTCTGTCTGTGCCATCATAGGTCTTAAATGGGTGAACCGATTTGGATGCGGCTTTTTTATTTGAATGCAAGTTTCTTGGCGATAGTTCTTAGACATGTTTCATCAAAATCGGTTCAGCCGTTATAAAGTTATCAGCTCTTTTTTTAGCTGCGGAAGTTTACTTTATTTTCAAACATATGGGTGACCTAATTGCGTTGGGGGTTTTTAAATTTTTTAATTTATAATTATTACTGAACTGTTTTTAAAATATTGCACGGAGGTACGGAACCCTTCATGTACGAATCCAACTCGCACTTGAACGGTTTTTATAGGAATTCCTTATATTTAGGTTCAACGTCAAATAAATCTAATAGATAAGGTGACTTCGTGAATTAAATTTTGAGAAAGTAATGACTTAATTCAAGTAAATATAGAACAGTATCTGTGTAAGAACAGTTTAGATCAATCTACTGGCCGTATTGTCTAACGCCCGGGTGCTCGCAATCGCATTCAGTTTCTTTTTACCCTCATTCTACAGAAATAAATGGTGAAAGTGATTGTGATTCCGAGTGCTTTAGTTAATAAGGTATTATATATTAGGTATTATTTATAGTAGTGTGTAATTAAACGGAAGTATTCATTAAATGTTTGTTTTTTAATGCATTCTTTGTTTAGGTTAATTTTTTATTGCATGTCTACTCTTGTTACTGATTTCCTTTCAATCTTTCAAAGGTCGACTGGAAGAGATCCCTGTAAGGGATAAGTTCACCTCTGTACATCTGTTTCTCTTGTTATGTACAATTAAGAGTTATATATGAATAGATAATGTCTCTGGTTTTTAAAGACATAAAGTGGTAAAAGAGCTAGTGGGTCACCTTTTGGAAAATAATTACCAGCACTCGTAAAAGGGGATTTCAGTTGCGTTGTCAATTTAAGTCTAAGATAGCATATACTTATATTTACCTAAGTACTTATATTTTATCTATATAAACTAGCCTATACCCTCGGCCTCGCTCGCGTAAAAACAGTCAACACACTGGTCACAAACAATCGCCTGAAAGAGCTATTACTCAAGTTAATTTTGGCAACATTAAAATAACGACACGGTTTGCCAAAACGCCAATTTCACATCACTTCACCAGCAATCTATATTAAAACTCTACACACATAATTATACCAACATTACAAGAAAAACGGACTGGCCAAATACATTTCCCCGAAAACAAAACCAAAATTCAAATTCCGAACACCGCTTGACCTTGCGTAGAATATACGGTCACAGATAAGGCATTAATCTCGATAACAGCAGACGCGCGCCAGACGGTCCCCTCCGGATCAGAGAGGGTCGTGGAAACCGTGTTTTGCTGCCAATTTGGGTAAACAAAACGCATTGAGCGTTGGTGTAACGGGTTAAACGTGGGTGACGTTTAAAAACGTTTCAAACTGTATAGCACGTTTTTGAACGCATCGCTACTCAGTTAGCTCGTTTTCACGTAATAATTTGTAATAACCTTAGACGTGCTCAATCATCATCATCATCATTTCAGCCGAAAGACGTCCTCTGCTGAATAAGGCCTCCTCCAAGGTTCGCCATCCTGCGTCATTTGCATCCAACGCCTTCCCGCAAACTTTACCAGGTCGTCGCTCCATGTCGTTGGAGGCCTACCTATACTGCGTCTTCTGGTCTGAAGACGCCACTCGAGAACCTTTTTGCCCCATCGGTCATGATATGAGTTTTACAAACGAGTTCGTTCTTAGACGTGCTAGTATTTCAAAATCATCTTATGATACCATTAACTAAGTCTAACTAGATTTAATTAATTATAGTTTCATACTCAATCAATGTTCATGATTCATGGGATCACAGTAACTCGAGTCTCTAACAAGGGCTGTGATTCGCAAAAAAAGATAAAAAAAAAATTCCGACTCGGGCGATGATTTCGACGCACGAGAAAAAAATAATAACATCAGATAGATAAGCAGCTTCCGTAGTAGACTCTATATTAGAAAAGAGTTGCCATGTGTTTAATAATCAGAGGTTATCTACAAAATTTGTCCAAACCATATCTCGAGCTAAATTAATGAAAATTAAAGTGAAATTTTAACAAAAGCTTTACCCGCGGTCTTGCTCATTTCAACAATCTAGGATTTTACTAAAGTCCCATAAAGAACTGTTTCGCGATTTTTTACACGCGTACATCCTGTTAGAATATCTAAATAAAAAGTGACCCGTTATCCGGAATATTCAATTATCCACATAAGGCACACCAAAGTGTTAAGTAACTTTGCACATTGACATTTTATATCTTACTTCATGATCATGATAAACTTCGGTAAAGGAATCATCAAACTGCACTAGACGAGTAAGGATCCCGTTTATACCCTTGTATCAATTGAATCCCGGACCTCGGGAAACAATTCGGGCCCCACACGTCTGCCGTCGGTCTGCCCGGGATTACGGTCGGACCCTCGACCCGGGAAGGCCCGGATACATTGAGTAATATCGGTGAATGGGCTGAGACGTTTTGACCCAACTGAATTTTAATGTACTTTCTGGAGTATTATCCTTTAATCTATCATTATGCTTACTATTAAATAAACACTGGCTGATGGCTCTGCTCGCATGGCCAGAAAAAAAAACACTGCTAGATTCTAGTGTCAGTTTTTGATTAACCTGTCGTAACCCACGGACACAAATTTGTGCCCAAAATAAAATTTCCGAAGCTCCCACGACCTTGAGCGCTTTTTGGTCCGTCAATTCCCACCGGCACAAATTTGTGCCGCGGATTTCGTACCCCGTCTGCTCCCAGCGGCTCAAATTTTTGCCTAAATTCCTTACTCAGTTTTAAACGTTATTAGTGAGCGCATATGATTTATATTCTATTGGGCTTACTTTCATTCGATTGCTTTTAAAAACCTGTGGGCAACACGGAGTTCAGCTGTCGCGCAGGGCCTGGGTACTGCGCGTATCGCCATTTTGGGCACACATTTGTGCCGCTGGGAGTCAAGGGGGGTAATGAGTGCGCGGGTCGTGCGTGGGTTAGGACAGGTTAAAAAAAAAGTTTGTAACGCGTTCGTGCCTCAATGGGACCAAAGCCACAGTTTCAAGCCAGTCTGTAATGTGATGTATAAAAAAAAAATCCTAGCTAACTGACTAACGGGAAGATTCATCGTTGCCCAGCCTAAACTTCACTATTTGCATAGAGGCCTCTCTTTGACTGTGATGTACTTACTTAGACAAGGTATAAAAACGAGTTCGGCAAAAATTCCAACGCGATAGAAGCTAAAAAAGTTTGTAAAAAAACTGTAAGTTATCTCCCCCAAAAAATTTCACCGCTGTATCAGGAAAAAAGTAGTAAAAAAATGGCGTGCGTCTAAAACCGAGACAGAAAAACAAATGAAAACCGCTACAGGAAAAATGACTCTGCTTGCAAAACTCCCTTTCTCATCGCAAGCTTTTAACTATTATTCACACTTTACTATTTTCCTTTTTCTATTTTTAGAGTACAAAAATATTCGGGGTTCCAATAACACTAGTTTCTAGTCCTATGTTCTACACTCAGTGCGTTCAAAATTGAACCCTGTGTGTGAAAGTTCTGGGTTGCATTGCGATCGCTTTTAAAAGGCGACGTGGAACTCTGTTGCAGCAAGAAGGCGTGTTTAATCAGAAACGCTGTCGCAAGTTTTGGTGATTAAAACAAAATATTGTAATGCTTTTTGTTTTTTGGCCAGATTGTTTGTGTGAAATATTAGACTGGGAATGTACTCGAACTGTTAGTTTACCGAAAGACAAGTTTGTCTGCAACTTTGTTCGTTTATAATATGAAATGTAGCGAAACTCTACTTTATTATTTGCGGTGCAATTTTTGTAATGACGCCCTGTAAAAACGCCTTTAGGGAGCTCCAAAAACCTATGTTGAATTTGAAATAGGTACTAAAGGTGTATTGTTTTTTGTGGTGGCAACACTGGTATCTTTCCCGCCTTTTTGTATGTACGTTTTGGATCAGATGAAAAAGCTATCTGTGATTGAAGTTTTATTAGAAAATCTATAGTCATACCAATGTTTGACATAAAATATGATGAACCGTGGTCTCTATGGTTTCCCATAATTTAATATGTCATAATGTATCATTTAATCTTAATCTTACACCGACGGTGCCATTTTTTTTTTTTTTTGTGGTTTTGGATGTTGTTTGTATTGTCTGTCGAATTTAAGCTTAAAGAAAAATTATAATAGTAACTTGAAATATATACCTAGATTATAAGATGCCTTACCTTAACGCATGATTTATTACATTATTTGGTAAAGTGTGTAGTGTCACTCTACGGGACAGGCCTAGCCTAGTGTAGGTGATACGGGAAAATTTTTTATGTAAGAAGTCTGTCGCAGTGCCATATTTTTTTTAGATTGTTTCAATTTATTCATAAAATGTAAATTAATTAACTGCATCAATAAATTTATTCTTATTCTTATTATTTTCCATAATTTTCGTTAGTCATAAAGTGATTTATTTCTAGAAGAGTATTTTCTTCGAAATTGTTATTAAACTAACCTAACCTAACTTACTGCATTAAGATGCCATTTAGAAAAAATCCTGAAAACAGTAGTACGTTTCTATATATTTTATGACAAACGTTGATATGACAAGGAAAATTATGATAAACTAAATTATGGGAAACCACGAGATCCCGCGGAACTGTGCTGTTGTCATCTAATAGAATACACCAAGCCCAATAAAGATAAAAATATTAGAAAGAAAGAAAGAAAAACATTTATTTATAACAACAATAACACGTACACAGGCTAAAATTAAAAGTACAAACATAGACATAGGTAGGTATAGTCGGGGTAAGAAAAGGTTCGTCACTTTTCGACCTTAACTCGTTGACATAGAGTCGAAAAGTGACGAACCTTTTCTTACCCCGACTATACATGTTTATGTTGCTATATTGGGTCCCGACTCAGCGTGTCGCTGGTTAAAAAAACCAGCACTGGTCTAGTTAGTATGGGGCTAGTTAGATCGCCGCTCGAAGTGTCTGTTCCGTCATATGTGCCGTATCGCTATGTAAATCCGGTCGTTTGGCCATGAAACCTTTCCGGAGGTCCCGGAGGCCCGGAGGGAGGGTCGCTAACCCTTGAACTTGGGTCTGTTTATATCCCCTGTTTACATAGCTATGTTCGTATACATAAAGTATAATAGATGTGCCGGTAGTAGCCGAATGGTTGGACTGAACATTCATTGGAAAGCAGCTGTTGACCGCGACTCCGTCTGCGAAGGATTGGTTTAGCTATCCCGCGGGAACTGTGCAATTTTCCGGGATAAAAGTATTTTTTAAGCTACTAGCTGTTTCCCGCGACTATGTCCGCGAAGAATAGGGGTATAAAAAAATAGCCTACGACCTATTCTCAGACCTACAGAGTATGGACAAAAAGTTTCATAAAAATTGGTCAAGCCGTTTCGGAGGAGTTCGATAACAAACACCGTAACACGAAATTTTATATTTTAGACTAGCTGTTGCCCGCGACTCCACCCGCGAAGAATAGTAGCCTACGACCTATTTTCAGAATTGCCGAATATAGAGAAAAAAATCATAAAAATCGGTCAAGCCGTCTCGGAGGAGTTCGATAACAAACACCGTGACACGAGATTTTTATATGTTAGAGATATAACTAATTCATTACAATCCATCAAACAGTTTTAACGTGAAAGAGTAACAAACATCCATACAAACTTTCGCATTTATCTAATCTAATCTAATCTAATACCTTTAAACGAGCAATTCTTGTATATTATATATAATCAGGATCTCGGAAACGGCTCCAACGATTTCGATGAAATTTGGTATTTGGAGGTTTTCGAGGATGAAAAATTGATCTAGCTTGGTCTTATCTCTGGGAAAACGCTTGGTATAGAGTTTCAGCCCGAGCGGAGCTCGGTCGCCCAGGTACTAATATTAGTAAGACTAGCTTCTACGTGTGACTTCGCCCTCGGCTAAGGCTAGTTCCTGTGGGAATTTCGAAAAATTCCTTCATAATGCACCTCTGCCACGGAAATAGGAGCAGGGGAGGCAATGTCTTCCTTCACCAAGTTAAATGCGAGGAGGCTGCTTGACCACCGATCGCGATGAATCTTTCCGCTTTTAATGCCTCTGCCTTCTTTCTGTTGTAAAAGGTTGACTGGAAGAGATCGCTCTCAAGCGATAAGACAGTTTATTGCTAACCATGTGTATTTTGTTCATGTACCCGTTCTGTATTGTTTATTTTGTGATGTTCAGTGAAACATTGTATTGTATTGTATCTCACCTCGAAAAATTACGTAGGACAACTTTCAATAACCCACTATTAACTTAAGGTTATCATAACAAAGACTACATTAAATAAAAAAACACAATACGTTGCATTTTACGTTCAGATCTGACAATCTTGACATATAAATTGACAGTTTGTACAGTTCATTCATTGTTCCTTAATAACGACTCTAATTTTATTGTTCATCGCAACCGACATTAACAAACTCGTATAAAGTAATATAACTTAATTGCAAAACGAATCCTGTTGCTGTATCTTAAAATCAATTTTCGAGTAAGCACGAGAACATGGAGCGAGCTTGCGAAAGTTACCGATCGATATAAAGAACGTTAGTCACTAATCAAGAAGGACTTAAGTACATATGAATCACGAAGACACATAAGTCGTTCTAATATTGGGCGAGTATGAGTCAGAGCTGAAGTTAGGACAATGCCTGACTCACCAATCGGCTTTTCACACGAATTCCAAATTTAAATAATTCGAACGTTGTGATTGACGCCGCTTTGTGCGTTAGGTTTTTTCTTAATTATTTTGCAAATGTCAAAGGATTCAGGCCAGTGCTTTATTGAGTGTTTCGTCGTGTTTTGCTTTTTAAATGACAAAATATTTAGGCCAGTGACTTTAATCTTCGTGTAACTTTTGGATTTAAATTAGTGAATATAAAATGTGTTGAGATTAAATGAAACATTCAGAGATGTCAAATGTCTGGAATGAACACTAATTTCGTTTTATCAGTAGGTACCTTTGTCATTTTCGGGAATACCAAAGAATGTACTTCAACTCAAGTCAGTTATAGCCTTTCAAAGACACAGAAAAAAGATAATGCCTATGCATATAAACTATAAACTATTTTATACGCTTTAAATCGCTATTTTATTTTCACTTCCTGCGTTTGTTATATTTGCTTCAATTTTTCATAGTGAATTGGGATCTTGCTTCTGGTGGTCAGATTGACGGACAATTCGGTACATTTTAAAGTTTGTTTCGATCATCATCATCTTCAATCTGTATATATCTCACTGTTAGGCCCAGGCCTCATCTCAAAATGAGAGAGCTTGGGCTGTAGTTGCACGCGAGCCAAGTGCGAATTTGGAACTGCATACACACCATCGAATTGCCGCGCAGGCATGTGCAGGACCTCTACCATGAGTTACACTAGTTTACAGTGACCGTACTCGCTAGCGACGGCGTAAATGATTTGTATGGAGAATTGTACTTCCGTAAGTGACCGCTAGAGGCGCTGTACACGATTCTCCATACAAATCATTTACGCCGTCGCTAGCGAGTACGGTCACTGTAAACTAGTGTAACTCATGGTAGAGGTACAGATTTCATGATTTTCTTCACCGTAAAACTCCAGGTAAATTTCAAGTTTAATATCGCACATAAATTCTGAAAAACTCAGAGGCGTAAGTTCGGATTAAATTTGAAACCACTATCCTCTGTTTGACAGGCCATGGGTCAAACCATTAGGCTATCACGGCTCTTTTTCCTTTACATTGTATCTTATTAATATTATAAATACGAAAGTTTGTATGTATATGTAGATGTTATTTACTATTTGGCATACGATAATTTATAATTATAACCTACTTTAACATATACGATACTTTTATCCCGGAAAAGCATAATTCCTGCGGGATAGCGATAAACGAATTCTTCGCAAACGAAGTCGCGCGCAACAGCTAGTAGATAATTTTTAAAATATTGAGTAGACATAATTTCCCTACAGCGTACATGTCGCATACGCGACGTAATGGCGCGTGCGTCACTATATCCGGCGGCGGCGGATGGCGTCCAATTTGCCCAGTTAACCGCTGCACAGATTCGCTTGCACTGAAAACTACGTACATTCCGCAACCTGTCGAACTCACGAACTGACCTTATACTACGAAATTCGATTTTCGAACTTCGCATCGTGCCGTTCCGTTCACGCTAATAGTATTAAAGTGAAGAGTGAAAGGGATGGCACAATACGAAGTTCGAAAATCGAATTTTGTAGTAGCCCTTCTGCTCAGCGGCAGGATTAGTACAGCAAAAGTAGAAATCAAATGAGTGCCCCACTTCATAACGTCACATTTTTGACGCAGTGTCAGATTTACACATTTGCCGCCTTACTTCAAACTCTGCAATTGAATACCATTATGTAAATTGTAATGTAATATTGAAACGCTATTGGATTATTTTAACAAATCATATTCACAAAAGTATACCTATGTAAAAGCTTATTAATTTTGATATCGTAATTTTTGTTAAAATTTCGACTTCTTTTCACCGTGTATTATAATAGCAACAACGATTTCAGTACCTCAAAAAGGAACAAAATAAATTAATTAAATAAGTGATTTTTTTTTTATTTGAAATATTAGGTACATCTACCACTTGCATCAGAATTAGGTTCAGAATTTTCAGTTAGCTACGACCGTTGAACCAACAGCTACGATGGACTAGCTGTCCTTGTCTTAGGAGGAAGAGGTGTACGCATATATAGATGTCATAGTATTTACACTACTGGCGTGATTTAATCTACATTAGTTCCGCTACTCGCCGTCAGAAGCGCCGCGGCGCGCTCAACCACAGTGCGTGTCGTGATTGCACTGAATTGAGCTTCCGTCGACAACAGGATAAAAATGTCCTCGACGCATTAAACAATAGACTGTCGGTACACGAGCAAAGCTCACCTCAAAAGTTCTTATACCGTTGAATTAGAGTCAAATGTGGCGTAATGTGGCTGAATTGTTATGGCGGTTTTATTACACTTTCGTTCGATTTGATTGGTCGGTCAATTGGGATTCGAGATTTGAAATCATAAAGCCAGTTGCACACATGTTTTAACGATCGAAAACACTGGCTGATTTTTTAATTGAAAAGCTGTGTTTTTATAAAAACTAATTTTTTAATGTCCTTGCCAAGAACTTGAAAATAGCGATCATGGACTCTATCACTAAAGATTTAAAGCCTGTTTCTCATTGCCAGATTCTTATGATATACTGATCGTGTGCCATCAACACCTTATAATGATTATTTTGCTCAATTTGATCGGCAACCCTGAGGGGATAGCTTTAGTCAACCTAATCAGTAGATAAATTATTTGAAACGTGCATGTGACGGCCAATTCAAGTCTTGATATGGTTTTCCAATATGTAACGCTCCCTCACATTGCATATTCGCCGAAGTTTTGGTAAAGCATCATTTTTAGGGTTCCCGTACCCAAAGGGTAAAAACGGAAACCCTATTACTGAGTTTTTTTTTTCATACTAAATACAAACTGAAATATAGATGAACAGAAAAAACCCCAGAAAAAAGACCAATGCTGGGAATCGAACCCAGGTCCTCAGCATTCCGTGCTGCGTGCTAAACCCCTACACCACCACTGCTCCTATTACTGAGGCTCCGCTGTCCGTCCGTCCGTCCGTCTGTCACCAGGCTGTATCTCGGGAACCGTGATAGATAAAGAGTTGAAATTTTCACAGATGATGTATTTCGGTTGCCGCTATAACAACAAATACTAAAAAATGGAATTAAATAAATATTTAAGGGGGCTCCCATACAACAAACGTGATTTTATTGCTCGTTTTTGCTCGATATTGATAACGGCAACAGGTAGAAGCTTGAAATATTCACAAAATATTTAATTATGTATTGACTTTAAAAATAAATCATTAAATTAAAATAAAAAAAATATTTAATGGGGGATCCCATACAACAAACGTGATTTTTATAGATAATTGTACGGAACCCTTCGTGCGCGAGTCCGACTCGCACTTGGCCAGTTTTTACATTTAAATAGTGCATTGAATATTGTGCAAATAGACCGAAAATGGTTATTTTATTACACACTACCCGTTCCCTTTGATGTGACCACCCTTTAACGTGGTCTAACTTCCTTAGCCATCACCCGTATGCTTTGTCCTTGTCTAGCTAAGACAAATGTCAAAGTAACAAATAAAGACAAAACGAATTTTAAATCCAACAAAGTAAAGCTATAAGATAATATTATAAGCAAAATCAAGACAAAAGTCTGAGTGATACTCGTTTAAGCAAAACAAAGGAAAAACTTCAAAAGTACGAGTAACCTTGCCTCAGTAAGCCGTTATTGCACTCCTCGGGCAAGTCACTGGGACATTTATTATGAAAAGGTTGCACTGCGGGTCGAGCCTACGGTAGCTTACCTACCTATAAGTTGCTCTACTCATGACATTATAGAAGCTACCAAAGTTCAACGTGCCAAGGTCTCTGCGCTATTCTTCCTACCCTTACAATATCTTTAGATATCTAAATGGTTTTTTCAACCCTTTCCGAATATATTAACATCTTATTGAAAAAATAAATTAATATTAGTAGGCGAGTGTATATGGAAATGTTGGAAGAGGGAAACCAAGAAGGACATTTCATGATCAGATTGGGGATGTCTTGGAGAAAGGTCAGGCGAGCAAAAACTAATGAGTGTTGTAGAAGCAAAAGATGTGTGTCAGGATCGTAGCAGGTGGACACAAATATATGTAAAAATGTGATTGTATGTATGTAAAAATTATGAAAGTCAATAAAATAACTTTTACAAAACACTAGCCTGACTAAATATGACTGGATAACGATGGTAGCCTAGTGGTTTAAACTATGACCTCTTAAGCAGAGGATCGTGGGTTCAAATCCAGGCTCTCACCTCTGAAATATTGAAGGAAAACATCGCAAGGAAAACTCGATACGCCTGCGAAGAATTTCAAAGGTGTGTGTGAAGTTCTTTATTCGCACTCGGCGCGCGTGGGTACTACGGCCCAAGCCCTCTCATTCTCTGAAGAGAAGAAGAAGAGAAGAAGAGGAAGAAGAGTTATATGGTCCTCTACAGCAGGACATATATAAGCTGGAATCATGGATGATGAATCATCTACTACTTTATTTGCAATGATTTTCACCGCTATTTTAGTAGGTAGAGGTAACGCCACCAGAGTTGAGGCCACGCACACAACCACATCTCATGTAATGACAGCGGGATTTTGACGTTATGTTGACGTTTATCGACAACACAACGTCAAAATCCCGCTGTCATTACAAGAGATGTGGTTGTGTGCGTGGCCTCAACTCTGGTGGCGTTACCTATACGTTGAGCTTCAATTTGGGACTCACTTAAGTTTGACAGTCCTGACATATTGTATAGGAATTCAAAGAATATTATTGCGGAATGGGTCCCAAATTAAAGCACGCGACCGTACAACTGCAAAAACAAAACACAGTTGCAATTTTATATTAAAAAGTATGGAGCACTTCACCGCTCATTGTCCTTTAACTTACCTATTTACAAATGGCCGTTACCCCGAGTATTATTCTTTGGGTGAAAAGAACAGTCAAATATAAATAATAAAAAACTTGAAGCAACTCCTGACAAAGCGAATTCACCTCTTAGGAATGAAGGTAGAATTTTGAGGCACATTTCCAACAGAATGTGCTTTAAAAGTTGAGCTTTAGCATTTATACTGTTCGGAAAGTTTCCGACAAAGCTCCGAGTTTATCTTGTACAATATCCACAATATTTACTTTGTTTTCTTAGCAGGTATCAAGTTTGTCTATAAATTAGACTTGTTATGTCGCTGGATACGCTTAATCAACGGTGTGATTATGTGATTAACAGTTCTTGAGGTCGAACTTGAGGACGGAACGCGTTCGTTGCGGATGGCGCGGGACCGATCTGTTTGGCAAGCTTTGGGGGAGGCTTATGTTCAGCAGTGGACGTCTTTGGGCTGAAGTGATGATGACAAACTTAAACATTTTATTGCGTTGATAACATAGGCATATCAACATAGGCCTCTCCCCGCGCCGTCCGCATCCAGAGCGATCCCGCAACCTTAACCAGGTCGTCGCTCCATCTTGTTGGAGTCCTACCTACACTGCGTCTTCCGGTCCGTGGACGTCACTCGAGAACCCTTTTGCCCCATCGGCCATCGGTGCGTTAATATAATCAAGGATGATATAGACTGGATTGGCAGTCGCCATAGTACGGATCGGCCGCGGTTTTTGTAGTTCGATTATTAAATCTAGATGGCGCTGAAATATAGCCAGAGGCTTTGAAGGCAAAACAATAAGACTACAGATGTTTCATATTACTACAAATGTATTATTTTTCAAAAATATTTTTTTGCAGTGATATGAAATATCTGTAGTCTTATTGTTTTGCTTTCAAAGCCTCTGGCTATATTTCAGCGCCATCTAGATTTAATAATCGAACTACAAAAACCGCGGCCGATCCGTACTATGGCGACTGCCAATCCAGTCTATATCATCCTTGATATAATACAAAATATTGAATCAAACACTTTAAGGGCACTGCGAAACTATAATCCTACTATCCTACTAATATTATAAATGAGAAAGTTCGTGAAGATGTTTGGATGATCAAAAGTTTATTAGTCAATCATGCATTAACGGCTGCACGGATTTAGATGACATTTGGCGAACAGATAGACAAACGTCTGAATAATATTTTAAAGTTAGAAGAGAAAAATTAAAAATCTATACTTACTAAGTACATTATCAACAATAGTACATAGGTATAGCTTGTCTAGTTTAAAATGACGCGCCCCACCACTGCACTCACGCACAGAATTCGAAACTCAATTCAAGCTACAATAGACTCAATTGCAGCTCAAATTAAGCTCCATATCCCGTGCGCAAACGCGGTGGTGGGGCGCGTCATCTCAAACTAGACAAGCTCTACATTGGTAAGTATTCGTTTTAAAAAAAATCTAGTTACCAACAAAACGTTTTTAAAAAGTTGTGACAACCTTGTTGTTTGAGCTATAGCCATACGCAGGAAAAGCTTCCAAGGTAGGTAGGTTCGAACCCGGTCTTGGACTTCTGAGTTTTTCGGAATTTATGTGCGAAATTTCATTTGGCATTAGCTTTTCGGTGAGGGAAAATATTACAAGAAATTTGTATAGGTATGCCTGCGAAGCAGTTCTATTGTGTGTATGTGTGTGTGAAGATCTCAATCTGCACCGGGCTCGCGTGAGAACTGCAACCCAAGACTTCTCATTCTAAGAGGAGGCTTGTACCTGCTTATGATGACGATAACACATAAATTACAAATAAATCTGTGACTTTTCCCCCATGACCTTTCTTAAAACTAGAAGCCGTTCGCAACGCAGCCATTTTGGAAAGTCTAGAAAATCATGTTTACTTTTTCATATTGCCAGCCCGAAGCGTCGTCAAATCGTATTCTGACTCGATACTTTTACTATCGATACAGACTCAATTGCTTTTCTCACGCCAATTCATCGCACTTAAGTAAATCTGGAAACAATTTTTTGAATATAGAATTTGGGAATCATTTTCTGTTCCACATCACCAAGAATGGAACTCGTTCCGGGTTTATTTTTCTTAAAAAATTATGACCTCTCCATTGATTGATAGATTTGAATTTTGTATGACTTTTTGACGGTTGCACAATGCTTTTTTAAACACTAATTTTAAACTGTCACAGTAAATACGCATAACACACCAATTAACAAACATGTATACCTCCAAATTACGTTCTATTCAAACTTCAACTGATCGCAGCCGTAGTTCCGCAAATTAGAGCCATCTGTCGTCGAGTAGCGGCAGTAAACGCGAGCGATAATTTAACGGCGAAGCCGAAACAAAACACGTAATATTGACCTCGTTATTTTTGCTGTTCCGATTAACGGTCGAGATTATCTGTTGTATTAACATGCACCTGCCTTAACCGATTTATAACTGCCATTAACATCCATCATTTCCAATACCAACGAGCTGACGGATTCGAAATGAAGATGGCGCTCATAACAATGTCGTTATTATTTAATGGAACGTTCGAGTTGCCAGTTGATACGTTATTCTTTTTCTTTGGTTTGCTAAGGAATCAATCGAATCTTTAACTTGTGTCTCATAAAAATAGGTTTTACAAAATTCTATGAAAAGCCCATTTTCACCGCGGGCTCACTCCACCACCAACGATAACTTTTCAAAAAATGTATTTATCAGAAGAAAAAAACTCAATTCTTACTCAAGTTTTTGAAACTTATCGAATTTTTTCATTTGATTTTTAGTCTTGCCAAAATGTCACGTTCGCATCGTTCCGCCATTATTAGGTATTTAAATAAGTCGTACGCTCCCTATAAACCTTTCCTCGTGTGGGCTCCGCTTTTGAAATATCTACGGATAGTGATAGATCTTTTTTAAATATATAAACAAATTATACCATATTATCTATAGGAAACGTGCACATAGACGGTGCTGCAAACTGGTGCCATCAATTTGAATGTTTTACCCTCATAAGTTTCTTTTACTGTCCGCATAGTGTCTCTTCTGTCGCATTAGTGCTGCCGCCTATAGTTTCTGCACGTTCCCTATATAGCCAAATCAGTGTGCGAAATCTCAGCAAAGTTTATTTAACAATTGACAACCAACCAATTAATGTATATTTCAAAAACTAAGTCCTTGTTGTGACGATTTACACAACTGGAGCGCATTCTAAATCAGTGTTCCTATTCCGATTGCTTTACTTATCCTTATTAAGCCTTCAAAATGTTGCGTGCGTGACCTGCCCCAACACGTCAATGTCGGAGTACCCGACCGTAAAATAGTTTTATAGAAGCTTGTTTACTGCTTTACTGATAGAGCTATTCGTCCAAGTGGCACGTTCATAGCTGATTGCGTTGATTGTTGTAGACATAACATTATCAGGATCATCATTATCATCATCTGCTACTGTTGAACATAGCCCTCCCCCTAGGTTCGCATCCTTAACCAGGGCATCCTCCATTTTGTTAGAGACCTACCTTATCTTCCGGTCCGTGAACGCCATTCAAAAACCTTTTGGCCCCTATCGGCCATCAGTTCTGCGAGCGATGTGCCTTGCTCACTGCCATTTGAATCTAAAGATTCAGGGAGCTATGTCGGTGACTTTAGTTGTTGTGCTGATTATCGGGATATACATTACAAATGTTAGAATTGTGATACCCCAAAGTGGTATAGAACCTTCAAGGGTTGCGGAGGACCTGCAAGGGGTCAATATACGAAAAAAAAATACATTTGAAGTCGATATCGATTGTCGATTACCTTCCGAAATTTAATATTAAGTTAACAAATGGTCATCTTAAATCCGAAAAATATGCCTAGGAATCTACACTATGAGACAAAATGCACTATGAGACAAAATGGTTGGGTATCTGTGCTAAAAAGCATTTCTTCAGCTAACTCTATTATGGGTCTAATTCTTATTTAAGTTCGTTTTGAGTAGAATCCCCCCGCCAAGTCCAGTGTAATCATACCTCCTATTATTTTTACATATAAATGCGAAAGTTTGGATATTTAGATGTTTGTTACTCTATCATGCAAAAACGGCTCAACAGATTTGGATAAAATTTTGCACACAGATAGTTTATAACCTGTATTAACACATATGGCAGATTTTCTTCCGATAAATTGCATAGTTCCGTGGGCTAACGAAGATACATTCTTGGTAGAAGTCGCTGGCAACAACTAGTTAACCATAAGCACGCTGTGTGCACATATGTGCACTAACACAGTATACCTCATCTTTTTCTTCTGTCTTGTGTGTGTATATAGAGGTATAAAAGGCAGCCGTTACTGACTGATCTATCAATCCACAGCTCAAATTACTGAATGGATTGTGCTGAAATTTGGCTCATAGATAACTATTATGACGTAGGCATCCGCTAAGAAGGGATTTTTAGAAATTTCCACGGGATAAAGAAAACACGAACGATGGGTCTTATAAGGAAGCTCAAAGTCACTCAGAGGGCGATGGAGAGGGCTATGCTTGGAGTTTCTCTGCGGGATCGCATTAGAAATGATGAAATCCGCGCAAGAACTAAAGTCACGGACATAGCTCGAAGAATCGCTAGACTTAAGTGGCAGTGGGCAGGGCACATCGCCCGTAGAACTGACGGCCGATGGGGCCGAAAGGTTCTCGAGCGGCGTCCGTGGACCGGAAGACGCAGTGTAGGTAGGCCTCCAACAAGATGGAGCGACGACCTGGTGAAGGTAGCGGGAACGCATTGGATGCGGATGGCGCAGGGCCGATCTGTTTGGCGAGCCTTGGGGGAGGCCTATGTTCAGCAGTGAACGTGTTTCGGCTGAAATGATGATGATGATGAAAAAAAAACGGTATTTATATAATTAACTAACTGATATCGATGATGACGACGATGGAACTTTACCACACATATGAATTCTGCGTGGACGAAGTCGCGAGCACAAGATAGTATAAGTTCACTACAATAGCGTAGTGTCGTCGTACAACCTGTTTTGTTTAACGAGTTTACTGGCATCTACGAGTATGCAATTTTAACAACTTTGTCCTTTGCTAAGAAACTTGAACTTTTTATTTAAGTTCACCTTTATCTTCTATCTTTTATTTTATCTTTTGACACCTGATTATTTATACAAGGTGGCTTAAAACTAATTTAAAATATTTCAGCAGATGATTGGGTGAGATAGAATGAACACAGGAAATTTCAGGAATTTTTAATTAAAATTTACGCATGTTTCCATACCGAAGCCTTCATAGACGAAGTGGTGGTGGCCTAGTGGTTTGAGTGGTTATGGCCTCTTAAGCAGAGGGTCGTAGGTTCAAATCCAAACACTTCTGAGTTTTTCGGATTTTATGTGCGTAAAAAAGTTTCACAGTGAAAGAAAACGTCGTGTGGAAACTTGGATACACTTGCGAAGAAGTTTAATGCTGTGTGTAAAGTTCCCAAACCGCACTGGGCCCGCGTGGGAACTACAACCCAAGCCCTCTCACTTTGACCTGTTACCTGTTCCCTGCACTGGAACGTTTATAGGCTGAAATGTGAATGTTTCCATACGTTGGTCGATGTCCAAACTATATTTTGAATAAAAATAAAAAATAAATAAAAATTTCCGACGGAAAACTTTTACAGGCTCGTTTAGTAAATCTCCTCAATCGTCCGCGAAAATACTCCAGATTGATTTTACAAATACTACTACTACTTTAAGTACTATTACTTTTTATTTTATAAACTTCGCTAGGTCAGGAATACATGCCGTGACAGTATAAAAATTATCATCATCTCAAAGTGCCGTTGAAGCCTAGTTTATTTATCTTTATCACGTTATTGACGGTTCAACTATCTTATCTCAACAAAACTTGTAATTAAATACACTAACGAAGAAGCTCCAAGTTAGAGTCAACATCGTAATTAAGTATTGTCTACTTAAGTTTATAACTAAGCAGGTCACAACGACCAATTTCCCCGAGACTTAGCTCAGCACGCTCGTTGTGACATTAGACCTTTAAATACTTACCAGTTTTCTATTTCTTTGATATCTGCCTTTTCTTAACAGAAAACGCATTTTTTGTATAACATGTACAAGGATTCATACAGAAGCTAATTTTTAAATCACGCATGTTAATATACCACATATCACTATAAAAAATCAAGTTCAACACATCATCATTTCAGCCGTAGGACGTCCGCTGCTGGACAAAGGCCACCCTCTTTGATACCTTATCATTACGATTGGAAGCAGCATGCATCCACTGTGAACTTGTGACCTTTACCAAATCATCCGTCCATCTCATTGGTGGACGTCCCACACTGCATTTGCCAGTACGCAGCAGTCTCTATTTTCCAGTTCTCCAGAACTTTTCGGCCCCAACGGCCATCTGCTCTGCGTGATATACGACCTTGAAAACAACTTCTAAACTAAAAACTCTATCTTAGTGATATTTTTACAGTTCTAACTTCACAACTTAGTCTCCCATGTTCTACAAAGTTCCTACATCAGAGCATCGATTCAAGTATGTGAATAAATGCTACAATCGTATAATATTTTAATAATAACCAAACAAATTCCATCAATTATCATATTATAACGACACTGTTCTTTGATACACTAACATTATTATTTTTATCAAACCAGCCACCTTGTGTAATTACAAAACTTGCGATTTGAATAAGAATAGGCAGACAAGGACAGTGAATGCTAGAAAGAGCCCGCGATAGAACAAATGTCGTCTAACACAAAAACAGGCGCAAACGCCAGGTGTGCGTGCCATGTGCCGCAACAGAAACTATATTTATTTCTATACATCTCTCCAATTTAATTAGTGGCTAGGAAATGCTCGTTAGGTTGCTGAACTCGTGCGCATGACAGCTGTCAATGGGATTGACAGTTGAGTAAAGCGTGGAATTTTGGATTATGTCGCAAATGTCGAGTTTGATTTGTCGAGTGTTAAAAGTACTAGATCAAAAATGTACGATTGCTCAAGATATCCCTATGCCAACATAAAGAGGTTTCTCAAAGAAAAAGTCACATTTTTAACCTAATTCAAGTTGAATGTCATGATTTCTAAACATTTACGTGAACATATTTTTTCTCTTTCATACGTTGCTACTTTTTACTCTCAGACTACATCTCATATTATGTACTTAAACCTTAGACTTAAACTTAAGAGGTTAATCAAGAAATCAAGACTTCGTAATTGTGTTATCGTCGTGATATATAAAACAAAATTACAAATACATAAATAAAAATAAACTTAAAAATCACAATTGTAATAAGAAAATTTTAATACAACCTTCAAACACATACTAACGCCACCTAGCGGCGAATAGCGGAATCGCTAACACGGTCTCGCGCAACGCGACATCACAGTTACCAACAGTTACACACAACCTCTCGCCGTCGAGATTCCATCCACATTTCATAGATGGCGCTATCCATGCATCTGTGTTTTAAGTTACTTTATTATTTTGTTAAAATTCATCCCAAATCATTAATCACCATTACTAAAATAACTAATCTGTCGCCTAACCCTTATCCATTGCATGTTGTCTGTTCATTTCTTTTGTTACTTTACTTATTATTTTGCTTTATGTTACCGTGGTGTGTCGTTGTTTTAGCTTATTTTGGGGCCGGACGGGACTCTGCAAACAGTCAAGAGCGAGTCGCGACGAGGCCGCGGTCGAGGCCGAGCAGTCACCACACCAGTGAGTACCCATCTTTATCTTATTTCGCTAATTTTCATTTCATCACCTTGTGACTAATTACTAATTTATTTAACACCTGCCATTTTTCAACAAAATTTTCATGTTAGGGATTTTAAGAAAAAATAAAACAAAAAGGAACAAATAGGCTACCTAAATAAATAGCATAAGTACGCCGAGTTTTTGGCGCATTTATTGCATTCATTTAAACTCGTGCTGTATCATTACTAGCAATGCCATAGTCCTGAAATTCATATGTAAGATATTTGAGGATTCACTCTAGCGACTAGTCTTTTTCGAAACACGATTACTCGTAGTTCGCTCGATAGAAAAAAAATCCAAAGTCGTCTCTAAAATATAAATTAAACTCGTAGCACGACGCTAATACTGCACGGAAGGTCATGACTTTTTGAATGTTAATAAAACAAGATGTTTTCTAGGGCGTAGTCTGGCTACATTTTTAAAATATGTATTTGTTTTAGTAATATGATGAAAAAACCCAAAAACACGCGCAGTCCAACCAACCTATCTTGAGCCATCGTGCCTCCCCCAAGCGGCCCCACACCCGAAATCACCCACCCAAAATCGATTAGCGCGAAAAACGGGTACCGCGTTTTAAGCCTTAAGTTTAAAGAGACATCAAAAGCAAGAGTAGGTATTGACTTTTTCTTATCGAAATTATGGAAATCTTGATGTTAATTTACATCTGTTTTATATTCCGCGTCTGATTGGCTACATAGGAGTCATAGTAAAATCGACACTGTCGAAGTTGTTTGACCTACGGCATCTAAACCAGAAGGTCGTAGATTCTAGTTTGGGCTCGAGCTTCCGGGATTTCTGAACTAAAGTGGATGATGCCTCTCCCGTCGAGTCAATCTACTCCCAAACCGCACACCCCGCCTCTCTGCCCCTCTGCTCGTACGCAGTCCGGATTCGGTTATGACGTATTGCGTGAGTGTTCGTACAAATAGAAGTCAAAGTCAAAGTCAAAATTCTTTATTCAATTTCCACTCGAGAACTTTTGTGCCCCAACGGCCATTTGTTCTGCGTGCTATATGGCCAGCCCATTGTCATTTCAACGAGCTAATCCGTTTGGCTATGTCGGTGGCCCCTGTCCTGTGACTGGTCTGTTGCCGGCCTTAAAAGGAAATATTAATCTTGTTCCTGAAAATCCCGATGTCATAGTTCAACGATGACTCGGACCGTATTTTTACGGACCCGGATTGAATAACAATAAAGTACGACTTCATAATTCAAATGAATGACATAAATGCCATAAGGGATGGAGTTATCAGATCGAATATCATTGTCGTTCATTCCGGAGCGACAAATCCGGGATCGTGCACTAACCGCGCACGTTCTAGTTATGTTGACGATGTTTCGAATGACAACCGAGCGCGCGTTCAAAACCGCGGACGTGCATTATTTATCCATTACGTGTCAACGAAAACGAATAAATAGGACACTCTCACTTTCGTCGACTGTGAACGGACGCACAGGATGTACAGTCGGGGTTCGAAAACCTTCGTTAGTTATTAACCTCGTAAGTCCTGGCGTACTGTAAAACGTTGGCTGCGGCGCTGATTTTTACGTACATTCAGACCGTGCGTTACTTACGCGACACACAGCCCCGCCCGCACAGGCGGTAAGAGCGCGCGCAGACAGAGCGCGGTCTGGAGTTCCGCGTTCCGCGTTCAGAGTTTTGCGTATTGACCGCTCGAGAGTTCCGACCGCCTGCTGTGTGCGTTATCGTAAGGGACTCAGTACATTCGAAAGAACGCAGAACTCTGAACGTGGAACGCCAGACCGCTCTCTGTCTGCGCACGCTCGAAGACGCGTACCGTGTGGAAAAGACATGGTTTCGCAGCCAACGTGTTAAATAACAAATCATTTGTAAGAATAACTGCACAATGTACTACATAAAGTAAAAATTATTCAGAGAATAAAGAACTTTAAATATGCCTAAATAAATTCCAAAGTTACAAAACTTACGATCTTCATCAAGGTCTTAAGGATTACATCAGTTAAAAAGAGTTAAGACTATCTTTAACAAGTCATAGGCTCTTAGTACCTTTTGAAAAATGGGAAACGTCAATGCGATATTCTGTTTTGTTTCAAATAAAATTTTAGCGGGACTGACAATGCCTTGGTGCAAGCAAATGTCAACTATAAGGTGACGAACCTTTTCTTACCCCGACGTGGAAGTCAGCAGGCTTATTGTCTAACGTTTCTGACGCTTCCCTTCGCAATTACTATTTCTTTCCCTCAAACGGTATAAAATGATGACAGAAAGAGACGGTGAAAGCGAAGGCAAGCGACAGAAGCGTTAGACAATACGGTCTCCGGTGGCAATGAATGCGTTAAGCTTCATAGTCAGGCTCTCTAACGACTAGGCCATTTGGTCGTCATGGAAAGATGCATGCATGTTCGATCTTCCTCGAACGTCTTCATAGCATAGCATTAGTGGAAATTGTTCCATAATTAATATACTAAACGGGACATATCACACAAATAACTTAATACTTAATACTACTTTCCATGTGGTCGAAACGTCGCGGTAAATATTATTTGCGTGATAAGTCCCGTTTAGTATAATAATTATGAGTGAAAATCGCGAAAGTTTAAAACAGTATAATTGGCTTCAAAGTTTCGTTGCGTAGTTCACATCCTCGCAGCATAGCACATCTCTAATGGAAAAACACCCTGACAAATAGCCAAAAGAAGGGGTTTTTAAATCAGTTTAGTTGTTATTTTAAAAGGTTTTTTAACTTGCAATGTATGTACCTAAGTATGTATGTACGGGTCAAATCTTGGAAGTTGAATTTGACCCACTTCCAGTGGTCGAATTTACTTAAAATTTGGTATACTTGTGTAGGTTGGATGACAATGCAAGTACAGTCAGCAAAAAGTACAGTCAGCTAAAAAGCTTGCTCTTAAAATGAATTTTTTAACAATAACTTATTATTAACTTACAATGTATGTATAAGTATGTACGTACGGGTCAAATGGTCAAATCTTGGAAGTTGAATTTGACCCACTTCCAGTGGTTGGATTTACATGAAATTTGGTATACTTATGAAGGTTAGATGATAATGCAAGGACAGCCAACAAAAAGCACAGTCAGCGAAAAAGCTTACATTGAAAATGATTTTTTTTAACAATAACTTATTTTGACGTTTCTCCTGTCAAAACGCGAGAGATAAGGATGAACGAAGATTTAAAATTATAGTACAGAAATGGGCGCCGCGCTGCCTCGGCTCGTCTCGTCGGTTCATTCAATCGTCAATTGCCGTCTATTGATGCGTTTGTACTGACCTAATAGAATCAAAATATACCCGTTGCCACGCGGTCGAAATAAATAAGAGTACTTAACACAGAATAAGAGATCTCTTCGTGAGAGAGGTCTTGACCATCGTTCTAGGTTGTTTCTCGTGCAAAGGTTGGGCACCTTTTCGCCTGGTGCGATCCGAGGCGGTTTATTTGACTGACTTTTTAATTATTATTTTTTATTGTAGGTATACAGAATACCTAATAAATAAAAAGACGGGTCAGGTGCGAGTCGGACTGGTACATGAAGGGTTTCGTGCCTTTGTACAATGTTTTAAAATTAGTTCAGTAAAAAACTTCGAAAGATCACTACTTTGAAAAAAGCTCGTATCTCACATCCAATTAACACTTAAAAGCAACCTTAATGCGACGGAGTAGAGTTAATTTTGAGATGCGAGTTTTTCCAAAGTAGTTACAATATTCAATATTGAGTTTAGTTCGACTATTACTCGTATACTTCTAAAACCTTCTAACCCCTAATAGTTTTCCTTTTGAATTCATTTTCAAGTTTTTTCAAGACATCAGTAGAGGGGAGTGACTCTACCAAATAATAAAACTTTAAAGCTTAATATTTTGCAAACGGACGACTAAATCAAAAAATGGTCTTAGCATACCTACAATGTTTTTAAAAGACCTATCTAACGATACCACATTCTATGGATTTAGACATGAAAAAAAATATAATTACGTATGAAATACCCTAAATAAATGAGTTTGTAAACAGGATTTAATTAAGATTCTATTCATCAATTTAAAACGTCTCTATAAAACGTAGTGATAAATGAATTAACAACTCTATTTCTGTGTACAAAAGGTAACAAATAACACGCTTCTATCGGCCGGCAAACAGTTCTGTGGCTACGACTTGCTACGACGTAGCGCTCGTAGCACCCTCGTAGAAGCGTAGCCGATTCGTAGCACCGCCGACAACAGAGCTATGCGCTTTCTTGTAACTTCTACTAGATGGCGGTAGATCGTTGCCAAAGCACTGAAGACTTTATGACGAACACGTCAGCAGCCCAAAAATACTTCCGTATGTCTGTCTAGATATCCAGCTATTCCATTATAGATCGCAATTCTCAACCGTCTCTTGTCAAATTTTGTCAGGAGTTTCGATAATTTTGTGGGTCACAAAAATCACAAAAATGTGATTCAGTTTTTTGGATTTTCTCGAAATGCCGGAGCCATTGGAGGTTAAATACGTAAAATTATCATATAGCAGTCATTACGAAAAACTCGTTATTGCTTATATTGAGTAGTCTTAAGATAAATAATACTAATTTAATTGAGCTATATATTCATCTTAATGGTAAAGAAAATCATTTAAGCTTGTTTTGAAATAATCGAACAACGCCATCTATCGGAAACTTGCGAAACTAAAATGGCCAAACAACGCGAGCGTACTACCGAAGAAACTAAAGGTACTGATAGAATGAGGTTGTTCAAAAATGATATGTATCTCAACGATTTAAGGTCTTCAATTGAGTTACTGTCGTTGTTTTTAAATAAACAATCAGTTTGTCTGGAATCGAAATACAAAGGGAAACGTTCAAACGAAAGATAGCAGATTAGGAGCTCTGAAAGACAGTTTTTTGAAAACTGTGTCGTATTACTATTTTTTACACATACTGGTCAGACTTTTGACCACGGACCGGAAGACGCAGTGTAGGTAGACCTCCAACAAGAAGGAGCGATGACCTGGTTAAGGTTGCGGGATCACGTTGGATGCGGATGGCACGGGACCGATCTGTTTAGCGAGCCTTGGGGGAGGCCTATGTTCAGCAGTGGACGTCTTTCGTCGTGGATGATGATGACTATTCTTTAGGGTTCCGTACCCAAAGGGTAAAAACGGAAACCCTATTACTGAGGCTCCGCTGTCCGTCCGTCCGTCCGTCTGTCACCAGGCTGTATCTCGGGAACCGTGATAGCTAGAGAGTTGAAATTTTCACAGATGATGTATTTCGGTTGCCGCTATAACAACAAATACTAAAACGGAATAAAATAAATATTTAAGGGGGCTCCCATACAACAAACGTGATTTTTTTTGCTCGTTTTTGCTCGACATTGATAACGGCAACAGGTAGAAGCTTGAAATATTCACAGAATATTTAAATATGTATTGACTTTAAAAATAAATCATTAAATTAAAATAAAAAATATATTTAAGGGGGGCTCCCATACAACAAACGTGATTTTTATAGATAATTGTACGGAACCCTTCGTGCGCGAGTCCGACTCGCACTTGGCCGGTTTTTAAAGTATAGTCGACCAAGAAACTCCTTTACCACCCTAAAGTTCAATGTCAGTTGTATGACTTAAGACATCAAAGGCTATTTTCACTGACAAGTCAATGTGACAATCAGCCTTATTGTTTTTATTGTGATGGAGGAACTGTCACAAAAAATGGTAAAGCACTTACTTGGTCGACTATACTATGTATGTTTGTACAAAAAGGAAACCAAAACCATTTAAAGATATACATAAACCTGACCAGCCATTGAGCCCCATCCAGCCTGTTTACGTCCAACTGTAGACCAAAGGCCTCCTCTCAGAGTGAGAAATCGCTTTCAAAAAAATTGTACATAGTTAACGGCTTAGTCAAAACAAAAATCACGGTCGCCATTTTTGTGTAACGAAAGTTAGTCATACCAAGTATATGGGTAATTCCATTACAAAAAAATAATTAATTAAATTTTGTTTTTAATTAATCCCTTAATAGGGATGACGACTGGGTTAAAAATTTGTCATTCTAATTAGTCCGTCAGTTAGATTATGGGAAAATATGGGACACGTATTTTTTGGTTTATCAAATTATTAAAAAACGACAAAGATATAGATCATCAAACTTCCGGAGTGGGGGCTTGTGACGTCACCCTTAGGTAAAAATTGTACCATATAGTGACGTCACTCGAAACTTCTAAGCACTGTATCCTCCTCCTTTTTTTTGTCAAACAAAAGAAAAAATACGTGTACAATATTTTTTAATAATCTAACTGACGGACTAAACAGTTTTTTTTAGTCGTCTAGCCTATTGTGTACAATTTTTTTGAAAACGACTCTGCGAGGGCTTGGTCCTTAGATCCTACACGTACACAGAGAGAAGTCAGTACAAAGGCGAACTAATAATCTAGATTTCCTCTGCTGCATGTCCACACCGAAATTGGATTAAAAGCTTATCTCAAACATCAAACTTAGATGCTGAGCTATTTAGCTCACTCACTATGCAAATTTCCGAAGTTCACACACAAGCAACGCCGCGTACAGAGCTAGTTTGAATACAAATGACGCTGCTATACCGTTGCTACGGATATGGTTACTATATGGTTACTATTTCTTCATCACGGGTGACTGACGTTTTGAATGTTTTTCGATACCTGTTCTGTTTATAATCCTATTAATATATACCAAGGATGATATAGACTGGATTGGCAGTCGCCATAGTACGGATCGGCCGCGGTTTTTGCAGTTCGATTATTAAATCTAGATGGCGCTGAAATATAGCCAGAGGCTTTGAAGGCAAAACAATAAGACTACAGATATTTCATATCACTGCAAATGTATTATTATGCAATATTTTTGAAAAATAATACATTTGTAGTAATATAAAGCATCTGTAGTCTTATTGTTTTGCCTTCAAAGCCTCTGGCTATATTTCAGCGCCATCTAGATTTAATAATCGAACTACAAAAACCGCGGCCGGTCCGTACTATGGCGACTGCCAATCCAGTCTATATCATCCTTGCCTACTAATCTATACTAATACTAGCTGTCCAACGTTGTTTTGCCATATGTCACCTAGGTATAAAAATATCCTACGACCTATTTTCAGACCTAGTAAATATAGACAAATAAAAATCGGTCAAGCCGTTTCGGAGGAGTTCGATAACAAACACCGTGACAGGAGATTTTTATATATTAGAAGATCTGTTGGATAGTCCATTTAGCAAGAAAAGCTGCTATATAACATCACGCTAACGCCCAGACAGCGGAAGCGTGGCGGTGCGAGGGCGGTTGTAATATTCTAACTTGTATGAACGAGTTCGCGGTAGTACCGCACAACCGTTCTTACAAGTTAGAATATTACAACCATCACCGCTACCGCTCACCCCACGCCTCCGCTGTTTGTGCGTTTGGGAAAAATATAGTATTATAAATACAAAAATTGTGAGTGTGTCTGTGTGTGTTTATATACAGGATGTCCCAAAACGCAACAATAACCTGGTACCGCGCCAGAGGTCAAGTTATGAAAGTTGTGGAAAAAGTGATAAAAAGACCCATGTCACTTTCATCATCCCAGCCTATATACGTCCCACTGCATGGCACAGGCCTCCTCTCACAATGAAAGGGCTTGGGCCTTAGTTCCCACGCGGGCCCAGTGCGGATTGGGTACTTCATACACACCATTGAATTTCTTCGCAGGTGTATGCAGGTTTCCTCACGATTCCTCAGCCGTGGTGGCCTAGTGGTTTGACCTATGGCCTCTCAAGCAGATGATCGTGGGTTCAGATCCCGGCTCGCACCTCCGAGTTTTTCGGAATTTGTGTGCGAAATTGCATTTGAAATTTACCATGAGCTTTACGGTGAAAGATTAGAATTACTGTTAGCCTACAAATGTATCTTTTTTCCAAATAAAAATAAATACTTAAATAAATTGCCAGCCCGGGTTAGAACCCACGATCCTCAGCATAAGAGCCCGTGGGTCAAACCACTAGGTTACCACGGTCTACTTCTGGATTTATAACCTAAACTCTTACCCAGACAATAACAATACTATTATTACATTATATATTCTAAACTACCCCCACTTTCGGTATATAAATTGAAACCTGCTATAATGAAGACACATAAAGCTGCAGACGGACTAATCGCGGCCATCTTGCGGTTGCCATGGCTACCAGACTACCCCCCTCCCCCACCGATGCACTTCCTATGGGTGCAGTGATTAGCACTTTTGGAGAAATTATTAGAGGGGGTGAAGTTTAGCTTAGTTTTGGGATTCTAATTAAAGATTTTGGTTATTTGAATCTGATCTGGTTTTTTGTTAAAACATTGTCACTTACCATGCTACGGATGTATGTATGTATATAAAACTCGTTATTGTACGCAAAAACATGAAATTAAGAGTTAACAAGAGAAACAGATGTAAAAAGGCGAACTTATCCCTTGAAGGGATCTCTTCCAGTTAACCAGTTCCAGGTAACAGTTAGGATGTAATAAAAGGATTTGCAAGATTAATAATTTGGGATATTTTATTTAAAATGCGTGTTAATAAGTATTTAGTGTCTGTCTATAAAAAAATTTGTAACGGTTTTTTTTTTTTAGAAAAACTGATATATGCGGTTCAGTAACATTTTTCAGGATAAAAAGGACAATATTTATTTTATTTTAGATAACAAAGATATTTGTGTTTCCAATTTGAATAAACTAAGCTTGCTTGCTTGTTATGGTTGCTGGAACGCGTTGGATGCGGATGGCGCAGGACCGATCTGTTTGGCGAGCCTTGGGGGAGGCCTATGTTCAGCAGTGGACGTCTTTCGGCTGAAATTATGATGATGAAAATAAATGTTAGTATTACGGAAAAACTATTAAGTGCGACGCTAGACAAGCAAACTTAAAATGTCGTAAGATTAAAATAACATATGAATCAAAATTTAAAAAAAAAATCCAAGGTCGGAACATTAAAAACAAAACACAAATAAGATTGATATTTAGTCATAAAAATAGAATACGTATAGTTTTAAATACCAACTGACTTGATCTTTGTTAATATTATTATAAATCGGATGTAGCTCTGTCTGTCTGTTACCTCTTAACGCTGAAACAGCTGAACCCATTAACATTAAATTTGGTATGGAGATAGTATGAGACCCTGGGAAGATTGGGCAGTTTTTGTCCCGACAAGTCGCAAAGTTACAGACGGAAGTCTTTTCAGTTTAAAAAAAATACTAAATTATGTTTAGAAAACACACACAAACAAATAGGTAACTTATTTTATGACGCATTTACTGCTTTCTTTAATTTAATACTATTGAAATATTACATGTCTATAATGCGTATGTTTAGTGACAGTAAAATAAGGAACCGATAATAAAGTAATAAGTTTTTGTTTTCTTTCATTCTAAATTTCAAGTAAATTCGACTACTAGAAGTGGGTCAAATTCAATTTCCTAGATTTGACCCGTACATACATACTTACATACAGTGGCGTAGCTAGGTAACCAAAGGCCCTGGGGTAAAAAGTAAACTAGGGCCACAACCCGTGTTTGTTTACATGATAAGACAAGTAAGGATAAATGCACATTAAATTCTCTAGACTCGCGCGATTGTAAATTCACTAGTAGCGTTTTATAGTCACACTGTTGAAGAGCGCCGCGTTTCTCATAGGTCCGCGTTTATAGTTTGTAAGTCAGAGTCCGAGGGGCCCCCTGAGCTTGAGGGCCCCGGTGCACTGCCCCGGCTTGCCATACGGTAGCTACGCCACTGCTTACATATATCAAATAAGTTAATTACTTTGTGTAAATTATTCGATAGTCAAATTAAGGAATCTATAATTATAAATACAACACTGTTGCAGTAGAAAAACCAAAGAAATAGAGTGTTATACTTGTTTAGGATGTTATTTGTTCTTTCAAATGGATTTCAGTGTTACCTGCAGAACTTGGCACCCATTTAGATCTCAATCCTTTTGTCGGTGAAGTCCACAACCAAGCATATTTTTAGTATTGAACTTGGCAAACATTTTTCACATTTATGTTTTTGGTGGAATAAAGAGCTGACACGAATTGATTGAACGAAAGTAATGTCACTTTGACATTTTGTAGGAAAATGACTGATGCATGACATTTTCATATTTGTGTGAAGTGTATTCAAATAGGTAACACATAGATACTTTCATTCACTCATTCAATCCATTCGTGCCAACTCTTGTGAATCGAGCTGTACGTATACATTGCAAGTTAATAAAAAGCTTTTAAAATTCAATAACGTCAGCACACAAGGGACAAATACATACGATTTTTTATCCCTTTCCAAATAAACTGAAAAACTAAAGTTCCTAATAAATGCATCCCTAATTAAATTTATTTATAAGTACAGCGAACATAAAAACGGCGAAAATTCGAAAACGGCGCTAACTTAAATTTATTTTCCAATATGGCGGCGCCGCGCATCGTTCCACAAAAATCGACTCAAAATTGATACGGATTCAGTCCAAATTCGCGCCGCATCATGTAATTGCAAATTTCCTTGGCTCACGCATGCGCACCGCGGCGATCAATACCGACTTTAATATTGTTTTTTCGCAAAATCACTACGCGGCAAATTACGAATCAAAAATGCACGTTTTGCAATTAAAAGTTTCCTTTGCGACGTGGAAGATATGCGTTTAAATTAATTTTAGTTATGGGAAAGTTGTAAAGTAACCAGGAACTTGAATAAAGTGCATTGTGTAGCTTCGTATATGCATCGGATTTGGTAGACGTTGAATGAACGTTTAAATTTGTTTAGAAATTAGAACAAAACGCGCTGGAGGGAGTTTTCGCAATTTTCGGTTGTAACATGAAACTATGTCTTAATAGGTGACTACATACAGTCGTATGTAGGTAGGTACTTATGTATACTTTACCTATTTTTGTAGTTGCAATCTTGTAAAAGTGTTTTGTGTAAAAGTGGGCAGGGCACATCGCTCGTAGAATTGACGGTCGATGGGGCCGAAAGGTTCTCGAGTGGCGTCCGCGGACCGGAAAACGTAGTGTAGGTAGGCGTCCAACAAGATGGAGCGATGACCTGGTTATGGTAGCGGGAACGCGTTGGATGCGGATGGGCCAGGGCCGATCTGTTTGGCGAGCCTTGGGGGAGGCAATTAACGATGATGAAGAGTGTTTTTTAAGTTCTAGTCTCAATTTACATTAGGGTAGACAGTTTCAGTTAGCAGCGTGGTAGCCTAGTGGTTTGGCTTCTCAAGCAGAGGGTCGTGGGTTCGAATCCGGGCTCGCACCTCTGAGTCTTTCGGAATTTATGTGCGAAATTATATTTGAAATTTACCATGAGCTTTACGGTGAAGGTAAACATCGTGAGGAAACCTGCACACACCTGAGAAAAAAATCATTGGAGTGTGTAATTCCCAATCCGCACAAGGCCCTTTTATTTCGAGAGAACGCCTGTGCTCTGCAGTGGGACGTATATATATACTTCATTTAATTTAGCATTGAAAAGCACAACAACATTATATTGCGGCTCGTGAACTGTAATCTCTTTACAATTTGTACTAGAGTAACAATTGACAACGGGCAAATAATGTGGCATTAAAACAATTTTATTTTGCGGCTCACAGACTATTGTACTGTACTATTTGCTAGGTAAGAAATAGTTGACCAGACGCAATATAATGTTGTTGTTCTTTTCAATGCTAAATTAAATGAAGTATAGGCTAAGATGATGATGATGATGATAATCATAGAAAACAGACCAAAGTACAGTTGGTAACTGTGAGGTTGGGACATAAAACAAAATATTTTGATAAGTTGGCAAATGATCATTCGGCGAAATGAAAATATGTGAAAAGTTGGTTGGAAACTAACAATCGGCGAAACAATTATCGGCGAAAAATTAGAGAACCAAAATAAAATATCCATTGGCAATTAATTGTAAAAATAAAGCTTTAAAATGGCCGTAAATGGTTTATTAACATTTAATAGCGCTATACGCAGTCGTAATTTCCCGTAGATTTGGTAATTTCATAACATTTCTGGATGTTACGGGGATCGTTAATATTTTATACCCTCAGACGGTGTTGCTCATTGCTGGAGTTTTTCAATTGATACCTTAAATACATAATCGCGCGGAGTATCCCGAAAATAGTAAGAATAAGGTACAGTCGACCAAGTAAATGCTTTACTATTCTTTATAGCAGTTCTTGTAACAGACAATAAGGCTGAATGTCACATGACATAGCTCGAAGAATCGCCAGACTCAAGTGGCAGTGGGCAGGGCACATCGCTCGTAGAACTGATGGTCGATGGGGCAAAAAGGCTCTCGAGTGGCGTCGACGGACCGGAAGACGCAGTGTAGGTAGGCCTCCACCAAGATGGAGCGACGATGGTTTAGGTTGCGGGATCGCGTTAGATGCGGATGGTGCGGAGCCGATCTGTTTGGCGAGCCTTGGGGGAGACCTATGTTCAGCAGTGGATGTCTTTCGGCTAAAATGATGATGATGATGAATGTCACATTGACTTATAAGTAGAGGCCGGCATTCTCGTGGCAATTTCGAGGCTGTCAAAGGCCTACACAAAAGGGATACATAATCAGACATAGGAATTTAGGAGGCAAAATTTAATGACAGGTAGGGAGTTCCTTTATCGATAAACTCAACTATCGACGCTTTTCGCATACGGTTGATCGCCCCCAACTTTGTTTGTAAGCTTGTATTATTGTGCACCTACGTCTTATTTCGGAGACAAATATGATAAAGTTTACATAAATCATATTTAAAGGATAGCTGGGTAATGAAATGAGTAATTAGTACCATTGCACTATAAAATATTTACAATAACCTCGTAAGGCCCAACATGCTAAATTTAATACATATGTCAACTTTCAAATTATTATAGTAAAAATTGGATGTGGGCTTTACGAGGATAAAGAAAGAGAAAATTTATTTATTATTTTGTTGAATTTTTATACTTTATAAAAGTTTACAGTAAAAACTTGGAGCTATCACTAATATATGGGAAAAGCGTCAATAGTTGAGTTTATCGATAAATGACGAGCTCCTTGCCTGTCATTAAATTTTGCCCCCTAAATTCCTGTCTGTACATAATTATATCGATAAATCAGTATTATTTTGTTCTTCATCTTAAAGTAAACGCCAACGATTATCAACGTGCCTCTCTAAGTACCTATATAAATACCCTCAACAAAAGCATTTTAGCCAAATTGAAAAAAAAAAGAAAAGCGGAAAGAAAACTTTGCGTAGTCGCCTTAACTCAAGGCTGCCAATATACGAGTACAAGTCTCAAAAAAGTCCTTTACAACAATAGTCCATTGTGCCGGCTGTCTGGCACTCACACATGCACATACCCTCTCTTATCTACACATGGAAGTACGAATACATGCATTTGTGCATTCTCAACTAACGAGTCGATATGCTGATGTGAACAGGCGAGCTTAAAAGACCTTTGAAAAGTCCGAAGCTAATACTCTATAGCGGACGCCAGTTCCAAAGGTATTTTCTTTTGCAATCTTCTGAGAGAGATTGCCAATTTTTGAACGTTTGAATTCGAATTCAAATTGAATGCGGGGAGTTTTCTTTTTAATTTGTTTTTTTTTTTGTGGCCAGCGGTAATTAAAGGTATACGGATGCAGTCAGAATACTGGCTGGTAAGATTAGTTTGTTATTGTTTACGTTTTTTTTATCAGTTTGTTCCGTTCATGTCAATAATTATTAGTTTTGTGATTTTGTGATGTTTGCTTGAAACAAAGTTATTCATTTTGTTAGTAAATAGTAGAGTATTAATTAAAGTGCAGCTGAATAAATTCCAATGACTAATGGTATTGACGAGTTAAATTATAATTTATTTTAGTGAAAACACTCAAAGTAAACAGTAAGAATGTCGTTGTGACGAATTACTTAAGTTTAATTATAATTTAGTTTAATGAAAACACTTAACTTAAAGTAAACAGTAAGAATGTCAAATGAAGCGCTGGCGTACAAATTGAAATGTGGACTTTATTGAGCATAACGTCGGAGCGAGTGGTATGGTAATGCGTCTCTTAATTTAATTTCGTGTAAGTAATTTTACTTCTCTTTGAATGACATGTTTTTACAGTGACATTTCGTGAACATAGGAATATAGCCTTTGCCCGCAGCTTCGCTCGCATAAAACATTATATTCGGCTCAACAATTGAAATTTTCATAGGAATAAAATGTCTAGCGTTCCAAATTTAAAAACTGCCCCACGAAAAGTCCTGGAGTTGCTGCCTCAAAAATACTGGCCACTTATAAATAAACCAGCCAGAACGCGCAACAAGTGTGACCACACACAAATTGGTCACACTCGATTCGTGCGGCGGTCCCGAACAGCGAGGACTGTTTTTCCCAAAAGAAAAGAAACTTTAAAAGTTTTTTCAAAGACTATTTTTTTTAACTGAATTGCGACAGTGCTATAAAAAGGTTAATAAATACATAGATATAATAACGTCTCAGCTAGTCGCAAGAATTAAAATAAGAAGCAAAATAAACTGAGGATTAACCATTTTGCTTTATTAAGGGGGTGTTTCACCACCTTATTGTCAAACTACTGGCTACGTAACCAATGAATAAACTAAGTACTGGACAAATCTGTCAGCTAGAGTTTTTTCAGTTTCACCACTCCGGTCCTGTATAAACTAAGTACCACTTAACTAATCGTCGGTTTGACAAAAAGTCGGAATGGCAACGTCGCATTCCGCAACCACGCGTTCCTGTTCGCACACTTTCGTTCAAAGAGTGGCTCATTATTAACGCAAAAGAAATCATTAACTATGTAATTTTTAAATAAATCTATTTTTTTGCATAAACAGATATATAACATTATAATTAATCCAAAAACGGTATTTATTTACGATACTTTGTTAACAATAACAAAGAAAAATAAAATCACGTAAAACGAATCCAAAAGTGGTGCCAAACCATATGACAGATTAACTTTATTTTTAATGGCGATGTACAAGTTCAGGTAGAACAAACGAATGTGCCACTGAAGAAAAGTCTATAATTAAAAAATATTACGAATTTTTGGATTTATTTTTACATACTAAAAGCGTACCTATATTTTTTTATTCAAATCTTGACGTTTAAATTCTTGTTTGCAATTTTTAGCACGACTTCTTTCTTTAAAAAATAAAAAAAATACTATGATTTATTTTTCTGGAACTGGCTGAAGGGCTCTCCAACCATGGCCACAAAAAAATAAACTAACTAATTAAAAAGTTATGTGACGGATAAAAATGCTAAATGCCACCTGATCTGACGGTCAAATTAAGGAATAGTTTGTCCGTCACTTAGCGCTAATCAAGACTGGTGAAACAGAAATTTTAATTCGATCTGACAAATAAGGTTATGATTAAGCTAATCCGAACTTTAAAAAAAGTGGTGAAACAGCCCCTAAGTACAGTAAATTAAGCGGTGTATCCTATCTGAAGGATCAAGAAGTAAGCGAAATTATAGCGCTGGAAAATTGTTTTCCTCACAATTGCTAATACCTACGAGTACCCCAAATAATACCGATCCCGTATGGACTAACGCGTGGGCGCTTACCTTCTGCCTTTTTTTCTGTCAGCATCTTTTACCGTTTGACAGAAAAAAATAGTGAATGCAAAAGCAAGAGCGTGTTAGACAATAAGCGTACAGTTCGACGTTACAGTCTTGCTTACGATTGGTTCATTTAGTTATAAACCAATCCCAAAAGTGACACAACGTTATAGTTATCAAATGGACACGATACTACGCCAACTTTCGGGGTAGTTTCAGATACCAGGCAATGAAGTGCTGGAATAATATACCGCCACCGATTCGTACTTTAGAATCGAGGTCCAATTTTCGCAGCAAATATAAGGTTCACTTGCTATCCATCCAGTTGCAATCGTCCTGAGCCTGATTCTGTCCCCCTTACCTTACTTTTTTGTCCATTTTGTGCTTCTCTATCAATTGTCGCATTGACGCCTTGTTGAGTGGTCGGTGGTCGACTGTTTTAAGCAATGAATAATAATAATATTTGTTACGTATATTCTCCATATTGTAAATGTGAATTTGTAATTGTTTGTAATTATTATTAATGTTTTTAAATTTTTTTGTTCATAATATTTTCAAGGAAATGAGCGAAAAGGCACAGACTGATTGTCTTGTACAGCAAACACCTAAGGTTTCTGACAGAATATCAGCACTGCAGGTCACTGCAGTACATGCTGAGTCAGCGCCTATTCGTAACATCATCGCATGGCTCTTAATTTAGGGATTATGTAAGAAAATTTATTTCATTTGTCTAAATTTAATTTAATTTTTTCTGTTTTTGTGAATTTTCTGTGTAAATTATCTATCTTTGAGCTTTGTACGTGTTTGTTGTGAATAAAGTTTGTATCTATCTATCTAACTAGCCTGTCACAGAAACCCTCATTGCAAACAAACTGGCAAACTAAATTTATCGCTGCCTATTTTTTTAATAGTGCTCTTTCTTTTTCTTTTTAATCTTTGGACAGGTCAGCGCGTGCCAGTGTCAATGCGGGGAATTTTCGCACGATTCGTTTTGAACGCGATCGTCTGTTTTTTCGGCGTGAAAAAAAAAGTTTTGTTTGACGTTTAAAGAGATGTCTATGGTTGGTTTTGTTTGTTTATTGTGAAGTGAATTTTTAAGAATATTTTTACTGTGGAGTCGTCAATTTAGATGCTCACTTAATACTTGACAAAATTTACGAATGATTGAATATTTAAATACCTACTAATTTTTCGGTAACTGACCGAGCGAACACGAAGCTTTTGAGATTGAGCAAAAATGATTTCGTATGTCTGTGTCCAGCCGATATCCGATTGTTCTCTCCTTTACAGGAAGTTTGTTTGGATATTTGTTACTCTTTCACTTTGATTTTTTTTTGACGAATTCTAATGAAAGTTACACAGATATTTAATGACCTGCATTAACATATTTTTTTATTTTTTCATTTATATATAAGATACTTTTTATCCCGTAAATTGTATACCATAGAGACAACGATAAACGAATTCTTTGCAGATGAAGTCGTGGGCAACAGCTAGTTTATAAATACCTAAAATGAGCTCATACTCTAGATAAAAAATAAAAACATCCACTACACAATGCATAAAACATAGAGCATAAAACGGTTATGGCCACAATGTAGGGCGCCATGAATAATACATGCCAATGTCAATTTCAAGAAACTTTTACGGCTAAATTTACATGTTATCTAGAACAAAAAAGTTTTCGTTTTAATGCTTAGACGATGCTGTTCGGTTTTTAAATATTTGAGAAAAACGTCCCTGCAGTATGTCTCAGTGTTTTCTATATTTGGTTAAAAACTATATTTTGACCAACGCTTTTAACTTATGGTATTATTTTTATTGTTTTTTCATAGAGGCTTCATGTACTTGTTAATTTTGATGTCAATACGACGAAGTTAGTCCAATTTGCCTTCCAAGATTTGATTATCTATATTACTTAGGGCCGATTTTTCAATCCCCACATAAAAGTATCCGTCAGTTAAAAATGTCGCTTTCCTTCTCTCAAGTCATAGGAAAAAAGGACAGAGCTTACATTTATCTGCCGGATACTTTTATCTAGGGATTGAAAAATGGGCCCTTAGTCGCATGGGAAGGTAGCAAAAACTACAGCGTACATTTAAAAACGAATAGGTAAACGAAGACGTGGTGGCCTAGTGGGTTGGAATCCGTGCTGCACCTCTCTGTTTTTTCGAAATTTATGTGCGATATTATACTTGAAATTTACCATGAGCTTTACGGTAAAGGAAAACATCATGAGCATACCTACACACACCGATAAGAAATATAATGTGTGTGTGAAGTTCCCAATCCGCACTGGGCCCACGTGGGAACTACGGCCCAAGCCCTCGTATTCTGAGGGGAAGCCTGTGCCCTGCAGTGGGACGTATATAGGCTGGGATGATGATGATGATGAAGTACCAAAAACGTACCTACTGTATGAGGTTTATCCCCTAATACACCACAAGGATGGCTACGCGATAGTCCGCCACAGTTGCCAAACTATTGCCAGGTAAATAGCGACAGGAACAGGCCATGTTGTTTGGATGTTGTGGATAGTATTACCAGGCTATGCGTGTAGAGTGAGATGACGGACACACCATTTCAATATGTCATAAATCGAACTTGGTGGTTGGCCGTTCACTAAATGAACCCATCAAAATGTAGCCTGCTCGGGGCAACGAGGTGGCAAGATTGGCGTGAACGACTAAAAGCCACCATAGACCGCATCGCGGGGCGTGCGCGTGACGCCGACGGGCCCAGCGCGTTGTACAACACTGAATCATATACGCTGCGCCGCGCTGCTGGTGTGTGTCATCCTATATTTGATTCAGTTATGCAACGCGCTGGGCACGCGGGCTGCGATCTGTGAAGGGCTTAAAAGGCGGAGATGTGTTCCTGAATATGAAACTCCCATGAGACTCACTCATATCGAAATAAACTGATAACTCTCGTCTTTAATTCAGTTTAGTTCGACATGTTTCGTTTCGCAGCAGCCGCAGGCTACAAATCAGACCAAAACATGTCCAGCTAAACTCGATTAAAGATGTTGTGAGTTATCCGTTTATTTCACTATACGTGTTCCTAAACTTTAAACTTCGAAACCCAGTATGAGGCGGGTCGCAGGAGGAACAAGTAAACAATTTGAGTGCCATATATTTGACACGAAATAAATATAAATAAAAATAAATATCATGGGACAATTCACTCACACCAATTGACCTAGTCCCAAAGTAAGCTAAGCAAAGCTTGTGTTATGGGTACTAGGCAACGGATAAACATACTTATATAGATAGATACATACTTAAATACATATTAAACACCCAAGACCCGAGAACAAATATTCGTATTTTTCATACAAATATCTGCCCCGACACGGGAATCGGACTCGGGACCTCAAGCTTCGTAGTCAGGTTCTCTAACCACTAGGCCATCTGGTCGTCAAAATACAAACTGAAACATGGATGCACAGAAAAACTCAGAAAAAGAGACCAGCGCTGGGAATCGGACCCTGGTCCTCAGCATTCCGTGCTGCGTGCTAAACCCCTACACCACTTCTGGTCAGGAGTTTAGACACAAATTTCTCATAGGAGATGTATAGACATCTCAGCTTTTAGTCACTTAAGCAGAGATACTAAAACCGATCGTAAAAGTAGCAAATTTGGAGTTGAAAAAATAAAAACCGGCCAAGTGCGAGTCGGACTCGCGCACGAAGGGTTCCGTACCATAATCTATAAAAATCACGTTTGTTGTATGGGAGCCCCTTAAATATTTTTTTTTTTATTTTAACTTAATGATTTATTTTTAAAGTTAATATACATATAATTAAATATTCTGTGAATATTTCAAGTGTCTACCTGTTGCCGTTATCAATATCGAGCAAAAACGAGCAAAAAATCATGTTTGTTGTATGGGAGCCCCCTTAAATACTTATTTAATTCCATTTTTTAGTATTTGTTGTTATAGCGGCAACCAAAATACATCATCTGTGAAAATTTCAACTCTCTAGCTATCACGGTTCCCGAGATACAGCCTGGTGACAGACAGACGGACGGACGGACGGACGGACGGACGGACGACGGACAGCGGAGCCTCAGTAATAGGGTTTCCGTTTTTACCCTTTGAGTACGGAACCCTAAAAATACAAAAAGACTCCAAAAAACCTATCTTAATTTGATTGCCGACAAAAGACTAACTTTATTGAAAAGAAAGTTAATTTATATTACATAAAAATAGCAATCCTGCACTTTTAACAGTTAACTCCTTACACAGGTCAAATCAAGTCTGAAGAACTTTAAACTCGTATCCTTCGAGCATTTAGCTCTTGCGCTCCACTCTAGGCGGCCACCCTGCGACGGGAAAGTATCAACATATATAAAGTTTAAAAAGAATAATGGATGAAATACATAATGGTCATATGACATAATGAAATTTTCGACGAAACGAATACCTAATTAAACAAACTTTTTTTATCTTGTAATCTAGAGTTTGGTTTAGGTTAGGTTAGATTTATTTTATAATAAGTTTAATGACACTCCTGTAAAGTTGGGATTTTTCATGAAAATTGCTTTTTTTCTAACGGCCGTTATGTATTTCGTCCGTTGTTATATTTAAACTTAAATATTTTGATCATTGAGTCTCCCAATGAGGCTGGCATAGTCACACAGGTGCACTTAAGCCTCGAAAAAAAAAAGAGGAAAATAAAAATATATATACATGGTTATTTGTAATTCACTAACTAGCATCCTTTTAACCCTAAACTCCTACCACTTAAACAAATGTTTTTTTGTTTTACGGCTTTTGTCATAACTTAATATTTTTGGTGTAATAACGTTTTGAAAATTTGAGATTTCCTCTTATTTTTACGATACTCTGTGTATTTGTATAGGAAAAAAAGTGCTTCATTTTAAAAAGTCGTAAAACAAAAAATATTTGTTTGAGTGATAGGAATTCAGGGTTAAGAGGATGTCAGTGAATTAAAAATAACCCTGTATATTATATTGATACGTACTTCTTGCGATGACTGGCTATATCGATGTGACCAGTGCGGTGACACTCCAACACCAGCGGGCGATGGGGTCGTTACTACCCCTTTATTATTAATAATTACTAAAAAATAAGTACCCCTTTATTATTATCACAACATCATCATCATCATCATCCCAGCCTATATACGTCACTACAGGGCAAAAACCTCTCAGAAAAAGAGGACTTGGGCCGTTCCCACGCGGGCCCAGTGCGAATTGGGAACTTCACACACACAAATGTCTTCGCAGGTCTGTGCAGGTTTCCTCCCGATGTTTTCCTTCCCCGTAAAGCTCGTGGTAAACAAATGTAATTTCACACATAAATTCCGAAAAACTTATGAGTTGCAAAGCCCGAGCTCGAACCAACGACCTGTTTGCGAGGTCATAAGTCAACCACTAGGCCACCATGGCTTCCAAATTTTTAAGATTATTATCACTCCGACATAGAATTTAGCTACATTCCGTTGTGAAGCCATGAAACCCGTGACCTGAAGGATCTGTTACGAAATTTCAGCACAATTTGGTAACATAAATATTGGAGCAGCAATAAAAACGGGAGGAGGATTTTATGCTAGGTAATACGGAAACAATCCCGCCGTAAAACAGATTCGGTACGTAATCCGAGTTATATTAAAAGTAGACCGTTAAGCTTCTTAAACACACGTTGTGCGTGTGTTGTGTACCAGTCTTACTTGCAATTGGCTCAACCTAATATTTTAAATGAGATAGTCGTGAAGATGTTTTTTTTTTCACGGGTCAATTCACACCAAAGTAAGCAAAGCTTGTGCTATGGGTAGAAGGCAACGGATACACATAGATACTTAAATAGATATTAAATATCCAAGACTCGGGCACAAACATTCGTATTTTTAACCCCCGACTCAAAAAGAAGGGTGTTATAAGCTTGACCGCTATGTGTGTGTGTGTGTGTGAGAGTCTGTCTGTGGCATTATAGCTCTTAAACGGGTGAACCTATTTGGGTGCGGTTTTTTAGGGTTCCGTAGTCAACTAGGAACCCTTATAGTTTCGCCATGTCTGTCCGTCTGTCTGTCTGTCTGTCGGTCTGTCCGCGGCTAAGCTCAGAGACTGTTAGTACTAGAAAACTGTAATTTGGCATGAATATATATATTAGTCAAGCCGACAAAGTGGTTAAATAAAAAAAACTAAAAAATTTTTTTTAGGGTACCTCCCATAGACATAAAGTGGGGGTGATTTTTTTTTTCTCGACTAACCTTATAGTGTAGGGTATCGTTGGATAGGTCTTTTAAAACCATTGAAGGGTTGCTTACATGATTTTTGTATTCAGTGATTTGTTTGCGAAATATTCAACTTTAAAGTGAAAATTTTCATTAAAATCGACCGTCCCCGGCCCTCTAAAATCTAAACTGTTGGGTGGAAAAATTTAAAAAAATTCAAAATGGTAGTAAATATATTAAATTTACAAGGAAAATTATAGCGGCTAAGATTGCTTGGGAATTATTTGTAGTTTAAGAGTAAATAGTAGCCTAAGGTATTAAACATACCGTCACTACTTTGAAAAACTAGTATCTCAAATCAGCATGTAAACAAAACTGAACCTTGATACGTGCGTAATAAAGTTCACTTTGCCAGATTAACGATTTTGACATACGAGCTTTTTTCAAAGTATTGACGATACCTAACTTTGAAGATTCCGTACACATACGAAATCCTTAGAAAAAAATTACTTGATTTTTTCGTAATGGCTACGGAACCCTATCTTGGGCGTGTCCGACACGCTCTTGGCCGGTTTTTTTATTATTATCTTAAGTTTGACTCGGATTTGGTTTGGCTAATTATGTCCACGAGAGAGCTAATTTTTGTATCTCACGTGTTGCTGTTGGGTTTGGTTCCATCCAAGCTATGATTATGAGTTTCACAACACTAACAGACAAAGTTCAAGAACGCAGGCGCTTTCACCTTTTTCCGGATGAGCGGTAAATTTAATTTTGTTTCTAAATTGGCATCCCGGGGCACGTCGTTGCAGCAATGAATCGAGTTTAGCTGATAAAAACTCTATAAGTACCTATTTGCCCGTTGCGAGGGAAATGTTAATAGAAAGGAATTTCGAACGGAGAATTCGATACTCGATTATATTAATTACTAGCTTTTCCCGCGATAACATCCACTCTGAGATAAAATTAATAGAGACCCTGATTATTTAACATGACAAACAAAAATGAAACCAGGCGGTCACCCATCCAAGTACTGACCGCGCCCGACGTTGCTTAACCTCGGTGATCGGACGAGAACCGGTGTTTTGTCAAACATCTTGAATACGGTGCATCCTACGGCAAAATCAACCCCCCCCCCCCCCCCCATTAAAAATTACCCGAGCGCTAAAACTAAGATTGTACATCCTGGTGCGCGCTGCTCTCTTGTACATCCTGGCGTTCACTGCTCTCTCTTGTTCGGGACATGTACGGACATGTACGGAACATTGCGTCCATCCTTTTTCGTGCGTGCAGCCAGCGTCCATCGATTTATTAGACGTTGTCATGTCAAAAATACGAATGTTTGTTATCGAGTCTTGGTTATTTTTAATATGTATCTATAACCATGTAAGTATGTTTATTCGTTGTCTAGTATAACACAAGCTTTGCTTACTTTAGGACTAGGTCAAATGGTGTGAATTTTCCCGTGATATTTCATCATCATCATTTCAGCCGAAAGACGTCCACTGCTGAATATAGGCCTCCCCAAGGCTCTCCAAACAGATCGGTCCCGTCCCATCCGCATCCAACGCGATCCCACAACCTTAACCAGGTCGTCGCTCCATCTTGTTGGAGATGATATTTTTTTATTATTTCCTAGCTGACGCCAGCGGCTTCACCCCCGCTGAAGTAGATTAAAACATGTTTTCCCGTGGGAATGAGATATTTTCCCGTGATAAAAAGTAGCCTATGTCACTCTCCAGCCCTTTAACTATCCATACAAAAAAATACAGCAACCCGTCTCTCAGTCACTTTCACGTTTATAATATTAGTATTATTTAATGACTAGTTTTCTGTCCGTATCTACGCCCGCGGTAAATTAATTTTTCCGTAGGAAAAGGTATTTTCCCGCGGTAAAAAGTAGCCTATGTCACTCTGTGATAATGTAACTTTGAAACGGCAAAAGAATTTTTCAAATCGGTCCAGTACTTTTTAAGTTTATTCGTTACTTACAAAAATACAAATCTTTCCTCTTTATAATATTATTGTAGATCTAGATTCCTGAATAAATTTGCATATCAAGGTTTCTATGTACGTCGACAACAAAGTCATTATCAATACAAACAAACTGAATATAAATCAGTGCTATCTCATACAAACAGAAACAATAAATTAGCCTTGAACCGGCAATTATCGATCTGCTCCTAAATCACTTAAAGATATTTTAATTAAACATCCTCAATATATCAGGGAGATAGCGCGAAATTAATTTCAACTTGATAATATATCACGGGTATAGGGGTGATATATAGCATGGGGTAATAATAATAGAAGGTATATATATTATATATAGTTACCTATGCCGCTGATGCATTCCCGACGTTAAAAGTGCTTCATGCGATCGCTTATCTGTATATTGGATATTGTGGATTACTAATGTTTCGGCGAAAAACTTTTCGCATAATGATTCATTTGGCAGATGTTTATTTTTTCTGAAACTGTAATCTTTTCAGGATTATTATAAAACAAATCTAACCTAACCTACAGGATAGTCCTAAAATATATCCTGAATAGTTTACAGTTTCAGAAAAAATAAACAGTTGCCAAATGAATCATTTTGCGAAATAATTTTCGCCTAAAAGGCAGTACCCGGGATATTGTATTTTTTCTTACTTATAAAAAATGTTTTAGAGGTCAATTAACTTTGCCATGGAAATGTCTCCTGGGGTCACTCATTAAAAGTATTTTTTGGGGTACAAATCCACCAAAAGTTAGGAGTAGTGACAATTTTATTTTCTAAGTAACTGTATCACTGAATCCAAATTGTTTCGGCAGCTAGCTCAAGAACTAGCTATCCACATACCAAATTACTAAATTTCCTCTTTACTTATGTACCTATCCTATTGCAATTAATAGGCAATCCAAACCCCCATTATGCAATTCGTGCAATGTGGCAGACCATCTAGGCTAGTGCGTTCGGGCCTAGATATTTCAAGCCAGACGCTAGATTGCCTGCACCCCCATGCCGATGGGGAGAGGGCGTCTACCCCCCACCCATCGGGTAGCGCTTAATTTCCGTAGCGTCATTAATTTAGCAGATATTTGGCAGGTTTGATATGGTTTTAATTTAGTAGATTTGGGGTTTTTAATTTTTAAGGCTCCCATAAAAGATTTTTAGAGCTACATCTTTATGTATTCAGTATTTTTTTAATTGCAACATTTCTTACTATCTATACTATATAAAAAGAATAGTCCTGGCTGATTGACTGTCTGACTCGTCAACGCCCAGCCCAAACCTTTGACTCTAAAAGGCTGGAATTTTACAAACAGGTTGCCTTTGTGATTTAAACGAGGAATAAGGACATATTAGTTGAAATTCCCACGGGATAAGGAATAAACTGGATTTATATGTCAGATTCAGAGTGACCCTATCTCCTTAACGATCACTATCCTCTTTAAAAAAAAAATTTTAGTAATTTTGAAAATTCCTACGGAATAAGGTAAAACGAGATTAATATATTCACTAATTGATACAGATGATGATAATGATAGATTTTTTGATGTTGCTTTGCTTTATTCAATGAAAGAGATGAAGCTCTACCACGAATTTGAATTGTGACGAACGGAGTCGCGGGCAAAAGCTACTAAATATATACAAGAATCGCTTTATACGCCTTGTTTTTTTATTTTAGTAATAGTCTAACGAAGGCTCTGCTTTTCTTGCGCACATGTTAGAAATAGCCATAGAAGCACTTAGAAGTTTTCTTCGCAAATAATAATTTTCAACTATTATTAAAAATGTACTATAATAATCCAGCCTTTACACCCTTTGGGAAGCACAAAGTCTTATGAATATCCAATGTAAGGATAGCCAGGCGGTATTAGTATACGCCTTATGCATGCATGGATGTATATGCATGCTTTAGCATACGAGTAACTAAATATATGCACGTCTGCCCCGGCGAAGGCTTATTCCGTCTAAAATAACTATATTAATCGAACGGGCGTTTGTCTACTACATTAAAAACAATACAGTATTCTGTTTTCCGTAGGTATATAAGCAAATTGTTCTAATACGTTAATTCCATTGTACTGTATTTGGCGCACTAAAAATTACCTATTTCCCATGTATCTCAAATGGCACGCTTGAAAAATTTTCCCCGTGGCCAATGTTCCACTTATGGCACAGTAGGAGACTGTTCCCCGTGGCCATATGTTTTACGTACAATTTGGCTAATGGCTGGGTGGCTAAAGTTAAAAAATGCACTGATATAATGTATAACCTGTATTTTTAATTGTTAGCAACACACGGTTGTTGTGTTAAGTATTGCATATTTGTACAGGACCCATCGTGTGTGTTTTTTATTAGAATCAAAGGCAAGGAGTTTTTTTATTTTTTCTGCGACTGTTTTTTTCTGTCGGTGAGATAAATTTATTTGCATTTCTGGCTTAGCTTAGGAAAATACAGGAAGGCTTGAGATTGACACTGCTGTCGTACCGTTATCAATTATCATCATGGTTATCTTTTTAATGGCACAATAAAAACTTTCTTGACGGAGATGACTCGGCAGTTCAAAGTTCTAAGTCCTATTTGAGATTGGAATGCAAGAAATACTTGTAAGAAATTATAATTATCTTTTTTATGCCATAGTAGCTTAGTGGTTTGTATTGCCTCTTAAGCTGATAATCGTGGGTTCAAATCCGAGCCCGCACCTCTGAGTTTTCCGAATTCATGTATGAAAATATATTGCTACGAACTTTACGCCGCACAGACCAGCAAAACAATGCAATGGTGGGTTATAGTTATACACATTTTTAGCGTATCTCCTGTGGACATGGAATAAGTGAAGGGTTAAGGGGCTAGGGGTTTAGGGAGTAAGGGGAAAATATTTTTTAGTCGCTATTTAATGTCTGGAACACCACGCTGCGCTCAAAACCACGCATTACTGATGTGGGTGCCAAGGCTGCTAGGCTGAAGTGGGACTGGGCAGGCCACGTTAGCCGCATAACGGGGCTTATCACGCAATAAATATTTATTTATTTACCTCGGCCACATTGCAGCAACCGTGGTCACAAGTTAACTGAAGTGTAGGGTGTCAAGTTCGTTTAGCCGCTCGAGTCTTTCGAACTACCCGCACTTGATCCCGATTAGAATCAGCACCCGTATCTCGAACTACCCGCACTTGATCAAGATTTTTTAACGGCACCCCATCACTACACTTCAGTTAAGTCGTGACCACGGTTGCTGCAATGTGGCCGAAACGTCGAGGTAAATAAATAAATATTTATTGCGTGATAAGTCCCGTTTAGTTTAGTAATTATAAAATAGCCACAGACTGGATGCCACAAGATGGATGGCGGCGACGAGGTAGGCCCAGGAGGCGTTGGCGGGACGACCTAGACCTTAGAAACTGGAAGGACGCCACTCAAAATCGGGATGCATGGAGAGAATAGAGGCCTTTGCCCAGCAGTGGGACACTTATCCAGGCTAATTAATAATTTTATGTCCACTGCTGCGACAACTTTTGTTTCTTACTGCTGCTGTTTAAGGTCGCGGGTGAGCAAAGTAATTGTTTTAGTTCATTTTCTTACTGCGTAAGCCTGAAGTTCCCAATCCACACTGGGCCCGCGCAACATATAGTCCAAATATCTCATTCTGACAGTAGGTATACTCTTTGATCAATTATAACTGTAGATCCACAGTCGCGCGCCCGAAAATGTCCGAGCCAAATGAGCGCCACTTTGATAAAAGTGGCCTTCTTTTTTCTCAGAACGCTGCGTGAAATTGTCAAGTTAAGCTGTCAAGTAGAGTTTTGCCGCTACCGAAATTCGACTGTAATGAAGTAAAGACTAGGTTCAAATTTCTGTGTAGGCGATGATTTTATTTGTTACGCAACCAAATAAAAAAGTTCGGACATTCTTTGATGGGGATTTTGTTCGGCAATGTGTATCTACAGTTATAATTGATCAAAGAGTATACGTAAAGTATTCATTATTATACCTAGTCCGACAAGCTTGTGCGCGACCCTCCGCGGAACCCTGTCGCAGTCAGCGTTTGCCGCACTTATTAAAAACAATCCTGTTAAGGACAGCAGGGGCTCCCTGCGACAGGGTTCCGCCGAGAGCCGCGCACGACCTTGTCAAGGTATAGGGTCATACATATATTTTCATCACACTTGCTCGTCAATGGTGTTATTCCATGCCTGTATACTAAATGTCAAAGGCCTAATTTGTTCTTAAGGGAGTTATGGATTTACGTACAGTTTCTCTTCCCAAGGGAGTTCTAACTTTAGTTTTAAAATTTGCAAACAGACTAAGGAGGTTTCAAGTCAGCCAACGTTTTATTTATATGTTTAAAACTTAGCTATAACCCTATTTTACTACACAAAACTTGTCTACGCTTCATGAAACTTCGTTATTTTTATATTTTAAATTTATATATCAAATAGTTTTGCAATAATTTTAGTAAGTATTTTTTTAACATGTTGGCACAATGTGGCCGTATGGCCATTCGAATTCTAAACACAGTTTACTTTATCTGTGGTAGATGACTTGAAAAAAGTGACAATCTGTATTGGCGGGTAGCCATTATTTATTTAATTTAAGTGTTTAGAGACAAAATAATTTCATTTTTGGATTTTATTTCCTCGCAGTGTGATGAAAATCATTGTGTGTATCACGGGCAGTAAGGGGATTACAAACTCAAGTCATTAAAAGCCCTCCACCTCCGGCGTCGGGCTTCTAATAGGCTCTCGTTAGTAATCCCCTACTTACGGCCCTTGATGCACAATGTACTATTTTCTCGCGTCTCTCCTGTGGACATGGCAAAAGTTAAGGGTCTATAGGCAATATTTTTTAATCAACTCTACATCAGCGTCTGGGACGCCTGGCAAATTTTCGGCCCATTTAGATAAATCTTAAGTTTGCTGACTCGGGAGTCGCTAATTTTATGCCCACAGGAGAGACTACTTTTGTTTCATACGGTGTATGACCCATTATTGGTAGCTATATATATATATGTATGAACACAAGGAATATCTCGGAACGGCTGTCAAGACAATCGTAAAAACTTGACGTTCTTAGAATTTCAAATTTTACCATTCTCCAATGCAACGAAGATCAACGATTACCAAAAGCGGGTCGTGATTCGTTGCACCAAAACTATGCAGAAAAAGGGGACCTCCAAGTTCGCCCGCGCCGCCGCTTGGAGCGGGAACTTTTAATTACAAGCATTGTGAGAAAAAGGCGACGACAAAGAACCTTTTTTTCTAATGAAACTTTAGCGCCATTACTAAGCGGATAAGCTGTAAATTGTCTAGATTCCGAGAGTTAAAAAGCTAGAGTTTCGTAAAAACAAGGCAATGCAGTTAAGCCATCTCTGTTTGAGTCTGTCCGTCCACGGCTTAGCTCTAGTTAATTCTTCTCACCATAGCTCGGACAGGTCATAGCAAAACAATCGCAACACGGTAATAGAACAAGATTAATAGAGTCGTATTACGTAAAGTATTATTTAATTATATTTTTCATTACATTTTTGTGATTTTATGAGGTAACTTTTTTTTAACTTTATTTAACTGTTAAATACGAATGCCGCGTACGTACACAATATTTCACAAACATTTTTAACATAAGAGAGTTCGGAAAGGTTCTTAATCCACTTTTTAAGCATTTATAATTTCACCATAAATGGGACGGTTTATTTTAAATAAAATATTTAGAAATAACCATAAGTAAATAATTTTACTTATTTTGGTTGTCATAAAACTGTTTCAGGAATGCCACTTCGGCAAAACTATGACAGAAATGCAACTAAAAAATGACAATTGTTAATCTAATCTCTATAATATCTGCTTTAGATAATCATAATCTTAGGTGCACTATTACGACTCTATTGAATATTGTTCTGTTTACGTATTCGTTTTTGCTATAACCTGTCCGAGCTATGCTTCTCACAATGAATATATTTAATGAAGGCTATAAAAAACACTTGAAATAAATCATGGGACAATTCACTCCAATTGACCTAGTTCCAAACTAAGCAAAGCTTGTACTATGGGCACTAGACAACGGATGTAGACTTTGGTTAAACATACTTATGTAAATAAATACATACTTAAATACTTATTGAACATCCAAGGCTCGAGCATGAACATTCGTATTTTTCACACAAATATCTGCCCCGACCGGAAATCGAACCCAGGATCTCAAGCTTCGTAGTCGGGTTTTCTAACACTAGGCTATCCGGTCGTCAAACTTAAAAATGTCGCAGAATCTACCATCATTTCGGAAAAATCCTGTTGAGAAGATTCTGGTTGGAAACTCAACAAATTCAGCAAATACAGGAATATAATATTTTGCATGCTCATTAGAGCAGAGTATGGTAGAATAGAAATCACAATTGTAAAACCTTATGTTACCCATACTCCGCAAATAAACATTTCATTTCATTTCAACAAGGTATATTTTTTCAAAACAGATCTACAATGTTTTATAATTAATTACATCCAAAATGTTTCATCATTATCATCATCCTAGCCCACATCCCACTGCATGGGCACATGCCTCCTCTCAGAATGAGAGGGTTTGGGCTATAGTTCCCACGCGAACCAACTTCGCACCCACCATTGAATTTCTTAGCAGATGTGTGCTTGTCATGGTAGGTAAATTTTAAATGTATTTCCAAAGTAGGTACTTAACACATTTTTTTATGTAGAGTAAAATTGATTTTAGTATAAAGATGAAAAATATTTAATGTTCAGTTGTTAGTGTTATACAGCTAGTGCTACGCGCCCGGCCGCGCTCGCTCTGTTTACTCTGAAAACTGAGACGCCGTCCCGCATAAATTGCAGGCTCACATAATTAAAAATCAACATTTACATTCAATTCAATCTATCTAGACATCGTATTACCTTTTATTTTACTTCCATGATTCATATACATGTTATTGTTCAATCAACTAGATAATCTATGTATTACTTCGTCGTGTAATTTGAATACTGTTTATAATAGCTACCATATTATTCTTATATACCTTTCAATCAATTCATAACGATTTTAGAACGTAGTACCTACTCCAAACATATTCCAAAAAGACACTTTTTAAAATTCGAAAACCGCGGGAACACGTTCGAATATGGAATCATTTTTAGCTGCGTTCGGTTTTTCATACGTCGAGAATAAATTCATTGTAATGCCTGTAATGGTGACTATGACGGCAACTCGCAGCGCTCAATCTATTTTTACCGACGGGGTTTTGTTTTTCTTTCCCTTTTTCCCCCGCCGCGGTCAAGGCTGCAACCAGCCAGACTGGCCAGCGAGAGTGACCGTTACATTATTTATGACGAATAGAAAAACAAACTGCACTCCAAATTTGAATTGTAAATGGCAGAAGCTTCGTTCCCGTTATATTAAAGGTATTATCGAGTTCGCAACTTCTTATGGGCAGGCTTATGGGGAATAAGAAATGTAGCTTAACACTTTCGAAGAACAAACATTATTTCCAAGCGATAAAGTACTAAACTTCTAACTTCAACAAATCTATTTGAAGCAAAAGAAACTAACAAAGCAATAAAAGCGAAATAATAGTTATGGAAATAGTCTTTCATTTTCCACGAAAGAAAACTCCGCGAAACTACCGACAATATGAATGAAACTATAATATTAGAAAAGTTTCGTCCGGGGAAATGAGAAAACGTTGTACGAACTCGTTCTTCTAATACACGTAGTTATAAACTTGTTCAATAAATATCGAGTGGTGGAAGACGGCTGTCTCGCTCGCGCGCGCTGAAACTGCCCTCGTTTAATTGCATATTCAGCTGTATAATGTTGCCCACGGCCACGTAGTCTATACGCCGTATACCCGTCTGCCACATAACGGCATATACGTTTCATATTAATGTCGGTGCAACGCCTGGTATCACTGTACGCCCTTGAAATTAAACCAAAATACGGATTTGTTACTGGCTACTTCACCGGACAGAAAAAAAGGAGTTCACAGTTCAAAATTCAAAAAGGAACGTCTTGTTTTCGAAGCGTTCGGATACTCTCCCGCGGGGTGCGCATCGCGCCGTCTCGCTGCACGATGCATCGAGCCGTCCGTCACGTGCACAATCGATAGTAGAACCTATCTATTTGCTTAATATACGGGACAGACTCATCAAATTGGAATCCTCAGACTTCAGACTCGATTATACCGACGCAATTTCGTTCGGCTGACTAGTACCTAATACATAGTGCAGGTTTAGTACATAAGCAATTGTTATGATAATATGGGCTGCAATAGACGTAGCAGCTATGAAATATTGGCCTGTTTTGCATAAGTACCATCTCGTAGCGACGCTACGCTGCGGAACTCGTGGCAACTTAATTGCTCATTAGCGGAAACGGTAAAGAAAACCAACTTACTGTGTGGAGTCAAAGATTAAAATGGATGCTGTTACCGGTTGAAATGTTTTCCTGTTAGAGTTTGAAGTGAGCTCCGAGTCTGATAGCGAGAGTTTCATGCACTTTGATGATGTTGATTGTACAATAAATATTTTTTTGTTTTTTTTTTTATTATTTTATTATTTATTTACTTTTGCAAATAATTTTACGTAGTCAGGGCTTACCATGTCGATAAATAAAAATCCGTTTTCTTAGAAGTAGTAAAATAAGATTTCTGTGCTGACTAAATCACATATAAGAAGTTTGGTGCTTAAAAACTAACACTATGAGAAAAGCACTTAAGACAAGTTTAAAAACTGCTGCGCGACATTAAAAAACCGTTATCAATATTGTCAAGTTAAGTTATATCATACATAGATATGTAATTTTGAGCACTTGGTTAATCTGATAATTTAAAATCTTTAAAAACAAATTTATTTCATCTAATGGACGTTGAATAGGGAGGGCGTAAAATTATAAGTTTGTGTAAAGGAATACAAACTCATTTTACCTAATACATTTACTTATCAACCGTTGCCATCTCGCGTCGCGTGCCGTTCGCCTATTTGCTAATAATCTCCTAACAACGGTGAATTTTAATAATGCCCCGTATTTTAATACCACTTAATCGCCGAATAAGAATGAATTACCATTAAAAAGAATAATTATATAGTTTGTTACGGGTTTAATGATGTTTTTAGAAGTTTCGTCGCTTGGTACGGACTGGCTCTCGTTGAGCATTTAAAATATACAGGTGACTAACGAAGTCACCTGTATATTTTAAATGCCTTTGTTTGTTTGTAAGATATTTAAAAACTCTTTTGAGTAGAGTTGTAGATAATTTATTGAATCAGGCGTTACTTTGCGGAGGTCCATATTAATTCAAAATTCAAAATATCTTTATTTGTGAACGATAGGATACACATAATACAACTGAACTGAAACAATTACTTTACTTACGATAGTTACGTTTATGCAAGAAATGCGTGTTCATGCAGTTTCTCCACCTAACTATCACCACCACCAATCTACACTGACTCATCTTTTCAAACTCAACCAGAGCTCATCTTCAGAGTAGGTAGGTACCACAACCGTTCGCTATGCTACCAAATGTTAGACTATATGTAGAGTTAACAATTGACAAAGAAACTGTCTATGCCATCGAATTTATTATATTTCCTTTATACAATTTATCAAGCCATTGCTTAATGTAAACTATCAGCATATATATGCTTGAGTTGAAATGAATTTAAAATTAAATTTAATTAGTTTATAACTTGATCATTCGTCGTGTGTTTAGCTATTAACGTGTATAAGAATAAACATTATTCAACGGTAGCTACAACTAATTGAAACAAACGCGCCGCTGAAAGCTATTCACAACTTCCACAATAAGTATACGTTAAACTCCTTAAATTCTTAAAAAAGGAGAGGTATTAAAAAACTTTTACTCTCAAACAATATTAAAAACTGTAAAGAACGAAAACAAACGTGTTTATACGCTACAAAAGACTTGTAAGAAAACCTATTAAAGCTCTCACGGTAGCTCACAAATTTGTAATTTGTTTATCAAGCGTCTATACAATATGCGAGTATCGAGGTGCGGGACGCGGGCGGCGGGGCGTGAGCGCGGCGCGGCAGTCGTCGCTCACGTGCCACGTCGCTACAACGCGCTTACGTAACATCGATTCAACTGCAACTATCGATCGCTCGATGCAAATCACTCCTTGCCGCGCAAAGTTTTGAACAAAGTTTCTGAACGAGTGCTGTGATTTTTTTAAGTGACACTTGAGACTTTAGACTCGAAAATTTTGCCTTGGATTTTCCATCGTCAGCTGTGAGGTTTGTTTTTTTTTGTATTTTTGAGACCGGTTGGTGCTAAATCGCGTCTAGGCGAGTGAAAAGGTCAATACTCCGCGAGGCACGCGATGAATCGATGGATGTAGAGCGTTGCACGTGCTGCACTCGGCTGACTGACGTGCGCGCTGCTGTGCACTCTGGAAATTAAAAAGATTCATTCTTTAAGATCTGGCTGTTCGAATGCGACCACTGCCTCAAGCTATCATTTTTAAAAAAATAACAAAACTTTTTTGGTATCGATTGTGTCATATCAATTGCATCATTGTTTGGTTTTGCACGTTGATAAGCGTAATTTGAATTGCATTGCTTGTTCATCAAATGAATAGTCTGTCTACAATATCGTATTAGTAACAAAAACAGAAAATTTTGGTTACGATATTAATTTACTACCTACCTACATTAAACTCTACTTTAATCTTACGACCTAATTTGCCATCATGTCTTATAATCTTAAATAGTAATCCACTACACAGTAGATAGTTTTCAATTGTAACACACACAAAACGACACATCCAAGTATCTACTTTAAAAGAAATAGTTCGTAGTTTAAAATGCATTCCAAACTTACTTAAAAAAACATTCCATTTCTGATTCACTCTATTTCTTATCTCTGGCAAGTTTACACAGATAGGCGGACCACAGATAAAGCTTATCTGTCCTCGCTTATCATTCGATTTTCTTTTTAAGAACGGTTACGTTCGAATTTCGGGTAACCTTGGAGTTGCCAGTTATTAGCGAGGCCTTGAGTGTGTTTTCTGTGCAATAAGGAAACGGTTTTGATGGTTTCTCGAACGTATACTTCCTTGTTTATTTTATCAAGAAGATATTTAACTGTGCTTAACTTACCATTATTTCATTCTCAGTCAACAGTTTTTATTGTAAGACGTAATATAATTACTACTATAGAGCGTACGTACGATAAGACCGCCATTAGAGTGGGCTTGAAGGATTTGTCAATTAATATACATTTTGACTTAACTTCATAAACAAAGTAACTGTCAATTTTATTCCCAATCTCCTCGCGGTTAATGATAACTACCCACCGAATCATGTTTATTTTTTAACGATAGAGACAATCATAACAAATAATCGTGACTACATACAGACTCTATGGCCCTAGATTCTTAACCATATCATTAAATTCCAGCCAGTTCCTCAGTTCCAAAATGTAATCAAACTTTGAACGCACTGTTCGAAATTCAAATAGAAGCCGTATGGGGCATTCTCGCTTATCGCCGGCCAGTGTTGCCAGTTGGCAACGTGCGTACAAAAATGTAGGTCACGCCGATTCATTGAGTGCGTTGTACGTTGATAGTAGTGTAAATAAAAACACGTGGCATGCAAGCGTTATTTACCATTTCGATGTCCTAATTGCATTGAACAACACACCTACGCGGAATGCTATGTCGGTTTCTATTGGTACTGGCACATAAACAGTAATGAGGCCACTTTTCCACAATCGGGTCTATTTTTATTGGTCGCAATTTGACAGTCTGCGTCGTCCTACAAGAAGATTAGCTTGTATCGGTATTTTTGTGGCTCTACTAAAGGATCACCCTTTCGTTTATCCAACTCTACTAAGTGCTGCTGTCACATTGACTTCAATCAAGTATATTGTCAATTGTTGCAGTCTCGTTTCACATTGCGCCAACATCAACTTTACATCGTGAATGGCGATGGCAATATCGCACCCCATTAACTAAGCAGATTCCTCCATAGAACACCAGTTTGAAAAACCCTTAACACATTTAGGAGGATTTTCCCCCGATTTTCGAGGATTTTTTTTTTATTTTCAAGTACAAGAATCCTTCGGACATTCATTTAACAGAGGACAATCTAAAATCCTTTGTAATTTCGCACATCAACGTACATCAAAATCTGCTTTGAAACGATCTAATTGCGTACACCGAAGGAAAACGTTTATGCCCAAGGCCGTTGTCGTTTCCGACGTACGTCCTTACAAAAGTTTGTCAAAATACTCCTAAATTATGTTAGGTTAACCTCGTAAACCTTAACGAGATTGGGACCCTGCGTACCTCGGAGTTTCGATTCTGCTGCGTCCCTGTCGCACCCGTGTATTTTTATATGTCGGTCTCGGGGCGTCTACTTGAACACTGGCTATGCAGTTGCGCGGAGGTTTGATCTCTTGCTTGTCATGTTATCCTGGTACCTATCTTTTGTAGCTATAGCCCACATAAGCGAAGTAATACAATAGTATGTACTTTAAACTATGACGTTACTACATTATGTATTACTAACGGGATGAGATGTTAACGCCCACAAAATTTGCTACACTTACAACATAATTGACGAGATTCCATTTTTTGACACCTGAAAATTACTACAGGAATCGAAAGAGTACTTTTAGTATTAGATATTTTCCAAAAAAATGTGTTATCGCTTAACTAAGTGCTTTGGATTTTTTTCTCTTATTTTTCCAGAACTTTTATAAACAGGTTGTCGTTTAAGACACCATGTATAAAATTTCGCAGACACAGGCACTGCAAAAATCCATTTTATTTTTTGCCCAAAATTATTGCCCGATTGATCCTCCACGAATGGCCCTGGAATTTTTAATGTACTCCTATAAAAGCCGTCTACAGCCAAAAAGCGAGAATCAATATTGTCCGTCGGTCCATAATTGGAAAATGTACGATGAAAGCCATAAATTTTCACTTTCCCTGCATTTTCCTCTGCATCGTGAAAATACGCCAGCTATTTTGTTTAACGCGATTTATCACGAGGCGGGACTCCAGCGATGTTCATTTGTTTTTGTTTTTATGGCGTATTGGAATTTTACTAACTCTAGATATGGACGTGGACTTCAAGAAAAGTCTTTGCTTACTGGGAGCCATCATCATCATTTCAGCCGAAAGACGTCCCCCAAGGCTCGCCAAACAGATCGGTCCTGCGCCATCCGCATCCAACGTGTTCCCGCAATCTTAACCAGGTCGTCGCCTAACAGGCCGGGCCAGTCGGGGCCTACTGGGAGTACTGGGGTACAAATATACAGGCTGATTCAGAAGTCATGAGCAGGAGTGAAAGGGGCGATGAGGAAATTCACACTTTTGTGAAATTTAGAATTTACCTCGATTATTTGGCTAATGTTGATGATGCTGATGATGATATTCTAGGAAAGATTTCCTGTTTTTAATCCAGGTGCTCGTATTCGAATGGCATAATGCCTCTAGTACTTCCAATTTCACGACCTAATTGACAGAATGAGTTCATGTTCATATCAACAACAATAAGTGAATGAAGCGTCTGCATTTTCGAACATCACCGTCCAAAAACTGTTATCCAAAAATGCCGATTAAAAAAATAATAGGCGTCTTTCGGCGGCAAGGGCTAAAATTAATTTACCCCTTGATCTCATTTGAGAAAAAAAGTAGTGTGCTCTTTTTAGGGTCCCGTAGTCAACTAGGAACCCTTATGGTTTCGCCATGTCTGTCCGTCTGTCTGTCTGTCTGTCCGCGGCTAAGCTCAGAGACTTTTAGTACTAAAAAGCTGTAATTTGGCATGAATATACATATCAGTTACGCCAACAACGTGGTAAAAAAAAAAAAAAAATTTTTTTTAGGGTACCTCCCATAGACGTAAAGTGTTGGTGATTTTTTTTCTCGACTAACCCTATAGTGCGGGGTATCGTTGGATACGTCTTTTAAGACCATTAGAGGGTTGCTAACATGATTTTTCTATTCAGTGATCTGATGCGAAATATTCAACTTTAAAGTGAAAATTTTCATTTAAATCGACCGTCCCCCTCCCCCCCTTCTAAAATCTAAACTGTTGGGTGGAAAAATTTGAAAAAATTCAGAATGGTAGTAAATATATTAAATTTACAAGGAAAATTATAGCGGCTAAGATTGCTTGGGAATTATTTGTAGTTTAAGAGTAAATAGTAGCCTAAGGTATAAAACATACCTAAACTTGGAAGATTCCGTACACATACGAAATCCTTAGAAAAATATTACTTGATTTTTCGTAATGGCTCTTGGCCGGTTTTTTTGAAAATGCGGCATTTTGTTTGAGGACAGTAAACGTGTTAATACATTCGATTTTAACTGTCGATTTCCTAAACGTGCCCTAAGAACCTCCTAGAAACTCAATGTGTGTCGCATTTGAGTAGAAAAAGGGTTTCTCCTCGTGTCTACGGGATGTTTCTCCAATTACGACAAATAGCTATTACTTTACATACTAAAAGTGACTCATAAATCACGCGTAAAAGAAGTCATTTCCGAAGTAATTTATCACTCAAACGCCTGACACACATAAGGGCTATGTAGGCCGGAGTACTTTCACCGCTTTCTAACGCGCGCGTTTAAGTTACGACCAAGACAATATCCGTATGACTTTAGCTCGTAAACGTATAACGTTATTTTTGTTAGTTGAGGACTTGGTGAAATTCCGCGAATTAATTTGGCGACGAGGAATTTGTAGGTAGCATTTTGCCGGACGAAAACATTGTCTTTGATTAGTGTGTGTTGCCAGTAACGACATACGGAACTAAGACGTGGTTGCTTATAATGGACCTCATCAGAAAGCTCAAAGAGCGATGAAGCGAACTACGCTCGGAGTTTCCCTACGTGATTGAATCAGAAATGAGGAGATCCGTAGGAGGACCAAAGTTACAGACCAAACCAAAATTCTTAGTTCCAAAACACGATGCCCCTTTTCCATGGAAAAAGGTGTATAAGCTTCTTAGAACTTTAGCTGTCCCTTTTTCGGATTACTAATCGCTGGTTCACAATAAATCGGATTGATAGTTTTACCGTTGGCCAAGTGTCGGATGCTGGTCCTAAGTTGTCGGTCCGAATTGTACACGAAACGTATGCCGGTATAACTCGGACCCGACCGAAACCATAGACAAAGGTCCGATAAATGTGCTTTTATCGTTTTTATTGTTATATGAATATGAATATGAATATGAATATCGGTTCACTCTTAAGAGGACAGCACTATTGAGATACATATGCTAAGAGTGAATTCACACCGAGTCGCAATGCTGCATTTTTCACTGAGTAAATACAACTACGATTCATTTGACTAAAAAGAAGTTTGATAAACCTAATGTGAACGACGATCTCCTTCGAAATTTGAAATGAAGCTCGAATCCGTTCCTCTCAGTCTTCTCTATGATACTTTTAGCTTGAGCGGGATGGCACGATAGGAAGTTCCAAATTCGAACTTACTTTGGAATATAAGGCCAGCTCTAAAATCTTTCCAAGTCGCCAGTGTCGGTTTAAAAGTAAACAAATCAGCACGTGGTTATCATGAATGAATGAAACCATTTGCGGCGTGGGCCGCCGGCGCGCCGTCTGCTCACTTGTCACGGCTCACGCCCCGCTGTCACCACAGGGTTGCCAGTTTCAATTAAAGCTTTGCCGGGTATATCTGTCTCAGAAATAATCAAGAGATCCTCTAGATGTTGGCCGATTCTAAAGTCGACGAATGTATTTTTGTGTGTTAGACTATTAATCAATACCGTTATGGCATGAAATGCAAAGGATAACGAAGTTAATTGTTAAGATACTATATCAAAGTAAAATTCTAACGGAAAGTACTTAAATGAGCTTAGTAAAGTGTAAACGCCAATAGTCTGTGTGAAGCAGTACCATAAATTTTCACTGTTATTTAAAAGAATATTAGTATTATAGTAGTTATACAGTACGACAAACCTATCCTAATTCGGCTTCGTCCATCTTAAATGCTAAAGATTTCTTATTTGACCACCCACCCTTGTCAAGTTTAAAAATATTCTTGACAAAATAGCTTTTAAAGTTTAGCTGTAGAAACTGCACAATAGTCAAGTCTTATGTGAATTATGACTTCACTTGCAATGCTTGTTTTAAAATCAAATCTTGTAAATCGAATTTCACCCACTTCTAGATAATTGTCGGATTGATTTGAAACTTGGTACGGATATTTAAAAAAACACAGAAACTTATTATATTTATTCTGGCCGCTCTACCATTCTAAGCTTCCTCGACGCATTTCAAACCGCCAATCGAACGTCAACCCTGTTGTTTACAAACAGTTCATTCAAGCCTCATATTTCCCCGGGGGATCGCAAGATATCCCGGGATCGCCCTTGAACCCGCACCTTAATCAATGCGGGATTGCTCTGGCTGGAATGGAATGCCGGATTGTCAGGAACTTTTAACGGTAGTCTCTTGTTTTTAAGGTGTCATTATTTGTTTTTGAACGTTTTCTTACTGTGTTAATGTATTCGATGCCTTTGATGGTATCTTTTATAAAGCTAGCTTATACGCAGCACGCGTAATTTTGAAAATACTCGACTTGTTCACCGTTATGATCATCAAGAACGCCTGCTTTTTAAAGCTCTAACTCCAATAGATTTTAGACTATGGTTTGTCTCTCAGTCAGTAACGTCACGTTACGTTTGTAAATATAAGATGAACATTTACTAACTCTTTAATGCATAGCGTGTCCAAAATGAAATACTTTCTCGTACATTTCTAAATTTGAATTAACAAAACGTCAAACCTTACTGCACGAATTATAAGTTTTGAAATTACTCAAAATATGTTTGAAAATTAATTTTAAAGACAGCGTTGCATTTTGGACACGCTATGCAATAAAAGGCTAATATGGTATTAGCAAATAATGGCGTCGTTGGCTAAGCATATATTTCCGTACTCCAGTTATTGATATTTTCAAGCTTCAAAATCAATAGAGAAAGTGAAAATAAAAAAAAATTTAAAATGATTATGGTTTCGGATTTGATTTGATTTTACTTGACTTGATTTTAATTTTGCACCCAAAATTGTGTTATCTAATGTCTATGGTAGAGAGAAAAAATATCGATATTCATTAAGTCGGTGAAAACTTTTGTCGACCGACATTCGCTCTAAAGACTGTTATAACTCACCATGACGTTTGCCCCGGGAGGCGTGGCGGCGTGGCGTGGCGCGAATGTCATGGGACACACTCTAGGGTTGTCAACTATAAATTAGTTTTGTTAAAAATTCAATTTTTAATAGGTACAAGCTTTCATTGCTGACTGTAGTTTTTCTCCGAGGTTACTATCTAGCACCAAAGTACTAGTCAAGAAAAACTCGATGTTGATTGGACTTTTCATTACTCAGCTTCTACGGCCACCTTCCAGTTCAATCATCAGATCAGCTCCATGTCATAATATTATTGCATTGTCATCAGTTTTACACATGCTTGCAAAATTTCAGCTCAATAATAAATCACCCCCTTCGTTCAAATTTAACTTTCAAGATTTGATGACATACAGTCAACGGGACAGGTGAAGCTAAATAAAGCTTAAGTATACATACATACGCTCGAAAAATACTGGCAACATGACGCATCGTAATTATTATGACCAAAGTCTAGTGACAAAGTTAATTGCATAATAATTTTATTTATGAGGTATTTTTTGCCAAGAATTTTTTGTCACGTTATTGAACAATGTGACATTCGAAGATAAATATTTATTAATCGAATATTCAATAAAAAACCAGTTAATCGGGATTGCGCACTGATGGTTCCGCAGAATACTGACAGATTTATAATAATTATTTAAAAACCATTCTCAATCTTATAGGTTTTCAAATAAACAGACTATGTTTTTCCTTTTAATTTAACATAATTATTGACGTGAAAGTGAGTTAGTTTGTTTGTCCATATTTCACATCAAAACTGATCGATGGATTACCGTGATTTTTGTATGGACATAGTTGAAGAGATGGAGAGTGTAGTGTCGTAGGCTACTTTTTACCACGGGAAAATGTCTCATTCGCGCAAGAACTAAAGTCACCGACATAGCTCGAAGAATCGCCAGACTCAAGTGGCAGAGGACTGGGCACATCGCTCGTAGAACTAAAGGCCGATGGGGCAAAAAGGTTCTCGCGTGGCGTCTACGGACCGGAAGACGCAGTGTAGGTAAGCCTCTAACATGGTGGTTAAGCTTGCGGGATCGCGTTAGATGCGGATGACACGGGACCGATCTAATTGGCGAGCCTTGGGGAGGCCTATGTTCAGCAGCGGACGTCTTTCGGCTGAAATGATGATGATGATGTTGATAATGACCGGAAAACACGTTTTAGTCTACTTCAGCGGGTGTGAAGCCGCGGGCATAAACTAGTTATTTATATTTCTCTTATAAAAAGTCCTGTGTGACAACCCTAGCCCAGACAGGGAGCAGACGACGCGTGTGGATGGCCCGTTGCGTGAGATCGCCATCTTTACGCCACTTGATGGCCTTGTGAATAGTGTTGTTAGGCCGGGTCTGCATTTATAGTGTTATGACGCGCCGTGTCACTGCCCAGTGTGTCATTAGCCTTAGGTACCCTTCGTATGACGAAAGTGAAAAAAATTACTAGCAATCTTGTCTTGTCTGACTTCAAATCATATTCAAAATTTACAGATAAAAACTAAAATATATAAAAATAAATAAAATATATAGTTATATGTTATGTACTAAATAAAACAATACAGAAAAACAAGTTCATGGAAAAAACATACAAGGTGAGCAATAGGTGGCCAATTGTCTAATTGAGTTTGTCACCCACGCATCCACCTACCAGCCGGTGAACCGCCGGCGGTATCAGCTCCAGTCGCAGAGTACATTTTCGAATGTCAACTGCTGAAGAAAATAAAACCATTACGTATCAACGATAGCCATACTGCGACTCTGGCTCTGCAGAAATCAGGCATCAGTCATTATTATTTCCTCAAACATGGTACAGCATGTTACAGACACTTCATTTCAAAGTTAAAAAAGCGGAAACCATGGAAAAATAAAAATTACTCTAATTCCTTACCCCTTTTACATTTCGAAAAATCCCCCACTTAACATTTGTGATGATGATGATAGTACAAACTTGTCTCTAGCTTCAATAGTTCCGGCTGTACGTTGTCTGTCTTGTCAGTATAAGGTACAGATATAAATCGTGAGTAGAGCTTGTCTGCGCTAAAATGATACGCGCCCCTCTACTGAAACAGTTGATTTTGATGTGTGCGCGCAAATATTAATAACGACTCTTCATATGTTTGGGAGCGTCGACTAATCCGTGAATTATTATCAGTGTGCAAAATCACGATCGAAAAATCACATGAAAAATACTGTGCGTAAATGCGGTGATAGGGCGCGTCATTTTAAATTAGACAAGCTATAATTTGAGGCATAACAATTAAAAACATTAATAATACCTCGTCTAAATCTGACGACAGTTTTTTTTTATCTTTCTATCTGTAGCGTATAGTTGAAGGAACTAAATCTCGTACGAGGGTGAAACCCTATCACTGCAAATGTCATGTTATCATTCATTATCTGTAGAAATCATCGTGAAATTGACTGAAAAGGTTAAGTGAATCAGTTCCCTCGATCCTAGGCGATGAAATAATAAAACTCATTCAATTCAACAAAATTGGATTTGAAATGAAGCTGTACAAAAGCTTTTTGTAGTAGCTACAATGAAAACTGTTAGAAATGCAGCTTCCATTCGCCGTGGTAAAGCTCTTGTAAGTCGAAAATCTCTTCGCTGGTACTTGAGGCGAAAGCTTCTTTACAGCTTTCAAGCCCACCGTGACGAAAAAGTTTTGAAGCGCAAATGTAAAATACATTCAAAATCAATCGTATGTATACATACTTCTTACAATGCCACTTCATTATTTAAAACCCAGTTTAGACTACAAGAAAAATAATGCAATTTGCTTTACATTGCGGGCCGTAAAGCAAACGAGTTTGAAGTAGTCAATTGAGCGCCGCAATATAACTTGCACGATTTTTCATGCATATCTAAACTGGGCTTTAGGTTGGCAATCAGCTCAAATCTGGTCCTGTCTATAGCCAGCTTAAATAGCTGTCCTACGGTCTTGATGTCAGTCCATTCTCTTTCGTTACGGAGCCATTACATTTTGCATCGTATGTATACAGGGTGTGCTTAAAACGATAACCTGGTACCAGGCGAGACGCCAACAGGGCCGGCCCGACCATTCCTGGCGCCCTAGGCAAGAAACACCGCTCTCAGCTGATTCGTTACGAAATAAAACAATAATGTAAACAGACTGTGTGATTGTTAATAGAAAAATTAAAGTAGGTATTTATTCGCAATGGACATCTTTTTTTTGTTTTGTAACTATTGTAAACATCGGGAGTATTTTCAAATTGTAAATAAAAAAAACTGGTTTTATTTTGAATTTTGATGCCACCGATTGCCGCCTTGTACTGCACCATCGCATAGTTCGCCTATATGAACGGGCCGGCCCTGGACGCCAAGTTATAACATCATCATCATCATCTCAGCCTATATGTATACGTCCCACTGCAGGGCACAGGCCTCCTTTCAGAATGAGAGGGGTTGGGCCGTAGTTCCCACGCGGGCCCAGTGCGGATTGGGAACTTTTTGATTGGAAAAAGTTATAACAGTTCTGGAATAAATAAGAAAAAATCCATGTCACTTAGTGAAGCGATAATAGACATTTTTTTCGCAAATATCTAATACTAAAAGTGACGTAAATATGACTCTATCGCTTAACTGACATGGTTTTTTTTTTATTTTTTTCAGAACTGGTATAACTTCACCCTCCGTCCTGTACCAGGTTATCGTTGTATTTTGGGACACCCTGCATAAAGCGTGTTTAATAAAAGTACATTATGATACGAGTAACCAATCCCCACGCGTGTAATACGACGTTATTCAACAATCGAGAGGAAAAATATACATAATAATGTTCAGGAAATGAGTACGTTTAAATTTTGGTGTTTCACTGTAAAAAAAACTTACGTTGGCTAACATGTTATTTGGTTTATTTGGCAACTAGTTAGTTGCATTTTGTGTTTTATTATTTACGGTGGCATAGACTCTAAGTATATTTCTGTAGTACGTAGTAGGTACCTACTTTGTTATTTAGAACTCTACATTTTTAAAGTAATAACAAAATTTAGCTTTTGAATCAACAAATCAGTGGATTTCACGGGATGACCGTAAAAAAAATTGAAGTTTAAGAAATAAAAAATACAAAAAGATACTACAAACCAAACTTGTTATAGATCTTAGAAATTAAAGAAAAAGATCCTCGCTGATGCGACTTCACAGACGTAGACGTCTACAGAGTGCTAACAAATTAGGTACCAATATTTATATGGCTTAATCTACTCATAAAAACAAGTTACTTTTAATCTAACAACTTATTAAAATTCGAAAAAAAAATCTCGATTTCCATTACTAAATTAGTAATCCATTTGGATGGATATGTGTGAAAAGATTGTGTTTGTGACTTTTTTAATGAGTACCTAAGTTACGCCCTGGAAATATCGTTACCTAATTTATTAGCACCTGCCACACTACGCCACCGTTTTAACCACATTCTCTGTCTCTCTCTCTCTTTCCCCTCTGCCTTTAAAATAATCGTGAATTCCAAACATTTATCTCCCAACAAAAACAGAATCCAATTAAAACGCAATTACCCATCTCAAGAGCTTTATTGAGGCAATCGAACGTCACCCGGACTGACGGATAGTAAACATCCCTGACCTACCGTTACCCGGGTGTTAGCCGGCCGGGTCACCCGGGTCGATAACCCCGAGATCCGCACTTTTCTCGAGAAACGTCGGATTCCCGCGTTGCTTTTTTGTTTTAGAATCGTGTTTCGATTCTCTCGTTGCGTTCTTGTTTTTTGATAATAAGGATCGAGTGTCGTTTGTTTGGAATACTGCGCAACTATGGTCATTAAAGATGATAGTAAATTATATTGTTACCTACTAGATGACCCTGCAAACGTTGTTTTGCCATATACTTACCTATCACCTCGAAGAACAAATAATTCAAATTAAACAACAAGAACACACAACAAATTAAACAAATTAAATTTAATTAATATAAAAAATAGCCTACGACATATTTATTCTCAGATCTACCAAATGTAGAGAAAAAAATAATAAAAATCGGTCAATTATCGTCCAAATTCGGTCAAAAATCGGTCCTTACATTTCGGCAATTGTAGGTAACTTGCATGTCATAGTGTGACAAAAGCGTGTGAAACTGTATTACTTTTATATCACCAATCTAATACCATGTTTTTATGCAAATAAATGATTATGATTATGATTATGGAGGAGTTCGATAACAAACACCGTGACACGATATTTTTATATATTAGAGATAGATTAGTAGCTTTTAGGCTGTAAGCGACCCATTGTAACTAACAAATTATGTATCTGACTTATCTAACAGTAATACATTTGAATAGACAATTGAAAAATTAATTTTGAAATTTATGAAAGAAAAAGCTAATTTAAAGCATTTGCTGCCAACTATAAGGTCCGAGGCATTCTCAGGCCGAAAATGCCTTTACAAGCTTGAAAATTGTGACAGCGGCGCTGAGACACGCGTTGACAGAAGTATCGTTACGTTACAATTATGTTAACCTTCAAGACGAAAGCTTCCAAACCCAGCGCTCAGGTGATCACCACGAGCTGATAACAAACCGTGCCTTATCAATACGCGACCCGTCATAATAAATACAGCAACGAGCACTGATTAAATCTCTCTGTGCGTACCTTTATCATGTTTACGCTCTATTTGTCAGTTACACAACACCACTGTATATAATTGTTCAGTATGTATCCCCAATGCCATTCGGAATCTGGACATCGATTGAAGGGTTTAGGATCCATCATCTCTACGTCAAAATTTTTTTGATATCGGTACTCGATTGTTAATAACCGCGTGTGAGCGTCGCGTTACCCGGTTCATTGGTGCTAACAACTGTGTTTATTAAACGCAAACAAGTTTTCGCTTCACCCGGATTTTGGTCACCCGGTTGCAGAATTGCCTGGGAAAATCGAGGGCGAAGCGAGAAAAGCGGGCAAGCGAAGTAATTGGTAAGTGTTAGGCCATAAACTATAAACCCCTTATTTCACACGCAAGGCACGTTACAAGTATAAAAATGCGGTTTGATGATTAATAAATACGTAATGACGGCATAGCCAATTAATTAATCAAATTCCTGGTTAATTTTATATCGAATTGTGCAGGGTATTAGGGTATTAGGCGGGAAATACAAAGGTTCTATCTCTTTATGCATTTTCTGCGAACTTAGCTTCATCCAACAACGGCTAGATTTTAGTCAATTATAAGTGTCTAAGGAACACAGATGCAAGTATTCCTAAGTTTTCTGAACCAATACATTTATTACATTTTTTTTTTCAATTTGACGTGTGTGGTTTAAGATAAACGATCATTTTAAAATAAGCTTACTTAATAGGTTAGCCTCGGCGCACATTGCCAAAAATTTCTGACACAAATCAGAGCAAATATTGTGATCTCCTTTTGGAGAGAGGTATTTCTGTCAGATATTTGGTATGGCCTCTGTTGCCGATTTTGATATCATAGAGCATTCTAATGAAATTGGTAGAGTTTCAAAGCGAATAATTTTTAGAGTTAGTCTAGGATTCATACTCATGTTTCATACTCTTTCATCTTCATTACAATTATGATGATGCTAATTCGTGTTTCATTATTGTTTACAGGTCTTACAAGACATCAAGGTAATTATGGTTCGCTCTTTGCTTTCCTCTCCTTGCGTTCCGCACATTTTCCAATTTATTTCGTTCTTTTAAGTTGTTTTAAGTTTTTCAATCGGAGCGATTGCTTCGAACTGTTTTCTTTATAGTTTTGTTTTTCTTGTCTTTCGCTTTAAACGTGGCTGCGACGACGTAATGAGGTAAGTTTAGATTTTTGAAGATTTTGCCAAAGTTTAGAGTTATGTTGATGACATCCTAAAATAAAGAATGATAGAAACTAAGAATTATAATTTGTACGATAGCGTTACCGTTAATAATAAATTTAAGTACTATAGTGGTTTTTAGTGCGCCAATTGAAAAAACTGGCCAAGTTTGAGTCGAACTCGAACACTGAGGGTTCGTACAAATTTAAAAGCTGACAAAAATAAGTTTGTATCTCATGGTAGGTCTATGAGAAACGAAGGTATTTATATTTATCGCGGATCAGTTATTCAGAGGCGTCCCTTTACTTCTATCGTGAGGTCTTACTTCTTGCCTAATTTCGTTATTATACACTCACGGTCAAAAAATTCGACCCATAGTTCACCTTTGATACAAACGAGGTCACTTTGATGTCTTGATTCTCCACTAGGCGGTGCTTTGGCTGTGGTCTGATGATGGCTACTCCGACCATTGATAAAGGACATTCAGAGTTCCTAAGATACCCACCTGATTGAATCTGCATTTAACACGGAAATTATACATGTTCAGAAAAACATCTAAAATGGCAATAAAATGAATGAAAATCTTTAGTGCTACAAATTATCTCGCAGTGGTGTGAACTGCTTGTTGAATCAGTTTGTGTATATTGGGAACTCTGGACCTCCATTATTGATGCTCTGGATATCCATCATCAAATCTCAACCGGGGCACCGCACTAGTGTAGGACTAAGGCATCAAAGTGGCCTCGTTTGTATGAAAGGTGGACTGTGGGCCGAATTATTTGACCGTGAGTGTATATGAACGTGAAGTATTTAGTTTTGATTCTCCCACGGTTTTTGTATGAAAATAAACTTACAAGAAACGAAACAACGATAACCTGGTACCAGACGAGAGGTCGTTTTAATAGACAAGTCAAGATAATAGACATGTTTTCGAGAATATCTAATAATTAGGTACTCAAAATTATCTTACTTATTATTATCTTTTCGTCCAAAATACCTCAGTGCCTCAAAACAAAAGTCTTTAATCAGTGTGTGTTGCCAGTGATGACATATGGATCCGAGACGTGGTGCTTCACTATGGGCCTGATGCTGGCTCAGAGTCGCTCAACGAGCTATGGAGAGGGCTATGCTCGGAGTTTCTCTACGGGATCGAATCAAAAACGAAGAGATCCGTAGAAGAACCGGGGTCACTGACAGCGATATAGCCAAACAGATTAGCTCGTTGAAATGGTAATGGGATGGGCAGGCCCTAAAGCACGCGGAACAGATGGCCATTGGAGCCCAAAAGTTCTGGAATGGAGAACACGGACTGGCAAGCGCAGCGTGGGACGTCCACCAACGAGATGGACGGACGATTTGGTGAAGGCCGCAGGTTCACGGTGGATGCAAGTCGCTTCCAACTGTAATGATTGGGCATAAATGAGGGAGGCCTATGTCCAGCAGTGGACGTCCTACGGCTGAAATGATGATGATGATGACCAAAAATTATATGTTATGTGACGAACTTGATACTTCTACGCGTGACGAGCCATTCAATTACTTAATACATTACATACCCATTTCATATGTTTATACTTCGATTAATAACCCAAAAAGCCAAATGACATAAAAAAATTGTCTATATTTGTATAGTACACCAATAGTACATCCGCGGGGGTTGTGGAGGCGAGGCGGTCGATGGGGCAACGACCCCGCCCCTACCACCCCCTACTTATTTATTTATTAAAAACCCTATTGTATCGTATTAATTTGTCTGGAAACTTTAATAGCCCTAATAAAAGAAGGGGCGGCGAGATTAAATTCGACTTTTTTCTCATTTTCATGTCTATAGATTAGGTACCTAAAGTGGTGTGGCGCCGTAAGAATTCGATTCTACAGTTTTCTAAACTTAAATCTATTTATTTACTTGAAGAGCGGTTAGATCAGTTGATTATACAGCGACTAGCTTTTGCCCGCGACTTCACCCGCACTAAAATCGTTAAGGTTCACTTCGTCCACATTCCCATTTCGTTCACATTCCTACTTCGTCCACAATCCCACTTCGTCAACATTCCCATTTCATCCATATTCCCATTTCGTCCTTTTCCCACTTCGTCCACATTCCCACTTGGTCAACATTCCCATTTCGTCCATATTCCCATTTCGTCCACAATCCCATTTCCTCAACATTTCTAGCCAACGGTTTCCGCTATCACTTAGCTTAATTCTCAGGGAAGATTTTATTTTGTAATTTAGGTCATGTTAAGAAAAATACTTGCTAAGCACGGTGCTGGTCAATACTACTCAGATACACTATCAATACCAATTTCGTTACTATTTTGTTACGAAATGAGAATGTGGACGAAATGGGAATATGGACGAAATGGGAATATTGACGAAGTGGGAATGTGAACGAAGTGGGAATTGTGAACGAAATGGGAATATGGACGAAATGGGAATGTTGACAAAATAGGAAGTGGACGAGATGGGAATTGATTGTGGACGAAGTGAACCTAAACGATTCAAATTTATGAAAAGCTTCGATAGTTTGTATGAATGTTTGATATGGATATTTGTTGGCGCTAAAACGATTTTACGGATTCTGGTGAAATTTGGCACACGGATAGTTACTTACGTTACTGGATTAACATATAAGATACTTTTATCCCGGAAAGTTGCATAATTCCTACGGGATAGCGATAATCAAATTCTTCGCAGATGGCGTCGCGGGCAACAGTTAGTTAATCATATTATTTCACAGACAGAGAAGTTGGACTCGTACCTACATGAAGGATTCCGTATGGAAAAAAAACCGTAAAAATTCCTCGAAAACGTAAGAGCCGTTTCCGAGATCTCCGAAAAGGATTTTAATAAAAAAGTAAGAAAAATTGTAAATACGTTGGTGCAGAAGCCATCGAGTGTGTTTTTTTAATAGAAGCGAAGGCAAACAGTTTTAATTTTTTTGCGCAGCTGTTTTTTTGTCGGTGAGCTGGTTTTATTTGCGTTTCAGGCTTAGCTGGGAAAATACGGGAAGGCTTGACATTGACACTACCGTCGTACTGTTATCTATCATCATTGTTATCATTTTAACGGTACAATAAAAACTTTCTTGACGGAGATGATTCGGCAGTTCAAAGTTCTATGTTCTTCCTGTTTGAGATTGGAATGCGGAAAATATTTGTTAGCAATTATACTTTTCGGAGTTCCGTACCGGAAGGGTGATAAACGGAATCCTCTTTATGTCGCTACGCTGTCCGTTTGTCCGTTCGTCTCACCATCACAAGGCTGTATCTCTCTAACCGTAATAGAAAGACAGCTCATAAAAATGTATAAATAATGAAATTTTCTCTTACCGTTACAACAACAAATAATAAAAATTAAATTAAAATTTTGAAACCTATGAAATTTTAATCGTGGTCAATGTTACAATATAATGCATTAACTCAATTGTTTTAATTAAAGTGTCAAATGATATTAGAGATCAAAGATGTAAACAAACAATTGTCAATGTCAAAGTGACGTCCCAGGGGTAAGCAACTTTTCTTTTAAATATTATTTATTTTATTAGCAGTACGGCTGCTCACCGAATCTAAGATTATTTAAAAGCGAAAAAGTTTTTCGGGTGCGCCGGTGGGATTCGAACCCATGTCTCCTGGGTATGCGCCCCAACGGGTGTTCTACCAATTGAAACACGTCGCATCCAACCGACTCCACACACACCACCACATGCCACTAATGGCGTATGTAAGTGATTAAAAATTTCGGGGGAGTCGGTTGGATGCGACGTGGTTCAATTGGTAGAACACCCGTTGGGGCGCATACCCAGGAGACGTGGGTTCGAATCCCACCGGCGCACCCGAAAAACTTTTTCGCTTTCAAATAATCTTAGATTCGGTGAGCAGCCGTACTGCTAATAAAATAAATAATATTTGAATAAATAAAAATAAATAAATAAATATTAGGGGACAATCTAACACAAATCAACCTAGTCCCAAACTAAGCAAAGCTTGTACTATGGGTACTAGACGACGATAAACATACTTATATAGATAAATAAATACTTAAATACATAGAAAACATCCATAACTCAGGAACAAATATTCGTGCTCATCACACAAATAAATGCCCTTACCAGAATTTGAACCCAGGACCTATTGCTTCGTAGGCAGGGTCACTACCAACTAGGCTAAAGCGGTCGTTAAATAGATGTGGTACATCATTTCTTACGCATTTCCAATGTAATTTGGAACGTAGGAGTCGTAGCTTCTAATAGTTGCGATGGATGTTACCACACGCCACTGTTGGCGTATGTAAGCGATTAAAAATTTCGGGGGAGTCGGTTGGATGCGACGTGGTTCAATTGGTAGAACACCCGTTGGGGCGCATACCCAGGAGACGTGGGTTCGAATCCCACCGGCGCACCCGAAAAACTTTTTTTTCGCTTTTAAATAACTTTTCTTTTGTTTTAACTAATGAATTAAATTGTACGTTCAAAGGTACATTCTGTTTAGTAAGTTCTTAACTACTATTAGTTGTTTTATTATTTCACAACGAACGAACGATATTCATATTTATTTCGTTGGTTCATCAGTTTTACTCAACAATTCATAATAAAATTAATAATAATATTAACAAAGTGTATCAATCAAATAACGATTTTATGTTTAGAATTTCTGAACATTAGCAGTTGAATAATTATAATCTACCTACACATTTTTGGAATTAAAAAAAGATGAGCTTTCGATTTTATTCATTCAAATGTTTAGGAATGTTTACACGGTTTTTTTTTACTTTTAAATTAATTAATTATTTGAAGTATTAATTTTTACTAAGCGTAATCATAATCATAGTTTCCACTGCGTGGGTCAGATTTTATTACAGTAGGAAAGCAACATATTTGTTAATCATTTTGATCCCTAATTTCATATTTAACTTTAGTGTTATATAATCGTTTTAATTTCAATAAAATACGAACATTCCAAATATTAGACAAATGTTAACAATTGAGTTAAGTACTTAGTACATTATATTGTCCAGCATTAACTGAGGTAGAAACCTAATTTTGTAACACATTTAAAATTTCACCTAACATAAGATACGATAAAGGTTTTGGTCTTCGTTTTATCTCTATAACGTTTAAAAATCAACTAGGAATGATAATAAATATTAATATACTGTGTATCAACAAATAAGAAAAACTGTTTAATTGTCAGTTGATGTTATAAAAAAAGGTCTTTGCCAGCGTTGAAGAGCTATTTCGCTTGCCAAAAGACCCTACATATGTGGTGAATTTTTTTTTTTTTTTACTTAAAAACTGACCCGTGATTGACCACTATCTCACCTGATGAAAAGTGTAGATGAGGCCAGGTTTATAGAAAACTAGACATCTGAAATAACACGCCAGCCTTTTAATCCGATCCATGTAAAATTCCGGAATCTTCACCGCTACCTAAATTTAGAAACATTAAATTTTGCTTGGTTGTTCCTAATACAACGTCAATTAAGACCACGACATAAATTACAAAGATTTAGAGAAATCTCAATATTTCATTTCAACTAGCAAATCATAGAGCCATTCTAACAACTCGGTTATAATTATGATAGGAATCGAAAATGGTACTATTCACATAATGCTCCAAAATTCAACGATATAAAGTTCAAATTAACAATCTTACTCTTCTCTCCTCTAACGCATGCTGTTTCGCTCACACAACAATCGCCAACGGGCATTCTATTTACAAAACATTCGATGCGACGTTGCCAGCTGCGCGGGAGATGATGACGTCACACGCGCTATCTCGCTCTTCGTGTCCTTTTCTACAGAGGTCGTTTTCCAGACCAAGATTGACGAAGGACACATACGAAAAGTTATGAGTTTAAAATGTAAATTAGTTAATAATGGTTTTGTGGCGATGTTGCAAGTTTGTTTTTGTTATGCAGTTTGGGATGACCTTAGTTGTATAATATATTGCCATTGAAACTATAAATTACAAGTATTTTCTTCTAAATTCACTTTGAAAATAAGATCGTTACGTTAACAGTTTAGAAGTTTCTGGAATAGAATAATGTGCAATAATTATCTTAATTTGTAAGCATGATGAGGAAGTGACAAAATTTGCACGAAATATCTTACTTCTTATTATAAACGAAAAACTTTGCGAAGATATTGTGTGTGTGTGTTCTCAATCACGCAATTAATCAACGAATTCAACGGATTTCGATGAAACTTGGCGTAGAAATAGACAAAATTCTTGATTGAAACATGAAATATTCAATATCTCGGTAATTAGTTTCCTTGGGATATAAAATGCTACGCGCGCGTAGAGTAGGTACGCGTTTGGAAGCAGCCGCCGTGGCGTGTGCTCCGGGAAGAAAGGCTCTCACTGTAGTTTCAAGTTCTCGTGACACATCATTTACAAAACATACGGATTATAGGTCAGGAACGGTCCTATAGGTACCAGCTCAAATGTTTTCGGAAGACCTTCCGTCCATCCATCGCACGCACGGTCTTCCGAAAAGACTGAAAATAGTCGTCGCATTCCGAGCTTATAATAGTGAGTTGAGCCGTTTGCTTTTTAGTTTTTTGTGGTTTACGATGTTCATCTTCATCATCATTTTGCCAAGTTTCTTGTGGCGCATTCTTCGTGGCAATGATGGTCCTTCCAAAGGAGCTGGTAGTTTAAAACAAAGTGACATGTAAAAGACTTAAGTACTTGTTTTTATTACTGCTTGCTTACCTTTGTTGAGTTTCTTGCTGGATTGTTCTCAACAGGGTTTTTCCGAACCGGTGGTAGATTCTTCGACGTTCTTAGGAGCATCAATTGATGTCTAAATTGAATAAAGAATTTTGACTTTGACTTCCAGAATAAACGTTTTAATTTTTGATTTTTTAACAGTGGACGTCTTTGAGCTGACAAAGATGATGATAAGGAAGTCATGAATAACCTCTAAGTAACACATAATTGTGTCCTATTTCATAATTGTCCAAAATGTCGTCACGTGTTTGGACACCGCTGCGGATGTTTGGGAAACGCCGGGGCACATTATTAGCGATGTTGCAGCGATGGCCGCTATTTATTAAACATTAACTTCTATTGTCATATAACATAACAATAGGTAGGAAAGTAGGGTCTAGTACGTTTTGTCTAGGCGTTTGTCGTGTCTGTATGGACAAGGTGGATAAAAGTAGTAAATAGTTTGTAGGCGGTAGAGGTGTTGTACTATTCAAGGGATGGTTTCACTATATGCAGACTACATATATCTACTAAATACTAGGGTTGTTATTTGCTTCCGCCTTTGTTACTGCAAACATCCGCAAGAACTCATACCTTCACTTCCGCATAGGTACACCTCCGTATTTTTTTTTGGAATTTTTACATGACCATACAACGCACGAGGAGCAAGTATCCAAGGACTTTGTTAGGTGACAAAGGCGTAAAACTATTGCTTTGATATTTGATTGATTTGCACTTCACTTCTTAATTTTGATTACTAATTCTAGTCAAAAGTTAATGAAAAAAAACACATGAAATTAACAGATAACACCCTATAATTTTAATGAATCATGAAGTTATAGGTATTTTTTTCACTTTGAAGTTCAACTCCGCCTCCGCGAAGGCGAAAGTCTTCGCTTTTGCATACGCCTCCGCCTCTGCTAAGAAAACCTCTTGTACAACGCTTAGCACCTTCCTAGAACGTTGCTTTGCCTTCAAAGTACATCTCCGGATAGTGAGACTGCCAAAGCCCAACACAAACTTCCCTTTTCTATTCCTAAAGGCCACCAACGCGCCTTTTATTTTCATCTTTCGACAAAAACCGAAAGCCTCAGTTTGCGGCGACAGTTTTCTCTGTTTGTTGCGCCGTCGAGATGCTCGCTGCAAAGAGGATATATGACAACACACGCAATGGACAAAGAACACGCATGCTACGCCGCCCGTCGCGGTTAGTTATGGGCTATATCAGCCTCCATGCTGATATTAGTTTTAGAGACACCATATCAAGAATATAGTTAAAACTAGTGTGATAGTGTTATGTGTGTGTGATTCTATATACCTATTTCTATTCAGAGATACTTTAAATCTTGACATAACACGTTGTGTCTCCACTCCAGCATAGAACTCGCGGAAGCAATCCATTCAAACGCAATAGATCAAACCAGGAAGGCAAAGGTCCCGGAGTTATTTGTCCACAATGGCCGGCCTTCGGTATAATTTGTAGCAATGGAACACTGACTGAATACACTCCATGGTCAGGTTGTTCTTTTTAGTGTTTGCAATTCAAAAATGGAAATTCTTAAAACAAAAACGAGAGACATTGAGCCTGGAATACATTTTTTTTCACTATTCTTTCGTGGTTTTACAAGAACGGCCAGTACGAAAAAAATAATTGAATTATGGTTCTTTCAGGGTAATTTTTTTCTTTTGTAGATTTTATATCCCCAGAAATGAACTGCATCAAATAGCAATTGTTTGTGGCTACAGAATTGAGGGCTATTACAAATAAATTATTATGATTATCCTATCCATCCATCACTATCTCTAATACATCAAAGCAATATTTTATAAAATTAAAAAACTATTTGAATTTAAGAATGCAAATTGAAATGCCTATTAAAAAATCTCAAAAACATTTGTCTTCTAAATTTATCAAAACATTAGCCTTGAAAAATAAACCATGATTCATTTGACTTTTGTCATTATAAAAATAAAATGTACAATAAATTGTCCGCTCGGAATTTCGAAGTGACATTTCCGATCGTGTGCCAGAGTGAACTGTGACTTTTGACTTTGGATTATGGATCAAAATTCTATGATATTTCATATGACAGTTAAATTGAAGGTAATTTATCTTCTATTCATGATAGTTTTTTTCTATCAAGAGTACAGAAGGTATCGTTTAGTGTAATGGGGGTCATTAGAAGAGGCAAAGGCTTAAATCAACTCTGACGTTTGAAACGGCATTATTGTATTTATGATGACGTCTGACCAGGCAATAGTGTCTTGGAACCTGACGCGTTTTTAAAATGTTTGTTTTAGACAAAATAAGTTCATGAAAAAATTAATGGAATATAGAATGAGCCTAACCTAAACTAAAAATTAAATAAGTGTTGGTAAATGCAGCTCTACTTAACGCATTACATCCAGCGCATATCAACAAATATCTTTTTTATATTTTACTAGCTGTTAAACTAACTACAACTTGTTTACTAGCTGTTGAACTATGTAATACAATACAATACAATGACTCTTTATTGTACACCACAAATAATACAATACAGTAAAACAAGTACATGAAAAAAAAAAGAAATAAAAAAATAAATAAGTTTAAAATAATATAATTTTTTTTTTTTAATAAATTTGTAATTTTACGGGATAAAAAGTATCCTATATGTTAATCCAGGTTACAAACTATCTTTATGCCATATTTCATCATAATCCGTCAAACCACTTAAGCGTGAAAGAGTAACATCCGTACTTCCAACCATCCTAACTTACAAGTTTATAATATTAGTAAGATTACGTGACATGTAACCACCCCTACGAAACACTTCAAAGGCTAGAGATTCGTGCTAAAAAAAAAGCTAGACCATAAACAAATCAACGACTATAGTCCATATATTTGACCGTGTTCCTCATCAATTCGTGTGAACGCCTCTGATTGATCCATAGTCAGTCCATCACCGTGACATATTGCTTTACAATAACAATCTTTCGTCTCTCTCCCGCGGCGTCCCGAAATAGCCCGCGAACCACGCGGCGCGTACGCACACATCGTACACCTTACGTTAAACTTCGTGACAGGATTCGTAGTATAACCTACTACTTTTCACATCAGTTGCACAGGCCCCTCTAAGAATAAGACGGCTTGAGCCGTAGCACCCACGCGGGCCCAGGGCAGATTGCGAACTTCACACACACCATTGAATTTCATCCCAGGTGTGTGCAGGTATCCCAAGGATGTTTTTCTTCACACTTCGAGCACATGGTAAAGGTGCGAGTCAAACTCAGAGTTGCGAGCGCGGACTCGAACCCACGACCCTCTGCTTGACAGGCCATAGGTCAAACCACTAGACTAACACTGCAAAAAACCGGTTGTCTGTAAAGTCGGTTTACGGACGATAGTTTAACGTGACAACGTCATAACAAAACATTCAAAAAACAAAAATGAAACCAGGCGGTCACCCATCCAAGTACTGACCGCGCCCGACGTTGCTTAACCTCGGTGATCGGACGAGAACCGGTGTGTGTTTTGTCGTATCTTGAAAACGGGCATCCTACGGTAAAATCAATGAAATTTTCATCCCCCTTTATTACTCCCGCACCACATCCCCCCCCCCCCCCTAATAAAAATTACCCGAGCGCTAGTACTAAGATTGTACATGCTGGCGCGCGCTGCTCTCTTGTACATCCTGGCGTTCACTATTCTCTCTTGTACGGGTCAATGTGTACGGGCCATGTACGTTACACTGAGTCATCCTTTTTCGTGCGTGCAGCCGGGCGTTCATCGATATATTAGACGTTATCACGTCAAAAAACGTGAATACGTGATATAAGACACGTGATAAAGCGAAAATACGCGATAAATATTGGAGTAAAATATCAGTTTTTCCTAACACAAGGCGGATATTTCGGTAATGAGCGGCCTTGGCTGAAACATGAGCGGGTATTTACATATCTTTTACTGCTCCAGTTTTTATTGCGATCTATTTTATATGCCGTCTCGGTGACAGAATGGAGGCTCTATTTCCTTATTCTTAACTGGTTTTTGCCCGCGACTTCGTCCGCTGAATTCAAATTTGTGATAAAACTTCAACATCTCTTTCATTTAATGAAGCAAAAATCGGGCAAAGCACCATCCTGAAATCCATCAACATCATCGGTATCAATCCCAATCCCATTTTCCCTATCCCGTGGGAATCCCCAAAAATCTTGAAATCTGTTTTTTACTGTTAAGTATGTCCCACCACACCACATCAAACCATGCCATGCCATGCCAAATTTGAAGAGCTCGTAATCATAGCTGCGGAGATAGGGTCACTCTGAATCGAACATAATTATTATAAATCCCGTTTATTCCCTGTCCCGTGTGAATTTCAACAAATTCGTCCTTACTCCTACCTAGCTTATATCATAAAGGAAAACTTTATGCAAAATTTCAGCCATCTGGGAGGTTTGGGCTGGGCGACAGGGGTTAAAGAGTCAGTCAGTCAGGACTTTTTTTATGTGTATAGATTTGCTAAATTATTTCCAGTTTTCTAAAATAACTATCAAGTTTCAGTTCAAAAGCTTGGCTTTGGTAGTTTAATTAGAAAAAGAAAAACTTTTTTTGTTTTTTTTTTTTTACTAAAAAACTTTTATTTGCTTTTTTGTACTAAAAAACTTTTTTCATTCAGGGCCTTATAATATGAGCAACACCCAATATGTTAAATAAATTAAAGAGTTAGTTTAGAGTTATGTGGAAGACTATATTTTTAGTTAAAAAATTAATAGTTACATAAACTTCTTGGAAAGCGAAGGCCTCATTAGATAGTGTTATCGTTCAGGGCAACAGTAATTAATCAAGCGCGGATATAGGGCACGAAGAAATTAAACAAGGCGGCCGTAAACACCGTGTCTATGGTACGAAAGTTTATTATCTGTGGCCAGTGCTAGTCTTACAAAATGGCGGCTGGTGACAGTAGTCAATGACATTTCATTTAAACGTATAAATCGATATCTAAAACTATTTGTAGCATTCGAACATGGCGGATGTAGACAGTATGTAATTTTGGTATTTCTGTTTCTTTGGCTAGTTGAAGTATAATTTTGATAGTGTTTTATGCGGCGATTAACCTAAATTAACAGTGATCACAAAATTCTATATTGCTCTCGTGTCTGACATTTTTTAATGCGCAAGTTGTCTCCACGTGGTTTCTGGAATTTTACTATCAAGCTTAGATTATTTATACACTAGCTAGATAGAGCTTAGGCGGCATGAAAACGTCCCGAAAAATATAAGCCAATTGTTGGCTTATATGTCATTTGGCCCCCTTCAGTTTGAATGTCGTAACGCGATCGTAAGATGAAGCTGTCAAATGGAATTGTGGACGTTTTGTATCGCAATGTTTGCTACTGACACTCTATCTAGTGTATAATAATCTAAGCTATCAAGTTGCAAAAACTACAATCACCGTACAACGTCGCTCCCAAAGAGAGCTTACTTTGACACTGGCGAAATTGTCCTGAAATGGGACAGAAGCCATATTTTAAATAAATAATAATAATAAAACTATTTGCGTATGTTGGATGAATGATATGTTGTTAAATTCGCTTATTTTTAGGAACAAAAATGTAATAGGTAAGCCATGGTAGCCTAATAATTTGACTTTTGGCCGTTGACCTGTCAAGCAGAGATTCGTCATTTCAAACCCTGAGGCCTTCACTATCACGTTCTACCCTCATCGTACAGCGTGCGACAGAAAAAAGTGGCGAAAATGATTTTGATTCCGTCCTAAGTTAACTAGGCAGGTATAATAACTCGGGTCTCATTCTAAATCCCTAACATCGTTTGTCCTAATGTAATGTTTGTCCTAATGATCGTTTGTCCTAACACTTTTTTCTCGGAAACCGTGAATTTTCCTGGAACTTTTTTGTGATTCTGATTATCCTCTAGAACTATATAGGTTAGGTTAGGTTTGTTTTATAAAAATCCAGAACAATTAATAGATTTTAAATAAAAAGAGTTAGGACAAACGATCATTAGGACAAACATTACATTAGGACAAATAATCATTAGGGATTTAGATATAGAGCCTTTTTTTAACCCTAGACCGTGCAACAAGCGGGGCTGAAGGCGTAAGATACCTAATAGACTCTTGAGCTCGCACCTCTGAATTTATCAAAATTCATGTGCGAAATTACATTTGAAATTTACCACGAGCTTAACGATGTAGGAAAACATCGCGAAGAAGCCATACATACCTAAGAAGCAATTCAAAGGTGGTGTGAAGTTCCCAATCCAATCCACACTGGGCCTGCGTGGAAAGTACAGCCCAAGCCCTCTCATTCCTTAAACTCCTCTAGAGGCCTGTGTCCATCTAAATGTATATTCCAGCAATCGCGATAAAAATAGTTTTAATTTTTGTTACTAAGCTGGTAAATATGAGTTGTGTTGAGCTTAAACAAATGAACTTCGCAAATAGCTTTTTTATTTACAGGCCATAAATAAAGCGCGCCATTATACCCAGAATTATTGCCGTTAAATGTTTTAATCGCAGTTATAAGTTTGTTTGAAATTGAAACGAATGTTATGACAATAAAAGCCGAACAGCAACTGGTATTTTACTGTAATTTTTTACAGAGACTTTCGAATACATTTATATAATACAGCTGCATCTGTGCAACATGTATGGTTTCGTCCAGAGCGCACCCAGTTTCTGCTTTCATACATATTGTAGAATATGTGGTGGGGAAGACGAAACAATGGAACACATCATGTGTGAATGTGACGCTCTCGCTAGACTAAGAATGAGACTCTTTGGCGACGGATACCCCGCACCAGAAGACTTCAAGGCACTACCGACGACTAGACGAGGTGACAAAAGCGTTGGAGTAAGTGTGAAGGAGGGGTAATTACACAAAAGATCCCTACGGGTTGAAGTGTATCCGCAAGGACCCCTAATATTAGGATAAGATAAGATGTTAGTGTTAGACAGGTGTTAGTGTCCACCAAATCCATCCAAATCACCCACAAACCACACTTCACGCTCGCGCTCTAGTCGCCCAAATTTTCTTAATTTACGATTTGGTGGTGTGCCAAAAAGATCAAAGATACTGCGGCCTTGGCCCGCCTAGGCGCCGACTAGTCCTATTACGTGTTGATAACGATTAGCTGTCGCTATGCAATGTCATCCTGGATAAACCGGAGATAACGTTACGCGGAATAACAGTTTCAAATGTCCACAGTGACAGTGATTTATAGAATACAGATTCGTATTTGCGACGTCTGCGCAGAGTTAGGTATTTTTTAATCAACTTCGAAAAACGTTCTACTTTTTTTATAATGATGATTGACTAAGTAATTTGTGAATTGAAAAATTTTTTACGCAGTTCGCATGAAGTAGTATTGTTTGGTCTGATTCAGAGATTAGTTGGTTAGTCTGTATGTACGTCGATAACTTTGACAATTGTGGTCAGATTTGAAAGAAATTTTTATGTTTTAATTATAAGCTTTGGAAACGTACTCTTGCGTTTACTTCTGACAGTTATTTTATAACTCATCTAATAATTAAATTACTTACTTGATTATTGTTGGTCTCTCAAGCAGAGGGTTGTGGCTTCGATCCCGGGCTCGCCCCTCTGAGTTTCTTGGAATTTATGTGCGAAATTACATTTGAAATTTACCAAAGCTACGGTGAATGAAAACATCGTAAGGAAAGCTGCACACACCTGCGAACAAATCCAATGGTGTGTATGAAGTTCTCAATCTGGACTGGGTTCGCGTGGGAACTACGGTCCAAGCCTTATTCTGAGAGGAGGCCTGTGCCCTGCAGTGGGACGTAGAGCCTGGGATGTATTATTCCTATTGCTATCAGTTAACCCAATTACCGTGCTCATTCGAAATAGGAACCCGGCAACAATTTTACAACCGTGTAACGTCACACGTGACGTATACGCTACGATCCACGGTTGTTATCTTTTGTCAGTTTTAATACGCACCCCGGGTTTTTCGTACGATACTTTTTATCTTGAGATGATAATTGATAAAGATCGTATAGATACCTAACGTCATATTATTATATTTGCGTCTTAATATAAAGTACTTCGCATTTTGCAACGATTTTTTTAATAGAGATGGGATTTATATAAATATGGTTTTATGGGTGTATCAACTTTTTCATGCCACCCGTTGCTATGGTTACACAAATTTTGTCCCTCGAACAACCTAAGCATTTTTCTATGAAACAGTATGAAGATATCTCTTGGACAACCGGGGGCAGAGTAAACTACACAAAAACGTTGATTCACCCAAATATACCGTATATTTGGGCAATTTTTTTCTTGTTGTACTTTTTGACTTTTTTTTTTAATCGGAAAGTTTTATGTGATTTCTGCTCAGAATTACGAGCTCTTTCGATCCTACTAGGCGACAAAAAGTGTCCCAAGTTTTTTTCCCGTTCCGTTACCATTTTTCATAGACTTTATACCGTAACGGAATGGAAGAATCGAAAAATTGTATGAAAATTTTGGGATTTTCTTTTCTCCTAGTAGGATCGAAAGAGCTCGTGATTCTGAGCAGAAATCACATAAAACTTTCCGAATTTAAAATAAAGTCAACTGGGCAATTTTATTTTTGTTGTACCTTGTAATACCTATATTTGTAGGTAATCTCGTTTCGACAGTTCATAAAAGTATGACAGTTAATTCAAACAGTCTCTTCATAATGCACTTTTAAAAATAATGTAAATAAATCAAAAATTACACATTTAACAACAGCCTCCCGTACTCCGCCGGAATGAGGAGTTCTCGTTGTGAAAATTGTTACCGAGCCTATATATTATGTTAAACAAATGGAGAACTTGAGAACAATGGCAGTCCGGATGCATAAAGCCTTTGTCTAGTAAATAAACGGCTTTTGTGAACTGAATTTTGAATTATGGACCTGGACCTGTGGAAGTGGAACTACTCCAACTTGTGACCTTAAACTTAGAGGAATTAAATTAAGGGCTCCTCGAAGAATGTTTCAAATGTATTGAAATGGGACACAAATTTAACAAAATTAGATTTTAACAAAATTCTCTTTAGCCACTTAGTTAAAATAGGGTAGCCAAGTTTGTAAATTAGAGGGAAGGGGAGGGGAGGGGAGGGTTTGTAGATTAGGGTTAAATATTTTGTTTTCCTTATAGTAGTGAAACATATCCTAAATTTATTAATTTTATATATCAGATAGAGAAGCCAATGAAAGGCGGTAGAGTTCATAAATTCCGTGAAATTGAAGTTTCTATTGTGGATAGAGGATATTTTTTAACATCTGCGTCTATCTATAGAAATCCAATTAAGCATACAACATTTCAAAGGCATCATATTTCTTGACGTGCTTGCATTACCTTTCGTTATGGTATGAATACTTTCATTGAATTTTATAAGGCATTCATTGAATTATCTAATACCTACGTAATGTTATACATCGGTTTAATCTTTAAAAAAAGTTTGAGAAGTGCATCCGAGCGCGAGAGTTTTAAAAACTTTGCAATATTTTTTTATGAGTTTGCCTTTTCTAATAGTTGATCTGCCTGAATTAAATACTTGTTGAATTTCTGCCAAATTTTAATAGGTTGTTCTCGAGACATTTTTTTTTCTTGTTTTTATCCATCCCTAACTATTTTAAAAATACTTTGTATTACATACTTTCTTTAAACAATTTCCTGAGTTCCAATTACCGAATAATAGTTTTACTTAATCCCGTTAAAATCGTATTTTCTATTTCCAATTTCAAATTACGAAGCGATCGTGCAAGGCTCAACGACGCTGGTTGGTCGTTATCCACCAATCACGATGCTCCATTCATAAAAGGAAGAGGCCATTGAGATAGATGGGCCGTATTACCGTTAATGCGAAATGGCTCCGTCGTTCGTTATTACCGGCCAGTATCATATTGGTTTATTAAATTTCATTATTATATTATACAATGTTGCAGTAATGCTATTTTATCATGGGAAATTGATATGACGCTTCTTTTAATTTTATAGTAGTAGAGTGATTATCTAATAATAAATATATTAAAATCTCGTGTCACGGTAAACACCTTTATCGAACACGTTTATCGAACTCCTCCGAAACGGCTCGGCCGAATTTTATGAAACTTTTTTCACTGTCTTCTGAAAGTCTGAAAATAGGTCGTAGGCTATTTGTATATCCCTATTCCTCGCGGACGGAGTGGCTGGCAACAGCTAGTCTAATATATAAAAAAACTCATGTCACGGTGTTTGTGATAAGTATGGTTATCCGTTGTCTAGTACCCATATCCATAGTACAAGCTTTGCTTAGTTTGGGAGGCCAGTGTGAATTGTCCCGTGATATTTATTTATTTATGATGATGATTTTGATTTCATCCTGTATGATGTTGAGTTTTAAAACCTTCTATAGGGTTTTCTCCACCGATTCCAAACATCCTCACCGTCGGTTTGTTACAGAGCTACCGAGGTCGCAAGCCTCTGGTCGGGTCGGTCCCCGTGCCCGGCGTGCCAGGCCTGAGCCCCGGCGTGCCCGCGGCCGCCTCCCCCGCCCCCGCCCCCGCCCCCGCAGCGCCAAGCCCCGCGCCAGCGACCACCCCCGCTATGAAGCAGGAGCACCCTAGTCAACCCATGGTGAGTACAAAGCTCTATGGAGTTACGGAGAAACTGAATCACGTACAGTCACCAGCATTAATATCTGCCACAACAGAGCGTGCAAAAATATATGACTCGCCCTTCCGGCCATAGAAATAGAGTCGTATCAGATATTTATGCACGCTTGTTGTGACAGATATTGGTGCTGGTGACTGTACCAGGGTGAACTGATATTTGAACGACAAAATGGATAGACGCTATAAATTAAATTTGGTATGGAGATAGTTTGAAACCCTGGAAAGGACATCGGATAGTTTCTATCCTAGAAAATTGCATAGATCCCGCGGGATAGCGATAAACGAATCCTTCGTAGACAGAGCCGCGGGCAACAGCATAGTTGTATGGGAGCCCCCTTAAATATTTATTTAATTCCATTTTTTAGTATTTGTTGTTATAGCGGCAACCAAAATACATCATCTGTGAAAATTTCAACTCTCTAGCTATCACGGTTCCCGAGATACAGCCTGGTGACAGACGGACGGACGGACGGACAGCGGAGCCTCAGTAATAGGGTACGGAACCCTAAAAATGACAGATAGCGTACGACCTAAATCACTGCATCCAGAGACATGAAAGGCAGACGCATTCTTCGAGGATTCTAGAGGTGCACTAAGGGATTCGAAATTCCCAAGGTATAGAGAGCTAGCCAATGAATTATTCTTCCACGCGAGCGAGACCGCGGGAAAATGTCAGTTAACACACAAGAAAACAAAAACCTCGTCAGGCTAACGAGTTAAGAGCCAGTTAAGGCAACATGCTAATGGGCCATTATGATACGTTTATGTTAAATTCCTACATTTATGCTAATCACAACGCAATTATTCCATTCGTAATTCGCTACTAATTACAACGTTGATGTCGTATTTAATTTAAACGTTTATTGTTGTGAGATATAAAATATGTCAATTTTTTAAAGTGTTTTTTTTTTAGTTTACGCATATAGCAGGTAAAGGAAAACAGCACATACCTACCTAAGAACCAATTCAATTTTGAGTGAAGATTATTGGAACTAAGTACCTACAAATTCAAATATTTTTATATCGGACCATAAAAAAATCCATAGTGTCAATTACAAGTTACTTAAATCTAGGATTAGTGATATACCAATGAAATTAACATAAAAATAAAATATCTTCCTAAGTCCTGGCGTACTTTATCAAAAACAAATCATCAGTAAGAATAACGGCCGAATGTAAGTGTGTACTAGACAAAGTACAAATTTATTTAATGAATAAAGAACTTCAAAGACGCTTAAATAAGTTCCATAATTACAAAACGTATGACTCTTATCTAGGTCTTACGTTCGCAACTTAAAACGTTCGTTGTTCCAAGGTCGCGGGTGAGCAAAGTAATTGATTTAGTCCAATGAAGATAATGCCAGTTCATACAGGTAAGAAGTGGCAAATGAGTAATAATTTTAAAACGTGGCTTACCAGCTCTGGGCACTCACATTTTATTTGATTTTGACCCTAGGGGGTCGCTAAAATATTATAAATTATAAAGTGGTCGCGTATATACAAGGATTGGAAGACACGGCTTCTACACCAATGAGTTACGTAGCGCTATCTCTTCCACATCATTAGTTATTTGTTTCATCTAAGTTAACCGTACGAGCTAGCGTGTTCACACTACGCTGCTCTAAAAACTACTATGCCAAGTCATCGTTATGAGACGTTGATATTATGACAAATAATGCTGATAGTCAGCGTCAAAAGTCCAAATAGAAAGAACACCGTGTCGTCTCGAACATCGTCGTAGATTTGCTTTTACTTATGTCTGTTTTTAACCGGATACTTTTTGTGAGTGTCAGGAAACCCATGATTTGATTCCTCCTTCTCCATTTTACCGACGGACATCAAGGCTGGGGTAGCGTCTTCACTCGAAGGTCGTTGTATACTTACTCGGATCCTAGGCTACAAGGCGTATTTTGCCAATGTCGACGTAATTTAGACATGACACACATGAGGAGACTGTTCGGTGTCACAAAATTCCTGATTTGTACCTTTTTGAACTAAATATGGAAAGGGCTATGCTCGGTTTTTCTCTACGGGATCGAATCAGGAAGATCCGGGGGATCAGGGAGATCCGTAGAAGAACAAGGGTCAGCGACATAACCAAATGGATTAGCTCGTTAAAATGGCAATGGGCGGGCTAAAAGCTCGCAGAACAGATGGCCGTTGGGGCCAAAAAGTTCTCCAATAGAGACCACGGACTGGCAAGCGCAGCGTCGTCCATCAACAAGATGGACGGACGAATTGGTAAAATCGCAGGTTCGAGGTGGATGCAAGCTGCTTCCAACCGTAATGATTGGGTATCAATGAGGGAGGCCTATGTCCAGCAGTGGACGTCATGCGGTTGAAATGATAATGGTGATGATAAAAAAAAATCTTAAAACCTGAGATTTCCTGAGATTACCAAAATCTGTGAGCCGTGGTGCCCTAGTAGTTTGACCTATGGCCTCTCAAGCAGAGGGTTGTGGGTTTGAATCCCGGCTCGCACCTCTGAGTTTTTTGGAACTTATATGCGAAATTATATTTGAAATTTACCACGAGCTTTATGGTGAAGGAGAACATCGTGAGGAAACCTGCATACACTAGCGAATACATTCAATGGTGTTTGTGAAGTTCTCAATCCACAATGGGCCCGTGTGAGAACTACGGTCCAAGCCCTCTCATTCTGAGAGGAGGCCTGAGTCCTGCAGTGGGACGTGTATATAAGCTAGGATGTTGATCTTAGGCTTAGGTTCAGTGCAGTGTGCTTATACTCCAGTAATCCGTTTATAACTTGCATTCACATAACATTATTCCGGTACTTAACACGTTAATACTGCATATTACGTCCATGATATTCCCAAGCCGTTAGCGCAGGTTAAAAATTATAAATTACGCCCGCGAGTAGAGGCGTAAGTTGGGAAATTTTAATTTGGCGTAACTACGACTATTTGGCGCGCGGGCTCCTTGGAGTTCCGCAGTAATAAAACGTTATTTCGAAACTCTATTACGTTAGTTTTAGGTATACAAAATAATGCAAAATAATACAGTCAAAAATCTACGGGGTGCATTGCATAGCAGTCAACAAAGTTAAAATGTCTTTAAATTCAAATTATTTATTGCATGGTTATGAGTTTTTACATACCTAGATGTTAATTAGGTATATAGTAACGTATAACTGCCGTACGCTGCGGACGGATGATAGGTTAGTGGAACTGGAGGAAGAATTGAGCAGGTTACGATGGGGGATAGTAGGGTTATCAGAAGTCCGAAGAGAGGGGGAGGACACGATAATCCTGAACTCTGGTAACATGCTCTATTTCCGGGAGGGCGACCAACAGTCCCAGGGCGGTGTCGGGTTTATCGTCCACAAGTCCCTTGTAAACAACGTCGTGGAGATCGTGAGTGTGTCGACCAGGGTAGCGTACCTGGTACTAAGATTGACCAAACGGTATTCGTTGAAGGTCGTACAGGTTTACGCTCCGACTTCGGCACACTCCGACGAAGAGGTGGAAACTATGTATGAGGATATCTCCAGAGCCATGCATAGCTCCGGATCTCACTTCACGGTTGTTATGGGGGACTTCAACGCAAAACTGGGTAAACGGGATGGTGAAGAGCTGCGAATAGGGCAATTTGGAGTAGGGCGTAGGAATCACCGGGGCCACCTACTGGCCGGCTTTATGGAGAAGGAGGGACTCTATATGATGAACTCCTTCTTCAAGAAGCGAGAGCACAGAAAATGGACTTGGATGAGCCCTGACGGTGTAACGAGGAATGAGATAGACTTTATTATGTCGACGAGGAAGCAAATATTCAATGATGTCTCCGTGATCAGTGCGGTTAAAACCGGGAGTGATCACCGTATGGTACGAGGCACATTGAATATTCGGTTCAAGCTTGAAAGATCGCGACTGATAAAGTCTACGCTCCGCCCGGCACTAGCCCAGCTACAAAACCTCGAAACGTTCCAGCTTGAACTGCAAAATCGTTTCGAATGCCTAGGAAGCGACATGGATGATTACAATGACGGGTTTGTGGAAGCTGTCCATACGGTTGGGTCAAAGTTCTTTAAGACTCACCGTACAAATAGAACCAAAAAAATCACACCTTCTACTCTAAAGCTCATGGAAGATCGACGTAAGATGATCCTACAGACATCTGGTGACGCTTGCCAATACCGGCGGCTTAACAGACAGATCTCAAAGTCTCTGAGGCGCGATATACGCCAGTTTAATACTAATAGTATTGAAGTGGCGATAGAGCGCAACAGAGGCTCTAAAGTTTTTGCCAAGAATCTGTCTGTTGGGCAAAGCCAATTGGCAAAGTTAAAGACCGATGAAGGTAGGATCGTGACCTCTAAACCGGAGCTATTGTTAGAAGTTGAGAAGTTCTATGGACAGCTGTACACATCAACGAAGAAACCCGTCATGGATCTAGCTGAAGACCCGAGAGCTAGATTAACCCGGCACTATACCGAAGACATCCCGGACGTCAGCCTGTACGAGATTAGTATGGCTCTCAAACAACTAAAGAATGGCAAGGCCCCTGGTGATGACGGAATAACAGCCGAACTTCTGAAGGCGGGTGGAAAACCGATCCTCAAAGCCCTTCAGAAACTATTCGATACCGCCATCCGTGAAGGGAAAACACCAGAAGCATGGAACAGAAGTGTAGTGGTGCTGTTCTTCAAAAAAGGCGATAATACCTTATTGAAGAATTATAGACCCATTTCACTTCTGAGCCATGTTTACAAGCTGTTTTCGAGAGTCATCACGAATCGTCTCGCGCGCAGGTTAGACGACTTCCAGCCTCCCGAACAAGCCGGGTTTCGAAAAGGCTTTAGCACCGTGGACCACATACATGCGTTGCGGCAGGTTATACAGAAAACCGAGGAGTATAACCGCCCCCTTTGCCTAGCATTTGTGGACTACGAGAAGGCCTTCGATTCGATCGAGACTTGGGCTGTACTGCAGTCTCTCCAACGGTGCCAAGTAGACTACCGGTACATCGAAGTGTTGAAGTGTCTGTATAATAACGCCACAATGTCCGTCCAACTTCAGGATCAGATGTCGAAGCCCATTCTATTGCAGCGGGGAGTCAGACAAGGAGATGTTATCTCTCCGAAACTGTTCACCGCTGCACTAGAGGATGCGTTTAAGACTCTGAACTGGGAAGGGCGTGGCATCAATGTAAATGGCGAATACTTCACTCATCTTCGATTTGCCGACGACGTGGTGCTTATGGCTGAGACCTTGGAGGACCTCAGTGCGATGCTCGCTGACCTCGGAAGTGTCTCCGAGAGAGTTGGTCTTAAATTGAACATGGACAAGACGAAGGTCATGTCGAACGCCCATGTTGTACCAACTCCCGTCGTAATCGGAGATACTTTGCTCGAAGTTGTTGACGACTATATCTATCTGGGACATACAATCCAATTGGGTAGGTGCAACTTCGAGAAAGAGGTCAATCGACGAATTAGACTCGGCTGGGCAGCGTTCGGGAAGCTCCGCAATATCTTGTCATCCGATATACCGCAGTGTCTCAAGTCAAAAGTCTTTGACCAGTGTGTGTTGCCAGTGATGACTTATGGCACTGAGACGTGGCCGCTAACGATGGGTCTTATAAGGAAGCTCAAGGTCACTCAGAGGGCGATGGATAGTGATGAGTCCCTCACTCGTGAGGTACCTCGTTTGAGTTCCTCATCGCGACAAAATGAGGGAGTACTCGAATTGCAACTTTGAACCACCTCATTTAGCTCCTCATTTTCTATTACGAGGCGCGAGCACAGATTACGAGACGCGAGGTGCGAGCACAGATAACGAGGCGCGAGGCGCGAGCACAGATAACTCACTATACGAAGCGGCAACGATGCGCGCGCCTCGCTGCTCACTTACTCATTCAACTCATTGCGAATTGCGATCGTTTTAATTCCTCACACCTCACCTCACCTCAAATGAGGGGTACCTCGTGAGTACCTCGCGAGGCAAAACGAGTTACTCCCTCATCCTCATTTAAAAAGCAAGAGTTACACAACGCTAGCGATGGAGAGGGCTATGCTTGGAGTTTCTCTGCGGGATCGCATTAGAAATGATGAAATCCGCGCGAGAACTAAAGTCACGGACATAGCTCGAAGAATCGCTAGACTTAAGTGGCAGTGGGCAGGGCACATCGCCCGTAGAACTGACGGCCGATGGGGCCGAAAGGTTCTCGAGTGGCGTCCGCGGACCGGAAGACGCAGTGTAGGTAGGCCTCCAACAAGATGGAGCGACGACCTGGTGAAGGTAGCGGGAACGCATTGGATGCGGATGGCACAGGGCCGATCTGTTTGGGGAGCCTTGGGGGAGGCCTATGTTCAGCAGTGGACGTCTTTCGGCTGAAATGATGAAAATGATGATGGTTATGAGTTTTTACATACCTAGATGTTAATTAGGTATATAGTAGTTCACAGCTAATATCATGTCCTGTCTCTGGGAGACTGCAATAGTTTATCCCATTAATTAGATTAATAATAATAATAGATTAATTCATTTATAAAATAAAAACAATTCATTCAATAATATTTCCAATTACAAAAATACTAAAATTAATGTCAAATGAGAACATAATATAACAAACAATAAACACCAATTAGTTTTCATACAATAAATTAATAACAATCCGATAATTCTGAATCAATTTGTTCTATTATAAGCTTATTCGGGTTCGGTAAAACCCTGTTGAGAAGAATCCTCCAAGAAAGTCAACAAGATGTATTTTTTAAAACAGATCTACATACAATGTTATTTAATTACATACCTACATCTAAAATATTTCTCCTAAATCGTGGTAGCCTAGTTTTTCGCTGGTGCCCTCTTTCCTTCGTCACACGTTAGAAAAGGATGCAGCTAGACGCTATCCTGTTTAACCAGCTGTTACACAGCTTCGTACCTTTTATTAAATACTTTAAACTTGCCTTTTTAGCTAACCGAAGTCACTATTTGTCTACGTGAGTTTTGTTTTATTTGCCCGTGATATTTTCGAGTAGAAAAATTTGTAATACCAACAAGGATCTTGTCATTAAAAATATGTACTTCCAACAAGAAATGAGAGTCTGACGTAAGCGCCAAGGGATCCGTGTCACGTTTAATTGCAATTATTAAGATTGAGAAATAAAAACGAAAAACATTTAAAAAATTGTTTGCTGGAAACGGATTTCTGTTAAAAAAAAGTTCATTGGGTATAATAAAAATACTCTTACTAAATATTAGCGTATGCTACTCGTTTTTAATAATATATACTTACTTGTCATCTATACCTCTATGATGATGATGTATGGGGACGCCTTGCTGAGTAAGGCGGGCTGTCGATCGTTTTACACAATTATTCAGCCCAATTCTAATACAAAAAAAAATCCAAATCTATACCTTTATACAATACCACATGCATTCAAATAATTATTTTAAAACCAGGCCAGCAGAAGTAGACCATTCCTCCATAAGTTCTTTAACTAACCATAAACAACTCATTGTTATCACAACCTCGTACCAAACTTTACTTTTAATTACAGCCATCGCATTTATAAATTAACCTCAGAGACGCGTTCTTAATTTAAAATATTTCAAACTTCGAACGAAGTTACACAGAAATAATGTACTTACGCGTAATTTGTTCCGAACATGTCGGGGATACGCGTTCAAGTTAAGTAATTTAATATCGTTGCCAGTATTATTAAATTTAATTTGCTACCTGCTTTTTATTGGCATAGAGCTTACGTTTTTTTTTCAGTGATACCTCCTTTTTGGTGGTGGCTGGGTCATTATGCAATTTAATACAAATCCATACTAATATTATAAATATGAAGTATGTTTGTTTATGTGTCGAAACTGAGCGACGGATTACCGTGATTTTTTGTACGGACATAGTTGAAGGGCTGGAGAGCGACATAGGCTACTTTTTACCACGGGAAAATATCTCATTCCCACGGGAAAACACGTTTTAATCTGCTTCAGCGGGGGCGAAGCCGCGGGCGTCAGCTAGTATTCAATAATTTAAGAACTTTATGTACTTACGTCGTTTGAAATATAAACTTTATTTATTTTATTTTACTTAAGTAAACAAATCTTTTATGTATCACGTCCAGAATAAATTACATTATGCGAAAGTCCCTTAAAGTGCTGTTTAATTGTGCTCCAGTTTTGCTCTCGGGTTTGTTTTTGTAAGGTTTAGTTTTAAGCAAACAACTTGAAAATAAAACTGATCATATTTTTTCATTAATTTGTCCCTTTGTAATGACGCACGGAATTACCTATAAACCGTAGCCGTAACCGTTTGTAGTGGTAGAGCCATGATGTAGCTAGCCGCTGCATCACGAATGGGCCGGCTCGCCCGGGGCAGTACCACCCTCTCACAGAACGCCGGCGTGAAGCAGCAGTAATCCTGCTTGCGTTTCGTACGGTCAGTGAGAGTGCCGGGGGCCCAATACCTCACCCCTTCCCTCCCTCCTTCCTTCCCTCTCCCTTTCCCCTATTCCCTCTCCTTTAGGGCCGACAACGCACTGGCATCGTGTAAAGCGCTGCGGATGTCTATGGACAGTGGTGTTCATTTAACATCAGGTGACCCACTAGTTCGTTTGTCTGGCCTAACATAAAAAAAAAAAAAAAAAACCTTTCGAACAGTTTGTAAAAACTAGCTGCTGCCCGCGATTCCGTCTGCAATTAATTCGTTTATCCCGCGGGCACGTCAATTTCCGGAATAAAAAGTATCCTGTGTTAATCCAGGTTATAAACTGTGTGCCAAATTTCATTAGAATCCGTCAAACCGTTTTAGCATGTAAGAATTATGACAAACATCCATACATCCAACTACAACAATCAACCATCTTTCGAATTAATAACGGCGCTTTTCGAGGTTTATGTCGACTGCGGGATTCTGTAGAACTAATGTTCGATTTTCCACACAAACTCGCAATAGAAATAGGTTCACAATAGATAGGCATCGAGACCCAAATCCTTGGGGACTGATTTTTTAAAGCACATCCTGTGTAAATACCATTCGAAAATGGTATAAAAACTAATCTGTTGAAAAAAATGTGGATAAGCTCGATAATTTTTGCCTAATTCACTCGCTTTCCTGATTCAACACAGTTTTTCACAGATATGATTTCAATAATCTACACTCCAGGTCGTTTGATGCCTTTAGTGGGTATGATAGCCTGTATGGCAGGGGGTAGATTCTCATTGGACGAGAAACATTGGTGGCTTCTCCACATCCAATGAACAGTAGTGACAGTAGTTGATCAACATAATGTGACCTCCCCGCTAGTTTCCAATTTGTACGCCTAGTACCAACTAAACAAACCTCACACACGTTAGTCTAATTACACTCTAAACCGTAGCCTCGCCACGGGGTTTTCACACGAGCAAACAATGTGCTCGCAACCTCGACCGCTTTACCGTGTGGGGACCGCTTTAGGGTCAAGAGCGAGCAACTCAATATGATGCGTTCTGACTAATGAATGGTCTTTAATTTTTTTGAGTTTTTTTTTTTTAATTTTGTTTGAACCCCAGAATTTTAAGACTAAGACTGCCCTGTCCAATATGCCTTGTTACCAGAAATACAAGATATTCAATAACGGTATTTTGACGCAAAAAAGCGGCTAGACCGATTAGTAAAAATCTTTTTGTTTTTAAAATGACCGATGAGACCTAAAAATTTACATTAGAAAATTGAAATGTGATATATGTATTTTGAAAATGTTTAGGAAACTAGCTGAATTTGCATTATTTGGGGCATATCCTACTGTTCGTTGATTTTATTTTTCTAGTGTAAACCTATTAGACTTTCGTCTTAAGGCTCGGAGGTAAGGTAGGGAGTTCCCGAACGCTGCCCATCCGAGGAAACCCGTAGAAGAACCAGGTTCACCGACATAGCTAAACGAATTAGCTCGTTGAAATGACAATGGGCGGGCCGTATAGCACGGAGAATAGATGGCCGTTGGGGCCGAGAAGTTCTCGAATGGAGACCACGGACTGCCAAGCGCAGCGTGGTAAGTGCACCAACGAGCTGGACGGACGATTTGGTAATGGCCGGAGGTTCAAGGTGGATGCAAGCTGCTTCCAACCGTAATGATTGGGAATCAATGAGGGAGGCCTATGTCCAGCAGTGGACGTCCTACGGCTGAAATGATGATGATGATGAAACCTATTAAAAGGAATTAAACAGTTTTACTGGTTAAACCCAGCGTGGTGAGCCCCCCACAATGTGGACTGATGACCTAGTAATGGTCACAGGAATCCGATGGATGCATGCGGCGCTGAACCGGCCATTGTGACGTTCTTTGAAGGAGGCGTCCAGCAGTGGACGTCTTTCGGCTGGTGGTGATGATGATGATGATGATGAAACCGTTTTCAACCTTTGGAAAAACATTGTTAACCTTGGGTATGAGACATTCATAACTCTCCCACCCATAAAGTCGGCGCTGGTGACATACTTGCTCAACTAAACAAAACAAAAACGACTCATTACAAACTCACTAAGTATTCAACATTTACAAAGAAACTTTACCTTCTTACAGAATCCCTTTACATCAATTAGTTTACTCGAATCCTTGACTCGCAAACGTTTGGAAATCATGTAAATTTAAAATTTTCGCAATAAGCAGCATTGAACAGACGAAATCATACGTAAACAATTTTATGTTTAATGTAAGCTTTGCTTAAACTTAAACTGACTACACTTTTTGCTGACAGCACCTACATTGGGTGTTTAATATGGTATTTAAGTATGTATCTATCTATGTATATAAGTATCCGTTGTTTAGTAGGTACCCATAGTAGGTACAAGCTTTGCTTAGTTTGGGACTGACTAGGTCAATTGGTGTGAATTGTCCCGTGATATTATGATATTACTAGCTGTTGCTCGCGACTGCGTCCGCGATGAATAGGGATATAAAAAATAGCCTACGGCCTATTCTCAGACCTATCGAATACAGGTAAAAAGTTTCATAAAAATCGGTCAAGCCGTCTCGGAGGAGTTCGATAACAAACACCATGACATGAGATTTTTATATATTAGAAGATTATTATTAAAACCAAATTTCAAGTCAGTCCGACTAGATACGAGAAGTACAACATGAAGTTCAACTTGCAACATTTGAAGATTCGTACAAAACATTGCAAATTAAATAACAGCTTGTGCGAGTAAAAAGAAGCTGAGAAAAAATTACAATTTTAGAAGGACATGTACATATTTAAAATCATATGCAAATATCTCTATCCAATTCATAAGCTATCCTCCATGTACAATATTATTTCTCTCAGTCAGTCCTTTTTTCTTTTGAATGGTCGTTAAGTATGTCTTCGATTGAACGTAAGACATTGAACGTCCAGCATTAAGTAATGAGCACTGAGCATTGATCATTGAGCGAGAGGTAATGACCATTGAGCATAGCATTGAGCAATGAACATCGTTTGTTTCAGGCCCCAATGCCGTTCTACGCGGGAGACCCTAACCGGTTTCCAACAGCGTGGCAGACAGATCCCTCGCAAGGTAATTATATACTAATCTCATCGGCAAACTAAATATACATGGTGTGAAGTACACATCCAGTAGAATAGAAGTTCTAAAACCCACGTCTTTTGAAGTCAACGTCTTACTGTCAATTATATAAATTTATTAACTTGTCTGAGCGCAGTCTTATCTTTTTCTCTTGGCTTGGAAGCTAGAGTTCCTGTTATACTTAGAACTGAGTGTACCTATAACGTTAATGGTTGAATAAACAATATTAACTCATTTAACTCAAGGTCAAGCTTTGCCTTCAATTAGGGACAACGAGACAACGACATTATAACTGGTGAATCACGCTTAATCGTCTTGTTACTTCACTCCTATTTAGTTTGCCGCGCTCCGTATTTTACGTATTTCAAATTTCATTTGATCCGTAGTGAATGTCGTTTACGTGACTCCAGGTTGGCAGAATCAGTTCATCCAGCAGCTGCCGACGCAGACCGGGCAGACGACGCTAGACTACCAGGGCAATCACACGGCATACGCGACCTCGCCCCACTACCAGGCCAACACGACGTACACCGTCCAGAACGTCGCCACCACCTTCGACGTGGCTAACAACACCTACTACCAAGCGGGAGTGCAGGCAGCGCCGGCCCAGCGGCCTCCTTCCAGTCGCGCCTATACCCCCGTGCCCTCGCCACGCGCGCCGCACTATCCTGAATACCAGCAGCAGTACCAAGCTGCCACGCCTGGTGCCGCCAGCGGAGACTCACGTCCCACCTCAGCCGCCTCCTATCAGAGTGTCGCCACCACCACTGCTGCACCCGTCTACACCGTCAGCCAACAAACCTACGAACGTACTGAATACACGGACCACACAGAAGAATACAACGGAGAAAACAGCACCGGCGACGCCAGCAATGACGCCGACAGACAAGAGAACACGCCCAACGGTCAGCATTCGGGAAACGCCGAGCCTGGGTACCTGCAGGGGAGCGACGGTCCGCGAGCTTCACTCGATTGTAACGGGTACCCGGGCGGCTACGGCGGCGGACAGTACCGGGAGAACGGTCAGAACCAACAAGACTGGCAGCAGCGCCAGTGGCAGCATAACCAAAGAATCAACCAGCAGATGCAAAACCAACAAATACAGAACCAGCAGATGCAGAGTCAGCAGATGCAGAATCAACAGCAGCAAATACAGACTCAACAGCAACAATTACAGAGTCAGCAGCAACAGATTCAAAGTCAGCAGTTGCAAAATCAGCAGATGCAACAACAACAACAACAGATGCAGAATCATCAGACCCAGCACATGCAGCGCGAGGATGCAGAACAGCAGATGTTCTCGCAGGCTGACCGCGTCAACCTTAACTCACGGCTCAAAACCATGATCCTAAACAAGCAGAGCCACGCGCGGGACGGCTCCGGCACGCCGCCAGACAAGGGCGACCCCGGGGACGGCCCGCCGCGCGCACTCGACCGGAAGGACGGACCCGTCGCGGTCAACGATGACAGGAACACTACCGGTCATTTTTTATCGTATAGCCACCATCTCCGAGATAATTACCGCTTAGGCGAGCAGTATCCTGCCGCTGGTAATTATTCACAGAACGCGCCCGCCTATGGCGGGGGCGAGTTCGGAGGTGGTGGCCACCACGTATGGGAGGGGGGCACGGAAGTGCCGCGAGGAAACGATAAACACGCGAAGAGTGCGAAGGTTCCTCAGAAGTTGCCGTCCTACGCGGACGTGCGGGGGCAGTACGGCTACCCGGCCGTACCGTACGAAGCGCAAAAATATGCAGAAATGTATGGTAGTGATAGTTTAGGTTACAGTCAAACGGATAGTAAAGATTTCCAATCGAAAATGCTCATCGGACCAGTGTCGGAGACGAATCAACAGACTTGCGCGCCGGCGCGCGACACACACGCACAAGCGAGGACCTACGATTCGAGGGAAGCGTATGATCCCAAGTTCAGGCACCCAGCGGCGCCTTTAGTTCCTAAATTAGAAACGCCTGATAATTATCAGTACCCCAAAGATGACAGACCAATGAAAGACCTGCGACTGATGCCAAATGTAAACCCTGCTTATTCCAAGCAAAATGATGCCAACGCCTATAGAGATTACCCAAACGGCTTAGCGAGGCCACAAACCACAGTATTACCACCCATTTCCACAATAAAACAGGAAAATTTTGGTCAAAAGGCGCAAAATTACCAAAATTTTCAGAATTACCCGTACGAGCGACGACAAGAGGCTGAAACGTATCCCAATCGGTTACAAGAGAACATGGGATTTCAGAAATACAATCGAAATTATGCTGAACAGCAGAAAGTTAGCAAAGAGTTGGAAAACAGGGTCCACTCGGAAAGACCGTCGGACCCGAAACCGCCTTTCTATATAGAACAAATAAAGTCTGAGCATTCTCCTCCAGGGCATAAAATTTATAAGAACATCAGCTACAATCCCCCGAGAAGTCAAGAGCCTTACATGTACCCTGGAGACGGAGGGCCGATGTCTATCAGGAATGAGATCGGCTACGCCTGCTGTCGTCAAGGGTCTACTAAAAAACCGCCGCCAGAACATCTCAGAGACGGTGCATGCCCCGGCCTTCAGACCAAAGACGAAATCCTCGAGGATGACCCAGAAGAAAAGGACCCTAAGAAGCCATCAACACCAGTTCCCGAAATGACCAAAGTTAAAGAGAACCAGTTCAACTACTCGAAGGAATACTTGGAGAATCTGGAGAGGTTGAGGACCAACTCGAGGACAGAGGTGCCGGATTGTAATTGCTTTCCTGCTGACAAGAACCCTCCGGAGCCGGGCAGCTACTACACACATTTAGGTACGTATCATAATCATATTACATTTAGGAACTTACCAAATCAAAAACATTCAATTCTCGCCCTGTCACTCGATTATCATTTGGCCTTTTTTAATAAAATACTTACTCTTCTTTATTATTTTCAAATTACGGTACATTGACGATAACGTGTCTGATTAAATGTGTTGAATGAACACCTTACAGTCATCGCTTTACTCCTAAGAATTATCTGACACTCGAAATCAGAATTACACTAACCATCTCTTGCTGCTCTCATCCTAATGCGTTTAACATAAAATAATCGTGAAAGTTAGACAATCATATCCTCTGGTCTTAATACTGGTAGAGCCTACCAACATCCATAAGAATAAATAAGAACATAGGTAGAAGGTATATAGGTAGAAGGGAAACTCCCGCTCCGGCCGGACTCTAAGGTCACGATATTAGAGTATCGATATTAATATAGTGTCCTTTGAGTCCGGCCGGAGCGGGAGTGTCCCTTCTACCTATGTTCTTATTTATTCTTATGCAACATCTTCGATCTTTTTACTGTTGTCGAAGCTGAGCGATAAAAGCATGGCAGCTTTAGCTTCTTTTTATATGCTAGAAAGTGTCGGCGACATCATCATCTAGTCTAGGTAGCAAAAACCAAGTATGATACCTCAACTTGGAACTTGATGTAATGATATGTTATGACATTACAGGGGCAGCAGCAACCCTAGCAGAGTTGCGCAAGGAGCTGGAAGCTCGCACAGGACTCTCCGGCAAGGAGTTGAGGATCGAGAAAGTCTGCTACACCGGCAAGGAAGGGAAGTCGGCCCAGGGATGCCCTATGGCCAAGTGGGTGAGTGTATGGATCCCAACTACACCTTTTAAACTATTTGATATGGATTTCTTACAATTTCTTATATCAATTATTCTTCCACGAACCAGAGGCTATACGCCTAACGTGCGGCCGCATGCCATCGCTTTCACCATCTTTTGTCGCCATCTTGTATCGGTTGACAGAAAGAAATAGTGAATGCGTCTGTGCATTAGACAATACGGTCTTTGATCTATACAGCAATCGATTTTTGAAATTACGTTAATACCATTCGAAAATGAAAAAAAAAGACTGTTTCTTCAGATTCATCTTTTTTGTAATTCGAAATATTCCGAAAGGTATTTTCGTGGGTTCCATTTCTCCTAAAATTTGACACAGGGACTTATCATACACAAAATTCCAGGTGATCCGTCGCACAAGCTACACAGAGAAAGTACTGGTGGTTGTAAAATGCCGTGCTGGTCACCGCTGCGCCACGGCGTGGATAGTGGTCTGCTTGGTGGCATGGGAAGGCATTCCCCAGTCGGAAGCAGACCTGGACTATACTCTGCTGGCTCATAAGCTGAATCGGTATGGTCTACCGACGACCCGCCGGTGCGCGACCAACGAGAACCGGACGTGTGCTTGCCAAGGTAAGAAACAATCAAACAAATGCAACCGATAAAAACTCACTACCGGATTGGTGATCTGTCCTCTACTGTTAGTTACTCTTAATAACCCTCGTTCGACAGTCGGGTAAAAATAGTGTTCTGAATAATGCCAAAAAGTCGCTTGGCTAACAAAACCGTACAAGTTGGAAACTGCCCATGTGACACTTTATATCCTATTCGGTAATAATATTATATAAAACATCATGGTCCATGTGCGGTCAGCAAACGAAAACAAAAAGTCAAAAGATTTTGTTTTTAATCATAATTTACCTTTGATTAAGTTCATGGAATTCTGCTGAGATGTAACTACCCCGTCAACATTTATCCTTAAAAGGCGACACAGCTATTTAAATAAATAAATAAAAAAATAAATATCATGGGACAATTCACACCAATTGACCTAGTCCCAAAGTAAGCTTAGCAAAGCTTGTGTTATGGGTATTAGGCAACGGATAAACATACTTATAAATATAGGTAGATACATACTTAAATACATATTAAACACCCAAGACCCGAGAACAAACATTCGTATTTTTCATACAAATATCTGCCCCGACACGGGAATCGAACCCGGGACCTCAAGCTTCATAGTCAGGGTCTCTAACCACTAGGCCATCTGGTCGTCTAATTTAACACATTAAGTTCATTCGACTCCTGATAATTTTTGAAACTGCTAATTTGACGTTAGTCAAACAAGCTCAGGAGTTTCCGGGTTAATATTGATTATACTGATATAAGTAGTTGTTCGAGTCGTTTTCAAGTACCGTAATAACTAAACATCGACTGCGCGTTCTCTTTCCTTCAATTACCAAACTCTTCTTTCTTCCCTTTTCTCATATAGCCGCTCTCTTCAGGTCTCGATCCCGAATCCTGTGGTGCTTCCTACTCCTTCGGCTGCTCTTGGTCGATGTACTACAACGGTTGCAAGTACGCGCGCTCCAAAACCGTCCGAAAGTTCCGCCTCTCTGTCAAAACAGAGGAATCAGAGATAGAGGAGAGGATGCATGTGCTGGCAACGTTGCTTAGCCCGCTTTATATGAATCTGGCTCCGAAGAGCTTTGAGAACCAGTGCCAGTTTGAGAAGGAAGCGTCGGATTGTAGACTGGGGTTTAAGGCCGGACGACCTTTCTCTGGTAAGTATTTGTATCACTGTCATGTAGATGAGTAGATTAGCAATACGAACTTTGAGGGTATATCCGAGTGTCATATTTTTCATGATCTATCGACGTCACTTGACGTAATCAAGCGTTTTGAGCTTCCTGATTAATCAAACTTTACCCTCATATGACAACTACTACAACGGAAAAACAAGGGAGAACGACTTTGACTAAGAACCGTGAGACTTATTTAAATGATGTAGACCTTTTCAATGGGGCAGTGAATGTTATTTTTAGTTGTCCGGTGTCGCAAGATGCAGTACAAATATACAAGTTCATCAAACAATCTTTTGCAGCCAGACAATCTGGACGTAGCAGGAGCATTGTTTGATGAATTTGTCCATTGAGTCTCCCAATGAGGCTGGCATAGTCACACAGGTGCACTTAAGCCTCGGAAAAAAGAAAGAGAAAAAAAAAAAACTTTGACCAAGCTAGATTCAGTATCGGTACAGCCTGTAGTTTCATAAAAAGTTAACTCTGGGTAGGATATCTTTAAACAATGTCTTTTGAGACGTTAATGACGAAAAAACGCCTTAAAAATCTGTTTTCACTGACTCAATTGTTTCTATGGATAACTTAGAAGCTTAAACATCAAATGTTTACTTTTAAATAAACACCAAGGAGATCAATCACAGGGTGACACATCCAGCCCCCTACTTATCTCCTAAATAACCATCGCTGTAGATACAGAAAGCCTTGGAAGAAAGCTATGGAGCGTTTTAGGTATTCACACCCTCCCAGAATCCTAACTGTAACCTGACTCAGCCTCCTTAACCGCATGCTATAAATTTCACTTGGTCCTTCCAGGCGTGACAGCGTGCATAGACTTCTGCGCGCACGCACACCGTGACCTCCACAATATGAACAACGGTTGCACAGCGGTCGTGACCCTGGCCAAGCATCGCGCGCTGGCCAAGCCTCCCGACGAGCAGCTGCATGTGTTACCTCTCTACATCATCGACACCACCGATGAGTTCGGCTCCAAGGAAGGCCAGGATGAGAAGATAAAGAGCGGTGCGCTGGAAATCCTGGACAAGTGAGTGGTGATGTATAAATTATCTAATATCGTGTTTTATCTAATTACCAAAAACTAATGTCCATTGAAGATGAGGTAAAATGGAAAACGTCATGAAAAAGTCATGTTTTTCGCCTTTAGTCAGGATATGTTAATTGAACCAAATATTCTTCGTTTCCAGATATCCAATGGAGGTCCGCGTGCGTTCTGTTCCTCTACAACCCTGTCGGCGGCACGGCAAGAAACGGAAAGACGAAGAAACAACAGAAACCAACACCGCAACCAACCAACAGAGTCCTAACAGCCAAAAGAAGCCCCAATGTCCGCCCGCGCCCCGCACCCCGCAGCCCGACGCGAGGAACAATCCGAGTCCACGCAGCCAGAACAGCGCGTCACCCAGAGCCCTAACCCCTGCTCTGAACCAGTCCAACCCTTCAGCATTTACCAACAACTCTTTCAACTCCGCCTTCAACCCAATGCACAACTCTCCAGGAATCATGAACGCAAACCTCGGCAACCCAGCGCTTCTCGACATGGCGACCATGATCGATAACTTCACTGACGCCCAATTACAGAGCAACCAGATTTCTAGCACCGTTCTAGACTCGCCATACAATTCTTACGAGCAAAACTACAACCTGCATCATCAGAACGCTATGTACCCCAACCATGTCGCTAACCCTCAGTTAGTCGATGAGTGCCAGAATCCCAATCCCAATCAACTTCCAAGTTTCGCTTCCGGTTTACAAAAGAGAGATCAGTTTAACCCTCCAAACGCTCAGGCTTCCATGAATACATCCCAAAATCAATGGCCTGATTTCGCCAACACTGAAATGTTTAGCAACGTGGTCAAAGAAGACCCCGATTCTACTACTGCACATCTCAACGTCCCGCCAAACTACAGTCCAGATTCCAATAGGAGCGAGACTAACTCAGATCCGTCCCAGAAGAACCCAGCTAAGACGGAAAAGAATTCTCTTATAGCAGACCTAGCACAAAAACTTCCAGACTTCGATATGCCAACTTCACCGAGACTGACGGAGATTTCGCAAAAATCTCAAAGCACTCCGGCCTCGCCGGCTCCCTCGCAAGTTCCTGACTTGAAGTCACCAAACAATGCTGAATTAAATACTTCCTTAGAATCGCGTACGGGTGTTTGGAAGTCGCCGGAATCCAAGAATTGGGACCCAACTAAAGCAAAAGATCCCACGACTCCGGAGAGCGACTCATTGTTCAGGGTGCCGAAGGCGCGACCACCGTCTCGCTCGCAGCACACCAACCCGCCTGAGGGTATGGAAAACACCACATTTTTAAAACCGTACCCACCTTCGGAAAGACCTGCGTTAGTGCAGGGATATGAACACAGAAGTCCCTACGATAACAGGCTAGCAAACAACGTTCCTCAAGCCGCTACTTCCCAGGCGAACTACACCATCAGCCATGAAGATACGAACCAGAATGCGGCCTCACCGAACAAACCGTCTGAATTTACAGGGAATAACTTCCATACCGTCAACCAGAACGCGTACGGAAACCAAGCTCCAATACAGGGCTACGGCAACTATCCACAAGTGGGCAACGCCTACGGCTTCCCGCCAGCCCCGTACGGACACTTCAATCCTTACGAAAACACGTATAACGACTACAACAGCTTAGCTTACTACAACGCAGAGAAGTATAAACGCGAGGAGCTGCTCAGAAACTCGCACTGCTACAACTCGTACGGGTATCAATATAATCCTAATTTTGCGCCAAATTTTTACCAAAACCCGGCTCCGAACTGGTGCCAATCGTCGCCTAACTGGTGTCTGTACCCGCCGCCGTTCTCCATCCCGTACCCTCCCGAGCCGCCGAAGGCCGAGCCCATCGGGGAAGTGACCGACGTCACCGACAACCTGGAGTGCTTCAAGGACAGCCAGATGGGCGGCGTGGCCATCGCGCTCGGCCACGGCAGCGTGCTGTTCGAGTGCGCCAAACACGAGATGCACTCCACCACGTCCGTCAAGACTCCCAACAGGATGAACCCCACGAGGATCTCTCTGGTATTCTATCAGCACAGGAACCTGAATCGTCCGAAGCACGGCCTGGAGGAGTGGGAGGAGAAGATGAGACTCAAGAAGCTCGGGTTGAACCCGCCGCCGAGTTCCGGGACGAATAGTAACTCTGCGTCGCCGGCCACTACGCCGGGGCCCGAGCAGAAGGCGGGGGAGAAGTGGAAGGCGAACGAAAACGCTATCCCGGGCGGGTACAGCTCGCTGGCGGCGCTGGTGGAGGCGACACATGTGGCGCGGCGTTCCGGGCAGCTGATGCTGCGCACAGACACGCACACCACGATGTCGTGGACGACGCTGTTCCCGACGCACCCGTGCACCGTCACGGGCCCCTACCAGGAGTCGGGCACCTGACGCGCGGCCCCCCACCCCTAGCGTGTAAGCTCTATGTTGCCTTTCCATTCGTAGAATCTAATCGATGAATCGCGCTTTCCAAGTTTCGTAGTTCCTCGATATATAAAGTAAATGTAAGATTCGGAGTCCGATGCGATTCTGGTGAATCGAGCCGAGCATTTAACCTTCACGAAAGTGAACCGAGTGAGTTTTCAATCAAAGATGTAATTTTAAGTTATATTTTTTAATAGTGTTTATCGCGTTTCAGCTAGTCTTACGTTACTATGTTAGTATCGAGTCGTGTATCGTCGATGACCGTAATTGTAGATTTGTTTTTGTATATTCTTGTCTTTAGTTTACCGATATTGACCTTTTGGATCTAGTTTTTATTGTTTTACATTCTACATTGTAAAAAAAATAGAATCGTTTAGTGTATGTTTTGTCTGCATATTTTGTCGGTGTGTACTAATACGGCGCTGCGCAGGAGCGCCTCGCATGATCTCAACTACTAACCGTTGCTGGCACGCCAAGTACAAAACGCCACGCGCCAGTCGCCTATTTTATGATATTTTTGTACCTTTGTTTGTGTTTTAAGTCGTTTTAAATGTATTTTAATTACCATTCCTGTGTATTGCTGATTTGTTTAGGCGTATGCGTATTTATTATTATCAAATCACAATGCGTCGCGCGCGACACGCTACCACAAAGATATGAGTGCTTTTCTATTAGGTTAGGATGTGTGTATTTTTAACTTTTTAGAATATTTAACTTATTTATATTGTATTACGTGAACCAATGTCAGATCATTTCCTTTGTAACGGTTTAGTGTTACTGTAGACTTTAATATATTTTACGTCATCACATTAAATTATCTCAGTTGTTTGCCTTCTTTATTCGTCACTAGTGCCTGCGCCTGCCGAGTGCTCCGCTCGGCATCATGCCTTGTTTCTCGATCACACGTCTGCGGATTCGTCATCCGACGTAGACGATAAAATTATAAATTAGGAACATACAATAAAAGATGAGTAATTACATTTATATAAGATAGAATATTTGCAGAAAAAAAAAACAATTCTCAGGCGCTTGGAAAGATTATAAAGTAGGCATATTATTGAAAATGAATGAAAACATACTGATTAATAGTTATTAATATATAATTAGAATAAGAAAAAGTTTGTTTTAAAGATTAAACTATTGATATAGTTTATATTTTTTACTTGTACGTATTTATTGAATGGTAAATTTATTGGACGAACGTGAAATTATTTATAGGTTAAAAGTTTTGAGGAACAGAACTTATAAAAATAAGCAATAATAGACATCGGAGTCTATGTTCGTTGTAAGGTAGGAGTGAAATTTAAAATTAACGAATGGTGCGAACTGTCGTCGATCTTATGGATATGCTTAACGTTTCGAAACCAAAATTTGCCTAACATTGTATTCTGATATTATTTGTGTAGAAATGAAGTGAACAGAAGTCTTGCCAGCCGTTGCCAAGCGCGCCGCGAGCGCCCCAGACTGCACATATCAAACCGAGCGCAATATTATAATCATAGTACTGCGTTACAAATCACAAACCTCATTTACCTCTCCGACCAGTTACACTACAGGCGCATCAGTCGTACTGGCCGCAAAAGTGCGTCACTGGCGTTAGTATTTTTAATGTCGCGTTTAAACTAGTTCTGCTCGCTCGTCCGGCTACTCGAACGCACCAGGCAGCGTAGTGTAGCTGTGCCACCGCCACGCTACGACCGAACCGCCATTTTGTGAATCATGTCAATTTACCACGCTGTCAACCACGGGCATAGCGTGGCGCTCACTCAATTGTAAAGTTTTTATTAATTTTATACTACGGGCAAAATTTAACCACGGAAATTGTAAAATTTGTAGTGTTTAAAAATCATGTATCATCGGTCTTTTATAAGAAATGTATCAGTTAGGTCACACTAGAAACCTGTGATATACCCATTAACATGCGAGTGCTTGGATTTGCTTGTAACGTGTCTCTACCGTGTGCATGAGATTTTTCGACGAAAATTCTAAACTCAAAACCAAAAACGACCAGTATTGTCAAAATGTTGTAACCAAAAAGCTTTTGACTTTTTGTTTTTTTTTTCGCATCCCGGCGTCAAATGCGTGGACTTTTGCCGCGCGTTTTTTACAATTTAGGTTAGTTGACGCCCTGTGCGGTAATTTAAGTTACGACAAACCTATTGTGTAACAATATTTTTATTGTCTTCTGCCAAAACAAAAGAGTAATCGAATGTGTCATGTAAATAGACCTACCATTATTTATTAATACAATAATTTAAAAAGATTTACGTTGTTTTTCTCTACTTCTTGCAACCTTGGTCAAACCCTCTGGCCCTCCTAAATGATTGCCTTTTTTAATTTTACATGGAAGGAGGGTAAAAGTCTAAAATAAGTTAAATGAACTGGATGCATTTCATTAAAATTAAAGCGCTGATTAATATTTATCCTAGTGAGGGTTATATGTAGCCGGGTATTCCAGATCCAGAAAAGATTCCAATATTTTGTATCAATTAAAATGGTAACACTGAGGGGAAGGAGGTGGACCACGCGGCAGTGTTGCCAAGTTAGCAAAGCAAAATAATTAAGAAAAATATCGATACCTTAGTTAACACTCATACCAATTACAATGAACTGCACTACAAATTAGCACTGTAGGTCCTAGTTTACAAAACTACTACTTAATTAGTATGTGTGAACTAAGGTATCGATATATAAAAATCTGGACATGTTCAGACAGAATACCTAAATAGCGCATGGCAATTCCAAAATCGGGATTATTCGCGGTAGTTCCTTCGAAGGAACTATTGCGTATTGTCCGCACTAAGTTCCTTCACAAGAGGTGAAGGAAGAACTGCGTTTATTTTTTCGCCTTTGTTTGGTGCTACTGCGATAAGGTACAAAGGCGAAAAATAAACATACCTACTTAGTTCTTCCTTAATCACTTGTGAAAGAACTAATGCGAAAAAAAACCGCAATAGTTCCTTCGATGGAACTACCGCGAATAATTCGAAAATTGAACTTTGTATCGTACCGTCTCGCTAACTCTCGTATCATTAGTGTGAGTAGGTCGGCAGGGTCGAATTTTGAACTACGCAGTATAAGACAGGCCTTAATAACCTATATGATTGGTTTAACAATATTCTACAATGTTTGTTTTGTAAGTTGTACACGTCACACATACAGTTAATTTAGCTCAGATGGGGGTGTCGATTCCATGATGAGATATTTTTGTTCACTGTAACAATATTAGGACATCCAACGCCATCTAGTGAGAAGTCACGAACAAGGAGAAAACTGGTTCAAGCTAAGCGAGTTTATGCAATGTTTCAACTCAAAGGATCTTTTACAATACCACAATACAATTATATTTTTTATTTGTGTGGCACAACTTTGCGATTGTTCGCGTACTTTCTTTTTTTTTTCTTGGTTCTATTTGTGAGATCCTATAATTGGCTCCTATGTTATTACATGTTTAACCTACTCTGTAATTTGTAGCTGTTGGTTCTCCGAAAATTAATAAAATGATTATATAATAAAATGATTATATAAAACAGCTTAATATTCACTTTCCGTAGCTACCTTAACAATACTAAAAACAACTACATTAATTATTGCTTACAACTTGTGAAAGATTTCCAAAAGTAGTCGAGAGATGGCGTTGACTGTCTGTACTTCACGATTTATGTATGTAGTATACGAAGTACCAAAACAAATCGATAAAACTATTACGGGTATCAATTTAAATAAAAATCGTATATTGTAAAAAAAAAACATTTAATGTAAAAAAATACAAAGGTTACCTCCTTTATGTAAAATACTTTTGATAATACAGTCAAAACCGTTTATTACAACATTCAAGGGACAGCAATATTTGGTTGTTAAACACGGTTGGTCATTGTAACCAGTGTTACTTTGGTATATAAGATCGTTTTGGGTTTTTTTCTTGGATGTTACATCCAATATGTCGTTGTAATTGGTATAAACGGTTTTGACTGTATTATACATTATGTACCTACCTATTCTTGGAATGTTCTTATAAAAATAGTTTTATAAAATTGTATTAAAACCCTGTTTCTACGAAACATTTAAAATATCTTAATCTAAGTGGATCATAATTAAAATAAGTAAAGTATCATAATCACTTGATCTATCCTATTTAACACGATATAATAGATAATATTTAAGAGGGGGACGGCGCGTACGCAGTCCCCACTACCAAAAATTACGCGTCCGAGTTATCCACATTAGGGATAATCGCAAGGGTCAACTCAACCGCAGTGCAATGGGAGAGTCTCGCCCTGGGGGAACCGCCTACTTGATCACGGTGTCCCCTACGCCAGGTAAGTATGAATTCTCGACGCCGCGCCGGGCGGGTCATTGTTGCAGGAAAAATCTTAACAGCGCGATGCAGGAATGGGACCGGGCGGTACAGCGACATCTAGCGAGGAATGAGGTAGAATCCAGCTAGTATGACACATGTCGTTTGTGACGTAAACCCCTGTTTACACCTTCAAAAAATAGTGTTGTATAACATAGAGACGTTCGATTGATTACTTGCAACTCGTTAGCACATCGGCCTGCTACGTAATCTTAATCTGTAATGCAACTAGTGCGGTTTTACTTGAGTCTAAACTTGGCTCAGTGGTGGCGCAGGCCTTATACTCGAAAATCCAATTTCGTATCGCCATTCCGTTCACGCTAATAGTGTTATACAGAAGAGTGAAAGGGACGGCATGATACGAACTTCGAATTTCGTAGTAGCCATCCAGGACTTGAATACTTTGTGGGCAAGTTATATTTTGCGAGGTCCTATGATGGCACAGATGGTACATGTAACATCGGAGACATAATCAAAAGGCACTTTTTCAGATTGATTGATAGTCAATAGCCATTTACAATAGTCGTTACACGAAATAAAAACTGTTTGACAGCTTTCAGACACTCAACTAGAAATAAAGCTTAATTACCTAGAGTTATAAAAAATGGACGGACAGTTAAGTTTTTTCTGTATCACTGAGTATTTCTATATTTTAACTACACTTAAGTAACGTTGGCAAACGTTTTTTACGTTTACAATTGTATCTGTATCTAGCCTCATAGAAACCAACTCGATGTTTTATGCTGGCACTTCACTTGCGTATTTGACGAAATAGTTGCGTGTGCGAGAGAGGAGCACTATGCCGATTCTAGCGTGAAAGACGGAGATGGCAATAGCGCAACGCGAACACGCAACGCCAAGTGAAGTGCCACCATTACATTACAGGTATTGGCTCTATTCACCACAAATAACGTATATTCTAATACATAGTTTGCCAAAATCATCAGTAAACCTACATAAAAAATGTTAAAATAACGAATGGAACCTACCTTAATCGAATAAATATTCTGTGTATAATCCGTTTTCGTCTCCAGTCTGTACGCCTCAACTACTTAACGCAAAAAATCTTCTTTCTACAAAAAATTTGGTCAACATTACGACCATTATCCAATAAGTATTTGCAACATAGTTTACTTTTTACTCGGTATTAGTTAATTTTACTATGTTTTTGTGGGGAATTATCTTTATCAGTACCTAATGTCTCGGGCTGGTGTGCATGGCAGCACGAATCGTGGAATGATGTGGAACTGGGTTCGATTTCCAGCCCCAGCTCAATTTTTCTGATCTCTGTATTCACATTTCCGTAGAAATAGAAAATAATGCGTACTTATTTATTAGTTCAACTAGATATACGCCTTCAAACACACTTTTAACCCTTTGAACGCCATTATAGCATACAAGTCACTCAACGGCCATGTCATTGAACTTCGAGAACATAGCGCATGTTCAGAATGAGACTGACTCCATTCGAATTATATTTCTTTTAACACAAAGTTTATTTTTGGAATGAGAATATTTTCGTATAGTGTCAGTGATATTATAAGCGTGCGAACATGGGTCGCTATTGCATATTGTATTTCGAAGGACTAAATTTTAAGTCTAGCATTGTAGGCACGATAGCTCTAATCAACTTAAGCTTCATTGACGTTCAAAAGTTTTAAAAAATTAGGTCTAGCAACGATTCGGACAAACGATGCTTCAGCCAATAAGTAATTAGGTCAAGTAATTCACAGGTGGTCGTGGTGCATAGCGACAATGATGTTGGTTAGGGCCGTCCGCGCGTCGCAATTGGGGAAACTGTCCAGCACTTCGCAAGCTGTCGCGATGTGTTCGCGTTGCAGTTTCTTCGTCTTGTCGATGCCGTCACCTTCCAGCACTGCTTTGTACAGCTGGGGAGAAATAAATAAATGTCACGGGAAAATTCACACTAATTAATCTATACTTCGTTTAATTAAGATTTAGAAACCACAACAACATTATATTGCAGTTCGTGAACTGTAATCTCTTTACAATTTGTACTAGAGTAACAATTGACGACACGCAAATAAAGTGACATTAAAACAATTTTATTTTGCGGCTCCCAGACTATTGTACTGTACTATTTGCTAGGTAAGAAATAGTTGACCAGACACAATATAATGTTATTGTGGTTCCTAATTCTAAATTAAATGAAGTATAGTCCCAAAGTAAGCATAGCTTGTGCTATGGGTACTAGACAACGGATAAACATACAGGGTGATAAACATACAGGGTGGCCAAATAACAGGTATACACTTTAGTTTTTGTAATTTTATTCTATGAAATATAAAAATTGTTAAGTAGTTCTGGTTAAATATAGTATTTAGGGCCGGCAATTAAATATGGAAAATAATGTCAGACAAATGTTCACCTCTAGCAGCATGGTACATTGAACCCTTTTCATCACATTTTTACATATTTCCTGCGTTATCTCAGCGACTGTGTCTCGAATATTTTGTTTTAATTTCTGAAGGTTCATTGGCCTGTTAGCATAGACACGTCCCTTTAGATAGCCCCACAGAAAAAAGTCAAGAGCTCTTAAATCAGGCAATCTTGGGGGCCAATCAAAGTCACCGTTCAATCAATTTTCTTAGAGTTTCCGCAATACAAATGATAATAGCGGCAAAAAAGTTTATCTATAATATAAAAATGAATCGCTGAATGTGTTGCTAAGCGCATAACTTCCGATCGACTGCACCAAATTGGATAAATCTTTTTTTATTGTGTTTGTTATTGTCAGGAGAAGGTTCTTATGAAAGAAATTTAAAAAAAAATACAACGGGGGCGAAGCCGCGGGCATCAGCTAGTAACCTCCAAGTTGGCCATCCGTTACAAATAGCTGCCCCGACGCGGGAATAGAACCTGGGGCCTCAAGCTTCGTAGTCAGGTTCTCTAACCACTGGGCTCTCCGGTAGTCATTAAATATTTGAATGTCTTACCGCGCGATAGTCGACATCGTCCACACTCCTCTTCCCGGCTTCGATGTGCTCGTAGAGCTCCGGTCTGGCTTGCAGAGTGAATGCGAGGGGAGCTCCCACGAGCGAGAAGCGAGATGGCTCCGGGCCGGAGAACGCTTCCAGGTCCAGGAAGGCCTGCCAGGCCAGAGCCAGGTGGCAGCCGAAGAGGTAGCCCTGGAGGAAAAGGGTTGGTTGAGGACTTGGTGGACGTTCCTTTGTTTAAGCTTTTAAACGAAAAACAAACATGTCATGCATACAGTTAATTCATTCTTTTTGGACATTATATCTTCGCATCATTACATCGCAGTCTCACAGCTTTATTACCCCTTTTACTCCGCCACTCTTCAGGGGGCTATGCCAAATCTCATCTAATTTTTCCTCGAGGAGAGGGGGGCTCCCGGCAAATATCACGTATTTTTTTCCATAAGCATTACGACATAAAATTACTTAAGGTTCTATGGTGATCCAGGAATTAAATTAGTTGATTTTTGGGTTTGGAGGTATTCAGGGCCGGATTGCTAGGCGCTTTGTGGAGCAAGTTTTTTATTTTCAATCATATTACATAATGATTTTGGCGCCCCCTGAAACTGGCGCCCGGTTGGATGCCCCGGTTTGCCCTCCCCTAGATCCGGGTTTTTGTGTACCTGCGGCGCCTGACCCGCGCCCGCCGTCAGTGTGTTGTAAATAGGCCCGCTGCACTCCCAACCTGATCCGCTCCCGACTCCCGACCCGCACCCGTCCTCTGTGTGGGTGTAACAGTTAAGTGTATCTGAGCCGGAGCAGCACTTGCCGAGCAGCGCACCGCACGCTGCTGAAGATGCTCGTCAGTGACAAAGGGTACATCACGAACTAATCGTCCTTAGTCTCAACACTGTATTCTTCTCGTGGGCGGCTAAGTGGGACTAAAGCGGAACACACATAGAAGACGGGTGCGGGTCGGAAAAGGGGCGGGTCGATTTCGGTGTGTGGCTGTTATCGCAATAACGTGGGTATTAAGAATAATGTAAGGTCGCCGCGACCGTCCATTACATGCTCGGCCCGCGCGCTGTTTGTGACGGCGGGCGCGTCCTCCGGCAGTGTGTTGTAAATAGGCCCGCCGCACTCCCGACCCGATCAGCTCCCGACCTGCATCCGTCCTCTGTGTGTGGTCATAAGAGTTAGGTGTACCTGTGTCTGCAGCTGCGGCTGGTGTCCCGCCAGCTTGAGCGCGGCGGAACAGCTCTTGCCGAGCAAAGCTCCCGCCGCTAGCACGTGTCGCGCGGCCCACTCCCTTCGCGCACTGCCGAGGACTCCCGTCAGTGACAAAGGGGATATCACGCACTCCCATTCTGTAAGAGAATATAAATTGTAGGTTTTTGTTTTCTTTATCTAACACTGGCCGTAACTTATTGCAGCCAACACCGTACACCGGTCGCGCATTTAGATCGGTCAGTATGCACAAGTCTGAAACATAGAAAGAACACTAAGGAACCATGTCATCAATTCTAGTGACAAGAAAAACTGCATTCTAACTCATTTACGTGTCTATTTGTTTATACTGCCAGCGCTTTCAAGAAGAATACGCCGCAAGAAACTTGGCAAAAAGTTGTTATATCAAAATAAAACTAGTATGTACTTATAGGTATTACAATTAATACAAGCAAGATACAATAAATTAAACGTATTTCATTATTATTTTAATAATATCTAGTTTTACAGTGAGGGATGGATCCCTTATTTGGTGTCCTATCATTTTATCGCCAGTCACTTAGTAAATTTTCGTTTCTCAACCAAAGATTGGCAAATACATCATTCAACATTTTATCTTTACACAACTAAGTACAGAATTTACAAAATAATTCATGTTTTCGGACAATAACTTACCACATTGACAAATAGATTATTTATTATTGATATCAAACGAATACAAATCTGATATGCACTAATATGCATAGTTTAACACAGCAGCGACATAAAAACACCTTCGCAGGAAAACCGACTGGGATAGGTAAGGCTAAGGTCGAAGTCGAGGTTATTTTTTGTTCTGCTACCCAGAAAATATTCTGTATGCAAAACAAAAACTATGTGATACATCTTTCTGCACAAGTTGCCTTAGGAACGTTTTTGTGTCCTGATAAAAAATAGATAAATGCGAATCAATATTTGACACAATCATTATATTAATTATACTACTATGACTAGTTGACAAACAAAATGTTTTAAATCGAAACATTTCTCGCAACAAAATATTTGCGACATGAAAATAAATAGTATATGAAACGTTGGTTGTAAAATGAACTTTTGTCAAACATGTTTCGCTGAAACATTAGTGAACCCCTTAGTTCAAAACATCTTAAGAGGATACGATGGCTGAGAGACTTTTGAGAAATAGGTATTTTAATGAAATGTCGCTGTCTCGCCCGAACCCCTCCGTGTCAGTACAGCGAGAGCGGGACAGCTGCAGCTCAGACCGTTAATAGGCGCGTAAAATTGATCAAAACAGCATTTCGTAGTCCCCTGTTTTCTTCTCGAAAACTGGACCAATAAATTTTTTTTTCAAAAATAAATAGAGGACAGATTTAGCTATGCCCCTAGGTTTTCCTTTTTTTGTTTATATGAGGGATTCTTTTCTGACGAGTGTCTGAAAATGACGTTGAAATTGGGCAATTTTATCAGTTTTGAAAGCTCATATTTCTTATGTTAATTGAAATATGGAAAAAAACGAAACATAGGGGCATAGCTGTGGTAGATACAGATTACACAGTAAAAAAAATTTGGCTCTAAAGCCATTATCCAGAGAGGAAACAGGGGACTACTTTGTATGGAGAAATGGTGCGCATCGTATCCTCTTAAAGATGCACATATTGCGTTTTTAGTCAGTTGTGCACTGCGCGGTGAGCGTCTTGGCCCCGTAATGAACAAGGAAATAGCTCGCCGCACCGCGAGTTAAGCGAAAACCACAGATAGGTCGGGAGCTGGTCGGGAGTGGGTAGGGTCGGGAGAACAGCGGGCCTATTTACAACGCTGTATGTTATGTCTAATGAACAACATCACACCGCCCTACGCCTAAGGTTGCCAGATGATAATTTGATAAAGGAGGGCAGATGGTTCTAAAAAGAACGATTTTCTGTAAAAAACCGGCCAAGAGCGTGTCGGACACGCCCAAGGTAGGGTTCCGTATCCATTACGAAAAAATCAAGTAATATTTTTCTAAGGATTTCGTATGTGTACGGAATCATCCAAGTTTGGGTATGTTTTATACCTTAGGCTACTATTTACTCTTAAACTACAAATAATTTCCTAGTAAATTTGATATATTTACTAGCATTCTGAATTTTTTCAAATTTTTCCACCCAACAGTTTAGATTTTAGAGGGGGGGGGGGTCGATTTTAATGAAAATTTTCACTTTAAAGTTGAATAATTCGCCAACAGATCACTGAATAGAATAATCATGTTAGCAACCCCGCAATGGTTTTAAAAGACCTATCCAACGATACCCCACACTATAGGGTTAGTCGAGAAAAAAAAATCACCTCTCCCCCCTTTACGTCTATGGGAGGTACTCTAAAAAAATTATTTTATTTTTTATTTTACCACTTTGTTGGCGTGACTGATATGTATATTCATGCCAAATTACAGCTTTCTAGTACTAACGATCTCTGAGCTTAGCCGCGGACGGACAGACAGACAGACAGACAGACAGACATGGCGAAACTATAAGGGTTCCTAGTTGACTACGGAACCCTAAAAAGGAGAAAATTTCCAATCAAGAGAGTTTTTATACTGCTAAGCTGCCAATTTTCGCAAGAGGTTCTTAGAGTCGAGTAGAGTCGAGTAACTCCTCGACCCCAAAGATACAGGTTATCTTTACCTAGTTAGGGGGCTAGAATCGTGATCTCTTCCATGACTCTCTCTGTTGCACGATATCTAGATAATAATGATTGTGTGTAAAACTATCTTTGTAACCAACCCTGCACAATAAACAAATTTTTATTATTATTACCAGGACATCAGGATTTGGAGCGCTTCTGAATAGAATAATCAGACAGCAGTGCAGCTAAAGACCATTGCCATTAGGTACACAATCAACGCACGCGCACTCCAGATTTCCGCGCTAGCGATCTACATGCAGACGGCGCTCGCGGAAGACATTTTGTTTTATTGCTTGTTACAACGCGATCGTTCGTTTCAATAGCATACAAAATTTACCAAGTGCGAGTCGGACTAGCGCCCCGTACAGATTTAAAATCCAGCAAAAAATAATATTAAATGTTTAAAAAAATAATTTAAAAGACCTATCGAACTATACCCCCCGCTGTAAGGGTACTCACCCAGCCGCACATAACGTATATGGGAGGTACCCTAAAAAAATATTTTTCTACATGTTATTTACTTAGAGATACCTACCAACAATAGCCGAAGAGATTAATCGCTACAGAATAAAACATAAGGAGAGGTTAAATATTTATCCCAACCCTCTGGCGAACATGCTGCTTAACCAAGGCACAACCAAAAGACTGAAGCGGGCACATGTGCTCCCTGACTGAATGAGGACCTGATTGGCTCTGCTCCTCTGCAAAGATCCATCGCTTTCAAACTATCTAATTATAGGTAGTCTGTCGACTAATTTAGTTTAGATGAAGCAAAAAAACATTTTATTTGCCAATTTGTGACCATAGTTTCTACCACTATATTATAACCATGCAAAATTACAGCCTTCCAGCACTAATAATTCCTAAGCTAGGCAGCGGACGGATGGACGGACACCTGTCTATCTAGACATGGTGAATGGCCAGCCTTTTTTAAGTTTTTCACGGGGGCAAAACCTCGGACGCTAGGTAAAGAGAAATTGGCTTCACGCTTTTAGCTAGTATGGTATTATTTCTATTCCCATTTTTTATTTCTGCAATAGAACCAGTGGCAAAACGTAACCAGGTAGCAGAGTTGGTGAAGCTTTCAATTAAATGAGAATATTTGTACGTATTCGCTACGACGTTAAAATTCACGACAGATCGGCAATAGCATGCGGCCTGAATGTGCGCGTGCGACGCATACTAACTATGTTTGAGAGGCTTAAGGAATTCGTTCCACAAATAAATGGATACGGTATTAGAAGTGGTTTTTGCGAAGTTTAGTGGGTCAACAGCTCAGTAAATAATGAATGTGGGATGTCTTGAGGTGCTTTTCCAAAAGAGATGTGCTATACAGCTAAACTGCGAGAATGTCAAAGCTACGCTGCGAAACTATGTGACCGTTTCCACTAATGCTAAGCTATGCAGCCGTTCGAGGAAAATGGGCTATGAAGATGCGTAGCTCGAGCTAAGCGATGTACCGTAAACCGGGGTGACTTCGAATCGAACTGCGGAGTGACTTTAAAAAGTAGTTTGCCGACCAACTCACTTTTTTTAAAATAAATTTACAACTGGCATTGAACTATAGGGTGGTAAAGGAATTTCTTCGTCAACTATACCTAAGCAAAAAATGAAACGACAAAGATAATGCGAAAAAGAAAACAACTGTACTAAGATATGGAGTCAGTAGACAAGGTTCCGAAGACAACGGCAGCGTTCCCCCTTCGAATAACTAAGCTAATTCTTTGTCCGGGAATCGAGATCTAGAAAGGATATAGGATGGTTTTATCCCGGAAAATGCATAGTTCCCGCGGGATAGCGCTAAATAAATTCTACATTGAAGGCATCGCGAGCAACAGCTAGTGTTTTTACAATGGTATGGATACAAGTATCTACAGAGTCACTGTTACTTATATCAGACTTTTTGCAACGGACTGACCGGCCCTCAACGTGAAGTAAATGCATAATGAAGCTATGTACTTATATGACGTGACTTCAGAGTAACTCTAGGGACTTACCCTCTTACTTTTATAATTTAGTTTTTTTTAAAGTATCGCTGTGTCCATTAAACGACAAGGCCAATGTCGAGTGTACTCAGCCGTTGTTCCATAAAAAAATTGTAGAAAACGAAATATAAGAGGGAATGGTGAATGGACGATGACAACGGGAATCCTTTTTTCACCCGACTGTCGAAGGAGGGTTATGTTTTTCGAGCGTATGTAAATAAATAAATAAATATTGCGTATGTAAATGATACATACATAAATAAGTATGTATCAACTATGTGTATTTCGTTATGGTTTTCGAGCGCAGTATGTAAATTGTTTTTTTTTAATTATTTTTTTTATGCGTTTGGGTGGCGCCCTGTATGGTTTAGATTCACAAATCAGCCTGGCAGATGGCGTTGCAGTCGGTATCTAGGTTCCTGCAGAACAACGTCTGTCGGGTCCGCTAGTAGGGTCAATATTTTCTCGGAGTTCCCATGGGAACGGGAATTATACAGGTGTTTTTTCATCTAGTATTGAAATTAAAGTTATTATTTTCAATTTTTATTTTTTATTCATAATAGCTTTTGCCCGCGACTCCGTCCGCGTGGAATTAGTAATTTGGGCAGCTTATTTTTTTTATCCAATTTGCTTTTTCATCAATTATGGCTCTCCTTAGTTCAACGATATAAAAAAAATTACCCCCCCCCCGCAACCCCCCCCCGTCACCGTCCCCCCCCCCCGCACACCCGCGTTCACATTCACCACCGTACCTACTCCCATACTCCCAAGTCACTACTTCTAAAAACTGTTCTATAAATTCTTAAAATAGACGTTACTTTCTTATTTGTGAACCGATTCAAATGAAACAAACACTAAATGTTAATCCAAGAAAATCCCAACATATCAGTGAAAACCGCATCCTTCTAGGTTAAGCCGTTTCTGAGATTAGCGCGCACAAACGCACACACAAACAGACAAACAGATAAACAGACAAACAGACAATAATTCTAAAAAACATTGTTTTGGGTTCTATTGCGCTAGTAAATAGCCCTAGTGACAGTTTTTCTCAAATATCTTCAATGTACAGACACCGACTTGTTACAAATTTATTATATGTATAGACTAGCTTTTGTAAACGTCGGCTCACACCTCTGAGTATTTCAGAATTGGGATGCACCAAAAAAAATAACCTATAGTTTTTATATTTTTTTTGGAAAGAATAGGATATTTTAAGACACCATTTTCATCGATTTTGAATTTGGTTGAGTATTTAATTTTTTATATTTTTTTTTAGAAATACGTTGGATGACGTCACAGTGAGAGAGCCACGTTCCATAGCCTAGAAAAATTCAAGTCGTACATAACATAATCTGTAGCACTACCACGGCACTACTGAGACCCTACTACGAAGTGCATAATTCGAACTTCGTTTCATGCCGTCCCGCTCACGCTAATATGATTTGACACTAGAGTGAGAGGGATGATACGATACGAACTTCGAATTTTGTAGTAGTGCCCCTGATTTGTCTTGTCATTGTCAATATTACAAGCACGGCTTAGGGTCCTAAATGAACCATGACAAAATAGTTTTATTTATTTCTCTTCTTTTAGCTTCGATTATTCCTGTTTGTTTAATGGTGTGATAGTAAATAGATATTTTTTATTAAAATCTGATATTTAAATTCTTTCATATTTACTTGTAACGTAGTAATTTAATAATTAAATTTGTAAAAATACATTGCGAGTATTGTATACATTTCGGACTTTATGATAAATGACAACTGTTTAAAGCCAGGTGTGCATCATGTTATTAAAGTTCTGTCTTTGTCACTCTTTGCTATTATAAGCAGGACAGCAACATTTCAAACTGTCAATTTGCTTTAGAGTGTAGACCTGCTTTATATCTGCCTTTGTGACGATTTACTGCAGGGGTCAAATGAAGGTCATTACTTAAATTTTCTTTATTTAATTCAGATTATCATATTTTTGGAATCTGATTTCTGAAAACGCTTCACAAAGCCTATTTCTCCAAACGGTTTTCGATTTATTATACGTTGCCAAAAATTGGGGCATCCCAATTCACGTGCGAAATCACGTTATACCATGAGCTTTACGTTAAAGGAAAACAACGTGAGCAAACCTGGACACACCTGTGAAGAATCAATGGTGTGTGTGAAGTCCTGATTTGTGCATTCAATTGCACAGGCACTTTATTTATTTATTTTTAATGTACGTTACTCATTTATTTTTTATAATTATCAATAACCTATTGAATCTAATGAAGCATTGTAATGTATTTTTAATTATTATATTACGGTCTGAATGAAAGAAATTGTACATGTAGTATCCTAACGGCAGTTGGCGTGGCCAGCCATATTTAGATATAGGTTTTTTTTATTGTCTATGGTTGCTCTTTATTTTTTTTTTTTTTTACTATGACCCGATAGGGTAAAGGAAGTATTGCTTTTTGTATTTTTGAGTTATTTTTTTGAGTCCCAACATGTTGGTTTCACTTTGATTTCTTGTGGTTTTATAATGTTATGGCTTTATGGTCCCAAAGGAAGATCAGCGCCGTTCGCAAGGTAGGCAATATTTCAAGCATGTTATTTTTTCATTGTGTTATTTTTACTTTTAAAGCTTATTCTTTTTTAATTTTCTTCTGTCTATGTTAGTTGTCACAAATAAAATTTTTCTTTTTCTTTCTTTCTAAGTTCCCAATTCGCACCGCACCCTGAGAGACCTGTGCTCTGCAGTAGGAAGTATATAGGATGATTGACTAGCTGCGCTCCCCCGATGTATGGCAACGGCAATTGTTTTGGTTGCAATATTTTTTAAACTAAGTAAACATGCGTGTATAAACCAATATACACGAAGGCACGTGAGAAGTGAAAACTTGATTCGCGGCCGGAACAAGGGCAAGTTTAAATGCCACGAGGTTGTTCGAAATACATTGTTCGCAACAGAGCAATAATAAAGTTTACAATTTACAATAATAGGTTGTCAATATATTGTTCTTAATGTTATTGAAGTAAAAAGAGAGATGAAAATGGAATGAGTATATTATGAGTATACTTACTATACCGGACAAGAATAACTTAAGAAATACCCTTAGACATGCTTAAAAAGACCATTTTCTGAGAATTTATTATGTATTAAACAACACATAATAATAATAATTGACCTAGAGCTTTGTACTACGGCACTAGACAACAACGGATTAACATACTTAGATAGATAAATACATACCAAAATATAATTATTATTATTAAACATCCAAGACTCGAGCAGAAACATTCGGATTTTTCACACAAATGCCCCGACCGGGAATCGAACCCGGGATTTCAAGCTTCGTAGTCAGCTTCTCTAAGCACTGGACTAGGTCGTCGTCTTATGTCTAAGTATTGGCTGTCTAAGTTTTTGTGGTAAAACAGTATTAGTAATTAACTTCAATTCAATTACTACAAATGTGAAAGTTTATGAGTTTCTGTGTCTGTACTCTTTTACGTTCAAACCGTTTAACGAGTATGGATGAAATTTGGAACACAAATACTTAGTTTATCTCTTTACTTATACTTTTTATTTGAGAAAGGTTGAAATTGCCGGACAGTAAAACAAAGGAAAGTCGATGTATGGGCCATATTCTCCGACACCAACAATATCGCCATCTGCAAACCATCATGATGGGCAAAATAGCCGGAAAATGTAAGGTCGGGAGACGCAAGGCATGGCACCGTAATGTAAGTGGGACGGCATCATGACGGTAGAAGGGCTATTTAATAACAATAATGAAAAAAAAATGATGAAATAACTATCAATAAAATAAAATCATTCAAAATACAGTATGATTACACTCCACTATGGCACTCGGCAATTCTTGACATACATCGTGCGAGATCGGAAGTGCAATATTTACTTAGGCTAAGGTTTTGTTATTAATTAGGTACATTGATTAAATTGTAGGATTTTATATATGTACTCTATGAGAAAACAACCTTCACGGTTAAAACTGAGACGTCCCGAGTGTCAAAGTGGAAATAATCTTAGTGTAAGATCAATTAGAGATTTAGAGATTATTTGAGCTGGTTATTGACAGAACGAGATTTAAAGTACTCTCAGATATTTGCATAGTTCCGCGGAATAATGATAAAAGAAATCACGGGCAACAGCTAGTAATGTTAAGTCATTATTTCATTCTAGGCGGCCGATTTTTAAAATTATATAAATAAATAAATAAATAAATATTAGGGGACAATCTTACACAAATCGACCTAGTCCCAAACTAAGCAAAGCTTGTACTATGGGTACTAGACGACGATAAACATACTTATATAGATAAATACATACTTAAATACATAGAAAACATCCATAACTCAGGAACAAATATATACAACGGTGTATAATTTGGTCTTAACGGCTCGTGCCGTCTTTCATTGCGATACTCGCATTCGCTCGTATCGCAACTCACGTCACTCGCCTTTTAAGACCTCACTTATACAACCGTTGCATAAAATACTGTTACGAAAACCTGGTGCCGGGCGAAATGCCAAGTAATAAAAAAAATATCACTTAGTCAAGCGGCGAATCCAACTCGGATGGGCAGCGTTCGGGAAGCTCCGCAACATCTTTTCGTCCAAAATACCTCAGTGCCTCAAAACAAAAGTCTTTAATCAGTGTGTGTTGCCAGTGATGACATATGGATCCGAGACGTGGTGCTTCACTATGGGCCTGATGAATAGGCTCAGAGTCGCTCAGCGAGCTATGGAGAGGGCTATGCTTGGAGTTTCTTTACGGGATCGAATCAGAAACGAGGAGATCCGTAGAAGAACCGGGGTAACCGACATAGCCAAACGGATTAGCTCGTTGAAATGGCAATGGGCAGGCCATATAGCACGTAGAACAGATGGCCGTTGGGGGCCAAAAGTTCTGGAATGGAGACCACGGACTGGCAAGCGCAGCGTGGGACGTCCACCAACGAGATGGACAGACGATTTGGTGAAGGCCGCAGGTTCAGGGTGGATGCAAATCGCTTCCAATCGTAATGATTGGGCATCAATGAGGGAGGCCTATGTCCAGCAGTGGACGTCCTATGGCTGAAATGATGATGATGATGATGATGATAGTCAAGCGATAATAAACACTATTTCGAAAAATATAATAGGTACTAAAAGTGATACGCGTGTAATCAGCTAACGGTCGTAAGAGTAGGCAAAATTTATACCTAATGTTGACTTTTGTTCAAGAGTGATCATTCTGTACGCTAGTAGGTAGGTACTATTAGTTATTCTGTGGCTAATCTATGTAGAGTCTCAGCCTTCGTCATATGCGGATATATCAGTTTACTCATTAGTTCTTTACGCATATATGCTCAGTAGAGAAACTCTAAGTGTGTGTATTTGTATTCGTTAAATAGACCGAGCGGTGTGATTGTGTCACACATAATTTTGAGTACAACGACCAAGTTATATTTGCGGTCTGTTAGCGTCGCTGTCGTATAACAGTGGATGGAGAGTTAGTATGGGGCCGATTAGTTCCGAGTTTTGCCGCTTACACTGTTAATTTTGTCTGTGAATAGAGGTTTTTAGGAGTTAGGTATCGAGGTACAGTCATAAATTGTACGTTACCAAGGCGTCATAATTTACACAACTCTATATCACACAACGTGCCGGAGTACCTGCGTAGGGTGGTTGGGTCGTATCTTTTCGAGAGGGCGATCTGCTACCCCACACAGGATGAATGGGTAGAGCGCGAGATGTCGTGCGGGGTCCCACAGGGGTCAGTCTTAGGACCGCTCCTGTGGAACATTGGTTACGACTGGGCGCTACGTGGCGCCAACTTGCGGGGGGTAGACGTAACCTGCTACGCCGACGACACCCTTGTAACGGCCCGAGGGGCCACATATATATTATGCCTTTGACTGTACATTTAAACCATAAAACTGGCACTGTTTCTGTAGATAATCTGGTTTGAAAATTAGAGGAACTTTGTGCAGTACTTGGTAGGTATAAGCTACTTTTTATCCGGGAAAATTGCATAGTTCCCGAGGTATAGCGATAAACAAATTCTTCGCAGACGGAGTCGCGGGCAACCGCTAGTACCTAATACTTCATCATTTTTTCCGCCGAAAGACGTCCACTGCTGGATATAGGCCTCCCCTACATGCCTGGCTAAACATATCGGTCCTGCGCCATTCGCATCCAACACATTCCCGCAACCTTAACTAGGTCGTCGCTCCATCTTGTTGGAGGCCTACCCCGTCAGTTCTACGCGCGATGTGCCCTGTCCACTGCCACTTAAGTCTGGCAATTCTTCGAGCTATGTCCGTGACTTTAGTTCTTGCGCGAATTTCATCATTTCTAAAGCGATCGATTCCGCATTCCGTATACTTCATTTAATTTAGAATTGAAAACCACAACATCATTATATTGCGGCTCGTCAACTATTTCTTACCTAGCAAATAGTACAGTACAATAGTCTGGGAGCCGCAAAATAAAATTGTTTTAATGTCACTTTATTTGCGTGTCGTCAATTGTTACTCTAGTACAAATTGTAAATAGATTACAGTTCACGAGCCGCAATATAATGTAGTTGTGGTTTACAATTCTAAATTAAATGGAGTATAGCTAGTATACTTGTTTAGTGCTTACCGGCAAGTTGGTCGCTGGCTCCATCGTTGATGGGTCGGGAAGGCAGTGGATTGTTCTGCTCGTCCCTCTCCCCCAGGAATTCTGCTTCGGCCAGGTCCCGCACGGCTGAAGACATCAGCTCCACCAGCTCTTGGTTCCTGTTGGATGCAAGCAGTATAAGGGCATTCCCAAAAAAATGTACACCACTTTTTTTCAAATGAGAATATGTTGGGGTTTTCTTACTCAGAATAAAGAGCACTATTGATTTTGATGATAAAAAATGCCCCAAATGTTTGTGTCAGTATTGTGACGTTTTTTCATACAGTTTATATGGCTCGGCTCGTCACAAAACTGACACAATTTTTTTTTATGGAAAATCCTTACTTCCATACTTATATTATAAATGTGAAAGTGCGTCTGTCTGTCTGTAACCTCTTCACGCTTAAGCCGCTGATCCAATTTAGAATAAATTGCATGGTTCCCGCGGGATAACGATAAACGAATTATTTGCCGACGGAACATCTAAAGTAATCTAAACTATAGTTTAACAAAACAAGATATTTGGTGCGTTAGTCCGACTCGCACTTGCCCAGTTTTTTCTCTTTAAAGATTTAATAACCATCAAACAAACACAAACCAAACAATCTTCAAACTTGATTCATAATGTATTATATAATGTATACCTTACGTAACAACAATTTAACGAAGAAGTTTCGAACAGTTTCTAAGTTCTAATAATAATAAATTAGTAGGCTTTGCGAATATCCCTAATCAAATATGTATGTTGATGATGCAAAGTTAGATTTCGCTTCCTGTAGACTGTAGGTCAATGAATAACCCGCTGATACGTAAAGCGGTGTGGAATAAAATGCAAACTTGGCTGACACACTGCCGTGTCACTGAATATTGCATTAATAAAACATACACAATTCACACTGTGACGACACATTTTAAACCTAGCTTTTGAATGATAATTTTTACAGATCTGATTTCTAAAATTGCTCTTGATGTCTTTTGATGTCACAGGTAGAGAGTTATCTTTAGTCACAATTGTTTTTATTCCTTTCTCTCTTTTTGTTCCGTCCGTAGTTCATAAGATAGAGAATGTTTGAGACTTCATAATTTAGTTTCACTGTGTACCCTAACCTAACCTGGCGTAACTATATCGTCCGAGGCCCGTGGCAAATTCTTTGGATGGGGCCTCCCGCTTAAAATCGTCACGTTGTAATTTAATTTCAGATTCCGGAACATCTTGGGCCTTTTTCCCGGCCCTGCCGCCCTATTAGTTAAGTTATGCCATTGGGTATGAACACGGTCGGGACCAACCGCCGACCATCGTGTCCTTGGTCGGGTTGATTGAAGCGCTCGCGTCGGCCGACAGCCTTCCATACGGTTGGGGCCGACCACGGACAATGCGCTCGCGACAAAGGCCGTTGACATCAACCAAATATCAGTCGGGTCAACCGAATTCTACACTGTCCATTTTTAAATCAACCCGACCAAGGACACGACGGTCGGCGGTTGGTCCTGACCGTGTAGAAGGGGTTTAACTAGAAGAATGAAAGCAAGGAAAGACCCTGTTAATATCGCTTTGACCGCACACTACTCGGAATCAATTTAATTTTACTATACTGGAAAACTAATAGTACTTTCACATCTAGAATGGGGGACGGCGCGTACGCAGTCCCCACTACCAAAAATTACGCGTCCGAGTTATCCACATTAGGGATAATCGCAAGGGTCAACTCAACCGCAGTGCAATGGGAGAGTCTCGCCCTGGGGGAACCGCCTACTTGATCACGGTGTCCCCTACGCCAGGTAAGTATGAATTCCTTGCGCCGCGCCCTGCGGGTCGTTGTTGTAGGAAAAATCTTAACAGCGCGATGCAGGAGTGGGACCGAGCGGTACAGCGACATCTAACGGCAAATGATGGAGAGTCCGACGTTTAGAGTGGCACATTACTTTATCACCATTTCTTTTGTTTGTTCTCCAGTCAGTCAGTAAATTTGACAGCTCTACGCGCGCGACACATAATAGGGATAGGCTTTCTATTTCGATGTTCCTTGTACTCACAATGCGCGCACTTTCGCTACTTTCTACTTGTACACAGGAAGTTTGACTACACCCGCTGTCGACAAATAGAAAATTTAACTAATGTATTAAGTTTTGTCGTTAACAAAATAATTCGTTAGGTAAATTAATGTTTCTCGGCTAGTGAAATGAAATCGTGTTGATATTTCGTGCGGTGCATCAGCATGCATATCGATTATTATTAAAATAATTGACTGTTGACAAAAAACAACAAGCAAAATAGCTAAATAAAATATTTCTACATTACACGATTTAATTTCACTATCTCCATTCTACAAACAGACATCCAGGTAGAGTGTCTTCACCCATTTGTAGTTAAGTAGTACTCCATTGGCCCGCACAAAGCGGCTCTCTTCATATTCCTAATACGAAACATACCTGGTCTACTAAGAAATGGAATTCGCTCACATTGTCTGTATTTCCAGATAGATGCAACCTAGGGATCTTCAACTTTTAAGGCCAGTTATATAAACAGTTACTGAACCAATGAAATACACCTTTGGCCTCATCTGCACTTTTCGTCAGGTGGAGATGGTGGTGGTGGTCATGATTAATCAGAAAAAACAACATTAGATCGACTAATCGGGTTTGACCACGCATCTCTCGATATGTAAATATATTTAAAGGAAATACAGAGTGAATCCTAAGTCGTGAATAGAAATTAATGAATTAATTGTTTCTAACTCAGTTAATGTTGGATAATATAATGCACTAACTGATTTGTTTTAATTAATCTTATTATATTTGAGGTGTCCATACACTGAGTTTATGATTTAAATTTCAATAAAGTATGGAAATCCCAAATTTTATCCGCGGTATCCACTAGTATCACCTAATTCTATCCCCCAGGTACAATTTAATTACTGTATTAATTTGATAGAATTCAAGTACACTACAAATACTACGTTCCTTTGTTACTACAAAGTTTAGTTCATTAATATAAACCTCCGCAAAGTAACGCCTGAATCAATTATTTAATCCAACTGCATAATTTTCTTTTTCCGGTGTTAAATAAGAGGAGAAACCTATTGATAGGTACTGTGAGGCCTTGCGCAGAGGCCCTAGGGTGTAGCTTCACTATTATACTTTAGTTAAAACTCGAGGATTACTCTTTTAGATGTTTATTCGTTCTCTGTTAGATCACAACTGTCATATTTTACAATACAGACATTCGATCTGTTCTTAATTTAAATTCAAATAAAGCACTAGAGTGCCAGCATCAATCGAATGACTGTAGAGTTAACATTTTCATTTTTAGTTATCTGTGGGGTGTCTACACCAGTCCATATGAGACTTTGGTGTTGACCTGACCACCCTCGGAGGGGGGTGATGCCACTTGTCCGTGTTTGAGTAGGCCCTCACAGTACCAAGTTTAAAGTTAAAACGAAAGAATGAAATCCAAAGCCATAAATGCGGTCTAAGTAGGCAACTACAAAATAAGCATGCTTACCCTATCGTATGTGCCTCGACCCGTTAACTTTCACAGTTTTATAGACATTGCATAACCCACCGACAAAGCGACATTTGTATGTAGTAGGTATTTTAATAATGGACCTTTAATTGATGACTGACTGACACGACAGGTTTTCGAAAGTGCCTTGATCTCGCTTTTTGTAGTCAATCTTTACCATATAGGTTTTGAGGCCTTGGATACTGGATGTAATGAATGCGGTAGTGTAGTAAATTGCTGTAGAAGATTACCTTTGATGTTGAGAGAAAATAAGTTGTTTTAATTGCTTTAACTTACATGCTGGAAGTTTTATCGTCTACAATGCCATGCAAATTATACAAATAAAGACCGTTATTGCTTTTCCTTGCAAATTTTGAAAATACCTATTTGTAAATAAGATAATAGAGCGGATGCCGTTGTATTGTGTATTATTGTGATTAATTCTCTTTAGAAATGCCAAGTTTTTACTGGCAGATTGATATCTCACGAGGTCTGAAAAATATAAACAAAGTTATCTTTAAATTAAAACTCATTTACAAGCAACAGCAATAAAGGTAAAGTAGCTGGTATTTTGTTGGTGGTGGTGGTGGTGGGACTTATGCCGACGCCGACATCTATTGTCACTTTATTTTTAAATATTATTTGTTTATTATTTTTTGTTGCAATAAATTGTTTGTTGTTTTTCTTTTTTTACAAGTCCCTAGTCTAGAATATTTGGGACACATATTGCTTATTAAAATTCACATATTTCTAGTGGTCTTGAAATTTGGTATGTGTACGCATATTCGATGGTAATGCAAGGGCAGTCAACAAAAAATGCCGTCCAGAATAGGGATGTTGTTGTTGTAGGGTTATTTTTATGAGCTGTCAAAACACAATTCTCCCATAGAGTTTGAATGGCAATAGCAACTTATTACGTCACTTGTTCGCCAACTCAATCAACTATTTATTTGTTTTAAAGCAAGAAAAAATCTAATTTTGCAGTTAATCGAAAATCAATCTGGTTTTCAGGGCTATTAAGCGTTTTTTACTAGTCGTGTTTCCGAATGATTTTTTTAATGGCGTCAATATCCCTATTATTTTTCCTATAGGGATTAGGACTTAGGGCCATTGTGCCAAGGCCAAAGGAAAGAAATCATCAACAGTTGCAAGATACATAGAGAGCCTATGTTATGGTCTAAATGGATAAAACGTAAATTCAATGTGTACTTACCTCAAGTTGGCCAATTCTGAGCAAGAGTTAGCCAGCAGATAATCGCCACTGAGTAGAGCTATCTTGTTCCCGAACGTCATGTCATCAGGTTCAGCTACTGAGAGCTGCCGATTGTTCATGTTGACGAGACCTTTATGGACGAGATGAGAGGTACGAATCATCTCTGTCACTTCTGCTAGGGCTCGCTGGCTGGTAAAGATACAATTAATTTAAGAAGAGAATAAGAGTATAATTTTAATGTCATAACACAAAATAAGTAAAGTATCTTAATGATCTATCCTAATAATTAGATACAATAGATAATATTTAAGAGGGGGACGGCGCGTACGCAGTCCCCACTACCAAAAATTACGCGTCCGAGTTATCCACATTAGGGATAATCGCAAGGGTCAACTCAACCGCAGTGCAATGGTAGAGTCTCGCCCTGGGGGAACCGCCTACTTGATCACGGTGTCCCCTACGCCAGGTAAGTATGAGTTCTCGACGCCGCGCCGGGCGGGTCCATTGTTGCAGGAAAAATCTTAACAGCGCGATGCAGGAATGGGACCGCGCGGTACAGCGACATCTAGCGGGGAATAGAGTCAACTTGCGATTCCTTTCTTCCACTATTTGTTTTCTAGTGCAGTGTTTGAATTTAATTTTATAGTATGTGGTATAATGAGAACTTTAATTGCCTTTTTGGACATTTATTATTATTATTAATTATTTTAATTAAATTATAAAATTACCTTTAGCTTCTTTAATGAAATATTTGTACGCTTGCTTACAAGCTGAATACAAAGCCAAAAGTTATAATTATGATAAGTCCAATGTATTTTTTTACTGTATTTTTACAAATAAAGTTAATTTTTTTGAATTTGAATTTACAAATAAAGTTAATTTGAATTTGAATTTCTCGTGTGCGCATGTCTGTGACGTCGTCGTGACACGTAAGGATTGCGAATCACGAATTGTTAAGCATACACTTCCTTTCGCGATTTCACTGTGCAATGTTTATTTTGTCTTGTTATACTGAAACAAATGTTAAGCTGAATAGTGCTCAAGAATTTCAAAAGCTATTATGCTAAGCTAGTGAGAATAATATTCCGAACTTGACCACCTAGTCTGTTTTAGGTACTTTAAAAAAATATATATGTTTATCACGAAATTTTCCTAATATGATGCTATTAGATTCCTTTAAGATTTTAGAGAGCAGTACTATTGTGGCAAAAAGACTTGGGCCCAATTGCATAACAAAATACAAGCAAATAGTATTAACCTTTTAAACGCCACGCATCGTTTTTGTTAGGAACAAAATTGATTCCTATGCGGATGCAGGTAGGTTTAATTTTGTATTACCGTACTGTCGTCTATATCCGACGCTGGCGGTCAAAAGGTTAATGAATTTCAATACAAAATAGCTAATACTATTAGCTTGTAATTTGTTATGCAATTGGCCCTTGGTGTATCCCTTTACATGGTTCAACTGTACACATACAGTTGTGGCCATATAATTAAGAACGATTATTTATTGAGATGATTTTTTCAAAGTAACAAATATAACTAATTGCCCGTATTTTTTTTATTTCTCTCGGTATTGCGAAACTTTTCCGTACTACCGGTACATTCATTTATGCAACATAGTTGGTTAAAAAATTAATAGAGAAACTTAATACATTCGATCTGAACCTAGTATTAGTACTTACTGGCTGGTCACGTAATTAAGAACGCTGAATAGTTTATTATTTTTTCAAATTTAAATAGAGAACACTGTGTGGCTCTGTGGTTGTAGATTATTATTCGTATAATTTTGGCGCCATTTCGTGCTGTTAAAGTCTTAAAAGTGATTACTTCGTATAAAAACAATGGGGAAAAATAAAAGTTGTGATAAATCTACAAGAGAAGTAATAATAAAACTTCGCGAGAAGAATTGGTCGTATAAAAAGATAGCCGACTATCTGCAATGTCCAAAAACAATGGTTTTCCATGCCGTAAAGCATTTTTCCACGTATCAAACTACTTCAAACGTTCCACGTGGACCTAGACAGAGAAAGTCATCTCGTCGAGATGATCGAAATATCGTTCGTTTGGCAAAACAAAATCCTTTTAAAGGGTCTAATGAGTTGAGAAAAGAATATTTTGGCGAAAAAAACCCTTCAGCAATCTCTGCACGCACTATTCGAAGGCGTTTGGTAGAAAATAAGTTGAACGGAAGGATAGCAAGGAAGGTGCCTATGTTGAAACGATGTCATAGGCAAGCCCGACTTGCATTTGCAAGAAGGTATGAAAACTGGACAGTCAGACAGTGGAAAAACGTTCTTTTTTCTGACGAGACAAAAATAAATAGGGTATGTTCTGATGGAAAACGATATGTACGACGCCCTCCGAATAAAGCATTCGACCCAAAGTACACAAAAGTGACATTAAAGCATGGCGGGGGAAATGTGAAAATTTGGGGGTGCTTTTCTGGACATGGCGTTGGACCTGTTAGGCTGATAGAAGGAAACATGGATCAATTCCAATACAAAAATATACTGCAAGAAACAATGTTACCATATGCCGAAGACGTGCTTCCGGTTATTTGGACATTCCAGCACGACAATGATCCAAAGCATACTGCACGCACCGTTAAGGAATTCCTCACATCACAATCAGTTTCTGTCTTAGATTGGCCAGCCAACAGCCCAGATCTTAACCCAATAGAGCATCTTTGGTGCGAAGTCAAGAAAAAGGTTTCATATCGACAGTGTGGCAATTTGAGAGAGCTGTACGACGTTTTCTTAGAAGAATGGAACTCTATTTCTCTTGCGAAATGTCAAAAATTGATAGATTCAATGCCTCGCCGGTGTAAAGCCGTAATTAAAAGCCGTGGACATGCTACTAACTATTAATTTTAATTCAAATGTATTAAATTGCTTTTTTTTCTATACCAACTTCACATTAATATGATTTATTTAATCTAATTTTCATATAAAACAACTATCGAGCAGTTTAATAAATCGTTCTTAATTATTTGTCCAGCTTCATTACTATTTGAATTTATTAGTATAGAGAACAAATAAAATTAGTAAAAAAAAATGTTAGCAATTATACACTATTATTCTTAATCCCGTTTGCTCTATCCATGTGGCTATTTTATAACATAACTTGTTACTTCTAAGAAGGAACACAACTAGACATATGACATGATTTAGATAAAAAAAAATCGGAAACTTCAAATCGTTCTTAATTGTATGACCACCACTGTACCTGTGGAGTACCCCAGCAGCCTTGTCCTGTTCCATGTCAGGTATCTCGGGACTGTGGCCGGCTGCTTTGGACACCAGAAGCACGATGAGCCCCCAAGCTTGCATGTTGTTCTTGCCATTGTAGATAAGATTCCTGTGAGACAAGCGAAGGGTTATGATGATGTCCTCTTCGCCATTATGCTTGACGGCAAACCATCCCATGAACTAGGTTTAGGTAGGTTTGTTTCACTGTGAATTTGGTCAGACTTAAATTTGATCTGAGCAATACAACTTGTGGCCCTCTAGCATCTGTTTTAAAAATTAAAATGATACCATCATAATCAGAGTAGCCACCTCCTAGTGAGCCTTGATTTTGTTTTATATAGAAGACCTATTAAGGGTTTTTTATTTCAGTCAAATCAAACTAAACTTCTCACAACTGTTCCAATTGTTTTTCCCAAACAATAGGATCAGTGGTAACAATACTATTAGAAAATATTCACTGGTGTAATTTCAACTATCTACCTTTGATTCTCCAGGGACACTTAGCATAATGGACAGAGTTTACATCAAAAATACAAACATGAAACTAACAAGTTCTCAAGGTGTGTGAGTTTGTGATGCCCCTACTGGATGGAAGTAGGGTCCAGTCCAAAAAGGGCTGGAAAAACTCTGGGTGTAGCATAGAATCTATTCTATCACTGGCTGCATACCAGAATTGCTTAGTTCCTGGTTGCACGCAAGGTTTGTCACGATGTTTTCTTTCACCAAAAACATCAAGGTAAATTTAAAAAATAATCACACATAATTTGTGCAGGATCAGGAGCTTAAGCTCAATATTGTTGTAAATCTCATATCAAATTAAATTAAATTAAAATTAATAAATTAAATTAATATCATGGGACATTTCACACCAATTGACCTAGTCCCAAAGTAAGCTAAGCAAAGCTTGTGTTATGGGTACTAGGCAATGGATAAACATACTTATATAAATAGATACATACTTAAATACATATTAAACACCCAAGACCTGAGAACAAATATTCGTATTTTTCATACAAATATCTGCCCCGACGCGGGAATCGAACCCGGGACCTCAAGCTTCGTAGTCAGGTTCTCTAACCACTAGGCCATCTGGTTGTCAAAATTTAATTTAAAATTATAATATTAAGTAAATATACAGGATGGAAAAAGTGGAAAAACGAACATCACATGGAAGGCAACTAACTAATGGATATAGCACATTGCAGTAAAGCAGACGGTCCTATATTTGTAAAAAAAAAATACCGCATTCACGGATTTTTAAAAAACAAGCAATTTTTCAAAAAGTGTACCCATCTTAATTTTTGTATGTAAAAGCATACCTAGGTTGTGTTAACACGCATATTTACAGATATATCTATCAATTAATAAATAAAAAACTATGTGTTGTAATTAAAAATTACTTATTACCCATTTACCCCTCATAAGCGGCTAGTGGAAAAAAACGTGTATTCTAGTCTCAACTATTTAGATTACACAGCTAAATTTATAGATACAAACAAAAATGGAAAACCTATCCGTGCCTTAGGCCTCCGATGGGTTAAGGACACGTCGCTCAAACATTTACAGAATCTCACGAAAATAAGTGTAGGTAACCTAACTAATTACCAAAATTAATTCAAAAATTAAAAATAAAACTAGCATAAAAGCGAAATGAAGCAATAACGTAAGAAAGAAGGGGTGCGAGTGCGACCTATAATTGTCGAACCGTTAACAAAAACGGGTTCGTACCGTACCTAAACGCAGTCAAAAAATTCACGATAGCAATCGATAAATAAATTAGTAACTTCGATAGTGTAGTGTACCGCCACTACACCTTGGCACTGCTTTATAGATGTACAAAGATAAATAGCTCGTCATAAATTACCCATCGGTCAAATAATTAATAGTAATAATTAAATCATTTATTTTCACTTTAAAAACACACGCTACTGCTACTGTTAAGTAACACTGCGAGGGACTGGAATTTGAACTTCGTATATTTGTACTACAGTATAGGTATCTCTAGGCCCTCGTCCCGGAAAGATAGATAAGTAACTTACTTGGCAGTTTTCAATAAAGGGTGATTGCTTCCGACTAGTTTGCGCAAATGCAAAGCAACATTCGCGATTTCATCGCTCATCACCCATCTCAAACTCAGAAAGGAGGTTGGGTATCCCACAATTTTCTCAGCTTCGCTAACAGCGCGATTCCAATCTGGCTTTGATGTTTGTTGGGCAATAGTAGCGCGCTGAGCGTCAGATGTGCTCAGCTCCCTTCTAGAACAAGGTCCATGTAGTTTCGACACACTTAACGCACAAACTTTCACCAAATCAGCCCTAACGACATTTCGCAAACTACTCAAACTCATTTTGGCTTGCACTTCACACTTCACAGTAACAATTTAGAACAATATTTAAAATTTTGTAACCGACAAAAATTATTTAAACACTTTAAAACATTAACAACACAACGAAGGAAAACAGTAAGGCACGGTTAATTTCTTGCTGCAGGATTCTAGAGTTTATGCAATTATTGCATAAACGAGAATACGTTTCGTAAATAAAATCACGTTACGATGTGAGCGACGGCACGGACCAAGTTCGTCCGCTACTTTCGCGCGAAAATAATAAACTAAGCTGACGTGACGAACGAACTGACCGGACGGAAACTTGCAGAAACTAAACTTGGTTAAAGAACGAGATTGGTGAATGGGACATGGGAAAAATAGTGTGGCCGTTCAGCAAAATGGAAGTAGCTGCGGGGAAAATTGGAACTAACACTATATTCCTTTTATTTTGTCATTTTTTTACTTGGGCAGTAACGCCACTTAGTGCTTTTGATTGATGTTTCGATTGGTTGTAAAACATTGGTAGGTTTATATTAGGTGGAGACTACAATAAAATTGATCTTAATGATATTTAATAAATAAAATAAAATGTTCGTTTGAAAGATTATATCTGCGACTTACTTGTGCACAATAATTAAGCAAAAAAAGATTAGATACCTAAAAAGTACCTAAGAGTATCTAAGTACGAGGGAAAATGAATGGAAAAATGGGGTACGCATTTTATTTATATATGTATTCCTTTATAAGCATGATTTTAAAAACCTATTTCCTGCAATTTTTTCATAGTCCGCCACGCACAACTGATTTATTTTTAATAAATCTAGAAAACTCGTGGTCAAGCAGAGGATTATGAGGTCGAACTTGATGTCGCATACTAATTAATATATAAATTTTCCAAAATGCATAAGTGATATTGCATTTGAAATTTACCATTACCTTTTTGGGGAAGGAAAAAAGGTTTGTGTACTGTGGCCTAGGCTTAGGGCAAACGGTAAAATATATAAATTATTAGAAGCAACAAAATTTGGTAAAAAAAATGTGAATTGCTTTAACAGTTCGTATAGCTTGTCTAGTTTAAAATGACGCGCCCCACCACCGCACTCACGCACAGGATTCGAAACTCAATTCAAGCTACAATAGACTCTATTTTAGCTCAAATTGAGCTCCAAATCCCGTGCGCAAACGCGGTGGTGGGGCGCGTCATTTCAAACTAGACAAGCTCTACTGCTAAATTTAATTTCAGTGTACACACTTCCTTATTCGCGACGAAAGTGGTGAACGAAAGACGATCAAGAGTGAATGATCTGAATGAATGAAATCAAATATGTATAATGCTGCCACTTAACAATATTACTATGGTAGGTAGGAGTTTTTTAGGACTAACCTTTCAGGCTGACTGGTTGGTTAGATCTCAAAATCAATGTCAAAATATTTCAGTTTAGGCTTCAATTTTAATTCCAGCCCTTATAGATTTCGAAGAATCTACCACCAGTTCGAAAAACCCTGTTAAGAAGAATCCGGCAAGAAACTCAACATTTTAATTATTATTGAACGACATTTTTTGTATTATTATTAAAATACTGTAAGTATAAGCTGTTAATTTCAAAATACATATAACTATATGACCGACGGGTCTCTGGTCCTAGTCGTTCGTAGGCCAGACACTCGTCGAACAGCCTCGGGTTCACAGCTGTGTGCGTTGCAGCTGTCCTCTCGGTGACGTCGGTAGGAGAAAAGTGAAACGCACGGTTCGGTTTTAGTGGACTGTATTCGGTATCGATTCGTAGTTCGTAGTTCGTGATCGACCGAGTTAACAAAGTCAGTATAGCGCAGCCAAAGTCGTCGGAGTTAGCGGGATCGGAGTCAGTTAAGTAAAGCCGGGTCGTATTCGTAAGCTCGGATATCGGAGTCCGGGATACCTAGCAGGGGTCGTGGGCGAAAGTTCGGTCCGAATTCGGTCCTGGGGTCGAATGTTCGCGGTCGGGGGTTCGGTGTCCAATTCACTGCTGGGTCGGTAGTCGGCTTGTAGTCAGGTTCGGTTTTCAGGCTTGCTTGCTAACTGTCTCGAGTGGCTGCTGGCTGCTAACTATCTATCGGGCGAAGGCACTTCCTTTTATAGCGATAGGCTGCCCTCGCCCTATTGGCTATAATTCCCGATGCGTTTCTGCTCAACGCGCCGGGAATTTACGCTATCAAGTGGTCGGTTAATTCAGTTTATCGTCACAAGTTATGTACAGATTTTAATAATTTATATGTCTACCAGGCGGTCACCCATCCAAGTAGTAACCGCGCTCGACGTTGCTTCACTTCAGTGATCGGACAAGAATCGGTGTTTTCAAGGTGGTATGGACGTTGGCGATAATGTAGTCGAATTTTATCTATAAGGGGAAAATGTAACTCCCCCCGGACACTCCTCCCCCGACACCCCCTCCCCCGCGTTCGCCTCGCCCGATCAAACTTTTAACGCATTCACCAGCTTACTACCCATGCAAAGAGTATTGTTAATATGTACCCATAATAAGCGTGCCTAAAGAAGTTTTACTTCAAAAATATACGTAGCCACTGCTGCACTAAGTTCTTCCTCAAAGAGTGCCACAACGATCGATCTTGCACTGCCCGCATCCAAGTGGTGACCTTTACCAAATCGTCGGCCCATCTTGTTGGGGCCTTCTTACGCCTCGTCTTTCAGTTTGCGATCGCCACTCTAGAACCTTATTCTTACTGCCCCATCGGCTGTCGGTTTTGGTGTCAGTCTGGCTACTCTCCGAGCGAGCCAGAAAGTCATTTTATAAATACATAAATTTACTGATAGCTAAAACATAACGTTTCAAATTAATTGCATTTCATTTTTGATCTTGCTTAAAGATTAAGTAACGCCACGAGAGTTGAGGTCACACACAAAACAACATGTCGTGTAATGACAGTGGGATTTTGACATTTATTCGTACCGAATGCAAGTTCAACAGACTCAGCAGTGAATTACATTAAGATTGACTAAAAATATCTTTAACCTATTTTTCATCATAAGATTGATAAGATCATTATAACCGCATATAAGGCACATTTTCATTCAATTACTTAACACAGATAGTAATTTTTTTACTTCACACTTGCAACACCAATGTATCTGCTGTCAAAATATCCACCAATAGGATTGCGGTATGACGTCTGGTCTGGTCTGGTTGACAGTGACACTGACACTTGAAGTATTATCGTCCAGTTCGTGAAAAAAGGGCGGGAACGACAAATTATAAAGGCGCTTTTTTCAATATAATTTTAATTTATTTGGTTTTAGCCCTTTTTTACGCCATTGTTTCCTAATTTTTCATTGCAATTGAGTTTAAAATTACATTCTATAAGTGTGTTCCGTAATAATGGACGATGACGCCGGGGGTGAGGGCTTTAGCTCCGCCCCTGCGTCCGCTCCCATAATAAAGGGAAAAAGAAGATTGACCTCATCTGAATATGACGAAAGCCGCAAAATAAGAATGACTTTTATCAAAAATAAGCGCGGTCTTTTTAAAGACCACCATGCTCTCTATGAAGACCTTACAAAAAAAGAATACCCAGTGCTTATTCAATCAAGCCTCTCACAACCAAATAACAGAGTCCCAATGGACTTGTTAAGAATAAACAAAGCATTAAAAGATGTTCAAGGGGTCCAGTATGTCAAAGCTGCTGGGAACTTTTTTGCTAAAGTTTACTTTGGCTGTGCTCGGGATGCCAACGCTTTCTTACTAGATGAAAGCTTTATGGAGTTAAACAATTGGACATCAAAAATACCTTATGACAGTATTGAGAGTCAAGGAATTATTCGAGCTCCTGTGGAATTGGATGAAGAATCTCTTTTAGTGAATTTAAAAGCTTCATGCACAATACTCGGAGTCAAAAGATTTTTCAAAAAACAAGAAAATGGAAGTGACAAACCACTGCAAACTGTTCTAGTTACATTTTTGGCGTCTACCCATCCAGATCATGTCACATACGAGCATATTTGGATGCCTGTTTCTGAATATATTAGACCTGTGTTACAGTGCTTTAAATGCTACAAATTTGGACACGGTAGTGGTGCCTGCAAAGCCACTCAAGTTTGCTCTACTTGTTCAGGAAGTCATTTTTACAAGGAGTGCGGCACTCCCAACATCTTCAAGTGCTCCAACTGCAGCGGGCCACATTCTGCAGTTTCTTACTCCTGCTCAGTAAAGGCGGCCAAGGTCGCTGAAGTAAAGAATAAGATTATAGGCAAGCAAACATCATACGCAGCCATGCTAAAGAATCCCGCTATTAAGAACCCCAAGATCTCTTCTAACATACCTATGTCTGCCAAGACACCTCAAGGTAGGGCCTTAATATCAGACATTATCAATTCAGAAATTGTCATCAGTACCATTACAAAAACTTTAATAGAATTGTTAAAGAAAAAGGATACAAAATCCCCTTCTGGACCTATATCCACTCAATTAATTAAAGAAATGCTAGTAACAAATTTTACATTGTAAACTATGGATAGTTCTACTCAATCTTATATGCATGATTCTGTTGGTCAGTTTAATATTATTCATTGGAACTCTAGAAGTTTATTCCCTAAATTAGATCAACTTAAAGATTTCCTCAGTAAACTTGACAAGTGTGTTGATATGATTTTATTCAATGAAACCTGGTTAACTTCATGTAAAATCATCAAACTGCCTGGATTTACTGTTATAAGAAGAGATTCCGACCACCCACATGGTGGGGTTGCAATTGCATTACGCTCCAAGTATAAATTTAAAATAATAGACACAATTTCACAATATCATTTTCAAAATATTTTAATTACAGTTTACATTAATAGTTTTTCTTTTGACATCTTATGTGTTTACATTCCTCCACCACCAAATGGTAAGTTCACTATTAATTTATTGAAAGATTCATGTTCCAAATTTGTTTCAAATAATTATTTAATAATTGGTGACTTCAATGCACATCATGCTTCCTGGAGTTCGAGATTCAATGATGGAAGAGGTAAAGCCCTTCATGATTATGTGGAAAGTTCTGAGTTAGTTTGCTTAAATGATGACACAATCACAACCTTTGCTCCATTTGGTCAACAAGGTAATGTATTGGATCTAGTATTCGCATCCCGTGCTATTAGCTCTAGTTGCACAGTTTCTGTCCTCGATGATTTGCTCAGTAGTAATCATTTCCCACTGCTCATTGAAGTATTTAACGATGCTTTTCTTCCTTCATTCGGCCTGACCACCTCTTTAATAAATAAAGGTGATACACTGGATAATGCCTCTCTAGCTAGCGTAAACTTAAAAAAGATTGACTGGTCAAAATTTAATAAGTTATGTGAAGTTGAGTTTTCAAGTTTTGGCTTTGCTGATAACCCTCTTGAAAATTATAATAAGTTTTTGAGTATTTTACATGACATATTAATGACTTTTGCCAAAAAGTGTTACTCGCACAAAAAACGGAATTGTTCCAAATCTGTTCCTTGGTGGAATGCTGATTGTGATCGCGTAGTTTTACAAGCCAAAGTTGCTTTATTATCGTACAAGCATTATCCAAATATGGAAAACTATATTATTTTTAAAAAACTAGACGCTTTGAAAAAAAGAACTTTATATGAAATAAAACGTTCAAGCTGGATGAATCTCTGTTCATCATTCAATCGAATGACTTCGAGTAAAATTATTTGGGATCACATTCGTAGATTTAAACACGCCAAACTTAATAATGTGTCTTCATCTTCAAGTTTTCTTCAGAATCCCGCTAATGCATCTTTGTTTTTAGATTCAATAGCTGGTTCTGATAATCAAATTTCCGAACCTAAGTTGCAAGATTTTTTTAACAGCCGTGGAAAACCGGAGGCTCGATGGATGGTAGACCCATTTTCTATGGGCGAATTTGCGACTGCGTTAGAAAATAAAAAGGAAACCTCCCCTGGTCCTGATTTTATCTCTTATAAAGTAATCAAAAATCTTCCCCAATATGCCAAGGAAGTTTTATGTCAAATATTTAATGATCTTTGGCAAAACAACTGTATTCCTCTGATTTGGAAAACTCAATATGTAGTACCGATTTTAAAGCTTTACAAGGATCCCAACTGTATAAATTCCCACAGACCCATTTCTTTAACTTCTTGTTTTTCGAAAATTTTCGAAACTATGTTAAAAAATAGGTTAGAGTGGTTTACTGAAAATAACAACTTAATACCAAGTACTCAATACGGATTTCGAAAAGGTAAAAGTACAATAGATAACTTAAGCTGTTTGATTGGCGATATTAAAAATAACTTCCATAATAATCAATTTACATTAGCGGTATTTCTGGACATTAAAGGGGCTTTTGATAATATAGATCATTCCTACCTTATTGAAAGTCTGCATTCTTTAGGCTTTCCAGGTCATGTTCTGTTCTGGCTGTTCAATTTTCTGAACGAGCGCTCTTTGTTTTTGAAAATTAAATCTAGTTTATTTGGTCCTAAAATTTCTACTAAAGGTACTCCTCAAGGTTGCGTTTTATCACCTCTTATATTCATACTTAGTTTAGTATGTTTCATTAAGAAAATTCCAAATTCTGTTAAACATTTATTTTTTGCTGATGATCTTGTTCTCTATGTAAACTGTAATGATATCAAAAGTGGTGAATCGGTTATGAATAGTTGTTTGCGTAATATTTACGATTTACTTACAAATTCCCTAAAACTTGAGGTTAATATTTCCAAAAGTTCTGCAATTTTATTTTCCCAAAATGGATTGCATTACCCTAAAGTTTTTTACAATTCTGACATTATTCCTGCTCAATCTTTCGTAAAATATGTTGGTCTTTCTCTAGATTTTGATCTTTCGTGGAAAACTCATATTGATGTTATTTGTAAAAGAGCTGAATTAGGTTTGAATATATTAAAATCGCTAACTGGTGTAAAATGGGGAGCTGATCCCAAAGTTTTAAAAACGATTTACATTGCAACAATCCGAAGCCATTTCGATTATGGCTGTATGTTCTTTTCGGACGCGAATTTTTCTATTCTTAGGAAATTAGATATTGTGCAAAATAGAGCATTACGAATAATTACAGGTGCTATGATGTCGTCTCCAATTAATTCCTTGGAAGTTGAAGCTGGTATTGTTCCACTATTCATACGAAGAAGTTTTATTATAGATAATTATTGCCTTAAGCTTATTAGCCGTGATAATCTAGTAACTTTCAGGTATTTGAAGCATGCAAATATTCCAAACTATAATTTAATTCCGCTTCCTAATTCTTCATCCATATCCAGTGCCTTAACGTACTTGAATTTCGAATTTCAGGATGTGGTGTTTTGGTCTACACTATTGCCTTGTTTCGAATATAACTTTCATGACATGTTGAGAGATGTGGCTGTTGATCTAATTAAGTTTAAATCTAAATATGATTTTCTGGAGTTCCTTGAAGATAAGACTGATTTTGTTAAAGTGTATACAGATGGCTCTAAAACTAAAGATAGAACTAGTTTTGCATTTTTTGATTCGTCCATGAACATAGGGACAGTTTATAAATGTAGCAATTTTTTCTCTGTTTTTTCGGCTGAAGTACTAGGTATTATATATGCTTTAGAGCATATTCGAGTCAATTACTCTGCAGGGGACAAAATTTTAATTCTATCTGATTCAATGAGCGCCTTGCAAGCCCTTAAAAATAAATGTATTAGTGCATCTGTAAATTATTTAATTTATAAGTTACGAAGTTGTTTGAGTTTTTTGTATCATAGAAATATTTTTATTGAATTTTGCTGGGTGCCAAGTCACTCTGGTATTATGGGCAACGAACTTGTCGATAAATTAGCCAAATCTACAAAAGACATAAATATTTCCGATTTTAAAGTTCCGTATTCTGATTTAGTTTATTCAATTAAACAAAATATGATAAAACGTTGGACTTATTCCTTGTCTAAGTCCAGAGATACAAAAGGTAAATGGTTAGCTGAAATAGTCCCAGTACCTAGTACTAAATCTTGGTTTGAACATTTTAGAAATTTCCCGGGAAGATCCTTTATATCGATTATTTGTAGATTACGTATAGGCCACGGCCATTTTCCTGCGCATCTTTTTAGATTAAAGTTAAGTGAATCAGCTACTTGTACATATTGTAACTCTGGCATGTGTGATCTAGATCATATTTTTTTTAATTGTCCTGAATTCAATCTACAAAGATTATTGTTTATTGCTCTATGTAAAGATACAGGCTTAAAAACTATCCCTAATTCCATTCAAGGTATTTTGAAACTTCCACAACTATACTCAATAGTGTATAATTTTGTACTTCATACTATAGGACGACTATGAATGAATAATTCATGAGTCGTTTGTACATACATTGGGGGCTTGATGGGGACGAGATCTCTGTCGCGTCCCTTGTTTAGCGAAAGTTGGTCATAGAAACTATATGGGTAATTTTCGTGGCACGGGGGAGTCGATTGGGTTTCGTTTTTGTTAGGTCCCCCGTTTGTGTACAAGTTTTTTAAGCTAATGCTAAGCTTTTTTTTTTTTAGTTTTAAACAACCCATATTGAAAACTTGTTAATTTGTTTTCTTTTTCACTTGTTTCTTTTGTCTTAGATAATTTAAGAACTTTTGTACTGTAAAGTTGGTTTAAGCTGATGGCCGTGTTGCCAATGCTTTGAATAAATAAAAAAAAAAAAAAAATCGTCCAGTTCGTCTCTGCTTCTTTCTTCAATTCAATTTCAGTCCATCGCGCTCTACCGGCCCGTGTAGTCGACAATAGAAAGGTCACTACGCACCGCCGGCTTTCAGTGCCCCAGTTAAAAATATTAAATAAAAATCTTTCTTTTGTGGTTTGCTAACACTTGTCTGTGAAACAGTGAACGGTAGGCAGTGTTATCACCGGACACAGTTACTCCAGTTATCGAACTTATTTTGAGGTGAGGTTTTATTTTAGTTTTGCGGGGTATAGAACAGTGTTCGGTGTTCTGCGTTTAGCCACGTGTAGTGCATACGTGTGACCTGAAGTGCAATTAGAATCAGTATCTTGTTTACTTTGAGCATAATCTGCCGGTACCTTGCATTCTGCGGATGACGCAGTACCAACGGGGTTTGTAGTTGGAGATCGAACGTTCTCATTTCGCGTTGCAATTTGCATCCATTAAGAGGAAAATTAAGTATGAAAAATATTGGTTTTAGAATGTTTGTTTACGCGATAGGTATTCACTATTCTTAAATTAAATTAGCGTATTGATTATGTAGGTACCTCATATTTTATAAAGCATTTGAAAAATAATTTATCAAAAGCAATCTATAATTTATTGCTCACTTATAAATAAGAAACCAAATACAGCTTGAATCTCTCTCCAGCGGGAATTACGCAAATTTCCAGGATTAAAACTGTCCTACAACCATTCTTTGCGCTTTAACTATAGTCACACCAAATTTCAATCAGTTCAAATGTTATTGCATAATTGAGTACCAAATCCTAATCATCTTCACAAAATTTCTCACATTTGTAACAGTAGTAGGAGCTTAATATCCAATATTTTAGTATTTGTCTCTCTATTTTACATTTCAAACAATTTTCGCACTTATTTTTATTTTTACCATGGACACATCACTGCTGGACACACATTCTGCATGAAACCAACACGGTATCAACTCAATTAGACCTGATTAGTAGTCCTGCTTGTTTTTTACAACAACACAGCACAGGCCTGCTCTCAGAAAATGCTTGAGAGGCAATAGGTCAAAGCACTAGGCCACCACGGCTTTGGGGGGTGCATATATCTTCGTAATTATGGGTTTTATTCTAAACCATAGTCATGATGTACTTTTTTTATAACATAGTGTGCAAGTGCACCTACTTGAACCTATCTTCCGGGGCCCATGCTAATAGCTAATTAGGCTCATAGGCTAAAATTAAAGAACTTAACAGTTGCAATTCCTCCCGTTCTTGAACATTGTTAATGTTTGTTTCACCAGACATTTATCTCGGGAATACTTTAAAAGATGATATTTTACAAAAACAATATTTTAAATTATAAGGTAGTGAAGCTCATAGCTAAGTCCCTTGCTTGATGTAAATTAATATAAGAACCGGCTCTTATCTTTAGCATTAATCATTCTAAACTAGACATTGATGGAGGAGCCGATTTTCGAATATAGCAAATGGTAAAAAGCTATTGTGCTACAAAATTGCTTGAATTTTATTTTTAATCATTTGAGTAAATTAACATGTTAAGTTCAAGGTCAGGTAAGGTTAAAATACTTTGATTTTAAGTTGATTATCATTTTCATACCACTTTAAAATATGTATTATAATAAAAAAAGCCATTTTTAAAAAAATGCCAAATTCATTCCTAGTCTACCCAAAAACCTTCCTAAAAAACCATTGTTAGCAGTGCTCTGCTTCTTAGCAAAATGTATGGGTGTGGGGTCATTTTATACTGGTTGTTTCCCTAATTTTTAATTGTATTATATTTGTTATTGTAGCAGCAATAGAAGTACACATAATTTATACATACAACTGTATGTCTATTATGCTTCTTGAGATACAGCCCTGTCATAGATACATAGACAAACAGGAGGACAGTGTAGCAACATTCCCTTTATCACCTTTCGGGTGCAGAACCCTTAAAAATGACACCTATGACATTTATGTCTAAAAATTTTGAAATTCAGTTTCTTCAGTTAGTTGGATGGTAGAGAATTACTTACCAAAAATATTTGTAGCATAGGTTCCAAACCCATTCCAGTATTAGATATTTTTCACTAAAGGGGGCATTACTTACTATTGTTGTTGCTCAATTCGTATTGAGTTGTGCAATATTTATCTTTTATTACCATTGAACTTCTGATAAACATAATTGTTTATTTGTAGGTCAATGCAAAAACTGCTATTACGAAATATTTAGTTAAAGATAATGTTGACGTAAGTTTGTTACGATTTAATCAATGGAATAATATGGCTGGTCCAGAGGCCATATTCTCTAACGACCGGGCGCTTGCTATCGCATTTAGCATCTCTTTCAGTCACCTTATACCGTTTGACAGAAAGAAATAGTGAATGAGATAGCAAGCGGCTGAGCGTTAGACAATATGGCATCTGGGCCGCACGGTACGGTTGTAATATTCGAAATTGTATGAACGAGTTCGCTGTACGGTACCGCACAACCGTTCATACAAGTTAGAATATTACAACCGTCACTGCCGCCGCACCGCCACGCCTCCGCTATCTGTGCATTTGGAGCTTTATACCTTGTTAAAGGAATAAAGGAATTTTTGGCTGAATTGGCATAGAAAGAGATTTTTTTTAAGTATTTCCTGCCAGGTGAAATATCGCTAGATGGCATTAGTATCGCGAGGTCCGTTTGACGTCAGTTCTTGCTTGAGACTGTCTCATTTAGTTATGTTATAAACCTCACGATGCTAGCTCCAGCTATAGCTGGACCGTTTAATTGAGTCGTCGCCCGAGGGGTACAGAGGCACGGGGGTAGACGACAAAGGGGGCCGAAGAGGTGCGGGCGGCAGGCACACGAGGCGCGCTCGCCGCCCGCACCTCGCCCGGTCCCCTTTGTCGCCATACCCCCTAGCTCCTGTACCGCGAGGGTGAGGACTTATTTTAACGGTTTAGCAATACTGCCGTTGCATTTATAAAGGGCACAACTGCAAACTTGCTCGAAAAAGAAACAGCATAAGTTTGCAAAGAACAAGTGTGCACTTAGGCTTTTTCTGTTTCACAAAAAAAACTAGTTGTGCCCCTTTTTCTTACGACGGCAGAATAGCCTTTCGCAGACGCAGAAATCCTCATTGAGAGGTGCCGAATCCATCCTCGCGTCTCTCACTCTGGGCTGCTTAACTTAACGTAAATGTTTACTTCAGCCCACTATAACAGCGACTTCGTTCCAGGTATGGAGTGGGAAGGGCCGCCCAAGCAAGGCTTGTACGACCCTCAGAACGAGCACGAAGCCTGCGGAGTCGGATTTGTGGTTGCTATCGACGGAAAACGTACTCATAAAGTGAGTATTTATTACCTACTTTACCTAGACGGACTTGGACGGAGCAAAATTGATTTAAGTATAATATCTCCCAGCTAAGTCCTAACCCAGGGTTATCATCTCTGCCTATATGTCCTACTGGAGGGCACAGGCCTCAGAATTACAGGGCTTGGGCTGTAGTGACCTCGCGGGTAAAGTGAAAATTAGGAACTTTACACACACCATTCAATATCTTTGCTGGTGTATGATATTTTCCTTCACAATAAGGTTCATGGTAAATTTAAAATTTAATTTCGACGTAAATTCCGAAAAACTCAGACGTGCGAGCTCTGGCCCGATCCCACGACCCTCTGTTTGAGAGGCCATAGAGCCAACCACTAGGCAGCCATTTTTTGTTTACCAGATGAGGGTTAAGTAGTGTGAAAATGTATCGGAACTATCATCCATAATCAAAGGTTAATGATTTAATTTTTTAATCCTAGACCGTACAGGGCTAACAATTTATTTTTTCAATCCTAGACCAAATTTGAAAAAAAAACCCTCTTGTGCACCTCCTACCAAAAAATCATGGATAAATTGATTTGGTCACCTTGATACCTGAATCTGTTTCCTCGGTTGTAAATATGCTGTTACTAAATGATATTCAGGTAATCTAGTCTATCGCGACGATTACTTTTTTTTATTGCTTCTCTGCATTAGAGTATAGTTTTATTCCCTCGTCACATTGAATGGAGGATATGACAGCACATAGTATCTTTTGGAAGAGACGTGCCCTTTCTTTCTGGCACATTGAAAAAGATAGCCACGAAGTCCCCAAGGAATAGGGGAGTCTGGGAGACTGCGATAAAATCAGAGCAGTGGCTGTAAAGGTGAAGTGTTGTAATGTAATGGCCATTTGGTTGCCGTAAAGTTTTATGGGCAATATTAGGTTTAGTTTACTGGAAATATACATTTTGTTACACGCGAGCGAGAGATACATAGAATCGTAGTAACTGATACATTTCGGGAGACACTAGCGGTTTGTAAAGTTGCCTGCTTTTGGTAAAGTTTACATTTGGCACCGCACCATATAAATGTTAAATTTAATTTGTCTAGACATGCCTTAAAACTGAACACACAAGCTTTTATTATCCTCGGTTTTGGCACGCGCTGCTTAATAATAATAAATATGACGGATGGTGAAGATTACAAATAAGATAGAATTTATGACGCCATGTTTTTTTGCTTGTTGCTGGGTAATTAAACGTATGTTAGAGGACCATAAGCTGTAGTTTAGTTCAAATGTAATTAAGTAATACCTATCTGACCCTAGCTTGCAATTGCAATTTTTGAATGCCAAGTACCGTGTGACATAGACATAATTTTAAAAATCTTCGTCTGCATCACAATTTTGGTTGTTGTATAGTCTTTGTGTGTAATCCCACTTGTTTTTCCTACTTGTGTTCCTTTGTTTTTTTTTCTCAACACAAAAATGTACATTTTAGGACTTTGACTGAAGAGTCCATTCACAGACTACAGATGTCATTGGATCATATTCCAAAAGAGGAACTGTATGATAAATAATTAAATTATTGAAATAATTGGTTGACTATATACACATTAACCTCGAAATGTTATATGATGACATACCTACCTCACGATCCTCACACTCTGGGTTGCTTGAAGAAAATGTGTACTAAAGACCACTACTATCTGATTCCTTGTCTTATTCCCTTGTTAACCAAACGTCTGTACAGATCGTCCGAGATGCCGAGGTGTTGGCAAAGCGCATGGAGCATCGCGGCGCGTGCGCATGCGATAACGACACCGGCGACGGTGCAGGAGTGCTTACCGCCATCCCGCACCAGTACTACTGCGCTCAGCTGAGGTATGTCCCTTATGCTACATTTACTTTCTCGCTTCGGTGCAAGACACACGGAAGAGACGTGGGACGGGGGCGCGTCGCCTCCCCAAGTCCCTCCCAGGGGCGGATCTGAAAGGACTTTTTGACCAGCAGGATCCCATGGATATAAAGAACCTCCAACCTCCACTGGAGACTTGGTATGTCATTATCGAAGACAGTTTTTGAAATAAAATGGATTTTCTTTGTAGCGACCTCTAGCGCCATCTAGTCATCAATTAAAGAAACCGCTACATTGCTCTATAGAAGTTTCTCAACTCGGATGCATAAATACAATTCGGACTTCGGTCCTCGAGAATAATTTCCGCCAGGAGAGAGAGATCTCTCTAATGTCGCCTAATCCCCTTGATTTTTAATCTATTTTATTTTATTATTCCAATAGGCTATGAAAAGACGTTGTATAGGTAACGCCACCAGAGTTGAGGCCACGCACACAACCTTCTTCTTCTTTCTTTCTTTCTAGATGTGGTTGTGTGCGTGGCCTCAACTCTGGTGGCGTTACCTATAGCACCAATAGAAATACACACTACTTATGTATAAAATTCCGCTGTATCTATTACGGTTCTTGAGATACAGCCCCGTGATAGACGGACGGACAGTGTAGCGACGTTAATAAGGTTTTGTTTTGCTTTCTGGCACGGAATCCTAAAAAATACCTGAAAACACCATCAGTGATTCTGATGAGATGATGTCTTTAGATTAGATTTCAGCTTTTCAGAGTCTAGATTGGACCTCTTAAGAGAGTTGGGTTTGAGTATCTCATTTCTGCATCTCATTTCGACAGCCCCACTGTCTTTATGTAAATTGGTATTTCTCAAAGCAAATTATTAGAAATTGCTCGAAATTTCGCCGACCTTATAGGAAAATTCTCTGCCTGTTTTCTTATCTTACGTAATAAGAATTCATTGAATTCCATCAACGACTACGCTGTAACATAGTAATTGAACTTATTATCTCGTAGGGAAAGTAGACTAGAACGACTACAAAAAAAACCTTATGAAGGATCTAATATGCACTGTCTTCTCCAAAAATCTCTCTGGAAATATCAGGATATGCACGGTCGCAAATAAAGAGACGCTAAAATCATCAGTATGGCATCAGGATATTCTGCACATGTCCTGCCCACGCAATTTAAAGTCCCGTCGCTGCCCAAAATAAAATACCGAAGTACGCGTAACTATCATAAAGCCCATCGGTTTTAATACATGTTCGACGAAATTAACGACTGTCGTGCCACTTGGCAGTTCGCCAGGTAGGCAACAATCGGACGTAACCTTACACTTGGCCAAGCGCCAAGATTTTCTAAAAAATCGATGCTGTAACTGGAGCCATGGTATGGGTATTGGTGAATTCGGGTGAAGGACAGGAGTTTGATGGTCACTATTAAATGCCAGACGTACGAGCAAGTACGCGTACTTATGGTTAGGCGATTTTTTTCTATCGCGAGTTGTTCGGTCAAGTTCGCGGACTTAGGCGAAATATTTTCGAACGGGTAAGGACAGACATGAACAACCACGTAACACATGAGTGTTGTGTGTAAAGTATCTAAGTGTAATACACTTCACTCAAATATGAAAATAAATAGTGTAATACACTTCACTCAAATATGAAAATGTCATGCATCAGTCATTTTCCTACAAAAATGTCAAAGTGACATTGCTTTCGTTCATTCCATTCGTGCCAACTCTTGTGAATCGACCTGTAAGTAAGTGCGAATGTCAGTAGTGAGTGGTAGTGAAATAATTTTTTGGTGTTGACTTAGTGGGTACCCAAAGGCCCCGGCAAGAAATAAGGCTCTGATCTAGGGATGTAAGTACGTCAATTGATGTTTCTGAGCGCGGGTTAACTCTTTATTATCGCGACGAATACAGCGCTGATGAAATTGCGAGCTAAAACTTCTTTATATAAATGTAAATGCGTTTAACATTAAAACCGCAGTCGGGGTAAAATGTAACTTATGAAACTCGCACTGCGAAGATCGATACAATGATAGCTCGTTTCTCAAACTCATCTAAGCCGTTTAAACTGTAACAGGCACAAAGAAACGGCCAAATGTTTCCTTTGGATTTCCCCGCTGTCGGGTAAAAAATAAAATTTGTTAAAACCTTTTTATTGTTTAAATTGCGAGCTCCCAATAGCCACCAATAATAGGTGACCCAACCGTCTATTTAATTTGCAATCTGTTCAGACCCCACATCTTGCTGTTTCATCTTCATCGCAGTCTAAATGGGCTTCAAATCGTTTGGGTAGGGCCCAAATGTGGGTCAAGTGCACACAATAATCATATCCTTACTATCCTGCTGTATCTATAGCATCTGTACTGCGCAGTAAGAGGCACTTGATTTATATTATAGCTAGGGTCCTCTCGTGCACTAGTTTTGATTAAAGATTGTTTGTCAACACTGGGCTTCGTGTCGGTTATTATTATTGTGTACATGATTTTTGTCATTATCATTATTGTTTCCTTTTTATGTTGTCTTTTTTATTTTGTATGTTGTATTGTTGCTAACATATTATGGATATCTAATGTCCGAAATAAATAAATAAATAATAATAATAATTATTATTATTATTAATTTGTTCTCGCAGTTCAGCCCCGTTCTAGTACAGTCAACGTCTTAAATAAGTGATCACTTTTATACCATGTTGCTTTCAGTCGTTACATAATTTCGTATGACTTAAAGTGACAAGGTACAAAAGTGATCACTTATTTATGACGTTGATCCTACTCTCTATACCGCGGAGATTCTTTGTCGGCATCGTAAAGGGGACCTCTATGCAAAATGTCCACTTTTCTGTTTCAAGAGTGGGCTAGGAGTCTAGGGGTTAATGACTGCCAGTCAAGACATTTCTTTTTACTACCTACGTAAAAAGAGTGCTTTTATCTAACACCTTTCCTTTACACGAGCAATTCTTATATATTTATTTCGCGGATCTCGAAGCGTGTCTAACGATGTCGATGAAGTATGCTATGTGGGAGTTTTCCGGGGCGAACAATCGATCTAGCTGGGTCCTATCTCTGAGAAAACTCGCGTTTTCGTGTTTTAACTCCAGTGAAGCTCGGTTGACAATGTACTAAGTTTAACGCGTGTTTTTTTTTTTTTTATGTTAGTGAAGCCAGACAAACGAACTAGTGGGTCACCTGATGTTAAATGAACACCACTGTCCATAGACACTCGCAACGCTTTACGCGATACCAGTGCGTTGTCGGCCCTGCAGAAAATTGTACACTCGCCTCTTAAAGGCACCCAGGTCGTAACTCGATGGGAAGACCCCAGCGGGAAGCTCGTTCCAGATTTTGCAAGTTCGTGGCAAAAAAGACCATGTTTAGATCTTCTGTATTTCCAGATAGATACAACCTAGGGCTCCTTAAGGCTAGAGTGAATAGGCTGTTACTGAAACGGTGAGATACACTGTTAGTCTCATCTGCAGTTTCCATCAGGTGAGATAGAGGTCAATCGAGGGTCAGTTTTATGTGAAATAAAAGTTGACACAAACAAAATGTATCTAATCTAGTTCTAGGCAGTATCAGTATAATTCTCCTCAAACAGTAGATATGCATTTTGTATGCATAATATGTTAATTAAATTACCATGATCGTGAGCACGTTGTTTGTTCGTATGCCTCTTTAGATGTGACGACGCGGGAGTTGTGAAGGTCGAATCAATGCTTTTGTATCAACATTTTTACAATTGGTAGCATGGTTGCCAGGTATCCGATGTTCACCCAGTAGCAAGAGCATCTTCCGCGAGAATACTTTGATAAACATTAAAGGCAATTTGGTTGAGTTTAAAAGCAACTATGTATTAAAAATTCTTTCAAGTGTCATTATCTATTTTATGATGTATTTTTTGCGTGAAAAGGTTTGTAGAGTTAAAGAAAAAACCGGTAAAACAGTCCGTGATGTAACAAACCGGTGTTTTGAACCGTTAAATAATCAAGAACGCAGAGAATCATTGTTTATCGGACATGCATTTTGCACTGATGTTCTATAAGTAACATAAATGAAGACCACTATGTAATTTTGAGAATCTCCTAGAGAGTTAAGCAAAAACCCGGTATTTCAATTGAACTGCCAAACTTCATGATGAATGACGCGAGAAGTCATGGATAAAGCTAGTGACGGATGTGTGCTTGGGTGTTTGGAGCATTGAAAATGAACTCGTAGAGAGTTTGAAACGCGTCAGATTTTTTTGTGGTTTAATGATAATTAGGCCTGTGTGACACATGTATTGTTTTATGTAGAAGAATAAAATATAATATGTGAAGAAGAAGAGAAGCTAAAAAATAACATTGTAGTTCACTAAAACACCTTCGTTTATTTAGAGTGAGTTGTCAGGAAAGGATAATTATGCTACACAAGTGACAGTTATACAGATGAATACGTTTTTGACATGGTTGTTTAGAATGACTAATGACACGTTATACCCGAAATAACAAGCAAAATACACCTTAACAACTCAAAAGCAAATTGTGGCGTTGCCATAGAAACTTCCCTATTCAGTCCATTAGCACTCAGAAACAAGAGCTCATAACAGCAAAACATTTAGTCAGCGAGCCTGAATATTCCTTTAATACTCTACGACCCTCCAAATACATTCCATTTTGCTTTGTCCCATCGACATTTAGCCCTCGGCTAAGGTAGGTATCCATTGGCAAACAATTGACGATCGCGTCTTAAGGATTCTCAACCTACGCTCCTCGAATAAATGGAATAATGACTCTCACTCAGACGATATAGAACAGCATTTCAGGGTATCTTATTGTCCTGTTAACGATCCAATGCCATTTCATAAGAAACTAGCCCTTCCCCGGGGTTTCACTCGTATTAACCATTAGATCGGGAATTTAAATTGAAATTTCAGAATTTTGCAATATCCCTGCGAAGATTCCCAAAAAAAATTCACTGTGGTCTTTAACTCTTCATTAGCGTTAGACGAATGACACCCGTGTCAAATGTCATGGATCAAGACTTAACGGTGATGTTTATGAGATTTTTCACGGGACTCCGTGGGAATATCGGGATAAAAATAGCCTACATGTTATTCCAGAGATCTACATATATAAAGTTTCATTCAAATCCGTCTCGCCCTTTTTTCTAGCGTGAAAGAGTAACAAACCTTCTAATTTATGGTAGGTATTAGTTGGGTAAAATGTGATCGTAACGAAGTATTCTCTATCACCAGGTACCAGCTAAGTCAAATGTGTTGAAACATGCCTAATTTTTTACTTTAGTGTTAGAAACTGTTAAGATTGATAGGTCTTCTAGTGTTATGTATAATGTGGTGTGGTGGAGTCATATGTAGTAAAAATTGGAATATTTCTCCAGAAAATCAGTCTATGGATATGAATGATCAGCCTCTTAAATTATCCGAAAACCTCTCCAGAACAGTGAATTTTTTGAAATGAAATGAAATGAAATATTTATTTGCTGGAATACGTCATTGTATAAGGTCTTACAAGTAGGTATTATTAGGAACAGTATTCAGTCGATATACGAAATCAACATGCAAATTTCAAATTACAAACCTAAGTAGGTATAAAATTTTAAAATTCAAAAAGTCCTTAACGTAACGTCGGAAAGAAAAATTTTAAATCACGCAGAAAACTCGCAAATCGCGATAAGCTATCGCTGTCTGTGATCATGTCTCGACTAAAAATGCATTATCCTTCAAACGTTGTCCTATTATTAGATTCGCTGATGGATCATGTTGTTCTTGAACTGATGGTGATGATAGACGGGAGCGATTCAAATTGGTTTATTTGTTCGGTCCCAATTGATCGTGCATCACTTCCCGTTACCAGTTTAGACTGTCAACTTCCATTTTTTTCCACAGTAGGTATATTAATGTTCTTAATTGTTTGTTTACCTATGGTGAATGTTTAAAAAAATGACAATTGACTGTCTTATAATTTCCCCGTGGCGATTTTAGCGTTCATATCTTATTTATGAATTCTTGTCGATCTCTAAAGTTCACACGTTTATTTAACTTCATTATTGGATTAAAGTTAGGTATTTTAACGATTATACATTTCATAGTATACTTCCAAGAACAACCTCTTCCTTGACCACTAGTATCCTTAACAATATCTAAACGACGATTTAATCGAAATCAAATAACAGTTGATTTTTTTTTTCAAAAGCTAAGACTTCTGTCATTCTTTTACTTACATTATCCAAAGGTCAATTCTAATTGAAAAGAGTTTCTTATCTTCTAGATGACAAATTTGTCAAATTATCTCAACATTCAACTCTAGTGTTTTTCACACCCATTCCACATCTTAGAAATTTTGAACTATTGCCATTTCTGAAATGACAGAATTTTCTTCCTCTAGACTTTCGACCTCATATAAGATCTCATACAGGGGCGTAGCTACCGCCGTATTCAGCCGTTTCAATGATACGGGCCCCCGGGCTACAGAGGCCCCTAACGTGTGTAAGCAAAAATTAATAAAATGTTATCTTATGTTATTATATGATTTGGTCGAGTAAATGCAACGTGAAACCATTAGACGTTCATTACGATAAGTTATGACACCTCCTTGCTTATTTAGCATTTATTATCAACTACCAAGGCTGTGCTATTAGTTTCATTATTATGAGTGATAACTGACTAGAAGCGGATTTTGTTATAGTACAGAAAAAGTTTAACGCAGATCGTGATATTCATTGTTAATCGGTTGGTTGGTATTGACATATTTCGTTTTGGTACGTCTATTAGTGTAGTACTCCTAAAATCTGCTAAAGTCGGGACACTTATACGTAATTTTAAAAGTACTCGTGTCACTGTTATTTGCATTCGAGACAAAAATGATTGAGTAAAAGAAAAGGTCCTAGTGAAAACCATAACTAGTCTAGTCACCCTTTAGTTGGAATTGGAAAGTCAACGATCTTTCAAATAGTTCATCATCATCTCCAGCCTCATACCACTGTGGAATTTAATTGTAAATTTAGAAATACCAGCTTTGCGGTTATTAATTATGAGAGGATTTTTCCGTGGCACTGGTTAAGGTTCCGTTGTCAAACGATAAAAACCTTAATGCTTTCTTAACATGTAACGTATTTAGTCAAAAGGCATTTAAAGCTAGCTTGTCAGCAGTCAGCTTGACAGACTAAAAAAGATGCAGATAAAAATAAAGCGAGTAAATTTTCATCGTCATCCATCATTATTATATTAACGGAAGACGTTCACCGCTGGACATAGGCCTTCCCCTATGTAGAATCACAGGTTCCTAGACAAGTATTCGATCGAAGTTAGGATATATTGAAACATAATCTGACTTTTAAGAAAAGACGATTTCGAGGTAATTTCTATCGCCAACTTCTTGTTGACAAGGAATACCCAGTCTTCGAGATTCATTCTAATTATTATGGTGTGATATTAAAGTAGACTCTTCCAATGATGTCGTATAATGCGTTTTAGCTTGTTATGTTTATGTATAGATTAACACATTTTGATTACATTCCCGTGATGTGAATGTAGGTATACTATGCTATTGTTCATCATGTTCATGTGCATGAAATAACATGGCAATATCCTTTGAACTAGCCCTGATATTTTGTAATACGTCTCTCACTTGACGACCACCTTATCTGTTTATTATAAGCAATAAGCGTATCTATCGCAATCTTTCTTTCTTATCAGTGGGTATCGCGTAGGTTATCTTGCAGATAGTTATCTGTATCTATTTTCAACAAGTGCATGTCTTTAGATGTATTAGATTACATGGATGCAATGTATAATGTTGTCGGCATAAAACCTTTTCTATACTAGCTATTCGAAAGTCCTGGCAGGGAACAGTAGGTATAATTTTGCTTAATTTTTCTTGAATACAACCTAGGTACGGGTATAGTCGACCAAGTAAGTGCTTCACCATTTTGTATGACAGTTCCTACATCAGAGTAAAAACAATAAGGCTGATTGTCACTTCGACTTGTGAGTGAAAATAGCCTTTGATGTTTTAAGTCGTACAACTGACATTGATCCTTAGGGTGGTAAAGGAATTTCTTGGACGACTATACCTAGCACTAAGTAGGGGGCTCATGTAAGTGTGTAATAATTCAACGAATTGTCAAACTACCCATCAGAAAAATACAGCACTGTGACGCTAAGGTGCAAGCCACACAGAAGAGACGGGGCGGACGCGACGCTACGCGCCCCTGTCTCAAGTCTCTTCTGTGTGGCTTGCGCATAAAATTACACCTAGGTTTGCGACTCAATTCAACTTAGAGTAGGAAAAGGCTTCAATAGAGAGCTCTCTCCAAGCAGATGTTAAGCCTAGAAAACGATGTCCGAAGGAAGAGAGTTCGAAGTTGTATTTATGCAGATGAATAACGTCACTGAGTTAGCTACTCATATATCGTAGCAGTTCATCTATTCAATGACTAGTTGGCGCTAGAGTTGCTACATTGAAAACAACAGTATTTCACAGGTGCTAGGATAAAATATGTCTGCCGGAACACCAGATCCATTTCATTAATTATCAATTTCAGTAATGATCGCGTGTAATAGAACATTATTCAATTGTACAAAAGCGTGACTGAACGAAATTACCTTTACTATCTAAAGGCAAATGGCACTGAAACTACAGTACTGTTATACAATTAGTAACGGCTAGAGCAACCGGCATGTATTACAAGGTAGTACCTGCATGACGTAATAATGCTTCTTCTTAAACGGTTAACAATAAACCCTTAAAAATAGAAGCTTGTTGACTAAAAGTAGGTCTATGCTAACTAAATCATGACATGAATCATGACAACCAAAAATATTGAAGAAGACATACGAGACACAAATAAGTTAGGCTCTGCGTTGGGTTTACATATAAAGTTGTATGCGAGGTATTAATAATTTGGAATCTGGTACATACCTTTAAAACTGTCATTGAATTGAAAGGACAATTTTCGAAAAGGAATAGTCCCATATAAATTAATCTTGAAAAGTAAAATTGGATATGGTAAGAATGATTCTTGAATCTTGGAATTTGATATAGAATTTTAAATTAAATTAGTAACTGCGCAGTAAGCGATCGGTTTCGAGGTATACACCTTAGAATAACGAATAAACCATGCCGTGCTACACAATATCCGCGTGTAGTGGCAGGTTTATCCAGAATCAAAGCGAAAAACCCGCGCCAGATACCATCCACTTCGATTTACTCGTGATCTCGCCCATTGGACGTTGCGACGCAGCCAAAACAATGACTATATATGGATATATTATAACGTAATTTAATTTTTTTTTGATTGTCTGAGAGTAAATAATACTAGTTTCAATAACAGTTGCATGCATGGTTTCCAGTTTATTCAATATTCATTTATTCTGTCGTATAGGTAAAAACATGGTCACATTTTTATTTATGATATTACTTATTACAAGGCTGTTTAGCTTATTGCAGCCTGTCGAGTGAGCCTAACAACATTTTTTTTTTCTGTAAATTATTATACCGACGGCAAGGCAGACCGAGGCGGAGATGGCAAGACAACCTGCACGCGGAACTGTAGTGGTCAAATATAGTTCTGGATAGGGAGATGTCGAAGTTAAGAGGAGATGCCTTTGCAGCAGTGGGATACAATAATACGCTAACAAAAAATGTCATGAGAAGAAAGAATCAATTGACGAGTTGGTACGGGTGTTACGTTTGTATCGTTTGCTCGTACCATTGTTGATGATGCGATTGTTCAACATGAACGATAAGTAGAAATGATAATTGCCAGAAATGGCAATGAAATGAAAACAATAACATTGTTCGTCCTGCGCAAGGAACATAACAACAACAAACGTGAGTAAAACTGATCCAGGTATGTTTGGATGAAATAAAAACTTAAATAGAATGACTGTAAAGCGTCACGCTGAAAAAAAAACTTATATTATTTACAATAACATAAATCAACTAAAGGTACATAACGCGCATAGGTATCAAAAGTAAAAAAGAACATCGAATTGAAAAGGCCCCTGGATATGCTTTTACTTGTACGAACAAGAAATAAATGATTTCGTTAGTGCTTGAAACATGATTGTTTACAGATATCGTCAGTATTATTACAGGAAACATTTACACAGTATTTGCTATAATCTCAACGAGCATTTTAATGGCTTGATTGTCTGTTTGGAGTGCGTTTATTGTTTGCTTTTCACTTGTCTTTGAAAAGCTGTTATGCAAATATTGTATAATGTTATCTATGGAAATTGTTGCATCTTTGTTTCCAGGAATCTACAAAAATCTCTAGAAGTGATTTCTAACAGAAAGATTTAAGTATATAGTCTACTTTTTACCATGGGAAAGTGCATCGAAATCTATGGATCAAAGATAACCAACTTAATTCAAATATGTGTATTTATTAAATACAGGACATAATATCTTTAAATAAATTAACACTTTAATTAAAAATAAAATAAAACTAACTAAACTACAACTACATAGATAAAATTAACAAAAAGTTCCCCCCGCGGCATGGTCTCAAAGACACGGGCAGCATTACCTCGCTGTATAGCAATGCTGATACGTTGTGCGAGGAAGCTGCCAGCTCTTCGGTCTCCTGTGGTATCACAAAGCCGTTTAGAAATGTCAAATATTTGCCATTTAATTTCATAAGAAGTTAGAACCCGTTATAAGAAAAATGATACCTGGTTTGTGTGGCAAAGGGTGACAGAGAAAGGCAACTGAATGGTAACTTAACAAGGGCTAATGAATAAAAAACCGGCCAAGAGCGTGTAGGACACGCCCAAGATTAGGGTCCCGTAGCAGGTACGAAAAAATCTTTGCATACTTTATTAATGTGGTTGTTTTGGTGCCAACGTCGGCGGTACAGCGCCATCTATCGGCGAATTGGGTAACTAATCTGCAGTCTACTAGAACTAGTATGTATGTTAATTGTTTTTCACATGTAATATATTTTTTTTATTTGAAAGAATATACTGTTAGCGTGCTCTTATAGGTACTTAAAGAAAAAAAATGCTTGTAATGGCGGCTAAATTACAATCTTAGTTTAGAAATATTTTTTTACAAAAACTTAAAAACTGCTCAACTGATTAAGTTGAAAATAATTTTCCTAGAAAGTTTTTATTAAGTTTAACTTACGTGATTTTTTTCATATTTTTTAGACGTGCAGTTCAAAAGTTAGAGGGGGGACACACACATTATTTTTTTTTTTTTTATGTTAGGGGACAATCTTACACAAATCGATCTAGTCCCGAACTAAGCAAAGCTTGTACTATGGGTACTAGACGACGATAAACATACTTATATAGATAAATAAATACTTAAATACATAGAAAACATCCATAACTCAGGAACAAATATTCGTGCTCATCACACAAATAAATGCCCTTACCGGGATTTGAACCCAGGACCTCTTGCTTCGTAGGCAGGGTCACTACCAACTAGGCTAAGCGGTCGTTATTCGCGATTATTTTGAACTTTCGGAGTGAATATCTCCGAAAATATTCACTTTATCAAAAAATGGTTTTAGCAAACCCCTACTTATTTTCAAATATCTATCCAATGGTACCCCACACTAGCCGGTTAGCCGAGAAAAAGAAATCACCCCCACTTTACGTATATGGGAGGTACCCCAAAAAAATTTTTTTTAGTTTTTTTTATTTAATCACTTTGTCGGCGTGACTGATATATATATTCATGCCAGATTACAGCTATCTAGTACTAACAGTCTCTGAGCTTAGCTTCGGACGGACAGACAGACAGACAGACGGACAGACATGGCGAAACTATAAGGATTCCTAGTTGACTACGGAACCCTAATGATACCTTGTTTGCGTGGCAAAGGGTGACAGAGAAAGGCAACTGAATGGTAACTTAACAAGGGCTAATGAATAAAAAGGGTCGTATGTAAGTCAGATAAGACTAGGAACTAGGGTCACAGAAGACTAAGCATTAAGAAAATTATGAATCGTCCGAAGAAAACCAAAGGAACTTTGTCATGGATATAGAGGATTAGGTTACCAACCTTGATACAGTATCACCACACCGCTAGCACGTGCGCCGGTCGTGTGAGGCACCTTTATCTGTATGCCTTTACACTTTAAGCCTAAGCGTGAATTTATGTGGACCACAAGGCCGAACGTTATATGCACTGTGAATGTGACCTAACGGTTTCAGGTGCACATATGGTGTTGTTGTGACACTTGTTTTAAGTTATTGCTTGTTTCGAGTTGTTGCAATGATTGCTATCTATGGCTTATTGTGTCCGTTTGAAGGCATAACAAGCTTTACCCTGTGGCTTCTCTCCCGTGGAATTATTAAAAAATAACTAGCTATGTATCAAAGGATGTGCAGTGCAGATTTGTATGGACTCTGGCCTACGGACCAATAACGACAAGCCATAATATCATTGGAAATATTTTTTCATATTCTACAACTTTTTGTATCGCGGAAAATCTCGTATCCCTGTTTAAAAAAAGGTATGGCAAGATAAAAAAACCGGCCAAGTGCGAGTCGGACTCGCGCACTAAGGGTTCCATACAAATTTATATGTATCTATGAACATCCAGTCTTAGCAAAATGTGCGCAGTGTGGAATCATTGTAGATTGGTTACTGATATAGATAGACAGACTAAAAAATTTATGCTTTTCGCAATTTTTCCTTTATCTGTGCTATAAGGCCTTGCTTTGTACCAAATTTCAAGATTCTGAGTTTACTGGAAGTACCCTGTAGGTTTTGATTCCCTTGCGAGTGTCGAAAATGTGCGTTGGTTACTGATATAGATAGACAGACAAAAAAAATTATGCTTTTCGCAATTTTTCCTTTATCTGAGCTATAAGACCTTGCTTCGTACCAAATTTCAAGATTCTGAGTTCACGGGAAGTACCCTGTAGGTTTTGATGCCCTTGCGAGTTTCGAAAATATGCGGAAATTTGCGTCATAAACGCTGTATCTTTTGTTTGCGTTGGCTTAGATGTTTGATTTTTTCACAGCTCCAAGGGACAGTAGACTTGAGTATTTGATATAAATTTCAGCTTGATACCTCCACGCGTTCCTGAGAAAAAGGGTCTTGACAGACAGACGGACGGACGGACGGACGTACACACGGACGGACGGACAACAAAGTGATCCTATAAGGGTTCCGTTTTTTCCTTTTGAGGTACGGAACCCTAAAAAATATATGAAAACGCATAAAAAACAAAACCAGGGCACAAAATCATCGACAGTTGCAAAACCTTCATAATCTGTAAAGCGATACAGGAACTTAGTGTCGAAAAAACCTACATAGTAAAGAAGATTTCACTACTTTTATGCAGCGATTTGGGACTCCCAGCCATAGTAAAAGTTTTAGAACTTAGAATATTAGCTACCCACTGACATACCGCTTGTCCTTATTGGTTGCTGGTAGCCCAATTATCCCACCCTCCTTTTTAAGATAATAGTACATTACTGCAGCGGCCGCGAAATAGGGGATTGCCGGCCGAGTAGTTATAGATGGCCGAGTGTTAACGAGGCCATCTAGAGATACGAGGCCATCTAGAGATACGAGGCCGGCAATCCCTGTTCGTGGCCAAGGCTTGTATAGAGTTTTTCTCAAACATGCATCACCATCACCACCATCATCATCATCACCATCATCATCATCATCAACATCATCATCATCATCATTGTCATCACCATCATCATCATCATCATCATAATCATCATCACTATCATCATCATCATCATCATCATCAACATCACCACCATCATCATCATCATCATCTCATCATCACCATCAACATCATCATCATCACCATCATCATCACACCATCATCATCATCACCACCATCACCATCATCTTCACCGCCATCATCAACACCATCACCACCATCATCATCATCACCATCATCATCACACCATCATCATCATCACCACCATCATCATCATCATCATCACCATCATCATCATCATCATCATCATCTTACCTTACCTTAAATAAGCGTAGTGGCAGAATGTCTTAATGAACCAAAACGCAAATATTGCTTATAGTTTTTTTTTAATGGGCTAATGCTATGATGCCATAAACGTCATGGTATGAAACAATAGACGATCACTTTGCTGGCCTTGGCCAGCAAAGTTGTATGAAATTCCATTATTGACCTCTCGTCTAGGCGGTTCCCCACCACCGGCTGCACCTGCACCTGCAACGTGACACTTCGTGGCGTATTATAAGGAACATAACGTCAATATTTCATAGCCTGTTTGAGAAAAAGAAAATTAAGTATTACATAATAACTATGAACAGCGAACGAAAATCGCGCACGATTTATCTGTCGCTGATTGAGCTTATCTTTTAGGTTTAGGTGCGTTGAATGTCAGTCAATCACGTTACTCTTTTATGGGTTTAGATGAATAATTAGTGTTTTTTGTATTGAATTCAGTTCTTTTCCAATTTAGATCTTACTACATATAGGTTATCATATCACAAAAGAGGTATATTTAATCAGATAACATTTAGGAAATAATCACAAACATAATAAAACTTAAACTATAAGTAAAAAATTTGGCCTAAATCGCTGTCAATGGGCATAAGTATTATTATTTTATACTAAAACCCAGCAAAAGAAGAGTGTTATTTTTTTTTTTTTCGAGGCTTAAGTGCTCCTGTGTGACTATGCCAGCCTCATTGGGAGACTCAATGGCCAAATTCATCAAACACTTCTCCCGCTATGTCCAGATTTATTGGATAGTCATAAGGAAAATGTTCATATTATTTTTAAACCAAAGCTCTCTCAAGACCTCCTGGATGTTGATTATTTGATTAACGATACGAGTCGTTTCGTTACTAGGAAAGAGGAATAGTCAATAAATGACACCAATGTATTAAGCATATTAAATTATTGGCTATAAAAACGTCACCGAATAACTCTTCGTCATGTAATTGATGATAATCATCAGCTCGTTGTGTGATCGTGGTAGCGAGATCATTTTATGCTTTGATAATGACAACATTTGCACACCAAGGCATAATCCTGTTAATACGCCAGATTTAAATGATTAGATAACGATTTGGAATCTCATTTAGTACAGTTTAATTGAAATAGTGTTACGATTTTATAGTTTTACACAGTTACACTCTGCTGGTAAATCATTACCTGCTGAATCATTTTGAACTGTCGAATTTGATACTTTACTTTTAATGAGTGTTTTATGTTTAATTTATAATAAACGGTTTAAAGATGGTGACAGAATGAGATGGTGAAAGCTATGGCAAGCGCCCGCGCGTTAGGCAATACGGCCTCTGTTAGTTCAAACCATAGTTCAAACCCTTAAAGAATTATGATTGTGACAATTTAGAAACTGTAATTTGCATTTAGAATACTTTCTGTCATTTATTGTGGCGTATTCTTCATGACAATTATGGTCTTTAGAAAGTGCTGGTAAACTCAAAACAATTCAATGTAAAAGAGTTATCTCCGGCCGGTTTACAAAATTAGGCAAATTTTTACTTTTTTTGAGAGGCAAGAGTCCTCGAATGATTGGGAATGCAATCCCCAAGTACAACAAGATTTTAAATTAATATCAGTGATGTCTACAAGTAGACTATCGTTATATTTCGGTATCTTTTATTCCCTCGATTCGTGATGTTGTGGTATAATTTAAGACAATCGGAACTATAATTTGAATCGAAATTATTATTTCATTAGTGTTCCTCTGTGAGCATCTCTAATATCTTTTCTAACCATCTGCATCATCTATAAAAATAACTGGTAGCAATCACTCGTCTAGTATTAAATAATTACGAGTCTATTTTACATTTTCTATAGAGAAACGGTAACGGCAATGTGCCGGCCATTACAGCTGTAGCGAACAATCATAATGGGCACAGATTCGCTTCATTCATTCATACAATCATACAGTGGGAGCCAAGCGCCGTTGGCAAGTGAACTAATTGTTTTTCTAACCCACGCAAATTGTTGAGACTGACGCGGCTAATATGAATGATGTTTGTTTAAATTTTCTCACACTACGCATAAGCTGTTGATGCCCTATTAGAACATTATCTGAGAATCAAAACAAATATTGCCACGAAAATCTCTTTTCAAAAGAGGCTTGGCGAGGATTATCTTGAAAAAAAAAAATACCAAAGTTGATATTTTGGGAACAACTATTGATGTAAATCTACATTAGATGACGACTATGACCTGCTATGACAAAGACAACATCAGTGTGCAAAATTGATGTGATTTATTTCACTAGAAATTGTTTTTATTTTGATGACTAAAATATTTAGTACGAACGATAACAATATCAAAGTAGGTTTTCTCGTTGGTTCTCGATCTACTGCGCCAAATTGGATACATAATTATTTTTGTTGTGTTCTTAATTGTCAGGCAAGGCAAGATAAGATTTTAAGAAAAAAAAAGCAATTCAGTAGGGGCCAAACCGTGGGCAACAGGTAGTAAAAAAAAAATTAAGTACGCAGTATCTTCTACATTAAGCTACTTCTTCTACATTTTAAGGTCAAAATACTACGGAAGTTGAAATAAACACAAATTTTATTATTTTGTATTAAATCACCATTGAAATGTACTGTGCGCCTTGACCTACATAAGGCAAGACCTTCAGGGACGGCCCAAAACGATCTTGATTACGTCGCCCCATGCTCTGTTATCTGCCGTTGAATATATTAGAAAAACAGGTTCCTAAAAAAAAGATAAGGGTTTAAGCTGAAGACATGCGGATGGGGCAAGTATTTTTGTAGATACAAATACCGAGCAAGTTTTGTTATCTGTGCAGTTGAGGCTGTAGAAAGTGCTCCTTTAACACATGCGAAGTAAACGACCGAGACAGTAGACTCTTAAGGACGAGCTTGGTCGTAATCGATTCTACCATTAGGATTTATTCTGTCTTTACTGGCAACTCTTCGGTTGTGCTTTGACTACCTTGCCTTTGGTTAGAAAAAAAAAATGTATTTTTTTATATTTTTTTCTTACAGATTAGGCCAATTTAAGAAACTAATTTGAATATTTTAAAATTTGGTCGCGTATTTTTTTTTAAATTTAATTTGTTAAATACCGGATATGGTTGACCGGATATACGTCATCCAGTAGCTCGAAACTCTTGATTTCCTAGGCCCATCTGCTTAGAGAAAAAATACTGTTATCTGTCATTCGTACGTCGTCATGTCGTCAATAAGTTTCTAACCTTCTGGTTCTGAAAGTCTATTTTCCATGATAATTTTTGAAAAAATGCTTACCAGTGGAAACTCCGGTGAAAAATTTGTCAAGGCTGACACGCTCAATCTACCCAAAATGCGAAATAGGTCCATTTACATAAATCAATATGATCTTCGCAGCAGTACAAGAGAGATATCCTAAAATATTCGACATTTGCAAGACGACACCAGTTCTCACGTAGATCTTCCCTAACACGGACGAATATTATGCCGGGGCTATTCATGAAGTCATTTGAACAAATAAAACACTTTCTATAGACTCTATAGTCCATTTTTTAGTTTCAAAAATGAAAATAGCCTTTTTGTTTTGTTTCCTATCCTATTGACATCAGTTAAATTTAAATGACATTTTGACAGACATTGACATTTTTTTTTAAGTGAAGTGTGAGAGCAAAGGTAAAAGAAAAATGCCTTTGAACCTTTGATGACGTTATTTGAAGATCAAATGAAAGACATCAGTTTTTTTGGAATATCTCCGCTATTAGCTGTTTATTTTTAAGGCCGACTACAGAAAATGGTTGTATAACATTATTCCTCAATGATAAAAATATAAAAAAAATACAAAAAAATATTTAACCAAAGGGAATTCTGAGGCAAACACCAAACCACAACCAAACTTATTTCAGATGTTTTTCTAGATCAAAATCACGATGCTTTTTAATCCAAAAAGAAAGTTTAGTATTTCTTAGTTGCTATGTAAGAAACAGCCCCGAACAATCATGATCCAATACAGTAATCAGTGATAACTTCAAATAGGCTTAGCTCAATTATTGCTGTCGTATTTTTTTTTATTGCAGCCACGATCATAACAAATGTCATTCTGTCTTTATCCCCTATGGCGTCTTTCTTATCTATCACGAGCGTTTGGCGTGTTTTTATCATTTCGTTTAGTTTGTAAATAAAGATTGTGCGGCACCACGTGCATTTGCTGTGAAATTATTTAGAGCTTTTTGGAACTGCATTCAGTTTTCAGGAGTGTTTTTGCTTTGTTTCTCTTTAGCTATCGTTTTTGGCTCTGATATTTGTAATATAGAGTTGCTTGGCAGTTAGGTTTAACGAAATTAAGGACGTGAGTAGCGGAATGTTTTTATATCTACCTAATCTAATGTGTCCTTATTAACGTCACAAGAGGTCACCTCAAAGTCAAGGTGTTTATGTATTTTCTTAAATTGTTTCTTTAAGATGAAATTCTAGTTTTTTGCTTAAATATTTAGGTTGTATTGCAACATAGTTTTATTTTTATCTGTTATTATAATTTCGTAATCGATCATCGAAACTGCATCATTCCAGTATACGGAAGTTTTATCATGACGATGTGATCATTACGATCGGAATATTTCGCAATTTTACGCGTCGTGCGTAAATCGGGTCGTTGGACTTTGATAAAAATGTGATTATAATTAAACATGTCATAACAATGTTGCCGTGTGAATATAAACTTGTGCACGCGATTTGACCTGTCTCAAAATAGCTACCTCTATTTACTATCACGGTTTTTATTCTTTAACAAGGTTGTATAATGAAGTTGGCGTGTCTCATGCATGTAGTCCAATGGTTTGCCTGCACGACAGTATCGTACCAGTCGTGTACGACATTGCCATTGACATTAACATTGCCAATGCCATAGTAAATCATTGCACCCTAAGCTATTTATATCGGTCGGATTGCGACGGTCCACTCAAAGAGATTTAGCAGTCGTTGACGATGCATGGTTTCTATCCGTATTAGGTGAATTATGAAGGTAGTACGAGTATATTGAAGTCTAGCGAGAATGTATCCTACAAGAGTAAGGCCTCTGCTGTTATATATGTGGTTGTTAGTTCTGTTGTTACCTACATATCATAGGCCTCTTCGACATGTCTAAGCACTATTGAAGTCCGACTAAAACCAGTAATTTCATTTTAGTGAAGCTTTTTATAAATCAGATAAATAATCGATAAATTAAAGGAAATAACTCTAAAACTTACTACAATTTAATTCTACGTCTTGTAGGTTTATACCTAAAATTTTGGCAGTTTTTTTGTGCAGATAAAACGAGCTTCATAGTCTTCAAAGACCAATTCCCTTCGTTTTCTTCCATTTGTAACAGATTGTGAAAATTATAATTGAATATCCAGCGAGCTCGTAGGAATGCTGCCGGGCAAATTAATTAAACTTCAATGAAGTAATAAAAGAAGCACTGTTTTTTATTTTATAGCTTTGTCTCACAGGTTTCAGTGATTATGTTCTATTAAATAAGTACTAGTTTTAAGACTGACTGACACCGTAGCATCTGTACTTAGAACAATCGATTTAATAACTGCTAATATTATTTTCTCATCGATGAACAATAGGCTCTCTGTAATATGTCATCATTAATTCAACATATCATCTTCAATAATACCTTGTTGTATTGATTGCATTCGGCTATTTAGGTCAATCGACCGTCAGTGGCATACTGTAACTACTGAGGACGTTATTTGTATCAATTAATGTAATAATGTTCTAAATATTCTTAATTTGTCCTTTATTACCTACTTTAATTTATTTATTAGAGTACAATTATTATTAGTAGATAGGTCAGATAGGTGTGTTGGTGTTGCATAATATTCTTCCATCACATTTTTCCTCAGACCAAAATTACATTCGACCTCATTTTCCTGCCAAAAACTGGTTACATCTCGAATCTTATCGTATAGAAAACCACCTTTGGCTGTTTTTAAACCTTGAGTTATAGGTCTTTGATAATCATTGGTTTATTTATACAAACCGTCATGTTCCCTTCCCATCATATCGGGGCTCAACAATTAACCTTGATTTATGTAACATTGTGATTGTGATGCATTTGTTATAAGAATTCCATTGGGATGTGTGCAAAAGATAGCAAATATCGAGTGCAAAAGTCGTCATTACCAATTTCAATTTGTGTTGCGCAAACGTGCCGTGTATTGATTAACAGCACTTGGAAAAAATTCTATTGATAAATCTTAGCGCTGTCGATAGCTGTTTTGGATATTGTTTACCTTTAAATCGAAAACCATACGATCGATCGTCTATACCAGAGGTTTTACTTGTTTTGTACTTGTCGCTTTTAAAATTGTTTTATACTCTTATCGCTTCCAGTGGATACCAAATTGCTTTCCTGTGGACTTTTTCTAAATTATCGATATCATTCTTCATTTCCTTATTTCGCTCCAGTATCACATGACTAAATGCAGCGATATTGCTGGAGACCAGCATGCAATGTAGATACTAAAGAATCTTAAGTGAATAAAAATAACTAGTGATGATATTCAGGCGCTAATTTTTACAGGATTTTCCGAAGCTAATTAGTTCCAATTTTAGATAAAACACCAACTAAGCTAAACCTAAGTTGTCGCGTTTGTAAATAGCCTCTTGGCGTCGGGCCAGTCCGCTCGTTGCATTCCGTCCGTTTTAGCGGCGCCGGCGTCGATGGCCTGACCACCATGTGTTTACGCATGTGATGTGACAGTGTTTGACACTAGTGCGATTCGGACCGGTTTGATTTTCATTGTACAGCTCGGACCGGTCCTAAATATATTCGTGTTTGCAGAAGTTGTGTCTGCTTTGAGTTCACAATTGCAGATGCAAACGCTACGACTAATGGTGATGAAATGACGAAACGACTGAATTAACCGTCAAAGTCTGAAAGGGGTTTAATTACTAGCTTACCACTACTAAAATACTACCTGTTGCACGCAATTTTGTCTACATTCCGTGTGAAGTTTAGGGAACCCGTGATAAAGTATAGCCCATATTAACTACTCGCTGACTAAATACATAACTTTCTATAAGTGAAAGATTTTTTTAAATTGTTTCAGTACTTTTTGATACTATCCATTGCACAGAAATAAATTTCTCTATAATATTAGTTTAGGATAAGGATATTTTGCCTGAAACTTATACGTGTATGGACACAACCGTTTTCACTCCAATTTTCTTTAATCTATTCCTTGTTATTGTGGCGATCCCGTTACTAAAACAATCTTGTATAACAAATGCCGCAGGAACAAGCGCCAGTATGTACTTATTTGAAAGGTGGCCGATATAATTTTATTTAACCTTTTCAACGCCACGCCTCGACAAAACGTAAATCTGCTTTGAATCTTATGTCATTGTGTCAAGATCACTTTGACAATGTACTATGTGACACCTATATGTGTCGTTGGCGTTGAAAGGGTTAACTGTACCTTTTTGTGCTTATCTTTTTTACCCACAGGATATTGCTGGAAAATTTTATGAATATTTCTTCGAAGATTAAATCGCCATAAATTATTTCTGCAAAAAATTGATAAATTAAGTGATTCACGAGTTCAGGAAGACTTTTTTTTTAATAGCAAAAAGTTTGTAAAAACGTGTTTGAAAGCTGTGCTATTTGTCCATACTTATTTTATTATGAAAGAAAAAGAAAGAAAAAATATTTATTTGTGACAATCTTAAAGTTAAAGGTGAAAAAACGGTATCTTCTCTTGTTTTCCTCTACAGCGTAGAAATATCAACTAGCTTGTAGTTTATCGTTGTAAGTATGTTTTTTCATATTTAATGCTTTGGAAATACCGATAAGGAAAATCAAAGCGATGGAATTGCAGTTCAAGAATATATTTTACATGGTAAACCACATTTTTGTGGTCAGCTGAACGACCAACAGATTAATTGATGCAAATTACTGTGGAAATTTCAAATATCCTTGTAGAACCCTCGTCAAATTTTGAATATCAGAAAATGTAACTTAATGTCACGCAAGTAAGGTTGACATTTGCTTAGACGTGTGCCCTAGTACGCTGGGCTTTACGAGGTTAAGGAAAGTAAGAGATCGTTGACTTCATACTTAGAAAGTTTTTAAGAAGACAGATGTAAAATAAAGATTTTTAACAGCTATTTCGGCATATTAAAAATCCAAAATAGGCAATTTTTAACAGCTGAAGTTCAGTCAACAAAAATTCAGTCAAAGTTAAATAATCTTTATTCTATTTAGGCTACTACAAGCACTTATGATTATGAATGTCTACCCTGAAAAACCCAGTTGAGAAGAATCCGGTAAGAAACTCAACACGGTATATTTTCAAAGATTTTCAAGATCTACATACATCTAAAGTATTTAACAGAACTAAATTTTTATCACAGTAGATACGTTATTTGTGCCGTCGGCAGAAAAAGCTTGCTAATATAATAATTTCTGAACTTCATAATAGAATTTTAAATATTGTTTTTCGAAGTAATCTAGCTTCTGGCTGCAGTTTAGATATCAAATACAGTCTACATAATAGGGATGTTGACACCACCAATCACCTGACGTACTTTTTATGAACTGTCAAAACACTTTTCTCCCATAGAGTTTTAATGCCAATAGCAACTTAGGACGTCACTTGTTCGCCAACTCAGTCAACTATCTATTTATTTGTTTTAAAGCAACAGAAAATCCAATTCAGCAGTTGATTGTAAATTAATCTGGTTCGAATTATTTTTTAATGGTTTTACCATCTCTATTAAATCAAATAATCTTTATTACCTACATCAACAGCATCCCAAAACTCCAACACAGTGTATCTCGGTTTTAATTAAAACTTCTCTAAGCTTATGAGATATCAGAAAGTTGTCCGTCATTATCTCGAAGGTCTGACCTGTAGCTGACGCTCCAATTCCAAGATAATGTTTTAATCTCTTCAAATACTTGTCGTAATCCAGGCCTGAATTCAGGGCAATTAACAGAATAAAGGTTTAAATTAGATTATTCTGGTATTTCTGGTAACCAAAGTGAAATATGTATTAAGATGTAACTGATACGAAGAAGGCAAAAGCTGCGTCGAAATCTAATATTGGCGAGAACGCTGACGCGTTTCGAACTCAACCAGAGCTCATCTTCAGAGTAGGCACCACAGCCGTTTGCTATGCTACCAAATGTTAGACAGCACAACACACATCTAACATTTGGTAGCATAGCAAACGGTTGTGGTACCTAATCTGAAGATGAGCTCTGGTTGAGTTCGAAACGTGTCAGCAGTGTGGAGGTGGAGAAACTGTATGAACACGCAATTCTTACATAAACGTAACTATCGTTCGTAAGGTCGCGCGGGTGAGAGAACTAATTGTTTCAGTTCATGCACCTCCGCAAAGTAAAGCCTGATTCAATAAATTATGAGTAAGAATAAAATTTTAATGTTAATGCCGACGCCATGGTTGAAATTAATTTTAACGTGCTTCGAAAACCCTTAATAAATTCACATTCTTGCTTAACTATCCTAAACGGAAACATAACAACAACTAAGCAAAACTACCTAAAATTGATAGAACAACAATGAATTATCTGTAAATTATTCGTAGAATCATCGGATGTGAGCGCGCACATGACAACAAATACGTTAGATAATGAATATAAGAATGCGTAGCTGATAATAGTGCATCGAGATAACTGTGAATGGAAGGGCTTTATGAATGCACTTAATGACCGCACGTAATATTCTGCTTGTGCTATTAAATAAGCTTACGGAGTCGAATTGGTCAGGAATGTTTTGCTATGAACTTTTTTTAAAAACAAGATAGAAAAAACAAGATGAAATTACATAACTCCCGGTTTTTTCCGAAACCAGCCTCGCCGGAAACATTCAATGCACATTCATACTCGCTTTGAAATCTCCGCAAATATTGATAGCATAATTCTGGGACCCTTGTGAAAAAGGAGTTAAGTCTGCAGAAATTAAAGCTATTTTCTATTTTATGTGTGAAGGGGGTTAAGTCGAAATCAGCTGTTCAACTTCTGCAGAATTAACCCCTTTTTCACTGGAGCCCCAGAATTAGAGCTTGACGACAATTATGTCATATCGTTGAGTCCATTGTACATGTATTTTAATGAAAATTGCATACAACATGCTGCCACTTAGTGTGGAAAAGTAGAAAGATAACTGACACATTTTTTCTGTTATATTTAGCCAGAAACATTCGTTAGATTTGTTAAATCTTCACCGAATTCGTCATTTGCTTGTTGTTTTTTCCCCTGTTTACCGTTACCTGTAGCGTCGTCCACTTTGTATTAAGGTTCTTCCTCGCATTAGTTAGTAATTGGTTTTGTTCTTGATGTATTTAACTACTCTTATTGATTTACAATATTGTTTTTATTGTTATCTTTTTATTTCATGTACTGAGTTTTACTTGAATTTGATGGTTTCTGATACGCAAATACGCAAATAGCCATAGTTACTTATTACTATAGTTTAAGGTTCTTAATGAATCAGTGAGCTTATACCTTTTGGCCTCACCTGCCCTTTCCATCAGGTGTGACAGCGATAAAGATAAATCGCTGCTCAGTATATGTATTGTAAAAAAAATTGTCTTTATTTCCAAGTATGTTCAGATATATTTCTCCACATATGCTCCTCTAATCTATATAGCTATAGTAAAATTTTTAACATATTCATATTCTGCAGCAATAGATTAAGATCTTGATTGATTACTAGCACTAAATGTCCATCATCCGTAATTTGCATCGGCTACAAGCGTCAACGTTTTATCACAGGTTTATAACAGTGCAACATTTTAGAGAAATTATTTTGGAGTGAGTCAATAAGTCTCTGTTTTAGAATAAAAGTATCGTATGGAAATCTTCACAGTCACACATAAATTTACTGCAACTGCAAAGCTAACGTGACAGCCGCATCTAGTTTAAATTTATCATGTTTCATATTGGTTTTTATGAAATCATATTTGATCACGTTCTACAATCATGTTTTTTATAATATACGTAGATTTTGTAGCGTAAAATACGTTTTATTTGTTCAGATGTTTCAGACGGAGATGTAAAAGGCTATATTATTATGTGATTTGAAGTTTGTAATGCTACGTGAAAGTACTATTGTGTGCATTGGGCGGATGTTAAAATGACAACAAGCCGATAAGCAATAGAATACATTAATTTCCAGAACAGCTTCCAATCAGATCAGTCTTCAGACTGAAGAAGATTATAATGGTATGGTACGGTTTAAGACATAGTCTAAAAAAAATGTATGCTGAATTCAGGAACTTTAAAGAAATTGAGCAAAAATAATGGACTATAAATTTCTTAATCTAATAATGGTTATTAAAATAAAGGGTATTACATGTATTTTCTTGCTTATAGGTATTGGAGTATACGTTTAGAATGTGCATAAAATATTGCAGTTTACGAGTTTATATTAAATTTCGTGGTATCTTGCTTACCACGTCACACAATATGTACAAAGCTTAATAATTTCGTCCATGCTCGTACTTATCCGAACTGTAATCTAAATCAAATCTAGCGTATATATTGGTTCTTTCCAACTGAAATAAGGCACTGTGTCACCCAAACGTTCTGATTATTTCAAGCACACCTCTTAAGCGTGACACGCAACCATAATTTAACGTCTAGACACCCCAGAGAGAATTCATTTCCAACAAGGCCAAATAAATCAGTGTCCGCAGCACATTTTCTAGAAAATTCCTAACACAGTGTTGACGCGGTGTAACGGGATGTAAAGTCCCAGTAGGGTTTGTTTGGTCAATAGACGCGGGTCGTGACGTCATGGTTCGCGCCTGCGCGGTTCGTCGTCGCCGTCTGACCTTTTCAGCGTTGCTCGTCTGATTACAGCCTGTAACTGAAGCGTCAGATGCTGAGCTTTAATTATGTAAGCGGATTTATGTTTGCGCAATGATAAAGGTCGAGGTCAGATTGGGGAGAGCACCTGGTTAATAGCTACTGACAACATGCGTTATCGATTCATCGGCTTGTAATTGAAAGGTCGCGTTATCTGCGTTTATATCACTGAAGTACCCCCAGGATTTACTGAACTATTTAATTTTAAGAAGACAGTTCCTTTCGAGTGTTTAGAATCCATATCCAACTCTGTCTGTCTGAATAAGTAGATGGGTATTGAAATGGGAAGGGCGTGCTTAGTATAGTTTCTATCTCGGAAAATTATATAGTTTCCGCGGTACAGCGATAAACGATTTCTTTGCTGACAGAGTCGCGGGGAACAGCTAGTGTTTAAAAACTGTGTTACGAAAATAATATTATAATAAACATTACCACGCGGCGGACACGACGTACAAATACGCGTTCTTGAATCTACATAAGCACGACGACGTCTGTACACGCGTACGCCTACATACATCGCGCGCGCACTCTTCTGGATTCCGGCGGGGTCCGGCAATCTGCGCCTTGAGGGGTGGGGTAACTCGAATCGGTGCGGGGCGGAGCGTATCCATTCTGTACGTTAGTACTATTATATATTCTGTGACATTACGCCTCACGATATTACCACACCACCACCGTCAGCTAATTTCTCAGTTCATATACTTATATCCAAAATAATCAACTAACCATTAAATCATCATTGTTACAGAGACACGCACCAACTAGACTTGCCACCGTTCGGCAAGTATGCCACCGGCATATTCTTCCTCGACAAGCTTCACCACCAGGACATCGAGAAGAAGTTCTCCGCGCTCGCAGAGAGCCTTGGCTTGCGAGTGATCTGCTGGAGAACTGTGCCCACCAACAACTCTACCATCGGTTAGTAATACTGCTAAAGAAAAACTAGTCGCTACTCCTCAGGACATATTAACATGACACGACAATTATTATTTTGAGTTTATGTATGTTAAACAAGAAATTGCTTATCTAAAGTCAATCACGGTTTTGGTCATTAGCCGACATATATAAACTTTTTCCCGCGGTTTTATCTATGTATTTGCGTTACAGTAGTTAAGTTAGCTACATTCCATAGAGTGTTTAGTTCCGTCATTTCTCGCTAGATGTCGCTGTACCGCCCGGTCCCATTCCTGCATGGCGCTGTTAAGATTTTTCCTACAACAATGACCCGCCCGGCGCGGCGTAGTGAACTCATACTTACCTGGCGTAGGGGACACCGTGATCAAGTAGGCGGTTCCCCCAGGGCGAGACTCTACCATTGCACTGCGGTTGAGTTGACCCTTGCGATTATCCCTAATGTGGATAACTCGGACGCGTAATTTTTGGTAGTGGGGACTGCGTACGCGCCGTCCCCCCCATTTGTAAGGAAATGTATAGAATTTGTGACGTTGCAGAGATTTTAGTAGTACTCTGTCTCTACATGATCTTTCTCTTTTACTAATTCGGGTAAGCGTACAAGTTAATGTGATTGTCAACTTAGTGAAATCCCGAAAAGCACTTTCTTGGTTGACTGTATACAAAATATCTATTATGACATCTTCATTAAAACTGTTACCCATTAGTACCCATTGTAAAGATTTAACTTAATCGACTGTTCTTATTTTCATATCTGAAAGATTTCTTTCTTGTTCACAATTTAATAACTAGTAAGTAATCATTTGGGTATTCTGAAAACGTTTTAACAGACCGTCTCATAATTTGCTAAAAATGTCCAGAGGAATGACTGAAGTTGACTGTCTGAACTTAATCAATTCCTAAACCAGGGGTCACTTTTTGTTTAAAAACTTTCCATTGTATTCGTTAGCACTCTTTATAAGTTTTGATAACTGCAGTCAAAATGCTAACACAAAGATTCCGGGCAATCCTATCACTGACAACAAAGAATCTTTCTGATTAGTAAAAAAAACAAAGAAATTAAAATGTACAGGTCTAACGCTTAACAACCCAGTGCTGTAATAGCTTTTAACCTTTACCTTACCATCAGGTTTATCCACATCTAGGCTCTGAAAGATGTGAACAGTTTCAAACATTTTACCACTAAAGCATCCGATGCTTGCCGGTAGCGACATCTGACAATATGTAACCGAATGAGTATTTATACCTTCTAATGCAGTATATTAAGGTATAGACAGACGACGTTACAGCATTATTACAATCTACTCAGTTAAGCGTTAAACCTCTATGTAACATTATGAATTAATTGGAATCATGGCTTTTGGAATAGATGTTACCAAACGCATGTTCGGAATGTCCGACATTCATACATACTGTTCGGGCTGAATCGTCACGTTTATTTGATCTATGTTGGAAATACTCTTGATTGACTGGAATATTTAAAAATAATGAAATTTAGAAAAGTGTAAAGGTTTACTAATGTTTCGGGGAATTATGTTTATTTTTTTCTGAAACTGTATACTTTTCAGGATTGTTATAAAACAAACCTAACCTAACCTAACCTACAGGAACGTCCTGAAATATATCCTGAATAGTTTACAGTTTCAGAAAAAAATAACATTTGCCAAATGAATCAGTTTGGCGAATAATAATTCGCCGAAAAGGCAGTACACGAAGTGTAAAGAATCGAGTGACAAAATTTTTGACAACTATTACGAGTATTAAAAACAGTACTGCACCTTCATGCAGGAACAAAGACGAAAAAATAAACGCAGTTTTTCCTTCAACTTTTGTGAAGGAATTAGTGCGAAAATAACTCAATAGTTCCTACGAAGGAATAGCCAGAGGAACTACTGCGAATAATCGTTTTCTTTTAATAATACAAGAAAAAACCTTTCTTTGTCCTCATAGAAATCGATGAACAATCACTAATCCACGTTATAACGTTCAGACTTTGACTAGTACTGTTTTTAATTGCCCGTAAATATAATGATTAATGGAATTAGCTTCATTTTGAAAGGATAAAATCAAATTTAAAAGTGACTTCTAAAAATCATCCACGATCTTTGCCAGTCTGATAGTTACACGAAGACTGAAAGAATCAAAATCAGAATTAAAAATCAGTTTGTTACGCATATGCGCCGTTTCCACAGTTAATGAGACGCATTACGACCCCGTTTGTGATGCCGAAGTTTTTGACACTTTAACTAAAGACTATTAAAAATGGCTCAAAACATCAGCATTTAGATTTCATCCTTTCAATTGCTATAACTCATGTAATGAAACTACCGTGAGGCTCACTCATATTGAAATAATACGGATTACTGACGTCTCATAACGAGTTTAACTCGACATGTTTCGGGCTAATCCGTACCCCTTCCTACGCTACGCTACGGCTGCTGCCATGCCAAACGTGCAGTACGCGCCACCTATCTGCTCGACAAAACTGATATTGGCGCACAACTACCCACGATTTCATCGTCATTTTTATTGCGCCGGTATCAGTTAGCAGAGCGGTGGCGCGTAGTGCTCGTTTGGCAGCAGCTGTAACGTGTTCCTCCGAGAGAGGCTACGGATTAACCCAAAACATGTCGAGTTAAACTCGTTTTGAGTAATCCGTATTATTTCACTATGAACTCGCGTTATGTTTTTTATTGTTACTCAATCAAGTGTATTTCCCCTCACCCTCCCTTAACACACAGTCTCTTTTAGAACAGGTGTTTTTGTTTTGCGATCATTGCAGGTCGTACCGTATACAAGGTTACGGCTGACGGGGTCATGCGCATGACCATCTGGTTTGTTACGTTTTAACATTGGGCACTGGTGCTATGGCGAGAATACTCTACCCGGGTCATACGCAGCGTGAGAACCAAAAGTCTCTCCTGTGGATACAAAATTAACGACTCAGAGTCAGCACACTTAAGATTCATTTAAATGGGCCGCAAATTGGCCAGGCGTCCCGCACGCCGATGTAGACTTGGCTAAGAAATATTTGCTATACACGATGATTTTTAATTTTTTAAACGGTTATCAGGAGTTGAAAAATATAGATCCCTAGCCAAAATGGAATTAAATAAACGTGGTCTAAAAGCAATGCAATTTTGACGACCAGGGCAACCAGGACAGCTTATATTACAAGCGGAACTCCCTTTCTAGTTAATATAACTGAAGCGAGAGTTCCGCTTGTAATATTAGTTGTACTTTGTTATGCAATTGGGCCCAGATGGCCTAGTGGTTTACGAACCTGACTACGAATCTTGAGGTTCGATTCCCGTGTCGGGGCAGATATTTCTATAAAAAATGCGAATGTTTGTTCTCGGGTCTTGGGTGTTTAATATGTATTTAAGTATATATCTATCTATATAAGTATGTTTATCCGTTGCCTAGTACCCATAACACAAGCTTTGTTTAGCTTACTTTGGGACTAGGTTAATTGGTTTGAATTGTCCCGTGATATTTATTTATTTAATGCAGTCTCTGTTTCATTTACAAAAAACCTTTATCGTTCAAACTTTCTTCATCCACTGAATGCGTGGTCACCCCACATTTGTTGAAGCTAAGTAGTTTCGTCAAGTGTCACCGCATTGGCGGGGAATTTGACAGGTCTCACGTCAAAGTTTGTTTAAGAAACTGACTTGTCAGAGAGGTTTAAAGCTCATAGACTAAATCATGTGTAGGGTGACAACAATTTTAATTAAAAAGTGATTTTCTAAATAATCATCTTCGATCCGAGGATCTCCGAGGATGAGCTCTGGTTGAGTTCGAAACGCGTCAGTGTAGCTTGGTGGTGGTGATAGTTGTGTTTATGTGATTTGTGTGTGTTCGTACAGTGTGGAGGTGGAGGAACTGCATGATCACACATTTCTTGCATAAACGTAACTATTGTAAGGTCGCGGGTGAGCAAAGTAATTGTTTTAGTTCATTAATATGGACCTCCGCAAAGTAACGCCTGATTCAATAAATTATTTAAATAATCATTATTAAAAAAATAGACTTTTTGTTTCACGTAGCAGCGACTTGAAACGTGATCGCCACCGAATACTGATCTAGAAAAATTGGTTCCTGATCACCAATTTAAAATCATCGTGTAGACCCTTAACCTTTGTCGTGTCCACAGGAGAGACGCAAAAGAAATGTGTATGACCTACTTGTACCTTTTACAATTTGCTATTTCGTGCACAGTTGTATAATCGAACCATTTGATTCCTGACCAACCGTAGAACGTTATCACAATATGCAGGGGGGTTTCACTCCGCAGTTTAGGTATGTTCGGCCGGCGCGCCTCCCGGGCAGGCGTATGGCAGTAGGTTGTCGCTCGGCATTCGGTTCTCACGCTAGCCGCATCGCGCGAAATTATTTTTCTGTGATCTTTGCAACAAACATTGACTTCTAAACGATCTTATAGTCGGTATAAAAGATATTGTTGCGTTTTAAGGTAATTTACTGAATCAATACACTGTTATCTCTCTTGATTTATATACCTACCTAAATATCGGCGAGTGGGAACCCTGTGCTCTTGGTTTCGGTTCAGCAGGCCCAACGGAATATGAACACTCGTATCACACGATAAGTTTCAATTTCGCGTGCACGTGTCGAGTCCGAAATCACTGTGATTTTTCTGTGTAAAGTTTTCACGGTTGTTCACGATTGAGTTGGATCGATCAGCTCAAAGCAGGTTTTACAAGTATGAAGTCTGTTTCAAGATCTACGGCAATGCAAAATTTCATTCAAAATGTCAAGTGTTGCTGTTTTTAAACTTAGAAAAGTGTAATTTGATTGTTTCGAAAAACAGAACACTATTTTGTCTTTTGGCTGGCTATTTTTTAATGTGGAGTATTACGTCAAAGTTTCTTTGTCTATGGTACCATTAGAGACAAACTCACTTGATTTTTCTGTACATCTATAAATGAGTGGGTTTGCTTCTCATGGTATCTATTTAAGTAATTGCAGTGTTGGAAAATTTATCATTACTACATTATTTATGTTTGAAATTTCCTATCGTAAATATCATAGTGAATTTATCGAGCGACTGTTTTACGTTATATTGTCTTGTCCTGAATTAATCATAATGTTTTATGATAAAAAAGCAACATGAAAAAATTACAGTCGAACGATATATTTCTATGAAGGAGTCAATTATATTCGAAAATTATTGATATCATACCTTTAGCATTGGGAATTCAGTACATTTAAATCATTTTAATGTTTGAGTCTCATTAATTAATCCGAAATAATTCTCAGATAAAAAAGTATCCTTAGTCCATTGGCTTTGTTTATCCCATAAATGCTTTCATTGTTCATTTATTCGTTTAAACTCAAAATTAGAAACTGTAAAGCATTTATGTTTGTATTCAACACTAGAAAAAATGTATCTATTACAGTTACACCATCAAACTGTTATATTTATATGTATATTATGTTTACTCATTGTTATCCGTGTAGTTCAATGAGCTATATCAAGGAACAGTCAGTAATGGCCTGTTTTGACTGGCTTTCAGGTCAGGTGGCCCGTAACTCGGAGCCATATATGCGCCAAGTGTTTGTTACCGGGGATATTGAAGACGAGACCCAACTGTCCAGGCAGGTAAGAACCGGCCAGCGGAGAAATCACACACACAAAAAAAGAAAAAGAAGGAAAGAGTATGAACTTAGAATCCCAATTCCAAATTCAAACTCGAGTATCGAATCTTTATTGTATAGGCAAGGAACTCTTGGAGGATTTTTTTCAGATCACCGTGTCCAGCCGGCCGGACCGCGGACGTTTGCGCGGCGTCATGCGAACGTAAATTTAAAACACCCTATATTCCCTTGTCGTGTGTGTCTCGGCCGTGTTCGGAATTGTTCGTGCGTGTTCGCAGATCTTCGTGTTGCGGAAGCGGGCGTCGCACGAGCTCGTCGTACCGGGCGCGCGGTTCTACATATGCAGTTTGTCGCTGAGGACGGTCGTTTACAAGGGACTGCTGACTTCTAACCAGCTATGGGTAAGTTTTTGAAAATTACACTCGTAATGTTGTTCATTATCATCATCCTCTGAGAGGGTTTGGGCCGTAGTTTACATGCGAGCACAGTGCGGATTGCGAACTTCACACACACCATTGAATTTCTTTGCAGGTGCCGGTTTCTTGCGATGTTTTCCTTCACCCAGCCCGGGCTCAAACCCATGACCCTCTGCTTGAGAGGCCATAGCTCGAACCACTAGGCCACCACGGCTTTTTACAGTGTCGTTTTTGAAGTCAAATTTTAGTTTGTTAATGTCTTCAACTGTAGAAGCACATTTTTGTTTCATATTGGCCAGTAAAATACGGAGCGGCGTCATCTGCTTCTCACGTACATATTCGTATTTGAAACTATAGATTCATTTGATCTTTTTTAACGCCAATCCTAGCTAAATATTAAAGCTAGTTTGAAACTTATGCCATTGCGAAAAAAATACATATTGTTGCACTTTCTGACGACTATATTAGTCGTAGGCGTTAAAAATAAACCACAGCAAGTTTAAAGCTCCAAACGCGTGAGGCGTGGCAGTGCGGTGGCGGTGATGGTTGTAATATTCTAATTTGTATGAACGAGTTCGCGGTACAGTACCGCACAACCTTTCATACAAGTTAGAATGTTACAACCGCGCCGCCCCGCTACTACCGCTGTCAGTGCGTTTGGTGCTTTAAGGTTGTTGATAAATTAATCGTTGCAATGTCGTGCGCAGGAGTACTTCAAGGACCTGACGAACCCGGCGTTCACGACGTATCTGGCTCTCGTGCACACGCGCTTCTCCACCAACACCTTCCCGAGTTGGGAGCGTGCTCATCCGCTCAGGTAAGCCTCTCATACTTAATATTAAGAAATAAAGATATATTTACAATAACACAAGACACACATAGATTTGTAGTGGTAGAGCCATGTTGTAGCTAGCCGCTGCATCACGAATGGGCCGGCTCGTCCGGGGCAGTACCACCCTCTCACAGAACACCGGCGTGAAGCAGCAGTAATCCTGCTTGCGTTTCGTACGGTCAGTGAGAGTGCCGGGGGCCCAATACCTCACCCCTTCCCTCTCCCCCTTCCCCTATTCCCTCTCCTTTAGGGCCGACAACGCACTGGCATCGTGTAAAGCGCTGCGGGTGTCTATGGACAGTGGTGTTCATTTAACATCAGGTGACCCACTAGTTCGTTTGTCTGGCCTAACTAACATAAAAAAAATAAAAAAAACACAAATATTTTTACAAAAAGGCCAACAGAAGGTCGAAACGAATTCTTTATTTTTTTTTATTGTGAGAGGGAGGCAAACGAGCAAGATGGAGTCGCGGGCAGCAGCTAGTAAATAAATAAAATAAAAAAACATAGTGTACGAGCACGCTCGACATTAATGTTAAGCTGACGCTGCACCCGCTGTGTACGTCACACCGTTTACATGTATACGTAAAATATGTTATTTTTATATACCTATTTTTTAGTGCAATAAAGGTACTCAACCTGAACGGTCACATCTTTTAATTAACAATCCGTTCTTCTAACCTTATAACAGTTACAACATAACATCAACGTCAACAAACAACATTCGTAAATGTAAGGTCTATTAAACTAGTAGACCCTACATTTTTGGTCCTTCGAACCTTAAAATCAGTGAGTGATTCCTACGTTTAGTGTTCTTGTGATTTGACTGCGGCAGCGAATCGGTTTGACTGGCTTCCCACAAGCGGGTCTCACCGGTCAGATTGAGAAGGCGCACATACCGTAGGGTGATTACAGACGCATACCTTTGGAATCACATTTTAACTATACAACTTAAAAACAAACCAACTTAATCAACAATGGACATCTTCAAGAGACAACAAATTATCACAGAAACCATCGAGAAGATGAAAACAAACTTCAAGAAAGATTCTGCCAGTCGCAAGACGGTGGATTACATAACAAAGCGGTCGGCAACACTTCAAGCTCTGTGGGATGAGTTTGAAGTCAACCATCGACAAGTGCAAAAACTGGAAGACAAGACTTTGCTACCTTCTTACTACGAGGAGAGTTACCAACAGGTGAAACAAATGTATGAAACACTTCGTGAACAGCTGCAGAACTGCGATACAGCCTCCAGCTCCAGTGCTGAAAAAGGAATTCCGTCGCAAACAGATGAGCTATTCAACCAACAAGGTACTAACTTTCGGGCGCTTACACGCTTGGTTAAAAATCTCAAGCTCGAACTGATTACCGAGAAATGGGAAGTTGAAGACAAGCTACAGATGCTGCAATCAAGATGGAAGGCCATAGATGAGATCCATTGGAAGTTAGATAGCATTTTCATCGGATCTGACTTAGACTACGAAGAGGAGTTCAATCAACATGAACAGATTTATGAACAAACCAAAAAACAACTCTATCAAAAACTCAATGGGTCAATTCAACAACAACAAGCCACCCCGAGGATCGAAATTCCAACATTTGCAGGGAATTACACGCAATGGACAACATTTATGGACCTTTACTGCGAGGCAATTCACTACAACAATACTATACCAAAAGCACAAAAAATGCAACATCTCAAAGGAAAGTTAAAAGGGGAAGCGGAGCGTCTTGTTCAACATTTGGCGGTGTCAGTGGACAACTATGACACATGCTGGGACATTCTTTGCAACAGATATAACAACAAGCAATTACTATTCACGAAACTAATGCATACATTTCTCAATCAACCAGCCGTCCAACAACAAACAGCATCGGAGCTAAAGAGACTGCACGATACCAGTCTAGAGGCTGTGCATGCAATCCACAACCTAGGTGTCGAGACCTCAACGTGGGACCCGTTTCTAGTACACATTCTTACAACTAAACTAGATTCGGATACCTATACATCATACATGGAGGCGAGAAAGTCACCGCGTGAACTGCCCCAGTTTGATGAACTTATACTTTTTTTGGAAAACAAATTCATCGCCCTCGAGCCACTCATCAAGAAAAAACAAGCATTTAACCAGCCTGCACCCAAGATGAACCACGGGATGGTACGAAACATGCCCTCAACATCGTCAAGCAATACGCAAAATCATAACAACTTCAAACGATTCGTTGCGAAATCATTTCCTGTGACTACAGAACGAAATTGCCCAATATGCAAGACAAACCATATTTTAATGCATTGCAAATCATTCCAGAACATGACACCTAGCGGTAAAATGACTACAATAACAAAGTTAAACATATGCCAGAATTGCTTATTTTCGCATAATGGCAGGCAATGCAATTCAATTAAACGATGCAAGGTTTGCAATAAGTCACACCACACGGCAATTCATGACTTAACACGTGACTTGGAACGCAACTGCATATCTGCAACGACTGCAACTACATCTCCGGGCTCACAAGATAACTTAGAGAACTTACAAAAATGCAGTAATCACGTCAATGGGAATTTCAATGAAGTTTTGCTAGCTACGGTGCAAATTAAAGTAAGAGCGATAGACGGAACACTAATTCAACTGAGATGCCTGCTAGATCAGGGCTCTCAAATAAACTTGATTACAGAATCAGCCGCTCAAAAATTGGGACTCAAAAGAAACAAACAGAGCTCCACGGTCTCAGGGATTGGACTTGCAGCCAAACAAAGTAAAGGGACCGTACAACTGAGCTGTGAATCACTGAACGGAGATCATTCCTTTACAACAGACGCACTTGTCATGACTACAATGATCAACAACTTACCAAACTATTCATTCGCGAAGCAACAGTGGCCACATCTTAACAACATTAACTTGGCGGACCCAGATTATAACATCTCCAGACCAGTCGATGTATTATTGGATGCTGGAGTTTACGCAGACATTGTCATGGGAGGTATCCTGCGAGGTCCAGAAAACGCCCCCATAGCACAACAAACGAAATTGGGATGGGTATTGCTCGGCAATGTTAAACCATTCAATTGCCATGCCATCTTAAATAACTTAGACGAACTGGCTCAATTTTGGGAAATTGAAGAGATAACTGAATCTTCCAATAACATGTCTCCGTCTGAAGAGTATTGCGAAACACTATACAAAACAACAACAAACAGATTACCAAATGGGCGATATGAAGTCAAAATTCCAATGCAACAGAACTTTGAACAACAACTTGGACCCTCGAAGCCCCAAGCAGTCGCACAATTTCTTCAACAAGAGAAACGTCTCGCAAAAAACGAAGCACTGTCGATCGCATACAAGGCGTTTATGAACGAATACATCGCTCTTGGCCACATGAAGAAATGTACTTTGCCCCGGGAACCCAGCTGCTTTGTGCCACACCATGGGGTTCTTAGATTGGAGTCTACAACAACCAAACTACGCGCCGTATTTAATGCATCGTGTCCAACGAAATCTGGATATAGCTTAAACCAGCTCATGGAAGGCGGCCCCAACCTACAACAAGATTTGCAAGCCATTATTCTACGCTGGAGATCATTTCGATATGTCTACACAGCAGATATTGAAAAATTCTATAGACAGATATTTATCAAAGAAGAAGATCAACATTTACAAAAAATCGTGTGGCGCAACACGGAAACTGAACCCATAACAGAATATCAGCTATGCACAGTAACATATGGCACAAAGTCAGCACCCTACCTGGCAATGAGGACGATTAAACAACTCGTCAGAGACGACGGTCCTCAGTATCCTCTTGCTGCTGAAATTTTAAGCAATCAGTTATATGTAGATGACCTTCTGGGCGGAAGCAACGATCTCAGTTTGGCAAGAACAACGCAAAAACAACTAATCAGTCTACTACAAGGCGGCGGTTTCAACTTACGCAAATGGGCTAGCAACCACCCTGAGCTCTTAGATGAATTGACGGAAGATCAAATAAGTCAAAACATGTTAAATATCACTAACATACAAAACAACAAAACGCTCGGAATTCTGTGGAACCCGTGTACGGATCAATTTACATTTAACATCGCCAACTTATGCACTAACAAAGATAACGTTATAACGAAACGTACACTGCTCTCGGATTTGTCTAAAATATACGATCCGTTGGGCTGGCTTTCCCCAGTAACAATGAAGGGCAAGATTATATTTCAACAAGTATGGAAACAAACTCTCGCATGGGATGAACCTCTTCCGCAACTTATACAAACAGAATGGGCACTTTTCAGGAACGAACTACCAATCCTGAACAACATTACGGTGCCGAGATGTATTGGAAACACATGTCAACAAATTGAGCTGCACGGATTCTGCGACGCTTCTGAACGTGGTTACGCATGCGTCATATACTGCAAAAGTACCTACAACAATCAAGATTTCACTATCAAACAAATCGCAGGCAAAACGAAGCTCGCCCCCGTAAATAAACATATAACACTGCCTAGATTGGAACTCTGTGGCGCGGTGTTACTTTCTAAGTTAATGAATAAGACCATAGACTCATTAAACACAAAGACAGTACAAATTTACGGATGGACTGATTCAACTGTTGTACTAGGGTGGCTGCAAGGAGACATAACGCGATGGAAAACTTTTGTTGCAAACAGGGTCGATCAAATTAGGCAAGTTATCCCAGCAAGCTGCTGGAGACACGTGCGCTCAGAAGATAACCCAGCCGACTGTGCAAGTCGGGGAATACTCCCCTCCCAACTTCTTACCCACTGCCTCTGGTGGGAAGGCCCTCAGCAGATAAAGGAAGACATGTCAAAAACCACAACAGCAAAATCATACGAAGAACCTACCGAAGACAGAAAGGGACACAGACAAACATACACTGCTAGATTGACGTCACCGATTGTAGAGGAACTTCTACATAACAATAGCTCTATAACACGTGTGACGCGGATACTCGGTTGGATATCACGTTTTATAAACAACGCAAGCAGAAAAAATAAAACGGGGTCATTTAACTTAACAACGGCTGAGTTGAATCGTGCGCATACATCAATAATACAAACAGTGCAGAATAAGTATTTTGCTAAAGAAATTGAGCAATTACAGAAAAATATAAACATAACATCGAAGGGGCCACTTGCACAATTGAATCCATTCTTACACCGAGATAACGTGCTGTGCGTTGGTGGAAGATTGAAAGAAGCAACTATTAGTGACTCACAGAAACATCCCATTATTTTACCTCACAACGACAAATTAACTGAACTGCTGATCGACCTGGCTCATATCACAACACTCCACGGTGGACCACGGCTTACGCTTTCCCATCTTAGAAACAAATACTGGATATTGAGAGGAGTGAGAACCACCAAGGGACGTCTTGGAAGGTGTATCAAGTGTCATCGGTTCAAATCAACTACAAACAACCAACTGATGGCTGATCTTCCTGCACCCAGAGTTACGCCCTCGCGGCCCTTCACCCACACGGGTGTAGATTTCACTGGCCAAGTAGAGGTCAAGGCCAACAAGGGAAGAGGCATCAAGACCACAAAGGGTTACATAGCCGTATTTGTATGCCTTGCCACAAAAGCTGCACACCTGGAACTGGTGTCGGACCTTAGTTCTGAAACATTTTTGGCTGCATTTAGAAGACTATGCGCACGCCGTGGGTCACCTCAACATCTGTACAGTGACAATGGTACCAACTTTGTGGGAGCAGCAAGAATCCTGGCGCAAGAGAGAAATGAAGCTCTTCAACATTATGCCAACACAACAGTCATGGACACCCTCTCCAACCAAGGTATTGAATGGCATTTCAATGCCCCTGCCTGGGCTTCAGCTGGGGGTCTGTGGGAGAGACTGGTCCGTAGTACCAAACATCACCTGCGCCGGGTGCTCGGGGACCAAAAACTAACATTTGAAGAGTTCTCAACGTTGCTGGCTCAGATTGAAAGCTGCCTCAACTCTAGGCCTCTGCTACCGTTAACAGAAGACATCGATGACTTGGAGTGCCTAACTCCGGGACATTTTTTAGTTGGTGGACCGGTTCTAGCAGGCCCGCTGTCACCAGAAATAGAACCAAGGGGGGCACGAACGCGATGGCAGTTAACAGAAAAACTACACAGGGACTTCTGGAAAAAATGGTCAAATGAATATCTACAAACACTCCAGACGCGCAGTAAATGGACTTCAACCAAGCGAAACCTCAAGGTCAACGACATGGTCCTGGTGAAAGAGGACAACACACCACCTGCGAGATGGCTGCTTGGCAGAGTCATCGAAATTCATCTAGGAAAGGATGGACACGTCCGCGTCGTCTCACTGAAAACAAAAAACAATGTCATGAAACGACCTATAACAAAACTGGCTCCACTACCAATGGATGAAGAGGAAAAACAGGACTCCGATAACAACCACCCGCCAACCAAACCAGCTGCTCCGAGTAATAAACCACGCCCGAAGAAAACTACTACATGCACTTACATCTGTTTATCACTGTTATTGATGCTCATGGCCTGGATACCTGCATCAACATGCCAGATCAATGGTATTCGCGAGTTAAATCCATCGAAACAAATTTATTTCGACAAGGTAGCTGACATGCAAATTGTGCAGGATCAATGGAAGATGGTGGTTTATTATAACATGAAGGCATACTGGAAAGGGCTCATAACAATAGAAAAATATGTTAATCACCTCACCGCCCTCTGCAATCAAGAAACAGCATTTACAACCATCGCTTCGCAACTACGACATGAGATGAATGAGCTCCAACATTACAACAAAATACTATCAACAGAACATGCGACACTCTCTACGAGAAGAAAACGAGGTCTGATCGATGGTGTCGGATACATTGCGAACTCACTGTTTGGGGTGTTGGACGAGAGGTTCGCAGAGCAATATGACAAGGACATCCAGTTAGTACGTGCAAACGAAAACCATTTACTAAGTTTATTCAAAAATCACACTTCAATAATTGAAGGCGAGTACAACCTGTTGCAGAGAAACGAACAATTAATGAACCAACAATTTACTACTATAAACCAGCACCTAGTTGAACAAGATAAACATAACAAGGCTGAGCATCAAAACACCATGTACATAACAGCAACAGCACTGGCTGCCAACATGGTCCTAGCTAATCTGCGAAGGATACAGCAAATGCTATTGGATTTAATCACCGACGTTAGAGACGGCCGCGTGGATACGCACCTCATCCAGCCAGACCAATTCGAAGAGCAACTAAATCTCATCGCTGGCAAGCTACCGGGCGATCTATCACTGCCTTGTATAAATAATCAGCACTGCACAAAGGACATGTACAAGCTATCTCGCGTACATGTGCACTTAACAAACAATTTTCTTTTGTTCGAGTTCAAATTACCTTTAGTGAACACTGAAACCTACGAACTCAATCGAATTATACCTATTCCGCAAATGACGTCTCCAACAACTCAACGCATCATAATAACATCTGAATATCTGGCCATCAATCTCAAAAAGGATGCTGTGATACGACAAACTCATCAAGACATATCATCATGCCAGTTAATTCAAGAACATCAACTATTATGCGACATCAACCTACCTATCTATGACATAAAAGCCAGCGTGAATATATGTGAAGCACAATTAATAAACAATAAAAGATTATCAAGCTGCCAAACAATAACATCGGAGTGTGCCGATAAATGGATCCGGTTACACCGACTGGACACCTGGCTGTTTGCTTGCTGTGGGAAATGCGCGGTTCGCACTTTTTGTCCTGGCGGCGTTACATCATTAACGTTACGCGATGCCGGCTTAATTACTTTGAAATCGGGATGTATGCTGAAGGGTGATCAGATCATAATACATTCACATAACAATTTTCATAGCAAGATTGATCTCAATGAAGATGACATTTATGTACCGATATCATCAGTTAACGATGTACTGGAAGTAAACAACATAACGTTCACACCGGAAGACCACCATGAAGTAATGACCCACCTAAAGTCAAGTATTGAAACTGTCAAAGTGCAACAGCAGACACTCAACGAGATCGCGTCATCTCATGACGTACATCACTACACGTTTATTGTATTTATGACAATTACTTTTATTGTCGCTGTTGTTTGGATATCATGTTACATCAGAAGGAGAATCAACGCTGCGCAAGTAATTGTTCTGGACCATAACGCCCACCAAAAAGACAACATCTCATCGTTCCGGGAGTCGCACGACAGCGACACTACAACGGAGGGGGCTGCACATGCCACAAAATATGTCAACAAGGGAACCTCACCCTGAAGAATAAATATTCTTTCTTTTTCTTTCTTGTAGTTGGTAGCATGTACGAGCACGCTCGACATTAATGTTAAGCTGACGCTGCACCCGCTGTGTACGTCACACCGTTTACATGTATACGTAAAATATGTTATTTTTATATACCTATTTTTTAGTGCAATAAAGGTACTCAACCTGAACGGTCACATCTTTTAATTAACAATCCGTTCTTCTAACCTTATAACAGTTACAACATAACATCAACATCAACAAACAACATTCGTAAATGTAAGGTCTATTAAACTAGTAGACCCTACACATAGCTTAACTAAACCCCTTGCCACCAGTGCTATGCTATGTGGACCAATTAATGTGATTGGTGGATATCTAAAGCATTCATAGCAACGTGGCATAGCAAATCTCTGGTAGAAAGCACCCTTCCACACCGCAACGCTCGAGTCCAGACTTCTTAATTGGCCATAGAAAAATAAGCATTATTGTAAATATTTTTAAGGTCTTGGTTTAGATTTCTAAATTGTGTACAAGCTCAGCTGCTTTCTCATAATTAAAATCAGTAGCCGTGTTCTTTGGGCACAGGTTCCCTTGTTTTCCACACAAGTTTCAAATTCCTGGTAAGTCCAGTAAATTAGTTTAATAATTGTATTGTCCTGCTCAGTGTGTAAACAACATATAAAAATAGAAAGAAAAAAAACCGGTTGTCTGTAAACGGACGACAGTTTAACGTGACAAGTGTGACAACGTCATAACAAAACATTGATGAAATGATTGCATACTTTTGCCGATTGTGCCTTTCGCTCGCTCGTGCCGCGCTCTCCCTCCGATCGTTCATCGGCTCGAGCGTAACGGGATGCGTAACGGGGCAATGCGTTATGTACGTTACACTGAGTCATCCTTTTTCGTGCGTGCAGCCGGTTCATCGATTTATTAGACGGTGTCACTTCAAAAAATTAGTAATTAGTTGTAGAAATATGTATGAATGCAAGTCTGTTGGTTTCTTAGTGCTCCATAAATGGGCGGACACAGACTTGTGCAGCTAAGTCGCTGTGACCCTTATATGGGGCACTAGACTGTGAAAATGTTAAACACGTGTTTTTTTGTCACTTTCAGAGTGCTAGCCCACAATGGCGAGATAAACACCCTGCGAGGCAACGTGAACCTCATGAAGGCTCGCGAGGGAGTCATGAAGAGCGACATCTTTGGAGATGGTAAGTGAACATTAAATTAAAAAAAGGTAGGTAAAAAATTTTCACGTCGAAGTGCGCAATTTTTTAAATGAGGCAATTTGGGGATTTTCTTACTCGATTGATTTTAATGATAAAAAAATTCCCCTAATTTTCCATGCATTTTTATGTATCCGCTATGTTATGTGACGAACTATATGAAAAAAAATGTCGTAGAACTGACTCAAAAAGACCATTTTCTCTTAAAATCCCGATTAACTTATTCAAAATTTTTAAGAAGCCGGCTCTATGTTTACCGAATTTCCGATCTCACTTATGACACCTTGGGTAGCCAGTGACATTTTCATAAACACTATTCCAGACCTAAAGAAGCTCTACCCGGTCGTCGAACCCAACCTCTCGGACTCGGGCTCGGCGGACTGCGTGCTAGAGTTCCTCCTCCACTGCGGCAACCGTTCCCTGCCCGAGGCGGTCATGACGATGGTGCCGGAAGCCTGGCAGAACGACCCCACCATGCCCAAGGAGAAGCGGGACTATTACAGATGGGCCTCGTGCGCCATGGAGCCATGGGATGGGCCTGCGCTGGTCTCTTTTACCGATGGACGGTATATCGGTGAGTTCTACTCCGCTTTAGACATGAACAGACATAGGAATTTAGGGGGCAAAATTTAATGACAAGTATAGTTCCTTTATCGATAAACTCTACTATCGCCGCTTTAGTCAAATACTAGTGATCCTATTTGTAGGTCGTTAAAGTTGAATATGAAATGAAGGCAAACCATTTGTCAGTGGTAAACTTTATGTAATTTTACTGTATTAGTTGTGGAAAAGGGCGTATGCTGTGAGTCAGGTATCCACAGGAGGCCCTGACTTGCCTGATTTTCAGTACACCCCTTTAATACATCCCTGTTACCAATTGATTTTTTTTTCATCCTTTTCGTAGCTTAATGAAATAATCTGAGTTTTAATCGTTTTACGCTTTCCAGGCGCCATCTTGGATCGCAACGGTCTGCGACCCTCGCGTTTCTACGTCACAAGCGAGAACATTCTAGTGATGGCGTCCGAAGTCGGCGTGTACGATGTCGACCCAGCGAAAGTTATTCATAAGGTATTCTTTTAGACTATGACAAAAGTTAAAATGAACTCAGTTTGTTCCCTTCCATAGATACCAGTAGATATGTTCTTTGGCTTCATCTCTCAATGAGAAGCGATAGTGCGGATTGGGAAATTCCGCATATAAATAGGGATGACGACTGGGTTAAAAATTGGTCATTCTAATTAGTCCGTCATTTAGATTATGGGAAAATATGGGACACGTATTTTTTGGTTTATCAAATTATTAAAAAACGACAAAGATATAGATCATCAAACTTCCGGAGTGGGGGCTTGTGACGTCACCCTTAGGTAAAAATTGTACCATATAGTGACGTCACTCGAAACTTCTAAGCACTGTATCCTCCTCATTTTTTGTTTGTCAAACAAAGGAAAAAATACGTGTACAATATTTTTTAATAATCTAACTGACGGACTAAACAGTTTTTTTTAGTCGTCTAGCCTATTCTGAAACACTCAGATGTGTGAGCCCGGTCTTGAACTCATGACCCTCCGCTTGAGAAGCCATTGGTCAAGCCATTTCATGAACTATTAAATCATTTAATTTCGAAGTGTTGCCAAGGATTCTGCTTTAATAAAAACTAAACTCAATCCTCTTGCTCTCCGCAGAAACGTTAGCTCCCTTTGCGTATTCTACAGGGTTATTTGTAATTCACTAGCATCCTTTTAACCCTAAACTCCTACCACTTAAACAAATGTTTTTTGTTTTAGGGCTTTTGTCATAACTTAATATTTTTGGTGTAATAACGTTTTGAAAATTTGAGATTTCTACTTATTTTTACGATACTCTGTGTATTTGTATGGGAAAAAAAGTGCTTCATTTTAAAAAGTCGTAAAACAAAAAACATTTGCTTGAGTGATAGGAATTCAGGGTTAAGAGGATGTCAGTGAATTAAAAATAACCCTGTATAAGATCTACAACGGGGAATGCTCTGAGGAACTCTTTGACCTCATTCCAGCTGCGGGTTCCATTACAGATCCACCCGTCGTAAGCGTTCATTTCATTTACATCATGTTGATAAATGGCAGTCTTTGACGGTGCGTTTTAAGCGGTCTTTTTTGCCACGAACTTGCGAAATCTGGAACGAGCTTCCCGCTGGGGTCTTCCCATCGAGTTACGGCCTGGGTGCCTTTAAGAGGCGAGTGTACAATTTTCTGTGGGCCGACAACGCACTGGCATCGCGTAAAGCGCTGCGGGTGTCTATGGACAGTGGTGATCATTTAACATCAGGTGACCCACTAGTTCGTTTGTCTGGCCACTCTAACATAAAAAAAAACTGTTTTTTTTACAGAGTCGCTTGAAACCAGGCCGTATGTTGTTGGTGGATACGGTGGAACAGAAGATAATCCAAGACGTGGAGCTGAAGATGCAGATTGCCAGCAGCCGGCCGCATTCGCAGTGGCTGGAAGAACAGGTGACTAACGTTTATTCATACAAATGAACTGAAACAATTACTTTGCTCACCCGCGACCTTATGATAGCTACGTTTATGCAAGAATTGTGTTCATGCAGTTCCTCCACCTCCAGACTTTACGAACACACAAATCACACAAACCCAACTATACCCATCAACAAAATAAAACTAACCCGTTTCAAGCTCAAACAAAGCTCATCGACAGCGTATCGCAACCGTTCACTATGCCATTGTTCCGCAAAGTGTGTGCCGCGGTCACTAGTTGGTGTGCCTCAGAAAAATAAGGATATCTCTTAGCTAAATAGATGGACGGAAGAAAAATACTTACACATATGTTAATCACGCGAGCGCACGAGCGAGGCGCAATGTTGATTAATATTACTTAAAAACTGATTTTCCATTTATGGTGTGCCTCCAAAAATTTTCGTTTTCCTAGATGTACCTTAAACAATACCTCTCCCCTGTCCCCCTTCCGTATTCCCTCTCCTTTTTAAAGTCCGGCAACAGATCATTGACTCTCTTTGAGTTGTTTATATTTATGTGCGGCGGTGATCATTTTCCATCAGATGACACAAACACAAAAAGTTTGCGGCTTACTGCTGTATGCTACCAGAATAGATGTTAGACTGAGACGAAGATGACAGACATTAGGTTTTAGATGTTGAACATCATGTACAATACGTTTACTTTTAGTTTACCACTGACAGATGGCTTGCCTTCATTTAATTTCCAACTTTAACACCATACAAATAAAGTAGCTATTACAAAATCTGCAAACGTGGGTAACAGTGTTCTAAAATTGGCTTTATTTGTAGGTCGTTAAAGTTTTATATGAAATGAAGGCAAACCATCTGTCAGTGGTAAACTTTATGTAATTTTACTGTACACACCTTTCTTGCATAAACGTTGCTATCATAAGGTCGCGGGTGAGAAAAGTAATTGTTTCAGTTCTTTATTTGGACCTCCGCAAAATAACGCCTGATTCAATGAATTGTTTATTCGTATCTTATCCTATACTCCTAGTGATTGGCATAAAGGTGGACTTTCGAAGCAACTAGCTTTTTTTCTGGAGTTTCCTCCAAATTGTACCTGACCACAGGACTAATAATGAAAGAAATAATAGAAGCTCGAGGTTCCAATATATGGCAAAAAGCTATATGTTTATTTTCCCAGCTTAGTCTGTTGTTATATTATGATGTTGGTTGGAGAGGGATTAGCGTGGGCGCTCTAGGGGAGAGTAAAACTCTAGTTGATGGTTGTATGTCAAGACCCGTTTATTAACAGAACCTTAGATTATATACATTTGGATTGTCGCTGATACAAGCAATATGCGTTTATGTAGCAGTAAATTATCGTGTTACTGCCAAACACTAAAAGTGGCCAATTGTAACAAAGTTAATTGCTCAAAATATGCACACTATATTTATGTGTAGTATATTTATATTCATCATCACAGCCGATATACGTCCCACCGCAGTGCACAGGCCTCCTCTCAGAATGAGGAGGCTTTCAAAAATCAAAAAAATCAAATCAAAACGTTTATTCTGCAAGTAGGCCGCAAAGGGCTCTTTTACATGTCATTTTTTTTAAACTACCAGCGCTTTCGTAAGGACCATCATTGCCAAGAAGAATGCGCCGCAAGAAACTTGGCAGAAAGTCATCTTTTCAAATTAAAATATAATAAATTACAAATTGAAAAAAATCATACAAATATAGAATTAAGTAAATAAAAAAAAAATTATATAAAAAACAATACAGGGATGTATTGGGTCCCTTAGTTAAAAAACTAAAACAATACCTACATCTTAACTATATCTACGTTAACTGGAAGTGTAGAATGCTTCCACCGTCAAAAAAAAAAAATTAAAAAGGAAAAAATAAAAATATTGGAGATGTCTTTCAATGTCACAATAATTAAAAACACATTTCAGGTCAAGTAACCATTAAACTTTTGGATTCCAAAGGCAAACGCTTACGCCTGCCGCCCCCAAAGTTGGCTCACACGCACTCATGTCATGCTCTGAAAGCAGAGCGGTACCGAGGGCATGTATTGGCCGGCGCATGTATTGGCGGGCTTTGGCCGTAATGCCCACGCGGGCCCAGTGTGGATTGGGAACTTCGTACACACTATTGTATTTCTTAGCAGGGTGCAAGTTTACTCACGATATTTTTCCTTCACCATAATCCTCGTGGTAAAATTCAAAAGTAATTTCTCACATAAATTCCTAAAAACTCAGGTGCAAGCCCGGGCTCGAACCCAAGACCCTCTGCTTGAAAGGCCTTAGTTCAAATCATTAGGGGCTACCACGACTTTACTGTTTAGACTGGGAAAATAACCGTATGGTATTTTAGCCATATAGGCGCCTCGCGTTTTTATCAGGAATGACATTTCTGTTACTCTTTTTTTTTAGCTTTGTGGCTAAGAGTGTCTGTATTCAACTATTCACTATTTTTATATCTATACGCATGAATTGCATCATGTCATTTACATGTCTAGTGTCAATAAACAACCTGTCTTGTCCACATTGTTTATTGTAAACGTTAACAATGTTTTCTGTTCTCTGTGCTGCAAATTGGCGATGGGGTTATATTATTAAAATATATTGCAGATGGTGAGTGTTTGGTTTTAGCGTTGGTGTAGACAATTGCTGTTGTGTTTAATTAGAACTTGGCGCTACGGTATCCTATTATCTCGCCTCATTCGTTTTTCGTTTAATTCTTATTTCGTCTCATTCTGTATTCGTCTTGTTCGCTATCCGTCATTATCTTATTTGGTCAAATTCTGAAACTTGTCACTCTCTTAATACGTCTCATTCGTTTTTTGTCACTGCCTTGCTTGGACCCATTCGTCGTTCTTCCCTTTCGTTTTTTGTCTCATATACTTATTCGCTAAAATTATTTCGATACGTTCGGTGGTGGTAAATAAATGTTCGTAAGTAAATGAGACATAAAAAGAAAGGGAAGAACGACGAATGAGTCCAAGGAAGACCGTGACGAAAAACGAATACGACGAATTAAGAGACAGACAAGTTGCAGAAATTGACCAAAAAAGATAGTGACGGACAGCGAACAAGACGAAGACGAACACAGAATGAGACGAAATAAGAATTAAACGAAAAACTAATGACACGAGATAATATATAATATCATACCGGCGCTACTACTACGCGCATGTATTCAATGCTTAGCAGTAATTTGTGTTGGTTTTAAAAACGTTTGCAACTCAATTGTTCGCTTGTTTCTGATTTGTAGTCGCCGATTTGCCGTCGGTTGCAAACTTTAAGTTTTCTTTTGTTTATTTTGGCGCGACTCAAGCTGTAGAAATCCTAGCACTCCTTAACTCTGCTTAGTATAGGTAGTGTGACCATACGTCCCGATTTGAACGCGACTGTCCCGCTCTCAGATACTCTGTCCCGGTGTCCCGAAAATCAAGTCTGGGACAAAATTATACTTAATCAAATCAATGTTCAAAATTAAATAATTAATGTTAACAGTTTTTTTTTGGTCACCAGTCAAAAGAAAGCGATGCAAAAATAAACGTATCTCACGTGCCTCAAACCATTTCACCATTGTTTTGCTGCCTTTATCATTTGAATATCTTTTCAGATGCGTTTACCACGCTTCATCGCTAAAATAGTTAACCTCATCCTGCCCACCATACAAGCAAAATGTCAGTGAAATATGAATCAAATGTAAATAGGAAAAAGATTCAATTTAGTTTTTTTTTAATCGAACGAAATGCAACTCTGTTCCAATTTAGAATGATATAAATTCCTTTGAAATGGGGATGTTCTTATTAAAGCACGTTCGGCAGGACGAGGCTATGGAGAAAATACAAACAAAGTTTTGTTTTTTGTAAGGACTATTTATTGTAAATGTCTATCAATTAAGCTCCAAACGAACAGACAAGGCGTGGCGGTGCGGTGGCGTTGTAATATTCTAACTAATATGAACGGTTGCGCGGTATCGTACCGCGAACACGTTCATACAAGTTAGAATATTACAACCGTCACCGCCTCCGCTGTCTGTGCGTTTAGAGCTTTACGCTTTACTGAATCTGAAAAAGTGGTTTCTAAATGTCGCCCTGTATATTTTTGTTTGTTTTTCTGACACGTTATATTTATGCTACAGATAACCTTAGAAGACATCCACAAGTCTGTTGGCACTAAGAACGGCTCGGTGACTTCGAACGGCGATCACGGCGTTATTACCGGCCTCGCTGACAGGAGACTCAGTCTCTATGGCTACACCATAGAAACCATCAATATGCTTCTGCTGCCAATGCTGCAGAACAAGTAAGTTTACAATTCAAGATAAAATCTAATACTGATTTCTGTAAGTAGGTCGTTAAGAGCGTTTATACCTGCTGAGCTGGCAACGTTGCATTTTTGTTAGTTTTTATCGATTATTCCATAAAAATTGAATGAAAAATAAAAACGTGGTGTATACGAATTGTTCTAATATTTATAAGTTAATGTGTCTACTGCAATAATTATTCGTCATAGACTTTTATTTTCTTTAAAAACAAACAAATTATTACGGTTTTTAAAGAAAATAAAAGTCTTATCACGAATAATTATTGCAGTAGACACATTAACTTATATATTAGAACATTTCGTATACACCACATTTTTAATTTTCATTCAATTTTTATGGAATAATCGAGAAAAACTAACAAAAATGCAACGTTGCCAGCTCAGTAGGTATAAACCCTCTTAAGAGGCTGACAACACCTAATTTTGTTGAAATTGATGTCATTTAAACAGTTTTTTAAGAAAAACTGCTTGTTCTAGCACATCAAAAAAATTATATGTTAATATTCATCATATTTCAAAGACCGTGGACGGACTCGATACATAATTGGACGAAATCGGCTCGATAGAAAATAATTGCAAAGATAGGTCTTAAAATCATCATTAAACGGTTCTATGTCTTTATTTTTTTGGCGTATGCGTCTGCAATTAAAAACATGAAGTCAACATATTCATACCTAAACCGCTAACGAGTCATATTTCACAAATAATCCAGTTTTTTTTTAATTAAATATTTGCCCGATAAATTTCAATATACCCGGCTGCCCAGTAATAGCGGCATCTCGTTTACTCCGATACAAATAGACAGTGTGCGCCGACGTTGGTGTTGACAGCGTCTTAAGGGCTCTTTTACATGCCTTTTTTTTTTGAGACAACCAGCGCTTTCGGAAAGACCATGATTGCCAAGAAAAATTTGCCGCAAGAAACTTGGCACAAAGTAATTTTTTTCTAAAAACTGATAACAATTTCATCATTATACATTACCGGTTACATTTCATGCATTGTACAAAGAAAGCTCACTAAATAGTTACAAGACAGCATTTTACGAACAAGTGTAAATAGCGCAGTAAATCCAGACACACTACCCCACTGGTACGATTTCATTGACCGAGAGATATCCAGTGTCTTAATTTTGTATGTATGCATGCAAAACTCTTTATTGTACATAAAAACAAGAAAAATGAAATTTCCCCCTTAGGCACATTATTTAATACCACCTTTTTGTATTTTTTTTAAATGAAGAATTTTCAGGAGTCCTAATTTTTAGATAATTACTAACTTTAAGAAATTTTGCCAAATAAAGAGTTAATGAAAACAAAATCAAGATCGCGTAGTTTTATTTTAATTAAAGTCCTTTAATTAAGTTTCTTTTTGGAGAACGACCTTATAATCATTGATTTTATAGTACGCCTTAGATATTAATGTTTCCTTGACGATGACTGGATGGATTTTTTTGTTTTCAGAAAAGAAGCCCTAGGTTCTATGGGCAACGACGCGCCGCTTGCGTGCCTGTCCCAGTTCCAACCACTGCCCTACGAGTATTTCAAGCAGCTGTTCGCACAGGTCACTAACCCGCCCATCGATCCCTTCAGGTAACTATTACATATACTATTTGTTACACTAAACGGGACTTATTACGCAAACAACCAAACAGGGATTTTTGAAATTCCCACAGTATCTATAGGAAATACTTGGGATTTATATTTTCGCTTTAAATATGTTTTTGTTGTTGTTGGGATTTAAGTATGTTTATCCGTTGTCTAGTACCCATAGTACAAGCTTTGCTTAGTTTGGGACTAGGTCAATTGGTGTGAATTGTACCATGATTTATTTATTTATTGGAGACTTGAAATTAGGCATGCGAATAGGTGATTATAATAGTAAAAAACTAATTGTAGGATTTTTGGAAAATCCCACGGAATAAGGAAAAATAGTGATTTATATATTCAGTTCAATGGGACCCTATCTTCATAGATTTTCACGAACCAGCCCCCTCTGGAAAATAACCCTTGATACGCTACTGAATTTATTCGTTGTCAATTGTTCAGGGAGAAGATAGTGATGTCCCTACTGTGCCCCATCGGTCCGGTGGCGAATATCCTGGACCCGAGCGCGTCGTTCGTCCACCGCTTGTTCCTGCCGCAGCCTATACTCTCGCTGCCCGATTTGCACGCGCTCAAACACAGCACCTACCGCGGGTGGAAGGTAACAACATGAATATGATTGGTGGCTATCAAAACGCATCCATAGCAACGTAGCATAGCATATCTCTGGTGGGAAGGGACCCTAAGGGTCGCCATACACGGACTGCTCGAGCAGTAACCCAGTGATCAACATACACGGACACCGCTCTTGCAGCTTGACAACCGCCCGAAGCAGTTGCAACTGCTTGAGCGCTTCGTGTATTGCGAATGACCATTTTGTATTGAAACTGCAGATCACCCAACGGCGACCGATTGAAGCTGTTGGCACTGACTGCTTGAAGCAGTCCGTGTATGGCGGCTATTAAAGCTCAAACGCACAGACAGCCGGTTTTTGTTCTGGTTTTCCGCACTCGCTTAGTTGATATGTTTAATTTCTATAGATAAATAGATTGGATAGATAAACATACACAATTATTTAGTACTGCGACACACAGCCAAGATTAAAATAATAGAAACACTGCCCGCCCAACTTAAAATTAAACATTTTATATTGTCAGTGTGCGCTGCTGTGCAAAAGGGCCATGGCTCAGCGGTCAATATTGCTCACAAATACATAAAGAAAATCGGACCGAGACCAAAATTTTACTTATTGCTTTAATAGTTGAAGCAAGTGCCGTAAGAGAATTTGGAATTTTTAGCTCTTTGTGTTAACCAGTTTTGCCCTAAACAGGAAATTAAATCAAGCGTATCGTGCAGAAAATGCTACACGCAAACCTCGTCTGATATCACATTAGTTGTGTGCGAAAAGTTTACTACATACGCCGCTAGATGGCGCTGTACCGCCCGGTCCCATTCCTGCATCGCGCTGTTAAGATTTTTCCTGCAACAATGACGCGCCCGGCGCGGCGTTGAGAATTCATACTTACCTGGCGTAGGGGACACCGTGATCAAGTAGGCGGTTCCCCCAGGGCGAGACTCTCCCATTGCACTGCGGTTGAGTTGACCCTTGCGATTATCCCTAATGTGGATAACTCGGACGCGTTATTTTTGGTAGTGGGGACTGCGTACGCGCCGTCCCCCATCCATATCTACACATTATATACATAACGCTAACATCTACACGTGCCTGCGTTGTGATTGATTGCATGATTGCTATTCTTTTACGCTGTAGCGGCTTGGCGGATTTGGTAAACTGATATTCCCATTTCCCACGTGATAAAATCCTATAAACATAAACGCTAAGTTTAAAAAAAAGTGTTCATGAAGCTGTAAAACGTATGTAAAGCTTCTGTGGGGGCTCCGTGAGAGTACTTGTAATAAATAATAAGAAAAAAAAAACAAAAACCCTCTTCTATACGACACAAATAATCGCTTTTGTAATAAGCAGCGATAAGTCTGATTCACATTTTTTTTTTAGTTGGGCCTCCGTCAAGTATTTCGCTAAGGTTTCCGTCGCCAAAAAATCGAGTACCGATGAGCTACGGAACCGCAGCTTTACTGTGTTGGTCGTTATGCCTTGATCACACACGCATACCGAGCAAACGGGCGAGACAGTAAAATGTGGGTTCGGTACCAAAGGCCTGAGGTGCATTTAGTCTTGGCATTCAAAACATCTAAGGTTGTAAATTGCCTGGGTAGCAAAATGTCTTGGTCTGTAAATCACCCACATTGCTATAAGCCTTAGTAAATGGAATGACTTGGCTGTAAAACGACTTTAAGTCATAATGTTTTCTCAGGTAAATCGTCTAGATAATCTTTGCGGCCAATATTATAGAATGTCTTGATAATATGAAAGACTATGTAATTATATCGTAAAGTATGAAAAATGTCTAGGTAGCAGTTTGTCTAGATTGTCTAATGACAAGGATGTTTTTTTTTGTTTTCCAGTGCAGGTTCTTGTGTTCAGTTTTAAAATTTGCTGATTAAAATATATTTTAAATTATTACGATCTTATATTTTTTCTTTTTTAAATAGACAGTCTTGCTTGGTATACTTTAGTAGTAGTACCTACTACACTTGTGAGCGTCAGGGATGGCAGGTGTACAGTCACTAGCATAAATATATGACTATATGGGCAGTCTTATATCTGATCCACCATTGGCCTTAAAAATATGTATAGGCATAGGTTTCACAGAATGTTAATACCTACTCATTTTTCGTGCAATGAAGTCGTTTTGCAATCATGACGTTTCATCCACTTGCTTATTTTATAACTAAGACATTAAACAAACAAAATCGTTTGATAACATAGTCCTTAATACAATTAAGACGTTACACAATTGAGTCATTCTGCTTATTGGATATTTTCACGACCCAGACGTTTTGCTTCGTAAGTCTTTCTGAAACTAAGAGAATTTTGTAACCATGGTATTATACAAAAAAGTCATTTTGTACACTTGGTAAGTGTACTACTAAGACGTTTTGAATGTCAAGACTAAATGCACCTCAGGCCTTTGGTACCGAACCCTAAAATGTTTCTCGGCCGAGACAGTGAAGTAAGCGAGTAGCTGTTCACACGTGTTTTGAAATTAGCACAGTCAGTTCAGTTCTCATGTAGCCAAGTGTCGAGACAGTGAACGTGCAGACCTGCTGAGTGAGCGAGCGAGACTGCCTAATTCGTGCTCGGCCTAGTAGATATGCCTTGATCACAAGTACCGAGTAAACGGGCGAGACAGTGCTCTCGGCCGAGTACTCGGCGCATATAAACATAGCGCCGAGTGCTGGGCCGAGCGCTCGGCCGAACGAGGCTGCGAGACAGTAGCTCGGCCCCCGCTCTATTTACTAGGCCGAGCACTTTTAGGCACTGTCTTGCTCGCTCACTCGGCAGGTCTGAACGTGCACTGTCTCGCTACTCGGCCACATGTAGTCTCAATAGAACTGTGCTAATTTCAAAACACGTGTGGACAGGCACTTGCATATATCACTGTCTCGCCCGTTTACTCTTTACGTATGATCAAGGCAATAGAACGGGGGGCGAGCTACTGTCTCGCTGCTTCGTTCGGCCGAGCGCTCGGCCCAGCACTCGGCGCTATGTTTATACGCACCGATTACTCGGCCGAGAGCACTGTCTCGCCCGTTTACTCGGTACGTGTGATCAAGGCATTACTGACTCGACTTTCTTTTTCAGACTAAAGTGATAGACTGCACGTTCGACTACCGGCTGGGAGAGACGGCGCTGGAGCCGGCGCTGACCGGGATAGCGGGCGAGGCGCACGCCGCCGCGGCCGCCGGGTACCAGCTGATCGTGCTGTCCGACCGCAGCGCCGGGCCGGAGCGCGTGCCGGTCAGCTCGCTGCTCGCGCTGGGTACGTACTGACTACCGGCTGGGAGAGACGGCGCTGGAGCCGGCGCTGACCGGGATAGCGGGCGAGGCGCACGCCGCCGCGGCCGCCGGGTACCAGCTGATCGTGCTGTCCGACCGCAGCGCCGGGCCGGAGCGCGTGCCGGTCAGCTCGCTGCTCGCGCTGGGTACGTACTGACTACCGGCTGGGAGAGACGGCGCTGGAGCCGGCGCTGACCGGGATAGCGGGCGAGGCGCACGCCGCCGCGGCCGCCGGGTACCAGCTGATCGTGCTGTCCGACCGCAGCGCCGGGCCGGAGCGCGTGCCGGTCAGCTCGCTGCTCGCGCTGGGTACGTACTGACTACCGGCTGGGAGAGACGGCGCTGGAGCCGGCGCTGACCGGGATAGCGGGCGAGGCGCACGCCGCCGCGGCCGCCGGGTACCAGCTGATCGTGCTGTCCGACCGCAGCGCCGGGCCGGAGCGCGTGCCGGTCAGCTCGCTGCTCGCGCTGGGTACGTACTGACTACCGGCTGGGAGAGACGGCGCTGGAGCCGGCGCTGACCGGGATAGCGGGCGAGGCGCACGCCGCCGCGGCCGCCGGGTACCAGCTGATCGTGCTGTCCGACCGCAGCGCCGGGCCGGAGCGCGTGCCGGTCAGCTCGCTGCTCGCGCTGGGTACGTACTGACTACCGGCTGGGAGAGACGGCGCTGGAGCCGGCGCTGACCGGGATAGCGGGCGAGGCGCACGCCGCCGCGGCCGCCGGGTACCAGCTGATCGTGCTGTCCGACCGCAGCGCCGGGCCGGAGCGCGTGCCGGTCAGCTCGCTGCTCGCGCTGGGTACGTACTGACTACCGGCTGGGAGAGACGGCGCTGGAGCCGGCGCTGACCGGGATAGCGGGCGAGGCGCACGCCGCCGCGGCCGCCGGGTACCAGCTGATCGTGCTGTCCGACCGCAGCGCCGGGCCGGAGCGCGTGCCGGTCAGCTCGCTGCTCGCGCTGGGTACGTACTGACTACCGGCTGGGAGAGACGGCGCTGGAGCCGGCGCTGACCGGGATAGCGGGCGAGGCGCACGCCGCCGCGGCCGCCGGGTACCAGCTGATCGTGCTGTCCGACCGCAGCGCCGGGCCGGAGCGCGTGCCGGTCAGCTCGCTGCTCGCGCTGGGTACGTACTGACTACCGGCTGGGAGAGACGGCGCTGGAGCCGGCGCTGACCGGGATAGCGGGCGAGGCGCACGCCGCCGCGGCCGCCGGGTACCAGCTGATCGTGCTGTCCGACCGCAGCGCCGGGCCGGAGCGCGTGCCGGTCAGCTCGCTGCTCGCGCTGGGTACGTACTGACTACCGGCTGGGAGAGACGGCGCTGGAGCCGGCGCTGACCGGGATAGCGGGCGAGGCGCACGCCGCCGCGGCCGCCGGGTACCAGCTGATCGTGCTGTCCGACCGCAGCGCCGGGCCGGAGCGCGTGCCGGTCAGCTCGCTGCTCGCGCTGGGTACGTACTGACTACCGGCTGGGAGAGACGGCGCTGGAGCCGGCGCTGACCGGGATAGCGGGCGAGGCGCACGCCGCCGCGGCCGCCGGGTACCAGCTGATCGTGCTGTCCGACCGCAGCGCCGGGCCGGAGCGCGTGCCGGTCAGCTCGCTGCTCGCGCTGGGTACGTACTGACTACCGGCTGGGAGAGACGGCGCTGGAGCCGGCGCTGACCGGGATAGCGGGCGAGGCGCACGCCGCCGCGGCCGCCGGGTACCAGCTGATCGTGCTGTCCGACCGCAGCGCCGGGCCGGAGCGCGTGCCGGTCAGCTCGCTGCTCGCGCTGGGTACGTACTGACTACCGGCTGGGAGAGACGGCGCTGGAGCCGGCGCACGCACAATGAAGTTGGATGGTGACCATAAGAACTCCGTAGTAAAACGACATAACCCCATCAAGTTTGGTCTCGTTTGATTCGTCTTGATGAGTGCTTTGGTAACCAGAGGCAAAAAGTACAGTCAGTAAAGGGTGCCAGTCCAGGCCATTAGAAACAACTAAAAAGCAAAAAAAAAATACATACAGTTGTGGCCATATAATTAAGAACGATTATTTATTGAGATGATTTTTTCAAAGTAACAAGTATAACTAATTGCCCGTATTTTTTTTATTTCTCTCGGTATTGCAAAACTTTTCCGTACTACCGGTACATTCATTTATGCAACATTGTTGGCTAAAAAATTAATAGAGAAACTTTATACATTCGATCTGAACCTAGTATTAGTACTTACTGGCTGGTCATGTAATTAAGAACGCTGAATAGTTTATTATTTTTTCAAATTTAAATAGAGAACACTGTGTGGCTCTGTGGTTGTAGATTATTATTCGTATAATTTTGGCGTCATTTCGTGCTGTTAAAGTCTTAAAAGTGATTACTTCGTATAAAAACAATGGGGAAAAATAATAGTTGTGATAAATCTACAAGAGAAGTAATAATAAAACTTCGCGAGAAGAATTGGTCGTATAAAAAGATAGCCGACCATCTGCAATGTTCAAAAACAATGGTTTTCCATGCCGTAAAGCATTTTTCCATGTATCAAACTACTTCAAACGTTCCGCGTGGACCTAGACAGAGAAAGTCATCTCGTCATATCGTTCGTTTGGCAAAACAAAATCCTTTTAAAGGGTCTAATGAGTTGAGAAAAGAATATTTTGGCGAAAACAACCCTTCAGCAATCTCTGCACGCACTATTCGAAGGCGTTTGGTAGAAAATAAGTTGAACGGAAGGATAGCAAGAAAGGTGCCTATGTTGAAACGATGTCATAGGCAAGCCCGACTTGCATTTGCAAGAAGGTATGAAAACTGGACAGTCAGACAGTGGAAAAACGTTCTTTTTTCTGACGAGACAAAAATAAATAGGGTATGTTCTGATGGAAAACGATATGTACGACGCCCTCCGAATAAAGCATTCGACCCAAAGTACACAAAAGTGACATTAAAGCATGGCGGGGGAAATGTGAAAATTTGGGGGTGCTTTTCTGGACATGGCGTTGGACCTGTTAGGCTGATAGAAGGAAACATGGATCAATTCCAATACAAAAATATACTGCAAGAAACAATGTTACCATATGCCGAAGACGTGCTTCCGGTTATTTGGACATTCCAGCACGACAATGATCCAAAGCATACTGCACGCACCGTTAAGGAATTCCTCACATCACAATCAGTTTCAGTCTTAGATTGGCCAGCCAACAGCCCAGATCTTAACCCAATAGATCATCTTTGGTGCGAAGTCAAGAAAAAGGCTTCAAATCGACAGTGTGGCAATTTGAGAGAGCTGTACGACGTTTTCTTAGAAGAATGGAACTCTATTTCTCTTGCGAAATGTCAAAAATTGATAGATTCAATGCCTCGCCGGTGTAAAGCCATAATTAAAAGCCGTGGACATGCTACTAACTATTAATTTTAGTTCAAATGTATTAAATTGCTTTTTTTTCTATAAAAACTTCACATTAATATGATTTATTTAATCTAAGTTTCATATAAAACAACTCTCGAGCAGTTTAATAAATCGTTCTTAATTATTTGTCCAGCTTCATTACTATTTGAATTTATTAGTATAGAGAACAAATAAAATTTGTAAAAAAAAATGTTAGCAATTATACACTATTATTATTAATCCTGTTTGCTCTATCCATGTGGCTATTTTATAACATAACTTGTTACTTCTAAGAAGGAACACAACTAGACATATGACATGATTTAGATAAAAAAAAATCGGAAACTTCAAATCGTTCTTAATTGTATGACCACCACTGTATATATAAAACCGCCTTCAAAAAACACCCAAAAAACTTAGAAATAAAAATTGAACCGACCACAATAAGCATGAAAATATTTTTCTACTAATCTGTTTGAAGTCGGTGCCTCAGCTCGAGCCAGCAGGAGTGAACCTAGTAATTTAACTTACCTACATAGTAGGTAATATCTTTTGGGCTTCTACCACTCCTGCTGGCTCGTGCTGAGGCACCGACTTCAAACAGATTAGTACAAAAATATTTTCATGTTATTGTGGTCGGTTCAATTTTTATTTCTAAGTTTTTCGGGTGTTTTTTGAAGACGGTTTTATTTTTTATTTAAATTTTTTTATTTTTGTAATGTCACTGTACTGTTTTTGGTGATCAATAAAGAATATTTGTATTGTATTGTATTGTTTCGCTCCATTCCTCGTGGGCAAACCTTGATACTGAAGTGGTTTTGTTTATAGGCGCGGTGCACCACCACCTGATCGAGACGCGCATGCGCATGAAAGTGGGGCTCATCGTAGAGACGGCAGAGGCGAAAGAAGTGCATCACATGTGTGTGCTACTCGGTGAGTATAACTTTGCGCTACCTACATCGTTGCTTTACATTGTTTAACTATCCTTGTTAGGGTTCCGTAACCAAAGGGTAAAAACGGAAACCCTATTACTGAGGCTCCACTGTCCGTCTGTCACCAGGCTGTATCTCGGGAACCGTGATAGCTAGAGAGTTGAAATTTTCACAGATGATGTATTTCGGTTGCCGCTATGACAACAAATACTAAAAAATGGAATAAAATAAATATTTAAGGGGGCTCCCATACAATAAACGTGATTTTTTGCTCGTTTTTGCTCGATATCGATAACGGCAACAGGTAGACGCTTGAAATATTCACAGAATATTTAATTATGTATTGACTTTAAAAATAAATCGTTAAATTAAAATAAAAAAAATATTTAAGGGGGCTCCCATACAACAAACGTGATTTTTATTGATAATTGTACGGAACCCTTCGTGCGCGAGTCCGACTCGCACTTGGCCGGTTTTTTTTTGATTAACTGTCATGAAGTGCAAATGTAAAATCGTCGAGTTGAATTGAACATTTAAAATCTTGAACAAAAAATAATTTCGACAAAATGTAATCGACGAACTGAAACAATTAGTTTGCTCACCCGCGACTTTACTGCGAAATAATGAAATAATTAATTTGTTAATTTGGGGTCATATCCACATTATTGCGAGCAATGACGCCAATTTGTCCGATCTCTTATAATAACATAACTGGTGACGCTCGTCTAGGTCTTAAGCACCGCTCAGTACCGAATCGTCTGTGTAGCAAAATGTCCAGTGACGCAAATTGACCAAGAAGCGAAATATCAGACGTCATATTAGCCTTTTACCCCATTAGCATAACATCCATAACGCAGAACATCAAAATAGCAATTAGTCCGTGTAGCATAATGTCCAAACTACATATTGTCAAAAACGATATCACCCAGAAAAGCTAATCGTCAAATCTTATTGAATGCAGTTAGCCAAAGTAGCAGAATAACCAAAAAGTGTGTTCGTGTTTCAAGTGGCCGGTTATATTATCAATTTAGTTCATTAATATGGACCTCCGCAAAGTAACGCCTGCTTCAACAAATTAGATCTACCTATTCAACGCAATATCTTTTATATCGTGAAATACGCGACATCATATTTTTTGGACGTTCTGCGATTTTGGCGTTCAGCTTTTAGATCGTGTTGCTATCAGGCCGTGTCCCTTCATAGACGTTATGTGAATTGGTTATTTTATGATTAAGACATCTTCACACAGTGGACAATTTACATAATTGGACATATGCTTTTTAGACCATCTGAATTGACTAAGTAAAGTTTTTTGAAGAGGTGCTAATTATATTTTTTTTCGACAGTCGGCGTTCTGGAGATCGAGAAACTGCAGCTGTTTTATTTTTATCTCCTATTGTTTACTGGAAATATTTTTTTAAGTGTTCGAGATGACATTTGTGAGATTTTATGGCTGACAAGCCGTACGTGCTCAGAACTTAGTAGAAACAGAAAAAAAACCGAAGTGAGCTGTCACTTCTGTCAATGTCAAATCGTTTGCGTTTCGTTTGCTTTGCATTTTGGTGTGCTCAGTGTGATTTTTGGACTATTTTTATCGACCTCCGCATAAAATCCGGACTTTCAATTTTACTGCATTTCTCCATGACCTATGCACGATAATTGGATCACGATTGAATACTTTCGATCACTATTTTGGAACTGATTCTTGGACAACGCAAAGCAAACGAAACGCAAACGGTTAGATCTCATTTGACATTGACAGAAGCGACAGTTGATTTCGTTTTTTTTTTCTATTTCTTATTAGTACTGAGGACGAACCGCTTGTCAGCCGTAAAATCTCACAAATGTCATGTCAAACACTTAAAAAAATATTTCCAATAAATAAAAGGAGATAAAAATAAAACAGCTCCAGTTTCTTGGTGTTGAAGTCGACCACTGTCGAAAAAAAATATAATTAGCACCTCTTCAAAAAACTTTACTTAGCTAATTGTGGCCATTTTGCTTCATAGACGATTCGGTACTGAGCGTTAAACACTACATCTGTAAAAAAAAGTCATGTGTCGGGAGGATATAAAAGCTGAACTATAGTATAAATCTTCCCAGGTGAATTTTTCGCTTCGAGTCATTACATTAAATTTGAACCTTAATACTATGACGATACCGTTTGTTTTGAAAGATAAGTGCTCGAAGCGAAAAGTTCACCTGGGAAGATTTATACTATACTACTCTTGTCTTGCCAGGTTACGGCGCGGACGCAATCTGTCCTTATTTGGCGTTCGAGCTCGCGTTCGCCCTTCGCAACGACCACATCATAGACCCCACCATCACAGACGAGGCGATCTACACGGCCTTCCAAAACGCCATAGAGACCGGTCTCGCCAAAGTCATGGCTAAGGTAAGCACTAATGACTGATCACAGTATCCGGCCATAAAGATTGCACATCGGTCTTTGGAAAAAGACTCGGCAAATGTCGGCTTCGTATAGCGTTGTCACACACTACTTATGTGACGTTTGTCAGTCGTTGTTCAGGTGCCGTAGGGTACGGACGCGTTCCGGTGAAAATATATAATATAGAGTTATTGAAACCCCGCAACTTTAAATTGTACGATGGATTACACTGATAGACTAATAATAAATACGGCTGATAGTGACAGTGATATTGACCAAATTGAGAGCACAGATAGTGAAATGGAAGGAATTGAGATTTTTTGAAAATTTAAATTTATGAAAAAATAGGTGTCTTTTAATATACTCTAATCTCAAAAGTTTACATGTCATCAATTTGACGTAAACTAATTAAGTCCATGGAGTGCAGTATTTATTTGATATCAAACGTCACTTAGTAAATACAGCGATTGATGGACGGTCGCCAGTGTTCGGAAATCGTCGTAAACTGCGAATTGTCTCTTGCTAAAGGCCGATGTGAATTCTTTATCGCCGGGTACTACGCAAGCTTTTATTTAACTTGCAATGTACGTAACTATGTATGTACAGTCAAGGAATTTAATTCCCTACCCATTTCGTAAAAATGTCGTGTAATATTCGCAATGCATTAAGGTCGACATGTCAATTGCAATACGTCAAAATAACATCGTAGCTAGCTCTTATGGTGACAGTTTGCCGTACGATATTCAAACTTAGGTGGGTTGGAAATTTAATTCCTTGACTCATCATCATCATATATTTAAGAGCTAGGCTCTTGTCGGTGGAGTAATTTCCAGCTTATTCTACATTGTACAAGCTAAATTCGATCCACTTCACGATTTCCGATTGAGCTGAAATTTTGCATGCATGTGTAAGTCGGATGACAATGCAATATTATTATGACATGGAGCTGATCTGATGATGGAGCTGGAATGCGGCCTTTCATACTGTTTCATAGAAAAATGCTTAGGTTGTCCAAGGCCAAAATTTGGTTGCTGGGCCATTCTACTTTTAAGTAACCATTAATCTTTTGTGAAATATAGGTAAGGCATACCTGGTGATTTTTTTCAAGTGTAAATAACTTATATACAAACTGAAACACCTACATTTAATGTTTTAAAGCAATAAAACTTTAAATTCAAAGAAATTTTGTGGAAAAAATTGGTAACTCAGCGGAAAATACATCAATTTCCATACAAATGGCGGGGACATGCATGTCCACTGCGTTACTTACTTTATAGATTTAAATGTAAGCTTAATTGGGAATGTCTAAAAAAAATTACCAGTGGTTTATATATTTTTTTTGTATAGAAAAGTCAATTATAAGGAACTAATTTCAATATTTTGTCATTTAGTTCTTTACTTTTTTCAAAATTAATTATTGAAACTATTTTAGTTGATGACGTCAGATTATAATTGAGGGCTCCCACAATGCCAAATTTCTAAATCTATCTAAATGCGTACGATAAGGCAACCCCTTTAATTATTTTTTGCGTAGTGGTACACTATACACTGTGTCACTTTACTGGCACTGTCAAAGTGCTAGATGTCAGACAGCGGGTCCAAATCAAACTCCGTAGTATAATCCACGCGTAAATTGTGAAGAATTCTAACCACATAGAATAAAGTACGACTTGAACCGGTCACGCAATTTACACCAATGTCAAATGAAGGTCATTGCTTATTTGTTATATAATAAATTCATTACATAATATTAAAATTAAATAACTACAGAAAACGAGTTAAAAAGCATTTATCTCGAAATGGTTTTCGATTTACTATACATTGCAAAAAAATAGACATCCCCAATTATGTGCCTATTATCTTAAATGATTTAAACCGAGCACTTTACCGTTTTTGTAAAAAAAATATTTGAAGAGCACAGTACAAAAAATTACTGGTCAACGAAAAGTAGAATGGCCCAGCTATCAACAGGTGGCACTAAAAACTTGATTCACCCTTTTACTATTGTTTTTCTACTCCTGAAAATTTCTTTTTTTTTTCGATCCAGTCTCCTAAATGATTAGGAACTATGTACATATATAATGTTTTGTGTAGATGGGCATCAGTACGCTCCAGTCGTATAAAGGCGCGCAAATCTTCGAAGCGGTCGGTCTCAACGAAGACGTCATTGACAAATGCTTCAGAGGCACGCAGTCTAGAATCGGTGAGTACCCAACAAGGACAATTAAATATAAATAAATAAATATTAGGGGACAATCTTACACAAATCGACCTAGTCCCAAACTAAGCAAAGCTTGTACTATGGGTACTAGACGACGATAAACATACTTATATAGATAAATAAATACTTAAATACATAGAAAACATCCATAACTCAGGAACAAATATTCGTGCTCATCACACAAATAAATGCCCTTACCGGGATTCGAACCCAGGACCTCTTGCTTCGTAGGCAGGGTCACTACCAACTAGGCTAAAGCAGTCGTTAATAATCACACACATCCACGCACGCACGCACATAGTCACAAACTTTCACATTTTTAATATTAGTAGGATAATACATGAAATTTTGTAGTATAATTTTACCTTACTTACTTACTTACTTACTTCCGCTGGCTCAGCGACCCGAAGTGGATCTTGGCCTCCGACATTAATTTTACCTTACTGTTTATTTATTCATTGCCAAGAAATATATACAGGGTAATTTTTTATTAAGTGCACAAATTTTAATATGTGATTCAGTATCGTTGATAGATCACAATTAACTGTTCGAGATTTTTTTTTTACATTTTGAAATATTACAGTGAAAAATACTGAAATTTGCTATCTTAACGACACTGAATCACATATTAAAATTTGTGCACTGATTAAAAAATTACCCTGTATACTTGACAACGAACGATACTTTTATTTTTCTGAATTAATATTTAAAATAAATTGTATTGACATAAATTAATTCATCCATGCATGCATATTTATTGTTATAATAGATTGGCATTCTATACCCTGACAGGGTGTCATGTACCTATCATCTTGTAAAAATACTATCTATTAATGTAATGAACATGATTCTGAATGAATAAATGAATATGAATAAGAAATCCTCTAAAATCGACATCGTACCACTGATCAAATTTACACTTTTTGATTTTTTGCTATTTGTATGTTTTTCTTTGTTTCACAGGTGGAGTTAACTTCGAGATTATGTCAAAGGAGATATTCGAAAGGCACGAATTGGCGTATGGCGCCAACAAAGACGCAATCGTTCTGAGGTAAATGAGATCTGATGTAGTTCGCAATAGAATTCTTAGCTAATTTTGTCGCGAATGCCATCTATGTGACTATATCTGAACGAAATGAATCACGTTCTTTAAGGGCTTAGCCTTCCCAATCAAGACAAGAGATGGCGTTAATATCGATCATTGAATCACATGGTATGGTTTATCGAATGTTGACCAATATAACACCTAAAGCTCAAGAAATGTTTACCATGAATATGGGGCTTAGTTGATCAACTGGCACAAAGTTGCTGTAAACTTTGTTTACCGTATGACCTCCTGTCCACCCGCTAATCCGCGTGAAAATGTTGCTCAAAGAAATCGTATTGTTGTGCTCTATTGTGTATCATCTATCGTATAAACTAAGAACAAAAAAAAGGTGTTGGTGGGCACGAAAGTATTTGTTGTCATACACTTTTCGATTCCAACTTTACTATTAATCTATAAATTCCATCACGTTTTCATTGTGCCACACTACGGCCATGTTTCTAGAAAAGTTGCAAACCTGTCCGTACACGTCAACTTTAGTTGCTCCACTAATGTTTTCGGTCACCAAGCGGCAAAACGGCAACACGCAGTGAGCAACTCTGCAAATCGCAATACCTACAGCAACATGTGGATTCAACAATGCTGCTCATAATTTTTACCGTGAATACGGGGCTTCAGTCGTGTGTGAACTAGTGGTTGGAGATATGGCCGAATGGTATGGAAAAAGTGAATCCTGTATGTACAGTACAGGTCGATTCACAAGAGTTGGCACGAATGGATCGAATGAGCGAATGAAAGTATCTATGTGTTACCTATTTGAATACACTTCACACAAATATGAAAATGTCATGCATCAGTCATTTTCCTACAAAATGTCAAAGTGACATTGCTTTCGTTCAATCCATTCGTGCCAACTCTTGTGAATCGATCTGTATGTATTAGCCGGGTCTCCACTGAGCGAGCCGGCTCGCGAGGCAAGCGCATGAGGCATGATTTTGTTCCACGCAAAGCTCAAAATCGCACCAAAAATGGCTGCTTCGTGAGGCTGTTCGCTTGGCTATTGACGAGTAGTGAAATGCGGAGTGAGCATTATGTTGTGTTGATGCAGAAACCCGGGGCACTACCACTGGCGAGCGGGCGGCGAGAAACACATCAACGACCCCATGTCTGTCGCCAACTTGCAGGAGGCAGTCGGCACCAAGAGCTCGTCCGCTTACGACAAGTTCAGGTATGTCACGTACTTACTGTTTCAGGGGAAATGAGATATTTTATTGTACAGGCGAGGTCAAAGATGTGTTTAGGCTTTACTATCTCGTCACTTATAACTCATAACTGTTATAAAATATAAATCTTCCCAGGTGAACTTTTCGCTTCAAGCCCTTAACTTTCAAAACAAACGGTATCGTCATAGTATTAAGGTTCAAAATTTAATATAATGGCTCGAAGCGAAAAATTCACCTGGGAAGATTTTTACTATACTAAACGGGACTTATCACGCACGGGTCTTGGGTGTTTAACATGTATTTAAGTATGTATCTGTCTATATAAGTATGTTTATCCGTTGCCTAGTACCCATAACACAAGCTTTGCCTTAGCTTACTTCGGGACTAGGTCAATTGGTGTGAAATGTCCCGTGTTATTTATTTATTTATTTAAACAATATTTACCTCGACGTTTCGGCCACATTGCAGCAGCCGTGGTCACGAGTTGAATGAAGTGTAGAGTGCAACTTCGTTTAGCCGCTCGAGTCTTTCGAACTACCCGCACTTGATTCCGATTAGAATCAGCACCCGTATCTCGAACTAACCGCACTTGTTCAACATTTTTTAACGGCACCCCACCACACCGACACACAACACTAACAACGTCCGACCATCTCTCCGAATATCATCCCGACGCTGACATTTGTTTATAACAGGATTTCATGAAGACGTAAGCTTATATCCATCCTCCCAGTTGAAATTTCTGTGCTTTTGACGTGACCAACGTCTAATAAATCGACGAACGCCGGCTGCACGCACGAAAAAAGATGACGCAATGTAACGTACATGTACGTACATGCCCCGTACAGAGCAATGAAGGCCAGGATGTACAAGAGAGCAGCGCGCGCCAGGATGTGCAATCTTAGTACTAGCGCTCGGGTAATTTCGGGGGGGTGGGATGAAAATTTAATTGATTTTGCCCGTAGGATGCACCGTTTTCAAGATATTTGACAAAACACCGGTTCTCGTCCGATCACCGAGGTTAAGCAACGTCGGGCGCGGTCAGTACTTGGATGGGGTGACCGCCGTTTCATTTTTGTTTTTTGAATATTTTGTTATGACGTTGTCACGCTAAACTATCGTCCGTAAACCGACTTTTCAGACAGCCGGTTTTTAATTTAAACTGCTTCACGCACCATTCTAGAGTAGAAATAAATAAATAAATAAATCTTTATTCAAAAATACTTTTACAATATAACATCTATAGTCTAAACATACAAAAGGTAAGAAACACTTATGCCTGAACTAGGATGTTCCTGTGTTTCAGGCGAAAAGGACTTGTAAACTATCTTAAATTAACACTTGCAAAAAACAGTAGTTCTTAATAACTTTGCTAAATTACAAAACACTATAAATAACAAAATATGAAAAATGTTCATTTCGAAATGACTTTTGCTAGAGAATTTTGGGAATGTGCAGTTCTATCTAGTGGTTTGGGCCTGACTCCAATAAATGTTCGGCTAAGGCTGATTTATTTACTTGGCGATTTTTAACAGCTGCGATATATTTTTGTAAAAGGGGCCATCCATAAATTACGTCACACCAATTTCGTTCAATTTGGACCCCCCCCCCCTTGTCACACTTATTACTATGAAAATCGCCATTATTTTGTTCTAGTGTCACAGATCGCTTGACCCCCCCCCCCCCCCCCTAAATGTGAGTACTATCGCCCCAAGCGCCAGATAACCACCTTAAAGGTCCAGTTTGCGTGCAGTGGCTAGACATCTATCCATAACAATCCATAGCAATAAACATCAACGGCTGCAAGCAAATTTGTTTTGAAACTGGGTATCTGGCGTCTGGGGCGATAGTACTTTATGGACGGCCCCAAATTGTAAATTGTGTCATTGCAGGGAGAGTACGCTAGAGTCCGTCCGTGCCTGCACGCTACGAGGGCAGCTGGAACTGGTGAAACTGGACGAGCCCATCCCGATCGCCGAGGTGGAGCCCGCGTCGGAGATCGTCAAGAGATTCGCCACAGGTACTGGCTGCAAATTAAACGACTGTGGCTGTTCTTTCCCACACTGGTGTTAAAAGTTGCTCAGTAGCGCCATCTCTTGTCCTGGTGAGCGGTTAGTTCCGAAGGAGTGTTGAAATCTCTCGGTAGAGGGTGTAACATAGATGCGCGCTTATCACTGCATAAGGTGATGATTTAACAGACTGAAATGTACGATGTATGGGAAAGATTCGTGTCTAATCTCTAGACCAGTGGTGGTGCAGGGGTATGGCACACGGCACGGAATGCTGAGGACCTGGGTTCGATTCCCAGCATTGGTCTTTTTACTGGGGTTTTTTCTGTGCATCTATATCAGTTTGTATTTAGTATGAAATCTATGGTTTCACGGGATGACCGTAAAAATAATAAAAAATGAGGTTGAAAAAATAAATACAAAAAGATATTTCATAGCTAACTTTGCTTAGTTTGGGACTAGGTCGATTTGTGTAAGATTTTCCCCTAATATTTATTTATTTAACTTGTGTTGCATAACGTTATAAATTATAAAACACGATAACATTCACTAACATTTCATTACAAATTTTTAGGTGTTTTAAACGCAATCACACTAGTAAATGTAACAAAATAGAGGTTATAATTTGCGATAGTTATAATTTGTTACAGCCCTGCATTTTGTGGTATAACATTTAAAAAGTTATACATAGTTATATATTGTTACGTAACGTGATAAGATAACAATGTATAACTTTTGTTACAATTTGTAAAAAATATATATTACTAAGGTTTTTTATCGCTAATACAACACTATAACACCATTGTGGGAGCGCCATTAATTTTAAACACTCGCTGCCATAAGTCTTCGGTGCGCTGGACAGCGCGTGCGGTTTTATTCTTACAATGTCCGGAAATGCTGTCAAATGATTGATATGCTATGCTTTTGCGAGCCAAATCTATTTATGACCGCTTATCTATAAATACTTAGAAGAAAGATGAATAATGCGAGCTGGCGGTTAGTAATTTATTAATAAGTCAGAGTTATTTAATAATCATCTTGTTTTTTGGCCTGCGGCCAGCGAGCGTTTGGCGTTCATCATCATCATTTAAGCCGTAGGACATCCACTGTTGGACATAGGCCTCCCTCATTGACGCCCAATCATTACGGTTGGAAGCAACTTGCATTCACCCTGAACCTGCGGCCTCCACCAAATCGTCCGTCCATCTCGTTGGTGGACGTCCCAGCCAGCTTGCCAGTCCGTGGTCTCCAATCCAGAACTTTTGGGCTTGCCCATTGCCATTTCAACGAGCTAATCCGTTTGGCTATGTCGGTGACCCCGGTTCTTCTATGGTTTGCCGTTAGTATAGTTTAATAATTACTAACAGTTTACGATTTACGCGGGCCAAAATTGCGTGGACGCATTTTGTAAAATTTTACAAATCGACGACCATTCTGCGTTACTTTTTCATATTTTAAATTCCCAGAAATTAGATAAGTAAAATCACAGGGTCGCCGGAGCTCCGCTTGGCGGGGCTCCTATGGCTCGATTCCTTTACAATGACCATGTGTTTTGTTAATCAGGCGCGATGTCCTTCGGGTCCATATCGCTGGAGGCGCACACGACTCTGGCGATCGCCATGAACCGCATCGGAGGCAAGTCCAATACGGGCGAGGGTGGCGAGAATGCTGATCGCTACCTCAACCAGGTAAACATCCGTAACAACTTTGTTACCTAACACCCGCCGTAAGAATAAAATGTATAACTACCAGCGCAGCAGCAGCAGGTTCTGACCGGAGTGACGAAAAAAAATACTCAAGTCGTCGTGTTATGGCTCGTAGGTCCGATCTAATCTAACGACAGATAGTACCTATACAAGAAGACAACGTATAACGATACAAAACTGTTTATACTACATTGTGCATCAAGGGCCGTAAGTAGGGGATTACTAACGAGAGCCTATTAGAAGCCCGACGCCGGAGGCGGAGGGCTTTTAATGACTCGAGTTTGTAATCCCCTTACTGCCCGTGATACACACAATGATTTTCATCACACTGCGAGGAAAAAAAATCCAAAAATGAAATTATTTTGTCTCTAAACACTTAAATTAAATAAATAATGGCTACCCGCCAATACAGATTGTCACTTTTTTCAAGTCATCTACCACAGATAAAGTAAACTGTGTTTAGAATTCGATTGGCCATACGGCCACATTCTGCCAACATGTTAAAAAAATACTTACTAAAATTATTGCAAAATTATTTGAAATAAATTTATAATATAAAAATAACGAAGAAGCGTAGACAAGTTTTGTGTAGTAAAATTGGGTTATAGCTAAGTTTTAAACATATAAATAAAACGTTGGCTGACTTGAAACCTCCTTAGTCTGTTTGCAAATTTTAAAACTAAAGTTAGAACTCCCTTGGAAAGAAAAACTACGTAAATCCATAACTCCCTTAAGAACAAATTAGGCCTTTGACATTTAGTATACAGGCATGGAATAACATCATTGACGAGCAAGTGTGATGAAAAAAAATAAACTTTACCTACGTATATTTTGCCGTTTTCGTTCAAGCAATTTACGGCAAAAAATTACTCACGAAAAAAAAGATATTCTCGTTTATTTCTCTTCTTTCATACCTTACTCTATATCTATTGTTTCTGTGACTTTATATATCCAATAATTTGTAGTCGTCCTGATTTAAATGATAAATATGTTGTTTCCTAGGATCCCGAATTCAACAGACGCTCGGCGATCAAGCAAGTGGCTTCGGGACGATTCGGCGTCACGGCCTCGTACTTGGCGCACGCCGATGATCTACAAATCAAAATGGCGCAGGGCGCTAAGCCAGGCGAGGGCGGAGAGTTGCCAGGTAACTAACTAATAGCGTAATAGCTAGCCAGTTGCTTAGATTTCTTAGGGCCGATTTTTCAATCCCCAGTTTAAGTCAGTTAAAACTACGCTTTCCTTTTCTCAAGTCATAGGGGGGAAAAGGACAGTTTACATTTATCTGACAGATGCTGTTATCTACACGAACATCGAAAAATCAGTTCTTAAACAACACATAATTATATTTCTTCCTTCTCTTAATTTCAATTACGTATATTGGAAATACAGACGACGGGAGCGAATACCATTCCTTAGAAGTACGCATTAGGAAAGATAAAGCGAACCACTTCGTGCCGGCCAACTAACCTGTCCACATAAGGATGAAGACGCTTCCCCCACCTGTATGTCCGTTGGTAAAATGAAGATGGAGGAATTAAATCATAAATCCTACTAATATTATAAGTGTGAAAGTTTGTGAATATGTTTTTTTTTTTTTCTTTGTTAGATAGGCCAGACAAACGAACTAGTGGGTCACCTGATGTTAAATGAACACCACTGTCCATAGACACCCGCAGCGCTTTACACGATGCCAGTGCGTTGTCGGCCCTAAAGGAGAGGGAATAGGGGAAGGGGGAGAGGGAAGGGGTGAGGTATTGGGCCCCCGGCACTCTCACTGACCGTACGAAACGCAAGCAGGATTACTGCTGCTTCACGCCGGTGTTCTGTGAGAGGGTGGTACTGCCCCGGACGAGCTGGCCCATTCGTGATGCAGCGGCTAGCTACAACATGGCTCTACCACTACATGTTTGGATGTTTCTTACTCAATAACGGCTGAATGGATGTACATGGAATTTGGTATGGAGATGGTTTAAGACCTTAGGAATAACATAGGATAGATTTTTATCCCGGAAAGGGAAAGGGAAAATTTTATAGCTCCCTCGGGATGGCGATAAACGAATCCTTCGCGGACGGAGTTCTTGAGTGGAGACCACGGATCGGCAAACGTGGCGTAGAACGTCCTCAGACTCGGTGGAGCGATGATCTTCGCAAGGCGGCTGGCAAGAGCTGGATGAGAGTGCCCGAGGGTCGTGCTCAGTGGCGTGCCATGGGAGAGGCCTGTGTCCAGCAGTGGACGAACATAGACTGGTGATGATGATGTGATGTTCTCGTCCAGGTTACAAAGTGACAGCGGACATCGCAGCCACCCGTTGCTCGGTAGCGGGTGTGGGTCTGATCTCGCCGCCTCCGCACCACGACATCTACTCCATCGAGGACTTGGCCGAGCTGATCTACGACCTGAAGTGCGCCAACCCGCGCGCGCGCATCTCCGTCAAGCTGGTGTCGGAGGTCGGGGTCGGGGTCGTCGCCTCGGGGGTCGCTAAGGTAACAAATCGAGCGTGACTTTTGCGTGTAATTTTTTGGGTCTACCTATATAATGACTCTCATAAAATTTTTGTTCCGAATTTTCAAGACCATAACGTTTTCTGTCATAATTTTTCTTCGTCATGTTATCGGAAGTCATAATATTAAACAACATAAATTGGAGCTACGATTTTCTTTTTTTTTTTTTTATACAATATAGGCTTGCCTTTGGCCACAATCACGCCTGATGGAAAGCGAAGATGAGGCCTACGATGGAGCACGCTTGCCTCTTAAGTCATAATTATTGTAAGGACTAATAAGTAAACTCATATCCTTTGATCAATTATAACTGAAGATCCACAGTCGCGCGCCCGAAAATGTCCGAGCCAAATGAGCGCCACTTTGATAAAAGTGGCCTTCTTTTTTCTCAGTACGTTGCGTGAAATTGTCAAGTTTAGCTGTCAAGTGTCAACCGAAATTCGACTGTAATGAAGTAAAGACTAGGTTCAAATTTCTGTGTAGGTGATGATTTTAATTGTTATGCAAACAAATAAAAAAGTTCGGACATTTTTTGAAGGGGATTTTGTTCGGCAATGTGTATCTTCAGTTATAATTGATCAAAGCTCATATCATTCAGTGTCAAGAAGCATCACACTTCATAATATTAAAGGTAATAAAGTCACTCATAATAATTATTGCAAGGTCTTTTTTCGCTGGTCATAATTATTTTTAGGCACAATATTACTTTGTAATAATATTCAATGTCAAGGTTGTATGACATTTCATAATATTAAAGGTAATAATCCTTTTCTGTGTTGTCATAAAAAAAAATACTTAACATCGAAGGCTAAGGCGGGAGCTACGCTAACGCTTCACTCCCGCCTTAGCCTTCTGAACCTAACCTGTCCGAGTCGCTTCTGCCCTGAAAGGTCTTGCTCGCTCGCTGCCAGCGATATGCCTTACAATGTTTCTGAATAATTATCAATATTCCTTTGGATGTTATAGATTTCAATGTATATGCTTAGTGCATTTTAGGTAATGAAAAATTATGACTAAAAACAATTATTACTTTAAGATATATTTCTGAATAATCAACGATATTCCGTTAAATGTTATTGATATCAATATTATGTCTTTTTAAAGTTATGATCTATAGGATTATGGATCATTGCAGTTAGAACTATTAAGCGATATGCTTTAATAAAATTATGACCATCGATATTTATGATATGAGCAAGAATATTATGGACATCAATTTCTGACTTTCAAAATTCGGATAAAAAAGTTTATAGGAGAAAAGGGGATCCCAATTTTTTTGCCACCTTTAGCCGGGGCGAGGAATACCTATATACACGGGTTCTCTATCGTTGCCCGAATTTTATATGCAACTAGCTCCGCGACTCCGTCCGCGAAGAATAGTAGCTTACGACCTATTCTCAGACCTACCGAATACAGAGAAAAAAGTTTCATAAGAATCGGTGAAGCCGTTTCGGAGGAGTTCGGTAACAAACACCGTGACACGAGATTTTTATATATTAGATGTAACGTTATTTTTTTTGTGATTTTTTTCTTTTAAGTTATTTTTCAGGATTCTTTCCTTTCGGAGTTTAAAAACTAACGCAACCTAACCTACTTCTAATATATAAAAATCTCATGTCACGGTGTTTGTTACCGAACTCCTCTGAAACGGCTTGACCGATTTTTATGGAACTTTTTTCTCTATATTCGGTAGGTCTGAGAATAAGTCGTAGGCTACTTTTTGTATACCCACCCCTATTCTTCGCAGACGGAGCCGCGAGCAACAGCTAACCTAACCTACTTTATCTTATAAGATGACATTAAAAATAAAATTACACAAACAAATAAACAGTACCGTTAGAGGTTAGTTCGCATTTAGACTGTTGGTTCATTTCCAGGGCAAGGCGGAGCACATAGTGATATCGGGGCACGACGGCGGCACGGGCGCCAGCTCGTGGACCGGCATTAAGTCCGCCGGGCTGCCGTGGGAGCTGGGCGTGGCCGAGACGCACCAGGTGCTCGTGCTTAACGATCTACGCTCCAGGTAACTACCGGTGCAGTTGTATCCATCCAAAATTACAGCTTTCTAGCACTAATAGCCTCTGCGCTAAGCCGCGGACAGACAGACAGACAGACACGACGAAACTAAGGGTCCGTTTTGCCGTTTTGGCTCCGGAACCCTAAACAGCTCTAGACGAGTAATAAACAGACCAAAAAACAAAAGTTGTCTTTGCCGTGGACAAAGGTTAATTCAAACATTTATGTTTTAACAAACCTTAACTAACATGGAAATATAAGACAATGTATACAGGGTTATTTGTAATTCACTAGCATCCTTTTAACCCTAAACTCCTACCACTTAAACAAATGTTTTTTGTTTTACGGCTTTTGTCATAACTTAATATTTATGGTGTAATAACGTTTTGAAAATTTGATTCTGCCTTTATTTTTACGATACTCTGTGTATTTGTATGGGAAAAAAGTGCTTCATTTTAAAAAGTAAAACACAAAACATTTGTTTGAGTGATAGGAATTCAGGGTTAAGAGGATGTCAGTGAATTAAAAATAACCCTGTATATGTATATCCAAAAAAAAAAAAGTTTATTCTTTTACATGTCACTATGTTTTCCTTCACCGTGTAGCTCACGATAAATTTCAAATATAATTAATTTGGCACATAATTTTCTAAAAACACAGAGGTGCGAGCCGGGATTTGAACCCACGACCCTCTGCTTGAGAAGCCATAGGTCAAACCACTAGGCCACACATGGCTATTACTCTTTAATACTCTTTTTGGGGTCAAATATGCTATTGAACACTTGTTTTCCAGAGTGGTGGTTCAAGCGGACGGCCAGATCCGCACAGGGTTCGACGTGATGGTGGCAGCTTTGCTCGGCGCTGACGAATTCGGGTTCAGTACCGCCCCGCTCATCGCCCTCGGTAAGTGCTCTTAAAAATGGGAATTTCACTTTAAATGGAGCAAAAAAAAATTTTTATGAGAACATTTTGGTGCTCTCTTGCTCAGAATCTTGAGATAAAAAGTGCCCCTAATTTTCCATATAATTTTTTTGTGTCCGCGTTTCGTAACGAGCCATGCAAACTATTTGAAAAACGTCGCAAAAATTTCAATACTAGATGAAAACAAAAACCCCCTGTATATATATGTATATATATATTTTTTTTTTTTTAAATTTTTAATAAATAAATATCACGGGACAATTCACACCAATTGACCCAGTCCCAAAGTAAGCTCAGCAAAGCTTGTGTTATGGGTACTAGGCAACGGATAAACATACTTATATAGATAGATACATACTTAAATACATATTAAACACCCAAGACCCGAGAACAAACATTCGTATTTTTCATACAAATATCTGCCCCGACACGGGAATCGAACCCGGGACCTCAAGCTTCGTAGTCAGGTTCTCTAACCACTAGGCCATCTGGTCGTCTAATTCCCGTTCCCATGGGAATTCCGGGAAAATATATACCCTATGCCACTCGGAACTGAGACGAATCTAATGACACCGCACAGTTCAAAATCCATTGAGCCGTTTAGGCTGCAGGGCGTGCCAAAGAATGATACGTACATACATACACTCCTTCGACAGTCGGGTGAAAGGAAGGACACTTTTTAGACGACCAGATGGCCTAGTGGTTAGAGACCCTGACTATGAAGCTTGAGGTCCCGGGTTCGATTCCCGTGTCGGGGCAGATATTTGTATGAAAAATACGAATGTTTGTTCTCGGGTCATGGGTGTTTAATATGTATTTAAGTATGTATCTATCTATATAAGTATGTTTATCCGTTGCCTAGTACCCATAACACAAGCTTTGCTGAGCTTACTTTGGGACTAGGTCAATTGGTGTGAATTGTCTCGTGATATTTATTTTATTTTTTTATTTTTTTTTACTTTTTTCGTTATAAAAATGAATAGTGCTCGTGATTAAGAAAACACTAAAATTTCCTCATTTAAAAAAGTTTTCTGCGCCATGGAAAGTGAAAATGCCCAAATATCGCTTCATCTCTTCTCCTTTCTATACATATACACTGTAAATTGACCAAGGTCTACATAAATACACAGCGATCAGCGTAAAATGTTGTCACTACTTTGAAAAAATCTCGTATCTCAAATCAATATGTAAACCAAACTGAACTTTATTGCACACTCAGTAAAGTTCAATTAGCCAGATTATCGATATTGAGATACGAGCTTTTTTCAAAGTAATGACGATATACTAACGTGAATCTTCCTTGTATAACAAATGCGTTTGTGTCAGGTTGTACAATGATGCGCAAGTGTCACCTCAACACGTGCCCGGTCGGCATCGCTACGCAAGACCCGGTGTTGAGGAAGAAGTTCGCCGGCAAGCCGGAACATGTCATCAACTACTTGTTCATGCTCGCTGAAGAGGTAAACAGTTGACGACCGATTGACTTTACGGTCAAAGAACTTGATTATCATTAGAAACTTGTGATTGTCACTTCGATCCTTGCTCGGAGAAATCGTAATCATTTTAACCCTGTCCAAAATGAAACGCTGTCTTTAAAGTACATTTCTAGATTTGAATATTGACAAAACTTCAAACTTTACTGGACAAATTATAAGTTTTGAGTTTACTTAAAATATAATGTTTGATAATGACGCGCTATGCATTAGAGGGTTAAAATAGCTATTGCCTGCCTCTTTTTCTCGCGAAAACTATGCGATTTCCCGGGATAAAAATTATACTACGCCCTGCTCAGGAGCCCAGGCTATCTCTCAATGTCAAATTTCGTCTAAATCGGCAGAATACTTTAAGCGCAATAAACAAACAAAGTCACATTCTCATTTATATTGTAAAGCTCGAATTATTTAAAACATAAAAAAATCTATTATTAAAATAATCCTTGACTTGTGGATGTTTAAAAATTAATTTTACTAATTTTGCTTCATTTGGGACTGCGTCATATTTTGGTGTCAATTATCCCATGATATGTATTTATTTAAATTACTTGGTTAGTTTGCTAGCACTGGTATAATAAAGAATTGGCCAGCTCTATGATCCACAAGTATACCTGCCAAATTTCAAGTCTAATTCCATTAGTTCAGAATGTACGTGTCAGTTACATTATTCGTTTTTGAATATACGGTTTCGCTTTATAAGAACGTCATGAACTTGCTATTTTGACACAGCTTAAGAGCGTTTATATCTGCTGAGCTGGCAACGTTGCATTTTTGTTAGTTTTTCTCGATTATTCCATAAAAATTGAATGAAAATTAAAAATGTGGTGTATACGAATTGGGGATGTCTATTTTTTTGCAATGTATAGTAAATCAAAAACCATTTCCAGATAAACGCTTTTTAACTCGTTTTCTGTAGTTATTTAATTTTAATATTATGTAATGAATTTTTACATTACAAATAAGCAATGACCTTCATTTGACATTGGTGTAAATTGCGTGACCTTTCCAAGTCGTACTTTATTCTGTGTGGTTAGAATTACTCCCAATAATACGCGTGGATTGTGGACGGAGTTTGATTTGGACCCGCTGTCTGACATCTAGCACTTTGACAGCGCCAGTAAAGTGACACTAGTTACAATGTACCACTACGCATAATTAAAGGGGTTGCCTTATCGTACGCATTTAGATAGATTTAGAAATTTGACAGTGTGGGAGCCCTCAATTATAATCTGACGTCATCAACCAAAATAATTTCAATAATTAATTTTGTAAAAACTAGTGAACTAAATGACAAAATATTGAAATTAGTTTCTTATAATTGACTTTTCTATACAAAAAAAATATAAAAAACACTGGTTATTTTTTTTAGACATTCCCAATTGTTCTAATATATAAGTTAATGTGTCTACTGCAATAATTATTCGTGATAAGACTTTTGTTTTCTTTAAAAACCGTTAGGTAATAATTTGTTCGTTTAAAAACGAACAAATTATTAAAAATTCGTTTAAAAACGAACAAATTATTACCTAACGGTTTTTAAAGAAAATAAAAGTCTTATCACGAATAATTATTGCAGTAGACACATTAACTTATACTTTGTATATTAGAACAATTCGTATACACCACATTTTTAATTTTCATTCAATTATTATGGAATAATCGAGTAAAACTAACAAAAATGCAACGTTGCCAGCTCAGCAGGTATAAACGCTCTTAAAATACGAAGCGTCTGCTTGCTTAATTGTTTATCTGGTAATGGGGGAACCTTTAGGATGTGTAATTCAAGGTTTTACTCCCCAGGTCCGCCAACACATGGCCGACGTGGGTGTCCGTAACTTCCAAGACTTGATCGGTCGCACCGACCTGCTGAAAGTGCGCGAGAACAACGAAAACCCGAAGGCGCGCCTGTTGAATCTCAGTCTGATACTGAAGAATGCGCTGCACATGCGGCCCGGCGTCAACATTCGCGGCGGTTCCAAGTCGCAGGTCGGTACTTCTACGTCTAACATCAGAGCTCTAGTTACAAAGATAGTCCTAATTTTACACGACTACGGCAAAGCCAAAAGGAAGTGTAATGATTTTAGTATTCTATGTATGTTTGTATTTATTGTATATCCTGACCTTTCGCCGCTCAAGGTTTTACCTGATGACGGACACAATCAAACCATCGTCAATAGTCATTCATTACTTATGGGCGGCTGACGGATGCAAATTACGTCAAAATAATGTCGAACGACATACGTAATATGGATATGACTGCAATCGAGTAAAGAAAGAGAACATAATTTGCAAAAAATTTAAAGAACCTTATTGTTGGAGTAATTTATCATATTTTTTTTCTTTGTGAGGTATTTTCCGTCCATTCCTTTTATACTTCATAATTTATTAATGTACAAAATATGCACTTACTGATATACAAAAACTACTTATATTTTTCTACATAAATACTACTCAAAATATTAAAGTCTTATCCATCTTATGCTTTCGTCAACATATTGCACCCATCGGGCGCCCATTGATCATTAGTACACTGATTTTTTTTTCTTTCACCAGGACTTCCAGCTGGAGAAGCGTTTGGACAACCAATTGATCGAGCAGTGCGCAGGCGTACTAGACGGAAGCAAGAAACATGTGGACATCACCATGAGGATTACCAACGAGGACCGTACATTCACCTCTACGCTGTCGTACCACATCGCTCTGTGAGTGGGCCGTTAGCAATATCGGAGTAATAAAGAAAGCTAGGGCTAAGTTGATTGGAAAATAGTTAATTGGAAATAGGTTTTTGTTAAAAAAAAATGAACTGAAGCAATTACTTTGCTCAACCGCGACCTGAAGCTGCGTATCCACCGGAGCTGTGCGAGGATGCGTTGCGAGGGATGTGATTTAAAAGGTCCTAAGTGAATGAAGTGTTTCTATTGGTTCATGACAGACACATCCCTCGCAACGCATCCTCGCACATCTCTGGTGGAAACGCAAACTAAACCTACCTACCTAGGTCGCGGGCGAGCAAAGTAATTGTTTCAGTTCATTGATATGGACCTCTGCAAAGTAACGCTTGATTCAATAAATTAAAAAAAGTTTTTAATATAGCGTTATTGCTCACTTTACATTTTGTTGATTGTCCTTGCATTATTGTCATCCATGCTACACGTCTACGACATCCACATACGAACATTCCAAGTCAAATAATAGTACATTATTGTCGTGACCTGGAAGTAGGCAATTGCTGGCTGAGTATGAGTATTGCTATTCCAGCCGAGACTAATATAAAGCTTTACTCAAAAATGGTGAAGGAAAAAAATTAGAATAAACTTTTATTAACTTAAATAGGTACAAAAAATTGCAAATCACTTAAAATTAAATGTCATTAAATCTTTTCCCGCCTTATTTCATTAAAAAAAACTGCAGGTGTATTTTTCTACCGAAAACACCACAAGCTGTTTCAAACGCAATAAAAAAAGTCTGGAGTTCCAACAAAACAACTGATACCGGTCATTTGCACTGGCTGTATACGAATAATGCCAACTTATTACCATGGCCGTTTTAACTTTTTAAAAAGTTTGAGTCTCGACAATAATGGAATTTGTATGCGACATTGTTGTCGAGTTTATCGAGCCTGCAATGTTTTTAACTTTTTAATTTTTTTACTGACCATAAACTATGCACTTCACGTTCTGATATGTAAAGAATAATGTCAACTTTTACGAATATTTTTGAGAAAAAGCTTTTAAAAATAGGAATATGTAGGAATACATACAGTCTACCTTCAGTATCGAGTAGTGCTTATGGAAATAAAAATAGGTTTTTAGCCCAAGCGAGTAAGCACTAGCTTTTTTGACACATTCCATGACAATGATGTTTCCAACTTACTATAATCATCAGTAGTCACTAATCACGCCAAAATTGATAAAAAACTTGAATTTTTGACTCTATTTTCATTAATCTAGGACTTTAACTGTTTTGTTTTTTAGGAAATACGGTGACCAAGGTCTGCCCGACGACACTAGTGTGAATATCTCGCTGGTCGGTTCGGCAGGGCAGAGCTTCTGCGCTTTCCTGTCTAAAGGCATCACTGTTACGTTAGAAGGCGATGCCAACGATTATGTTGGTGAGTATATATTTTCACTGTGTGTTTAACATGTTTAAGTTTTTGTATTTTTGTCGTGAAACTAAATTTAAAAAAAAAAATGAGAAAAACTGTGTAGGGTTTGAAAGTTAATCGCACTCTGAGACGATGATTAATGTTAAAGATTGGAATGGATTGAGTTTAGTCGATGTCTTTGTGTAGCGCGAGTCTGAAACCATAAGTATATTATTGCCTCTCGAAGCATAGCAGCGTTTCCTGGGTGAATCAAACTTTTCTAGCCACCCGTTGCTAAGGTTACACAAATTTTGTCTCATGGACAACCTAAGCATTTTTCTATGAAACAGTACGAAGATGTCACTTGGACTTCTGGGGACTGAGTAAACAACACGAAAAAGTTGATTCACCCACCTAAATTCATATAAATTATAGTTTTGTAATGTGCGTCTTCTGTGTAGCGGACAAAGCACAAAATGCAGTAAAAAAAAAACCTTAGACATTTTTTCCTTATCTGGTCTGATAAAGCCTGGCAAAGGCCATTTGACTTCCAAAACTCTCAGACCAATCCCTTGCATACATGTACAAATTGGGAACCTATAGATGTTTAGAAACTCCTTTACTCGAATTTCATTTACCCGAAAACAGTTCTCCGACTTTTTAAAATCCATATGTTTTGTTTTTCCACAACTTCACAATGCCACGGATTCATTTAGTCACAGTTTTATTTGCCAACAAATTCATAATCCCGAATTACAATAATCCATTTTTTTATTTGCCAACCTAATCAGTTGCCATATTTTTATAATCTAAATGTAACGAAAAGCCGAAAGTAAGTTTTTATTATCTACCTAACCTAACATCAGAGTAAGACAACATTGCTTAATTTTTAGCGAGCGAGCGAAGCGAGCGAGCAAGACGGTTCGGAGCGGAAGCGAATCGGATAGATTAGGTTCAAAGGCTAATGCGGGAGCGTAGCGGAGCGAAGCTCCCGCATTAGCCTTTGGTGTTAGTTATTTTTTTTATAACCACCTACAAAACCCCCTACCCACATAGCAGACTCAATAAAATACTGCCCTCATAATAAAGAATGCAGTGAATGCATTTTGCGTAAAAAGTCAAAATGGATTTTTTTGTCGATTACTGCAATTATATAATGAAGAAATTATGAGGGCAGAGTATTTGGGCAACATTAAACAACAAAATGAATTACGCTCCACACATAATTGTATGGTGGCCTTTTGTACCCCTGACCTTTGAGGAATAAATATACATTTGGCAAATGATCCTACGGAATTTCATGCAGTTGGATTTTTAATCATTTGGCAAATAAAAAATGGATTTTAAAACATTTGGCAAAAGAAAATAAGGTAAATAAAATTTCGTACAAACAATAATTTGGAAAATGAAAAAAAGGAGTTTCGTTTTCGGAATTTTAATATTCGGAAATGAGCTTTTCGAGAATATGATAGGTAACCGTACAAATTATCCCGAAATCTCTTTCTTCTATTATTAAACAATTAAGTTGTACTATTTATTTGACAGGTAAGGGCCTGTCAGGTGGCACGGTGATAATATACCCGCCAAAGAACTCTCCTTTCGAATCGCATCTCAACGTGATCGTCGGCAATGTGTGCTTGTACGGAGCTACTTCGGGAAGGGCCTACTTCAGGTAAATGTTATTATTATCTAGAACAACTAGATAGTATACTTTATGGAGAATCCAACGGTATTTATACCCTCTATAATTTTTATGGAAAAATACTCGTTTTTGTGACATTAGGCGTATTCGCGAATATGAACGCGCCTCTAGACATTTCGCAAAAAGGAGTTGTGCGATCGAAGGACATTTATAATAAAGTTGTCATTAAAAATAAACTATTAGTTAATAGTTTTAGACAACTTTTGTTTCTTAGGGTCATACACAGCGTAAGAAACAAAAGTTGTCTCTCCTGTGGACATAAAATTAGCGACTCCGAGTCGGCAAAATTAAGATTTATTCAAATGGGCCGAAATCTTGCTCTCCGCAGAGACTTTAGCTCCCTTTGCGTACCTATTCTATAAGATCTACAACGGGGAATGCTCTGAGGAACTCTTTGACCTCATTCCAGCTGCGGGATTCCATTACAGATCCACCCGTCGTAAGCGTTCATTACATCGACATCATGTTGATGTATGACTTTTTCGCCACGAACTTGCAAAATCTGGAACGAGCTTCCCGCTGGGGTCTTCCCATCGAGTTACGTACGACCTGGGTGCCTTCAAGAGGCGAGTGTACAATTTTCTGTAGGCCGACAACGCACTGGCATCGCGTAAAGCGCTGCGGGTGTCTATGGACAGTGGTGATCATTTAACATCAGGTGACCCACTAGTTCGCTTGTCTGGCCTCTCTAACATAAAAAAAAAGTTGGCCAGATGTCCCACACCGCCGATGTAGCCTTGATTAAAAAATATTGGCTATACAATGTGTCTGTACCCTCTGGACATATACGGACGTGTTGATTAGGGTATTTCTTAGCTCTGTATAAAGCCTCGCTGAGTAAAACTGTACTGTCACGCGTGTAGGAGAGTATTTAAAAGTAAATTCGGCCTAGCCAGCCATATTAGAGCCCATGATAGGCGTCTTAATTTATAGAATAGTGGGGTCGCCGTCATCGAAACCGATGAGGAGGACTATATATATATAAAGCCTCGCACCAAACGCCACCGTATTAACGGAGAAATGACTGATTTACGATGTAATACTTTTGAACAACTTGATCAACCTCTGGACCTCTACCATGAGATACACTAGTTTACAGTGACCGTACTCGCTAGCGACGGCGTAAATGATTTGTATGGAGAATTGTACTTCCGTAAGTGACCGCTAGAGGCGCTGTACACAATTCTCCATACAAATCATTTACGCCGTCGCTAGCGAGTACGGTCACTGTAAACTAGTGTAACTCATGGTAGAGGTACTGAACCGCAAAACTCATTGCGAACAACTGATACAGTATGTTAACTGCATCCAAATCGGTTCACCCGTTTAAGAGTTATGATGCCACAGACAGACACACATAGCGGTCAAACTTATAACACCCCTCTTTTTGTGTCGGGGTTTAAAAAATGTGTATGACCCCTTCCGCAGTAAGGCCCTCATGGAAGGCCTCTAAAAACTCGTATTATTACAGAGGCATAGCGTCGGAGCGTTTCTGCGTGCGCAACTCGGGGTGCGTGGGCGTCGTCGAGGGCGTGGGCGACCACGGGTGCGAGTACATGACGGGAGGGACCGTGCTCATCCTCGGTCTCACTGGCCGGAACTTCGCTGCTGGCATGAGTGGTACGTTGGGCCATTGGGACCGTGCACGACGGTGGCGCCGCGTAGCGTTGACAACATTTCCTCCTCATTTACTTCCAATTTTTGCCATGTTGTGCGCTGCGATCGTTTGTACCCCACCACCCGCTTCGCAAATAGCCAATAGCGTAACATTTGGGTATTTAAAAAAAAATTTACCTTTTTTCAAATGAGGTAATTTTGGGATTTTCTTACTCTGAACAACAGCGCTATTGACTTTGATGATAAAAAAAAAACAAGTCACAAAACTGACACAAACAATTGTATGGAAAATTTTGAATATTTTTTAAGAAAAGGGTAGGTACTCTTTTTTTTTGAAAATGCCCTTTTACTTACGGGTCGTTTTCAAAATTTTTCTACCTACAAATGAAATGAAATGAAATAATTTATTTGCATTGAACGGGTTACATGTCAAGGTCTTATTATTTATTTCATACAGTACAGCCGCTCAGCCTTTGGTGGCATACAAATATTAGTACTTATAACTATTTAAATTAAAGTAATCGAATATAAATTGTCAAATGAATACATCTAATAATAATAAAGTCTAATAACAATAAATTAACGGATAAATTAATAATTATTTATTTTTTTCGAAAAATTCATTCACTGAGTAATAGCATTCTTCTTGTAACCATTGTCTAAGTTTGGAATAAAATATATTTCCAGTTAAATTTGTTATAGTTTTAGGTACAGTATTATAAATTTTACTTAACATGTAATACGAATTATTTTTAAAAAGGCTCAGTTTGGTTACAGGTAATTTTAATGGCTTTTGCGTAATAGTTCGCTTATTGCGATTGTCTTTTACTACAAATAGTTCCATGTGCTTTCTAACAAATGTACACGCTTCCAAAATGTATAGGCAGGTGAGCGTTAAAATCTTATTTTTCCGAAAAATTGGTTTACATGAGTCTCTAGGTGATAAACCCCATATAGCCCTTATGCACCGTTTTTGCGATATGAATACTCGGTGGACATCTGTCGCGTTGCCCCACAAAATAATGCCATACCTGAGGGCAGAACAAAGTTATATTTTTATTTTTTTATTTTAGAGGTATATTTTCCTTCACGGTAGATGTGGTAAATGTTTTTGTAAACTTTAGTCTAATACGGTTTATTCATACAATTAATTGTGTACAGGTGGCATAGCTTACGTGTACGACATCGACGGGTCGTTCAAGCGAGGCAAGTGCAACCCAGAAATGGTGGAGTTGCTGCCTTTGGAGTTAGAACCCGATTTGCAGCTCGTCAAGACTCTTCTGCAAGAGTTTGTGGAGTATACTGGGTAAGCTATATTATTAGAGTAAAAAAACCGGCCAAGTGCGGCCAAGTGCGTAGAAATTTTGTATGTCAAAAAAAAAAAAAATATGCACTGTAATTAGCCGTATCTATTATAATCCAGTGATTTAAGCAACCCTGCTTTTAAGCAAAATTTACGCAGTGCGGGATTATTTATTGTTGTAGCAGCCACAGTAATATGTAATCGGTAAAAATTTTCGAGAGTCTGTCTTTTGAGCAAAAAAAAACACTTCTCTTGTTCATACAAAACGTTTCTTAGTGAACCTGGTGAAGGTTGCGGGAACGCGTTGGATGCAGATGGCGGTCTGTTTGGCGAGCCTTGAGGGAACCCTATATTCAGCAGTGGACGTATTTCGGCTGAAATTATGAAATTAGTGGCCATTGTTCCACGATTTTTTTAATGCTTTCAGATTTTTACAAGTGTTTTGAAATTGAATACAAACTTCGTGTAACAGACCCGCCGCTACATTTTTGCGTTGCCTATCTGATATTTTTAATTATTTACCCAACCTCTTTCAGACGACAAGATGGCCTAGTGGTTAGAGAACCTGACTGTGAAGCTTGAGGTCCTGTGTTCGATTCCCTTGTCAGGGCAGATATTTGTTTGAAAAATACGAATGTTTGCTCTCGGGTCTTGGGTGTTTAATATGTATTTAAGTATGCATCTATCTATATAAGTATGTTTATCCGTTGCCTAGTACCCATAACACAAGCTTTGCCTTACTTTGGGACTAGGTCAATAGGTGTGAATTGTCCTGTGATATTTTTTTTCTTTGTTCACAGCTCTTTAATAGCCAAGCAGCTCCTTGAAACTTGGCCGGCGGCGGCCAAGCAGTTTGTAAAAGTCTTCCCCTACGAGTACCAACGCGCTTTGAAACAGCTGGCGATACAACAGGCGCCCAAAGTTGAAGCCAACGGGAAGGACGAGAACGGTATCGCCGATATCGAGGAGGCGGTGCGGGATGTTGAACTGGACAAGAAGAATTTGGAGAAGGTTCTTGATAAGACTAGGTGAGGATGGCTGTAGCTATAGCTTTGACATTGAGAGTACCCCACCCCAAGCATTAGTTTTCTGAAAAGACCTTTCAGAGTTGCCTTTTTCTAGTGCATTGTATTCTACACTTATGTTGACCTTTACTCCAGACTACTGAAACTGTGACCTTTCGGATGCTGTCATTATTTTCACCCGACTCTCGAAGGAGGTTTATGTTATTCGAGCGTATAGGTATAGGTAACGCCACCAGAGTTGAGGTCACGCACACAACCACATCTCATATAATGACAGCGGGATTTTGACGTTGTGTTGACGTTTAACGACAACACAACGTCAAAATCCCGCTGTCATTACATGAGATGTGGTTGTGTGCGTGGCCTCAACTCTGATGGCGTTACCTATATGTATTTATGTATCATCCTTTGGCACTTTCTGCAGCCTAAACGGTTCAATGGATTTTGAAGTGTGAGGTATCAGTAGCAAGGAGCGGAATTTTTCATAGCAAAAATCAAACATCAAAGGGATTGAACATAAGTTTTATCGACTATCGATAAATATTTCAGCAAATAGTAGGTACTTTTAAAATAGCACTTTTTAAGTTAATTACAATTAAAATATAAAACCTTAAACAGAAATGCAACGAAACTAAAATTTAACGACCGCTTTAGCCTAGTTGGTAGTGACCCTGCCTACGAAGCAAGAGGTCCTGGGTTCAAATCCCGGTAAGGGCATTTATTTTTGTGATGAGCACGAATATTTGTTCCTGAGTTATGGATGTTTTCTATGTATTTAAGTATTTATTTATCTATATAAGTATGTTTATCGTCGTCTAGTACCCATAGTACAAGCTTTGCTTAGTTTGGGACTAGGTCTATTTGTGTAAGATTGTCCCCTAATATTTATTTATTTTATTTTTATTTATAACCTTCATTCAAAATAACTATCGAAATCTATTTTTGTATTAATCGTATTTTCTTCATCTTCTCTGTAGTAATAGAGAATTGTCATAATTTTTTCTACGTGTATATTGTCACCCTTTAAATTTGTCCTGTTATCATTGTAGATCCATTTATAGCTTGAGAAAGAGTGTTCTACCTCCGTTGATGTAAGGGATGTTTTTTATCCATTTGTTAATCGTTTTTCTTTTAGGATTAACCATTTTAATAACACGGGAATGACTTAGAAAAACTCAAGCGACATAAATGTCATATGTGACGTTGACGCGATTTATTTTAATAAGGAGATGCAAGTCGCTTATCAAAGAGGTCAAATGTTACAAATTATGTTAAAAGGCGATAACAAGCGAAGAGTCGATTCGATAACATCGATAACTGGAATAGTCGATAAAACTTATGTTCAATCCCTTTGATGTTTGATTTTTGCTATGAGAAATTCCGCTCCTTGATCATTAGATTCACCAGACCAGTTCCGAGAGTGACTTAGGGTATATAATATATAATCCCGGAATTCCCATGGGAACGGCAATTATACAGGTGTTTTTTTCATCTAATAGGTATTGAAATTAATTAAATTTTTACTTTCAGCTGTAAGATTAGTATTATTTAAGACAAACAAGAGTAGAATAATTATGATTTTCCATGACGTTAGTACAAACTAACCACGTGCTCCAAGTTGATAAGCTTTCTGCTATTTTATGTGACAGATATCTATGATTCCATCACTCCATATTAGGTTCGATTAACTCTTTCACTGTCCCCATACAAAATGATTAGACAAATCGACAAATGACAGCACACTTCGATTTATCAAATCATTTTGTATGGGGACAGTGAACGAGTTAATCGAACAAATCACTTTGAAGTCGTGGATCCACAGTGGAAGCACGGACTCCTGATAAAAGCTTCATGACCCCGCATTGGGGCACTCGCACAGTGAAGCTGTTAAACACGAGAAGCCCCTAAACCTCATCATCTTGCTCATACCTCAGAAAACAGATTAGGGTGAGTGGGGGGTAAGATGAAAAGCAGTGTAAGATGAAAAACACTCGGGTGCTACGAGTAGTTTTTCATCTTGCAATGCTTTTCATCTTACCCCCCACTCACTATAAGTTGTTTTGGGAGATTCACGCCAGGGTTCGGAAATTAGTCTAATAATATCTTCGCATTAATTGGGTCGATCAACTTTTCTTTGTCACTCGTTGCTATAGTGACGGTCTCCTGAGTAACTCTTTAAACCGTAAGTTTATCTGATTAAAATTTGCCAAACATAGCATAGTATTTTGTAGTGGTAGAGCCATGTTGTAGCTAGCCGCTGCATCACGAATGGGCCGGCTCGTCCGAGGTAGTACCACCCTCTCACAGAACACCGGCGTGAAACAGCAGTACTCCCTGCTGCGTTTCGTACGGTCAGTGAGAACGCCGGGGGCCAAATACCTCTCCCCCTCCCCTATTCCCTCTCCTTTTTCCTTAGGGCTGACAACGCACTGGCATCGCGTAAAGCGCTGCGGGTGTCTATGGACAGTGGTGATCATTTAACATCAGGTGACCCACTAGTTCGTTTGTCTGGCCTCTATAACATAAAAAAAAACATGCATTTTTGTGGTAGTTTTAACCCCTTCTACAATTGGTCATCTAATAAGCATGTTAGTTAATGTAATGTGACACAACATTTCTTCCAATTAAACTGTACTACTTTTGTCCCCTTTCTGACGGGACAGAATAACAACAAGAAATAGTTGATCCACCCAATTATCGTAAGAATCATGTCAAATTTTTAATATCAGAATTTTAAACTCGATTTCAATCAAGAAAAATTGATAGTGGCCAGACATAATTATGTCAAAAATTTAGTTACGCTGATGTTTAGGAGGTTATAAACAAAACCTTTTGTTCTCAGGGGCTTCATAAAGTACCCTCGCGAGACGTCCATCTACCGGCCGGCAGAGAAGCGCCTGCGCGACTGGGACGAGATATACAACTTCAACCACGTGCGGCGCGGGCTGCGCGTCCAAGCCGCCCGTTGCATGGAGTGCGGGGTTCCCTTCTGCCAGTCCGGCCATGGGTGTCCACTAGGGAACATCATCCCCAAGTGGAACGAGCTGATTTTCCGGGGAGACTGGAAACAGGCGCTGAAGCAGCTGATGCAGACTAACAACTTCCCTGGTGAGTGTCTGTTGTATATGATGGGGTACTCACTGGGGAATATTACCCCCAAGAGCTGTTCCGCATTCTAAGCACTAGCGAAGCGACTCTCTTACGTATAATGGCATCAAATCCATCTGTTTGTGCCTCGGCGAACATCAGAGACGCGCTGCAGAAGCGGGGCAGCCCCAACAACATCCTAAATCCATTATTATATTGAACTTTTAGGGCACCAATCGATTTCAGCGTATAGTTAAGCCACAGGCTGCTCGTGTAAAAGCTTTGACAATACGATTTAAGCGTGATTTTCACCTGTTCCGAACAACGAGCAAACCTGCGGGCCAACATGTTGGTCCTAATTGCTAGTGCCCTACGCTCCGTAGCACTGGAGAATATTACCCTCAAGAAGAACTATTGGATGTTGCAGTAGTTGATGTAGACTAAAAACTTCCCCAGTCAGTCTGTTCACCTGTCCCGTTGTCTGTGTGTCATCAAATCTTGTACAGTAAAATTGCATAAAGTTTAACACTGACAGATGGTTTGCCTTCATTTCATATTCAACCTTAACGACCTACAAATAAAGCCAATTTTAGAATACTGTTACCCACGTTTGCAGATTTTGTAATAGCTACTTTATTTGTATGGTGTTAAAGTTGGAAATGAAATGAAGGCAAGCCATCTGTCAGTGGTAAACTAAAATTAAACGTATTGTAAGTTAAATTTGACCCACTTCCCGCTTTCCGATTGATCTGAAATTTTGCATGCATATGGAAATCGGGTGACAATGCATTATGATTATGACATGAAGCTTATCTGATGATAAAGCTGGAAGGTGGCCATAGGAACTCTGTAATAAAACAACATGTTCGCATTCAGTTTGGCCTCGTTTGATTCCTCTTGACGAGTAATTTGGTCCAAGATGGTAACCTAACCAGGGACCAAAAGTACAGTCAGCAAAAAAGCTTGTGTTAAAAATGGAATTTTTAACAAAAACTTATTTTAAGTATCGTCATCATCATCATCCCAGCCTATATACGTCCCACAGCATGGCACAGGCCTCCTCTCAGAATGAGAGGGCTTGGGCCGTAGTTACCACGCGGGCCCATTGCGGATTGAGAACTTCACATACAACATTGAATTTCTCAGGTGTATGCAGGTTTCCTCACGATGTTTTCCTTCACCGTAAAGCTCATGGTAAATTACAAATGAAATTTCGCACATAAATTCCGAAAAACTCAGAAGTGCGAGCCCGGACTCGAACCCACGACCCTCTGCTGGAGAGACCATAGGTCAAACCACTAGGCCACCACGGCTTAAGTATAGTAGTTTTTAAGTATGGTTGGTGAGTAATCGTCTGTTGCAGAGTTCACGGGACGTGTGTGCCCGGCGCCTTGCGAGGGTGCTTGTGTCCTCGGCATCTCTGAACCCCCCGTCACCATCAAGAACATCGAGTGTGCTATCATCGACAACGCGTTCGAGAACGGATGGATACTGCCCGAGGTAACCCTACTGCTATGTTGATTGACACTGAAACAGTGTCGACGGAGCTCCGCTCATTCGGACCTCCTTGTTCTAAGCTGTGTGCTTTTGGCCCTTCGGGCCGATGCAAACTTGACATAACCTAAACATACCTATGTTTCTGAAAAAATAATAATATGCGAATAAAAAATATGGGATAAATATGCAAATGGAAATATTGCTACTAGTAAGTAACGATTCTGGCAAATTAACCGCCCGGCCACGACTTCGCGCGTTTGGCGTTGCGGCAAGCGTTTTCTGTGTTCATTGCGCGGCCGAGACGCTCGCCGTACAGTGGTTACCTGGCGGCACACGCAATGAACTGATAAAACGCTTGCCGCGCCGCCAAACGCGCGAAGTTGTGGCCGGGCGGTTAGTAATCAACCTTTTCGACGCCAACGACACATATATCAGCACCGCAGGTTCTACGCCAACGACTCATATATCAGTCACGGCGTGCAGACCGCTATCTACTTTCATGCATTTCTGAAGGGTTAAACTTCGCGTTTGACATATCGATGTCATGGCGTATTCATGAGTGAGAGCTGTTGTATTTGACGCAGCGTTGAAAAGGTTAATTCGTCGAGCAAAAGTTACTCAGAGCAATTTTTTTTAGATTCCTGAATATCGCAACGGGAAGACTGTAGCAGTGGTCGGCGCGGGCCCGGCCGGCTTGGCGTGTGCGCACCAGCTCAACAAGGTTTGCTCACAAATAACTTTTTTTACATAATTTATCGAATCCGGCGTTACTTTGCGGAGGTTCATATCAATTTACTGAAACGCAAGGTAATTGTCTCAGTTCATTAACTTTTTTTATAGTTATAGTATACAAACGAGAGCGCAGGTCACCTAATGATAAGCAGATTAGCTGTGATCAGTTCTTAGACTGTGTTAAGCATGCTTTTGTTGACAGGCGGGTTACTGGGTGACAGTGTTCGAGCGCAACGACCGCGCCGGCGGCTTGTTGCAATACGGCATTCCCACCATGAAGCTGAGCAAGGAAGTGGTCCAGCGCAGGATCAAGCTGCTGCAGGCCGAAGGGGTCGTGTTCAAGTGCAACGTGGACGTGGGAAAGGATATCAGCGCCAGCGAGCTGGCCAGCGAGTGAGTATCGCACTGAATATCGAATGTTGGTGGTTGACGTCGCTCGCGTCCGTATGTTTACCCTCGAGATGTGACCGGCGGTGCTAAACGAGCGATACAACTCCGGTCATTTTTTACTTTAGGCTCTACTGCTTGGCACTACCAGTAGTGTCATGGAAAATTTGTTTTCCCATGACGCTACTTCTCTGATTGGCTAATTGGACGCATACAACAAAATTACCCGTGATCTACTTAATTACCCGTGGCACTACCGTCCAGTGGATTTGGATTTAAATATTCGTCTGTGAACTTTAAAAAAAAATGAAAATGAAACTGACTTATCCTCGGTTAAGTATTAAGCTTAATTAAATAAACAATTTCACATTGATGCGTATTCACGCTGAAAATCTCTATCTCAATTTTTCCAACGTGTTACCAACCGATAATTCTCCGTTGATACGAATAGAAGATACGAATTAGAACAAGCTCTAAGTAGTTTGCATTGCAGTTACGAATGTTACGATATGGGTAAAGACAAGATAATACCCCGCGTGCCAAGGGAAATTAATTCTCCCGTGACACTACTAAGGCCACTCTAGTGTCACAGGAAATTATTTTTTACCCCTGGCACTACCGATAGTGTCATGGGAAAGTAAAATTTCCCGTGACACTACTGGTAGTGCAAGGCAGTAGTGCCTAAGGTAAAAAAGGACTCCGGTGGTAGGTTTCGGCCGTGTCTTATCTTATATAGTCTTATCGATACGTAGTCTTAACCTTTCGTACGAGCAAGACTTAGCACTGATCAGTGGCACCCCCGTCGCATGCCAAAGCATATCAGTGAAAATCACCTAAAATATATCAAACTAAATGAGTGATTTTAATAAATCAAAATTCAATAAAACTGACTTTTTGTGATTTGGCACTGATCATTGCTCCGGCACACAACAGGGGCAGCATTGAACAGCGCCAAGTCATACGAAGGGCTAAAAACTAACTTACCATTCAAGTTTCCAATCTGCACTGGGCACTGTACCCTGTGAATCCAATACTCTGTATCTTCAGCACACTGTTTATGGGAGTTACTCCCATATGGGTGTATATACAGTTGTGGCCATATAATTAAGAACGATTATTTATTGAGATGATTTTTTCAAAGTAACAAGTATAACTAATTGCCCGTATTTTTTTTATTTCTCTCGGTATTGCAAAACTTTTCCGTACTACCGGTACATTCATTTATGCAACATTGTTGGCTAAAAAATTAATAGAGAAACTTTATACATTCGATCTGAACCTAGTATTAGTACTTACTGGCTGGTCACGTAATTAAGAACGCTGAATAGTTTATTATTTTTTCAAATTTAAATAGAGAACACTGTGTGGCTCTGTGGTTGTAGATTATTATTCGTATAATTTTGGCGCCATTTCGTGCTGTTAAAGTCTTAAAAGTGATTACTTCGTATAAAAACAATGGGGAAAAATAAAAGTTGTGATAAATCTACAAGAGAAGTAATAATAAAACTTCGCGAGAAGAATTGGTCGTATAAAATGATAGCCGACCATCTGCAATGTTCAAAAACAATGGTTTTCCATGCCGTAAAGCATTTTTCCACGTATCAAACTACTTCAAACGTTCCGCGTGGACCTAGACAGAGAAAGTCATCTCGTCGAGATGATCGAAATATCGTTCGTTTGGCAAAACAAAATCCTTTTAAAGGGTCTAATGAGTTGAGAAAAGAATATTTTGGCGAAAACAACCCTTCAGCAATCTCTGCACGCACTATTCGAAGGCGTTTGGTAGAAAATAAGTTGAACGGAAGGATAGCAAGGAAGGTGCCTATGTTGAAACGATGTCATAGGCAAGCCCGACTTGCATTTGCAAGAAGGTATGAAAACTGGACAGTCAGACAGTGGAAAAACGTTCTTTTTTTCTGACGAGACTAAAATAAATAGGGTATGTTCTGATGGAAAACGATATGTACGACGCCCTCCGAATAAAGCATTCGACCCAAAGTACACAAAAGTGACATTAAAGCATGGCGGGGGAAATGTGAAAATTTGGGGGTGCTTTTCTGGACATGGCGTTGGACCTGTTAGGCTGATAGAAGGAAACATGGATCAATTCCAATACAAAAATATACTGCAAGAAACAATGTTACCATATGCCGAAGACGTGCTTCCGGTTATTTGGACATTCCAGCACGACAATGATCCAAAGCATACTGCACGCACCGTTAAGGAATTCCTCACATCACAATCAGTTTCAGTCTTAGATTGGCCAGCCAACAGCCCAGATCTTAACCCAATAGAGCATCTTTGGTGCGAAGTCAAGAAAAAGGTTTCAAATCGACAGTGTGGCAATTTGAGAGAGCTGTACGACGTTTTCTTAGAAGAATGGAACTCTTATTTCTCTTGCGAAATGTCAAAAATTGATAGATTCAATGCCTCGCCGGTGTAAAGCCGTAATTAAAAGCCGTGGACATGCAACTAACTATTAATTTTAGTTCAAATGTATTAATTTGCTTTTTTTTCTATACCAACTTCACATTAATATGATTTATTTAATCTAGGTTTCATATAAAACAACTCTCGAGCAGTTTAATAAATCGTTCTTAATTATTTGTCCAGCTACATTACTATTTGAATTTATTAGTATAGAGAACAAATAAAATTTGTAAAAAAAAATGTTAGCAATTATACACTATTATTATTAATCCCGTTTGCTCTATCCATGTGGCTATTTTATAACATAACTTGTTACTTTTAAGAAGGAACACAACTAGACATATGACATGATGTAGATAAAAAAAAATCGGAAACTTCAAATCGTTCTTAATTGTATGACCACCACTGTATATGGGTGCAACTCCCATAGACAGTGTACTGAAGATACAGTGTATTGGATTCACAGGGTACCACTGTGCCTTGCAGTGGGACGTATATTGGCTGGCATGATGATGATGATGATGAACTTACCACTCCACCCGCAGATACAACGCCCTAGTCCTCTGCATGGGCGCGACGTGGCCCCGCGACTTGCCTCTCAAAGGCCGTCAGCTCAGCGGCATCCACTTCGCGATGGAGTTCCTGGAGTCATGGCAGAAGAAGCAGATGGGACCCACCGCTCCCCACCACCCTGTTAAGGACAACCCAGAGCTTAGTGCTAAGGATAAGAACGTGCTGGTTATTGGCGGCGGTGATACTGGGTGAGTTACTACGAGTAGTCAAGTCCCTGTTTCATGGGGGCCATCCCCATGAAAGGAAAAAATGTATAATTTAATTTATTTACGGTACGTACACGGTATATTTTGGTGGGATTAAATTATGGTCATAGAATAAAGTTTATGTTTATTTCAGATGCGACTGCATAGCGACATCGCTCCGGCAAGGCGCCAAGTCGATCACAACGTTCGAGATCCTTCCAGAGCCCAAACCGACGCGAGGGCAGGACAACCCGTGGCCGCAGTGGCCTAGGGTATTCAGGTAAATACTCGTATTACATAGTAGTAGATTAATAAAAAAAAAGCCGTGGTGGCCTAGTGGTTTGACCTACGGCACACGGCGGCCACGACGTACAAAATACGCCTTCTTGAATCTACATAAGCACGACGACGTCTGTACACGCGTACGCCTACATACATCGCGCGCGCACCCGACTGGATTCCGACGGGGTCCGGCAATCTGCGCTTGAGGGGTGGGGTAACTCGAATCGGTGCGGGGCGGAGCGTGGCCATTCTGTACGTTAGTACTATTATATATTCAGTGCCTATGGTCTCTCAAGCAGAGGGTCGTGGGTTCGAGTCCGGGCTCACACCTCTTGAGTTTTTCGGAATTTATGTGCGAAATTACGTTTGTAATTTACCATGAGCGTTACAGTGAAGGAAAACATCGTGAGGAAACCTGCATACACCTGAGAAGAAATTCAATGGTATGTTTGAAATTCACTATCCGCACTGGGCCCTCGTGGGAACTAGGTACATCTCAAATTCTCTCACAATTCACAATCAAGATGGATGTAGACCGTTATTATGATTATCTTTAATGAGTTTCCAATAACACAGTTGCATAAATCAAACTAATGTCAGAGCACATTAGATTGTAAAGGAGAAGATGTTCATTATTTGGGTGGATCAACTATCTCTTGTTGTTATTCTGTCCCGTCAGCGAGGGGACAAAAGTAGTACAGTTTAATTAAAAGAAATGTTGTGTCACATTAACTGACATGCTTATTAGATGACCAATTGTAGAAGGGGTTTAATAAAACTACCACAAAAATGCATGTTTGGTAAATTTTAATCCGATAAACTTACGGCTTATAGAGTGACCCTGGAGACCGTCACTATAGCAACGAGTGACAAAAAAAAGTTGATCGACCTATTTATTAAATTTACTGTAATCTATGTAACTAAAGTTTTTTCTTTTATTTAGAGTGGACTACGGCCATGAGGAAGTTAAAGTCAAGTTCGGAAACGACCCCAGAAAGTTCTCCACGCTTACTAAAGAATTCTTGGACGATGGTATGTATTTCTTTAGATCCTACGATATTATAAATTCAAAAGTTTGTGTGCCTGTATTTGTTGAACTTAGGTATGTAGATCACTGGAATGACAAACTCTTTTTGATCGCGATATTCCCACGGCATCATCGGTACGAATTTTCCCAAAATCTCAATCGCTAATCTGACAGACCGAAAGATATAGTGAAAACGATAGCAACCGCCCGCGCGCTAGACAATAAGCGTACATGTGTGTGCCATATTTCACTGTCGACCGAATAGCCTAATTGTTAGAGAACCTACGAAGTATGAGTGCCGGGTTCAATTCCCGGTCGGGGCAGATATTGGTGTGAAAGACTCGAATGTAACAACACTAAAATATGTACTTTAGTATGTATTTATCTATATAAGTATGTTTATCCGTTGTCTAGTACCCATATTACAAGCTTTGCTTATTGTTAGTTTGAGGCTTGGTCATTCCCACGGTTTGTTTATTTATTTATTTTTTAATGCGTCAAATCGTTTTAGCGTGAAAAAGTAACAAACATCCACTCGTCCTTAAAAACTTTTCAATTAATCAATCAATCATTTTATTTGTCAAAACATAGTTAAATACATGTATGTACAAAAATCTTAAGTGTATACTTTAGTTTCACTAGGATGCGTCATGAGGCATAAAAATACATAACATAGGAAATATGTGGCATGCATGTTTTGTTACTAACCTATAAGTATATAATAATACATAACATAACACAACATGCCATAACATTTACCACCTTTCATTTAATTATTCCTGAATCCTTGACTTTTGCGATTATAATATTAGCAAGGTCGAATCACAATTTCCGCAGGCGAAGGCAACGTGTCGGGGGTGTTAGCCGTAGAGGTGGAATGGACCCGCGCGGCGGGCGGCCGCTGGGAGATGAAGGAGTTGCCCGGCACCGAGAAAGTGTACAAGGCTGAGCTGGTCCTCCTCGCCATGGGCTTCCTGGGACCGGAGCGATACGTCGCCAACCAACTTGGTAAGACGAGACACGGTAGCGCCTTTCATTTATGACGTATAAGATGATTTTTGCCAGTATTTGACCTCACTATCTATATTACCTGTTGAGCGGTTCTTCTAGAGGTTTTCCGCTCTAAAGGATTTGCCACACTGGATGCGTTGTGCGTTCTGCAGATCGCACGGTCAGATCGCATATCTATACAAAATATATAGAGACCGACAATAATGTTCATACATAATGCGGGATGCGTTCAATTTGACCTGACCGCAGACCTCAAAACGCAACCAGTGTGGCACTTTTAATGGTACTTTTTCCGAAGAAATGCCTCAATCTATATACATCTATACATATAATAAATCTTTAACAAGTAGGTGTCTGTACATTGAAGATATTTGAGAAAAACTGTCACTAGGGCTATTTACGGTTTTCACTGATATGTTGGTATTTTCTTGGATTAACATTTAGTGTTTGTTTCATTTGAATCGGTTGACAAATAAGAAAGATACGATACTTTTAGTGTTAGATAGCCCATTTATCGAGGAAGGCGGGGGTGCGGGGGGTATTTTTTATTATATCGAGGAACTAAGGAGAGCCATAATTGATGAAAAAGCAAATTGGATAAAAAAAATAAGCTGCCCAAATTACTAATTCCACGCGGACGGAGTCGCGGGCAAAAGCTATATTGAATATGTTAGTACAATATTTTTTCGTGCAAAATTTCTTTTGCTGGCGATATCTTTCTCAGTGTAAATATTACAGATACAGGTTTTTCAAATAAGTAACTACAACTATAAGTAGCTTACTAGGGGACACTAAAGTATTTTTAGATTTTAATTTCATCTACAATCAGTATAAAATATCAGTATAAAATAAAAGCGTCATTTTATTCTGAGGCAAGCTTTATTTAGTAATCTAAAGGAAAAATTTATAGGTACAGTCGAGTTCTCCAATATCTGTACAGCCAACCGTTCATAGACCTTATTACTGTAACATCTACATCTACACTTATAATATAATATTATAAAGAGGAAAGATTTGTATTTTTGTATGTAATAAATAAACTTAAAAACTACTGGACCGATTTCAAAAATTCTTTTGCCGTTAGAAAGCTATATTATCACTGAGTAACATAGGCTATATTTATTACTAGAAAAAATTAGAGATCCTCAGAAAATCTTACTAAAACCAACCCAAGGTGTAAAAAAAATAGCCATAAAATGTCTTTCACCGCATGTGCTGCAGAAACGTAACGTAACATAACGTGCAGTTACGTAATACATAATCAAGTTTGGCTTTATTTTTTTACGTTTTTTTTCATCACTCAATCATTTGCTAATATGCCAGATAAATTTTTAAAATATCTTGCACATTCATGGTGATCAGTCAGGCATGATGGTTTAGTGGTTAGATTACTATCAAACTATGAAATTTTACTTTCTGATCTTGTTTTTCGTTTAACGATACTGCCAAATTGTATGTAAATGGTGAAACACGCATGACAGAATAAGGAACGGGGTTCAATTCTCAGCTCCAGCTGACCTTTGTTTTTCAATGTATAGTTTAGAATAAATAAGTTTAGAGATTTATCAAAAACTTTTTTTTTTCAGATCTGCCATTAGACGCGCGAAGCAACGTGGAAACCAACAAGAAGCATATCTATCAGACTCCTGTTAGCAACGTGTTTGCCGCGGGAGGTGAGTGATGGCATTACAAACAAATAGTTTTCGAGTTCAAGCGATCGAAAGATAAAAGATCGATTCACAAAAGCTGCTATGAATGAATTGGACGAAAGAAATGTCACTTGCCAATGTATAAGTGCCGTTCTTATAGGTACCCACCTAATATTTTGTAAACAAGTAGGTACATTATTTCTTCGTTAGGGGACGCCTATGTTAAGCATAGCGGCTGAAATGATGATTCAAGAAAAAAATTAAATTACATATAATATAGGTATTACGTCTTCGATCATATAATACGTAGATGCACGGTCGCCGCTCGAAAAATGGAGCCATCAAAACAAGGCGTAAATCATCAAAACATTTAAAAAAAATAGATTTATTTTTAAAAAAAAGTACGTTTTTACTCTATAGAGCAGTGGTTCCCAACCAGTGGTCCGCAGAAGCCAAAATATGGTCCGCGAATGATTTTAAATTTCTTTTTATGTAATTTCCTATTGAGTTTTTTATTAAAGTTTCAGTTTGATTATTACAGTTTATTATTTTTATTAAGTATACACCTACATAGTGGTCCCTGCTAACAAGAATAATTTGAAAGTGGTCCCTGACCAAGAAAAGGTTGGGAACCCCTGCTATAGAGTAACTTGTTGACAAAGAATTACCTGTGTTTACTAAGAAATTAGACTTCGCAGGTAAAACTTCAAATATCACCACTGAAACTACATAAAATAACTTAGTTTCCCGTGGGAATACTATAAAGTACAAACTTATTTTACGTGAGTGCGAATAGCCTTTTTTTATTTTTCGTTGAACCACTTGTTAAATAATGGCACATTAAAATCATAACCAATAAACACGTATGTTTTTTTTTAAGGCACTTCTTCAGACGGCATGTGTTAACCTTTACAGCTTGAAGAAAAAACACCTTTCATACTGTAAACACATTTCAAGGACTCTCATTTTGTCTAAAAACATTGAAATGAGTGAGTCGTACTCGCGCAATAAGGGTTCTGTATGCTTAGTATAAGTTTAACTTCACCAAAATACTTCTCGATCGCGTTTACGTAAAAAAATCAATTATTATGGAAACGTGGACAGCGTCTCCGCGCGCGCGCGCCCATGTTTTCATAGAATTGAAATTTTTACGTAAACGCGATCGAAAAGTATTTTGGTGAAGTAAAACTTATACTAAGCACTCTGTACGGCCCTCCTCGATCACGAATATTACCTAACTCAAAATAATCCACCATTTTAATTTCAATCATCGAGAAATTCACTAAAATCCTAGCATGAAGGTCAGAGGATCTACCTTGATCCTTGTCTTTTAACAAGCTAATAAGTATATTGAATATATGTGTTTATTTATAAAATTTATATTATATTTGTATTGATTTTATTGTTTATTGTCTATTAATACTAAGTTTCTCTTGTCTGCTATTTCTGCCACCTACATTAGTCTGTTGATATTTATTAATTTATGAGTAATTGGTTGTCTGGAAGAGATCGCTTTTTAGCGATAAGACCGCCTATTGTCTACCTGAATTTTTTATTTTTGTAATGTTACTGTACTGTTTTTGGTGATCAATAAAGAATATTTGTATTGTATTGTATTGTATTGCCTTATTTTTAGTTGTTATGTAAAAGTAGTTTTGAGATATTACCCATAAGATTGTCGCACTGTATGTGTGGCTTAATGTTCAATAATAATAATAATTATTTATTATTTTGGATTATTTTGAGTTAATAGACTCTTGATCCAGGAGTGCGAAATGTAAAGTTTCGTAATATTTTTATGAAAAACAATGTTTATTTTTTGTGGATTAGGGATTTTCGGGCTTTCGCCTTTTGTGCTGTGAGCCCTTTCCAAATTTAATAATAGGGATGATAACATCATTAAAGAATAGTTCCAAAACGCGACTCTAGTAAACAAAATCACTTTATTTTCGCCGTGTAAACCAAAACCAAATGTGAACGGGAAGAAATTATCTCCTATTGGGACCGTGCACGACGGTGGCGCCGCGTAGCGTTGACAACATTTCCTCCTCATTTACTTCTAATTTTTTGCCATGTTGTGCGCTGTGATCGTTTTCTGTACCCCCACCACCCGCTTTGGTTACGTGCACGACGGTGGCGCCGCGTAGCGTTGACAACATTTGCTCCTCATTTACTTCCAATTTTTGCCATGTTGTGCGCTGTGATCGTTTTCTGTACCCCCACCACCCGCTTTGGTTACGTGCACGACGGTGGCGCCGCGTAGCGTTGACAACATTTTCTCCTCATTTACTTCCAATTTTTGCCATGTTGTGCGCTGTGATCGTTTTCTGTACCCCCACCACCCGCTTTGGTTACGTGCACGACGGTGGCGCCGCGTAGCGTTGACAACATTTCGTCCTCATTTACTTCCAATTTTTGCCATGTTGTGCGCTGTGATCGTTTTCTGTACCCCACCGGGCTTTGCACATAGCCAATAGGTTTAAGATCCTGCGGATTTTGCATGAAAATGAACTTTCAAAATGTTTTATCTTATGTTTGCGCGAACATGAAAAAGTTTGTTCTAATTCTTTAAACAGATCGAAGAAATTGCACATTTGGTATTAATTTCAACTTGATTCCACGCCTTCCTGTCAAAAAAGGTCTTGACAGAGAAAGAAGTGATCCTAATTATATGTATAAGGGTTTATTTTTCCTTTTGACGCACTGAACCCTAAAAATTATACAATTTGTTTACGTAAACGTACATGCGTACTTACGTAAAGTTGTTTAATTTTATGCAAAAAAAATAGAATATAAACAAAGATCTCGCAATCATTTTTGGTATAAAAACTACTGAAAACCATGTGTTCTCTTAAATATCATTTAAAAATGTATAATCTAATCAGGAGCATGACCTTCGTATGTACAGCCGCAGAATGAAAAGATTCGTCTTTCTAAAGTCGACTGTTTGTAGAGAAGTTGTTGACGTCAAGGGATCACAAGACAGTCATCATCATCATCCCAGCGCCCCCAGCGGTATTAACAGAAGTTGTTTGTAGGAACATTGGTTCGACTTTTTAACCTTGTTCTCAAACAGTTGAGAATAATTATTTATGGAACAGCCTGGTGCGTTATACACTTTGGAAAGGAAACATGTGCTTCCAAAGTGTTAAATTAAAGTATTTGAAAACTGATGAACCTATTGCGACTGTACATCAACAAAATTTGCAATTTTTAACCTTTGTTAATTTTTACGTGTGGTTGGAAGAATTTTATATTCCAAAACACTTCTGGCAGGATATAGCAACACGCGCTGTTCCCTGTATTAATCGGGAAATGTTTAGTTGTATGGGTATTCCGCGTTTGTGTGACTATTTCATTCCGAGACGAAACAAATTTTGACATGAGTGTAGATACATCGTCACTACTTTGAAAAAGCTCGTGTGAACTTTACTAAGTGTGCATTAAGGTTCAGTTTGGTTTACATATTGAATTAAATAAGAGATTTTTTTCGTAGAATTAACAGAAAAACTTTGTGTAGAAATAAGCTAAAAGCACTTTGTCGTTAAAACACAGGGTTAGTAACACTATTATTCATCCTCAGACTGTCGCCGCGGCCAGTCCTTGGTGGTGTGGGCCATCTCCGAAGGTAGACAGGCCGCCAGGGCTGTCGACGTGTACTTATCCGGCAAGTCGGCCCTGCCAGGACCCGGCGGCGTCATCGGCTCTTACTGAACAGCCCTGGGTAACTAAAACATTAGGCCAGACTAACCAGTAGAATAGGACTGTTGTTTAGAAGTTAGAGAAGACATTAGCGTTCATCGTGGACATAAATCGAGCACGATACTAACGGCTCGGTTTTGTTACATTACGTGTCTTGCCAGTTAACCGCTGTGCATTGAGCGTTTTGACTGTGCAATGAGCATTGAATTTACCCGTCGCATCGCCGGTCGCCGTATTAGCGGCCGGAGTCGTAAAGGGTGTTTCATGTATGCGACAAAGCTTAGCGTGGTTGGTCCACTGATGTTTTCTATAGGTACACCGCTGACTTAAGTCTTTGAGCGAATGTAATCCACAGTGGCGTAACTAAAGGGTGGCAGGGCTGGTAAAATGCCACGGGCCCCGACTCTAGATGGCCCCGGCCCAGAAATAACACTAAAATTAAATTACAACGTGACGATTTTTAATGTGAGGGGTCCCATCTAAAGTATTTGCCACGGGCCTCAGATAGTATAGTTACGCCACTGGTAATCCACAATTAGTGTCAGAGTCCATCACGTCGATAGGTGGTAGGCGGTATACCTTTATTAACAATTGTTGCTGAATGCCATACCGAAGTAGAGTAGAAATATTAAAATGTTAAAATTGATATTGGAGCTACTTGCTCATTTAGCCGAAGTCACGCGCTTTGAGTAGCGACAACATACTATTATTGCCATTTACCGTCAGGCATTAGTAATTTGAGGCCAAATAAAACCACAGCACTTGTAATTATATTATTTAACGAATCGAATATTGTATTTTAACATTATTTAAGCTTTGTTTTAAGGACATTCCGTTTGTGTTTTGATGTAAATGAAATTAATTAGTGGCAACCAAATAGTTTGCTATATGATCTCTGCCCGAGTGTCATAAGGCGTGATGTTCAGTTGTTGTTTATATCTGACTGTTTTTAATATTATTGTCGTTCCTATTGTTATACATGTCATTTATTCAGCGATGTGTATTATCGTTTATAAATCTGGACACGTGGTGCCAACGTTTGTGATTTAGAAGAGTTTTTGTCAATGAAATTATTAACATAGTTGATGGGTTTGTGGTTGTTTTTACAATTATTTGTATGAGTACCGGTTAACTGTCCGTTTGCGCACAACTCGCGCAGCTTGAGTATTTATAATTAAATTTGAACTTTGCCTGTGATGTACATTTTTATAAGAATTATGTTACAGAGATTTAACTTGGTTATTTGCAAACACCGGATTGACGGGGCCAAAAATGTACCAATGCCAGTGATTCATTCAAAATCGACTAAGTTTATCGACATCGATAAAAAACATTTTTTAACCATCATTATCATAACTAATGGCTAATTTTGAATACTTTTAATTATGTGTAAACCTCTTAATCATAATCATAATCATAATCATTTATTGTGTATCTTTCATTTATACTTATCGCAACTATAAACAACCGATATCTGACATTGACTGTGTCGAGTCACTTTTGTTTGACAACCATTGAAATTACATTGAATAATTCATCCAGTACAATTATAGTAAATAGTAATTCCGACCAATTAAGCCTACCTTTTTGTTTTTCAAATCGGTTTAAAATACCTGTCAAGAAACTTCAAATAGCGTTAGAGAAAAACGTCGGCATTTCAACTTTAAAAACATTAGATGATTTGGTATCCGGAAAAGAAATAGAACTGAGTCGTACAGAAGAAATTCATCAACACTATAAATTGTTTGAATTTGCTCCAGTTACTACAGTTGACCTAGAAAGGTCATTTAGTTGGCTAAAATGGATATTGTCGCCCAGGCGACGAAGATTGACGTCTGATAATGTGGAAAAAATGTTGATCATATATTATGAAAATTATATAAAATATTAAAGAAGTTTATTCCTCAAAACGTTTATTTTTATGTACGACGTTTTCTTCTTAATTCAAATTCTTAAAATTAGACAACGGTTGTACGTCATTTTTATCGATAACAACTAATAAAATTAGTTTAATGTGTCCTCGCACTATTAAACGTCAGTACAGATTTGCACCCGTCAATCCGGTGTTTGGTTATTTGATAGATGTTCCTAAATGGTAAGAATATTCGTTTTTTTAATCGGTTCCTTGATTCAGTTATTCGTGAGGCAAAACGGAGTAAGTAAAATTATTGGGTAATGAAAGTTACCTAATCAAAAACTAGACTGCTCTATTATTACTTGAAATAAACATAAGAGATGTAGTCGTTTTTTTTATAGTTTTTGGTTTATTATCTACTGTATAACTTTCCTCAGTACTTTTATTTACCCCGGCTTAACTGTCTTAATCTTAATTTTTTTATAATCTTTACATTATTCTTTAATTCAGTAGTCTTGATAACTGAAGAGACAATCATTCATACAGTAAAATACATTAAGTTGCAATTCAGCACGGCAAGTAAAAGTGTTAGCAGCTCGCTTTGTCGCTACGTACTACCAAGGATGATATAGACTGGATTGGCAGTCGCCATAGTACGGATCGGCCGCGGGTTTTGTAGTTCGATTATTAAATCTAGATGGCGCTGAAATATAGCCAGACTCTTTGAAGGCAAAACAACAAGACTACAGATATTTCATATCACTGCAAATGTAAGCTTGCTTGAAAAATAATGCCTACATTTTTAGTAATATGAAACATCTGTAGTCTTATTGTTTTGCCTTCAATGCCTCTGGCTATATTTCAGCGCCATCTAGATTTAATAATCGAACTACAAAAACCGCGGCCGATCCGTACTATGGCGACTGCCAATCCAGTCTATATCATCCTTGGTACTACTCTTTCCAATAAGTCTAGTGTGACATACATAAGCGTACTGTGCGACAGCGAGAATGCCATGCTAGCTGTTAGATAATAAGCATCAAATGTTTTATAGATCTTGTATATTGTTTCTAATCCAGTGTCATAAAACGTAATCTACAAAAAGTGATGTGAATACGTCAATTACCATGTTTTGGTTCTCTTTTATTTCATTTATTTCGATTAAACGTATTATTTGAATTTTCTTTTTTTTTGTCACCCATACCTTATTATTTTCGAACAATATTGGCACTGAGTTTCTAAAATTGGTCATATGAGCGTTTGCTTGACGTCGGAAAATCAACCTTAATTTAATCCTTAATAAGGCCCCATTTACTGGAGTACACTACCACAGAATCAAAAGCAGCTATCGAATACCTGACAAAGGATATTTTAAAGCTAGTAGTACTTTCAATAATTACATTGGATATTGTAACTTATTATTGAAATAATAAGGTTTATTTCCAAGTCAATGCATGTGCTTGCTAAATCACCTCTACCTTATTAAGGGTTAAGCTCATAGCTTACGCAAGAAATGATTAATATAGAACTACTCGTATCTATAGTGAAATCTGTGTCAATTAAAGGAAGAAAACTTGGGCGTGTTACAAACCTGTAGACCTATAATTGATGTGGATGACATAAGTGCTGCAAAATGTGTGTTTTGATTACGCCATGGGCACATTTTAGTCCAAAATATCAGCATTCTGTTGGCATTTAACTTACTTAGACTGCCACAATTCACCATTTTTGCTTTTGGTAAACGTAACTCAAATTTATCCAAAAAGCTAGGATGTGTTTGACATGCAAGATAATTGGCTGTCGCATGCCGTCATCCACATAAATAAACAGCTCTTCAATCTCGACTTCAACTAAAAATGTCTTCTAACATATTCATGTATCGCACGACACAAAACAATATAATTTGGATCATGTTGTCCGAATAAATAAATTTATTATTATTATAAATTAATTGATATTACAGATATGTTATTTGGCAATGTGAAGGAAATCCTACGTAGGTAGTCCCGAGTGCGACCAAAGGGTAGGTGTTGAAATAATGGACGTTACTATATCGTATAATTATATCATTGACAATAATTAAATGTCTGTTCTTAGTGGAGTTATATCGAGTTGTAATATTGGAGAATTAAATATTTCAGCACATCATCTTGTTTTCTTTCTCATTATTTTGGCGTTTCTGGAATTCCTCAGAAGATGGCGTTAGTTTGTTTTTTTAGGAAAGATTTCTTTTACTAATGTTTATCCTATACTAGAGAAATGAAATCATCATCACTTTAGGCCTGTACATGTCCCACTGCCAGCACAGGCCACCTCTCTGAATGAAAAGGCTTGGGCTGGAATTCCCACGCGGACCCTGTGCGGATTGGGAACTTTTCACAATACATTGAATTAATCGCAAGTATATGTCTCCCTCTCGATGTTTTCCTTCTAATGAGGGTTTTCTATGAGAGGCTATTTGGCGCTAGTATCGTGAGGTCCGTTTGACAACTTTGACATTTGTTGTATGGGTGTAACGTCAAATAGACCTTACGATACTAACGCCATCTAGCGATATTCCACCTGTCAGAAAACCCTCATTCATATTCCGAAAAATTGAGAGGTGTGAGCCGAGGTTCAAACCCACAGACCTGCTAGAAATGCCATAGTCAAGTAGTCAACCCACTAGGCTGTCACGGCGGAAAAATGGAAACTTATTATTATGTGTAAATTAAAAGTAAACTACGCAAAATAAGTTATCGTCACTATTTTGAAAAAAGCTCGTATCTCAAAATCGATAATCTGGCTAATTGAACTTTACTGAGCAAACAATAAAGTTCAATTTGGTTTACATATTGATTTGAGATACGAGATTTTTTCAAAGTAGTGACGATATTTAAGATACAAGAACTTCCTTTGTGCCGTCACAGATTTTTTTCTAACAGAAACTGGAAACAACTTTAGGTAAGTACTTGTTCATTTTACGTATCGTATTGTTTTCTGAATTTTAAATATTACCAATGAGATTTTATTGTTAGAAATGATCTCTAACTTGGCTTTCAGGTAAGTAAATAGGTATGTTTTTTTATTTTACATATAATCTGCTGACGGAAATGTGTTGAGGAGGACGATAATGAAACGTCTTCTTAGTGTAAAAAGATAAACTTATATTTTCCTGTTTGTGAGACCACAAGAAAATAGTTGAGACTTGAAATTTGAGTTCGCGGAGAGTGCGGGTCGGTCAGAGAGAGCGGGAGGAACCGAGCGAGCGAGACGGCTGGTAGGTTGCGTTCAGGGGGGCCTGGCTCCATACTACAAAATTCGATTTTCGAACTTTATGTCGTGCCGATTCACTTTACCAATAGTCTTGAACGGAAGAGCAAAAAGAACGGCACGATAAGGACTTCGAAAATCGAATTTCGTAATATCAAGGATGGTATAGACTGGATTAGCAACCGCCATAATACAGATCGGCCGCGGAAAAATAGTTCGATTATTAAATCTAGATGGCCCTGACATATAACCCGAGGGATTGAATGCAAAACAATAAGACTACAGATATTTCATATTTCTGCAAATTTATTATTATGCAATATTTTTGAAAAATAATACATTTGTAGTAATATGAAACATCTGTAGTCTTATTGTTTTGCATTCAAACCCTCGGGTTATATGTCAGGGCCATCTAGATTTAATAATCGAACTATTTTTCTGCGGACGATCTGTACTATGGCGATTGCTAATCCAGTCTATATCATCCTTGGTAATATTAAGGCCAGGGGGGGACTACTGCGAAATTCGATCATATCGTTTCGTTCCGTTCACGCTAATAGTAAACAGAACAACGAAAGAGACGGCCAATACGAATTTCGTAGTAGCCCCCCAGATACGTGATTCAGTTTCTTCGACTGTAATAAGACTGTAATGTATAGTCGACCAAGAAATTATTTATACCACCTTAAGGTTCAATGTCAATTGTATCACTTAAACCATCAAAGGCAAGTTTCGCTTACAAGTCAATGTTTTAATTATGATGTAGGCTTAGATTATATATTACAATCTAAGGATGTAGGGATTGCCATAAAAAAATGGTAAAGCACTTGAAATCGCTTGAATATAATAGTTCCATACTTTTTAAAACGATTAGGTTCCATTTGTCCTATAGAACCTTTGATCAATTATAACTGTAGATCCACAGTCGCGCGCCCGAAAATGTCCGAGCCAAATGAGCGCCACTTTGATAAAAGTGGCCTTCTTTTTTCTCAGTACGTTGCGTGAAATTGTCAAGTTTAGCTGTCAAGTGTCAACCGAAATTCGACTGTAATGAAGTAAAGACTAGGTTCAAATTTCTGTGTAGGTGATGATTTTAATTGTTATGCAAACAAATAAAAAAGTTCGGACATTTTTTGAAGGGGATTTTGTTCGGCAATGTGTATCTTCAGTTATAATTGATCAAAGTATAGAACTTTGAAACTGTGAAGTAACAGAGCTCAAAACTGAACCAAATATACCAAATTTTCGATAAAAAAAAATTGGAAACGTGAACATTGCCATGTTTCCCGCGTTAGTTCCGCTATTCAACGCTAGATGGCGCTAGCAGTCGCTACAATGTCTTCTATTAATATTTGCCATGGTCTCATAGTTAGCAACATGGATCCGCCCACACGTCTTGTGACGCTCACCCAAGCCTGTCATAGTAGAGGCAACGCGGGGACATCCACATGTCTTTGCCAAGGTTTACCATAATTTCATAAACAACATTACGCATACCTAGAGAAGGAGTCGACTCAGTGGCGTAGCTGGCATGGGTGGCACCCGGGGCGGATATTGTAGGTGTCACCCCAAAACTCAATCAAAACTGTTAAAATAAAAAAATAAATGCAATAATTTCTGCCACAGTTTTCGGATTTTTTATAAGGGCACTACCGTCGGGTATCACCCGTAAGTAAGAGGGTGAGACGCGGGTTTTATTAAACGTTCTTTTGCCATACGTTACTTTACCATTTGTCGCGAACAACAAATGAGTAATTTGTCAAATACATAATGATTTATAACGTGATGTTTTTTAAAGTAAACAATTTGTCTAATAATTTTAGTAAAACAATATTTTATGAAACAACTAAGTATTTGTTAATCGTTAGTTTAATGAACTAAAACAATTACTTTGCTCACCCGCGACCTTACAATAGTTACGATTATGCAAGAAATGTGTGTTCATGCAGTTCCTCCACCTCCACACTGTACGAACACACACAAATCACATAAACCCAACCATCACCACCACCAAGCTACACTGACGCGTTTCGAACTCAACCTGAGCTCATCTTCAGAGTTACCACAACCGTATGCTATGCTACCAAATGTTAAACTAACAAACCAAAACAAATGTTTTAACTTGTCACTGTAACTTCTCAAGTACCCACTTTATTTTTCTTATTCTCAAACTACCCCACAAAAATTAACTTTTATTGACATGTTACACACATTTCTTGCATAACCGTAACTATTGTAAGGTCGGGGGTGAGCAAAGTAATTGTTTTAGTTCATTAATATGGACCTCCGCAAAGTAACGCCTGATTCAATAAATTATTTAAAATCATTAGTTTGCCAAACGTTGTTTTTAAAATGAATATTTATGAGACGTTATGTGAGGAGCCTATATCTGTCATACTTAGGGCAGGCAATACGGGGACGCCTTCGTGTCTTTGTCATGTGACGCCCACCTCAGCTAAAACCCAAAGCAACGGTTTCAGTTCAAATTTGATAAAAGGCCTCAATTAAATTATGCACAGAGGCCCGAGGCCATATTAGTCTAGTCTAGTTTAACACGCGAGCGCCCGCCATCGCATTCACAATCTGTTTCTGTCATCATCTTAAACCGTTTGATAGAAAGATATGGTGAATGTGCAGCAGCAGCGCTCGAGCGTTTGACAATAAGTGTACAGATTTTTGAATTCACATCACTAGAAAACACAAATTTGACAAAAAATAATATATCGAAACTTACATAAAAAAAAGTTGTGACTGATTGACTCACGGGCGTAGCCAGATTTCAATATCGGGGGGGGGGGTTTCAGAAAAAAAAAAACAACAAAAATGTGAATGAAATGACTGGTAATATTATGATTTTTTTTAAATCAACATACGGATTTAAGAAATTTTTCAATATTTCGGGGGGGGTTTGAACCCCCAAAACCCCCCCTGGCTACGCCCGTGGTTGACTCATCATGCGTAGCCCAAACCATTGATTTTAGAAGGTTGAAATTTGGCATACGTTGCTTTTATGAGATAGACAAGGAATAAGGACGAAATTTTGGAAATTTTTACGGGATCAGGGAAAAACGGGATTTATATATAGGTATTGTATTGACTATAACTGATACCGATGACCACGATGATACATTTTTGGACAACAAATACTTCTTTGCTCGTTTCGTTTTTGCTCGATATTGATAACGGCAACAGGTAGACGCTTGAAATATTCACAGAATATTTAGTTATAAATATATTCACTTTAAAAATAAATAATTAAATTAAAATAAAACTAATATTTAAGGGGGACTCCCTCCCATACATACGTTTTTATACATAATAGTACGGAACCCTTTGTGCGCGAGACCGACTCGCACTTGGCCGGTTTTTATACAATATACGCTTGCGTTTGACCACAATCACGCCTGATGGTAAGCGAAGATGAGGCCTACATTTCATTAGCTTTGCTGATTGGCTAACCCTCTGATACCTACGCTACTGTTTGTACGTACAGCTAGTCAAAAATATAATTTGAAGCTTAGTTTAGCATCAATAAACAGATTTTTAGCACTCTCATTGACAAAAAGATTCTAAAAATCTACATGAATGTGGTGCCCTAGGTAGGTAGGTAAATCTTATCAGAATATTTTATGCATTACTTATGGAGTGAGACGTCGCCCTCGTGAATTAAGTCATCTGGAAATCGGTATACACATGTCAGGTTCGCACATTGCTATCTCTTTAACATAATTAATCAGACACCAAGGTTTTCACTGAAGTAAATAATCCAAAATTTTACCTGATTAATTCAACCACAATTTATGTATCATTCCTCTTCCAGACTCAAACGAAAACGCTGCTCACGTTTTGCTCTGAAATGAAGTTTAAAGAAAAAGTTATGATTTTCTACGGGGCTGTTAATGAGAAATTTAACGAACAATTTGGATTTAATATCGAAGAAACGACATTCGAGAAAGTAGCACTGTATTTGCACGCTCCGAAACATGCTTCTAGTCTAGCTGCGACAAGAATTTTATTTGGTGAGTATTTTTTTTCCTTCAGGGGGCAATGTGCCAGTGCGTTGCGTATAAGTATATTTAATCATAATTCGGTAAAAAAATCTAGAAAATAAGTACCTTAATGAAGTAACCGACCAAGATAATGGTTGATAAAAAAAAATACATTTTCAATTAATTTTAGATTCTTCCAATGTCGAAGTTGATAAAGACATTATCGGATGGCCGAAAATTTAGATTTACATTTTTTGTATTTTGTAAACTGTATTGCTTGTAAGTTTTCCCGCGTCTTCGTTAAAGATGTTCGAAAACTCATTTCTATCACAAAAAACACCATAATTTGAATAAATAATCATGAGTCGATCCTAAAACGTTTCTGTGACACGACCTTGCTCTTCCGGTATCACAGATTAATTTAAATATAATTATTAATTTAGGCGAACAAAACTAAGATTAATATCCACCGATAATGGATGTACAAAAACGTTTTTTTAGAAGTTTACGAACGCGACGACTTCTGAAATTGTAATGCTATGTTTACACTTGGTTGTAAAGAAATGATATATTTTTCACTAAACGCAATACTATGCATGTTATAACTTTTTTTTTCATATAACCTATTTTTGAAACTGATAAGAAATATTCGCAGTATAAAAATCGGTATTTTATAAATACCGAAAAATATGCTTATCTGATTAAAATAAAATCATCATCATCATCCCACCCTTTATACGTCCCACTGAAGGGCACAGGTCTCCTCTCAGAATGGGAGGGCTTGGGACGTAGTTCCCGCGCGGGCCCAGTGCGGATCGGAACTTCACACACACCATTGAAAATCTTCGCAGGTGTATGAAGGTTTCCTCACGATCTTTTCCTTCACCATAAAGCTCATGGTAAATTTTAAATGTAATTTTGCACATAAATTCCGCAAAACTCAGAGGCACGAGCCGGGATTTGAACCCAAGACCCTCTGCTTGAGAGGCCATTGGTCAAACCACTAGGCCAGCACGGCTTTTAAAATATAAAACAAAAAAATAAAACATTTTATTTTCTGTTTTATTTGAACTAGATGTATTTTTCTAAATACTTATTTCTTAACGAAATAGGTTGAATAAAATTTTCGCAAATCTTGCAATTCACTATATATTGAGTCTGTTGAACTTGCTATCAGTACGAATAAATAAATGCCAAAATGCCGCTGTCATTACACGACATGTTGTTGTGTGCGTGACTTCAACTCTCGTGGCGATAGCTATAGTAATGTTTTTTCTTACATAATGTTCCTTTTTTATTTTCTAGGCTTTATGATGTTATGCGATATTCTGGACGAGCGTGGCGGCGCTACAATGTACAGCAGATGGGGGAACCCCAAATCGTGTCATTTTCCACTTTTCACCTTTATACAGGCAGTCCCTATGCCATACATGGCACTCATCTACGCTGCACTATGGATTGGTAAAATTAATCATTATTAAATTTTTAATTATCTATTTTATTCATTTTACCTACTTAAGCATAAATTCAACAAATACGTCCCTTCTAGATTGTATTGAATTAAATTTTTAATAAATTTTGCAGGGGCTGTTGGAATAATGCTTGGTTTCAAGTATCGTATCAGCGCTCATCTTTTTACCATCTGCTATTGGTATCTGTTTTTAATTGAGAAAAGCTTTTGGAACAACCACAGCTACTTGTTTGGTTTAGTAAGTTTTCTTCTAGCATGTACAGAAGCCAACTGTTATTGGTAAGAATGTCTGGTAATTTATAATTATAGCAGTGAGCTTTAAACCTCGTATTTTTAATGTCATACAAGAAAAGTTGACATGAAAATTAGACATGATTATTATATTCGAAATTTTGTACACTGAGCCTTGAGAGATTAACTTATAATGTAAAAAAATATATAAACGTATAATGAGGAGAAAATGACAATGCAACTTATGACTTTAAAATTATATACTTTTTCAGGTCTATAGATACTTTTATAGAATCAGAAAAATTTAGTGAGACTGTGCCTTATTGGAACTATTTCGTCCTGAAATACCAGTTCTTCATATTATACTTCGTAGCTGGATTGAAGAAGGCCACACCAGAGTGGTTAACCGGATATTCCGTGCCAAATCTAAGTGCACATTGGTTGTTTACACCTTTTACGTAATGATCCTTCATATTTTTTTTACTCATTCTAAAATATACCCTTGTGCGTCGTAAATACGTACCTACTTAACTTAAATATGCTTTGACTGTTTTTTTTACTATCTTTTCTCAGGTTATTTTTAACAGTTGAGCAGACTAACTACATTATTGTCCACTGGTTTGTTTTCTTGTTTGACTTGACCGTGGCTTTTTGGATGATGTGGTCTCGTAGTCGCCACATGGCTATGGTTTCCTGTGCTTTGTTTCATTTAATGAATTCAAGGCTTTTTACTATAGGTTAGTAATGACTGGCATCGGTATCATGAAGCACTGATTGTTTGCATGAGCTATGTCTAGTTTGAATATTGAAATGATTTAATTTTATACTTTTCAGGCATGTTTCCATGGGTTTGTTTGGCAACAACGCCATTGTTTTATCCGTTTGATTGGCCTGTACTATTTTTCAATGCTTTAAAATCATACTGCGTGACATTATACGCAAAACTGCGTTTGAACTGCGTTGCGCGTAGAACGCAAAGTGATTCCTTAAAAGTAGAGCAAGAAGCTGTGAAAAACGGATCAGATGACGAAAATGACGATGTTTTTGTAAAAGAGCACGAAAAAACTGTAAATAATGAGGAATTTTCTGATTCATATGATCAATTTGATCAAATTGGAACTACACAAGAATGTGTAAATTCAAAAAACTGTGACAATAATATCAAAAGTTTAAAAAAGAATAAAACTATCAGTGGCTCAAATCTAACAGTTCAAAACGATGAGTTTAATGCTGAGGGCCAACGCAAAATTGTGGAAGTGGAATACAAGAAAAAAATAACAACTGTGCTGATTATCATGTATATAACAATACAATTATTTTTGCCATTTTCTCACGTCATTACTAAAGTGAGAGATTTTATGATTGTAGTACCTAATTACCTGATACTTCTATTATGTATTTTGTTTTGCTATTATCTATTTATCATACATACCTAATCAACCAATTTTTACATGCTAGCAAAGAAGTCTATAATGTACGGAATCACACATCTGTTTTTTTAGGGTTACAATAACTGGACGAATGGAATCTACGGTTACTCTTGGGATATGATGGTGCATACTTGGGATATCCAGTCAGTAACTGTAAAAGTAGTCGACAACGAAAAGAATAATCAATTTTATGTGGATCCGTATGTTTTAACCCCTAATGACCGTTGGTTTAAGCACGGAGATATGATCCAACAATACGCCATGTGTCTTAAAATGAATTTAGCAAAAGAATTCCAAAGACCACTGAAAAATCTTGGAATGCCTTCCCAAAACATTTCCATTTACATTGACGTTTGGTGTTCATTGAATGGTAGATTTGTTCAGCGTATGTTTAATCCAATGTCAGATTTATTGCAAGCTTCATGGAGTTTTTATCAGGAAGTTCCATTTTTAATGCCCCTCATTGAGAACACAACGGAATGGAGAAGTGTTTTGGACCAGATAAGGAGTGATGTTCATAGCTGGAATGAGTACAGCGACGTTGTATTCTTTGCCGATTTTCCTGGTTTGTGTTGTAATTATATGGTATATTTACAAATTCCCAATGTTTAAGTAAATGATTTTCAGTTAAACTAATTGAGTTGTCCACAGGATATGCTTTGAAGAAGTTTGTACCAACTGAATTCAGCAATGTTACTTTAACAGTTTTACAAGGACAAGTTGTTTTTGAGCCTGAAGTAACAAAGCATCAGAACGGCCAATCATACCAATTGAATCCTGGCTGTGGCACTAAGATCGATAGTGGGATGTTCCACAGGGTCATAAATGTTGGCAAAAAAGCAGCATTTTATATGTATACGTTTTATAATGCCAACGAGGCAATCTTAAAAAAGAAAGATAAAGTGGCGTCTAAACCGAAGTTGCCTATTTTTATGGAGATGAAAAGTAAATTCATTAATATGTTAGTCTTTGCTGATAACGTGTATAAAGGGTTTTACCAATTATTTTTTCAGCTGCCGATGTTTTTAGTTTGAGTTATTGAACTTGTGTTTAAACGCTATTGTGAGTTTATATGTTTATTTTTATATTAAATTGCACGTTTGATTTATAAAATTAGATAGCTATATCGATCTTGTATTTCGACATAAACAGATAAGTTCATTGCTTCGAATGAGGAAAACATTCACTACCACACACTACCAGCTGGCTTACCAGGTTTTGTGTTACGAGTCGATAAAGAATTTGAAGAAATAAGCCCTTTTTCAAAATCATTCATTCATTGGTTCACGTTAATTCATGAATCTCTAGTACGTTTACATATACCCACTGGAAAAGATTCAAAATAAACTATTGAAGAATTTAAATTATACATCACCGCAAAAGGCGACACATGTTGAAAAAAACCGGCCAAGTGCGAATCGGACTCGCGCACTAAGGGTTCCGTATCATTATCTATAAAAACGGCAAAAAAATCACGTTTTTTGTATGGGAGCCCTCTTAAATATTAGTTTTATTTTAATTTAATTATTTAGTTTTAAAGTGAATATATAATTAAATATTCTGTGAATATTTCCAGCGTCTACTTGTTGCCGTTATCAATATCGAGCAAAAACGAGCAAAAAATCACGTCTGTTGTATAGGAGCCCCCTAAAATATTTATTTTATTCGGGTTTTTAATATTTTTTTGTTATAGCGGAAGCCGAAATACAACATCTGTGAAAATTTCAACTGTCTAGCTAGCACGGTTCATGAGATACAGTCTGGTAACAGACGCACAGATGGACAGCGGAGCCTCAGTAATAGGGTCCCGTTTTAGGACCCCTAGGGTACGGAACCCTAAAAATCAGCTATTTTTATTTAATTTCATTGACTTCTTCTATCGTCTTGGTGAAATATGTTCTAGAGTTCCTGGTGTTATTAGTCGTAGCACTAATTATTTATTTTGACCCCCCTATTTTCGAACCAATTATGTATATAATTCATTTATATCAGAGCAAGTGAAATATAATAATATTTGTTTTTTTTTGGATTAGGTACCTATAAATATTTAATGTATCTCTGCTTAAATTCAAAGCTGCCCTTTTAGATTTAGTAACTTATTAAGTTTATTTGATTGGGTACGTATAATTCTGGACTGCCTCTCCTAATATTGTTAGTATCAGATTGTAAAGGAATAATTTGCACGAGTTTTTAAACACTAATCCACTTTATTTTCATGTATCTATTACTAACGGTGGCATCTTTACGTTTTCTTTAGTAAGTTTACTAGATCTTGATCTTATAAGGCAAATGGTACCCTTGTGCTCAAATAAACATTTTCCGTTCGTGGCTATTAGACTAAATTACCTGGGCGACCGAGCTTCACTCGGGCTAATTAATTAAGATTTTTAGAACGAGACTATATTCCATAGTCTTTAATATCCGACACAATGTAAATTGTTATGGAAATAAATTGAATTGAATTGAATTGCTAAAACTTTAAAGTCATATGCGTTTTTTCAGAAGTTAGGCCAAGCTAGATCGATCGTACGCCCCTTGAAAACCCTCAAAATCTGTACAATTAGATAACAAGTAGTCATATTTCATTACTATTAATAAAGATACTAAATAAATTGTTTTTTGAAAATTATATTATTAATGTAATTGCACGATTATGTTAGAAAATAAAGCTTCATATTACGCGGCTGCATTTTAATTTCATTATTATTTCAACCGTATTCCTCCTGTACTCCTTTCGCTTTAGTGAAATTAAATTCAAAAGACGTTCGTTACCTATACCGTGCCTATACCTCGCTCACAGATTACAAGAATAAAGCAACCTCGCTTATGATGCCGGCAAACGCTAGTGTAAACCGAGCATAAGAATCCATAGAGCGCATGCTAGCTAAGTGACAGTTTCCTTACCGTAGAAAAAAAAGTCAATTCTGTGGCAGTGAGTGGCAGCCAGCGCACGGTGGTCACGGCAGTCCGTAGGCGCGGCGTGACGTGAAGCGAGTTCATTCATCTATAGCTCTTGCCGCGACACGAACTGAGAAAATAAGTTCGGGCTCCGCTGACGTCTTACTGCTAATAAATAGTCAACGTGTTGTTATCGGACGCTCATTGCTGGTGTCAGTGTTATATGGGCAACACGCCTTCGCACGAAATATTGACATTAGTCATCTGTGATATAACGATTATTAAAGCGATTTAGGTTATAATAATCGAACACCGGCGCGGTAATGATAAGTGCAGCTTGAGACACAGTGTGCAGTGACTATAATAAACCGTTCAACATGGAGTCTGCGACCTGGACCTACAATTTGGATACTACGCCAAACTACTCTTACATTTTCGATTTCGAAAGCGAGTTTATCCATCAGAATTCTAGGAAATGGATGACCGAGAATTGGACAGTGGCATTTTACTACGTCGGGGTGTATATGGCGTTCATTTTCGGCGGCCAATATTACATGCAGAATCGTCCCAGGTGAGCTAATCGTCCTAATTTCCAGACTAGGTTTAGTGACGGTTGTTATACTCTCTCGATGCCTGGCCACGTTTTCCAATCGGAAATCTTCCAGCTTTCAAATTGTATTCCTTAAGTCAACTCATTTAGCGTAACTTGCCCCACAATTCATACTATATAATTTATTATAAATGCAAAAGTCTGTCTGTTACCTCTTCACGCGTAAACCGCTTAACCGATTTAGATGAAATTTCATATAGCAATAGTTTGAGTTCCGGGAAAGGGCATAGGGTAGTTTTTATCCCAGAAATCATGCTTTAAGGGGATGAAAAGGGGGGTGGAAGTTGATGTGGGAAATTAATAACCGCTGAACCGATTTTGATGAAATTTGGTATGGAGATAGTAAGAGACTCTAGAAATGACATTGGATAGTTTTTATTCCATAAAATTGCATAGTTCCTGCGGGATAGAGATAAAAAAATTCTTTGCAGATGGAGTTGCAGGAAATAGCTAGTATTTATATAATTATTTATTTATTCAAAGGCGTGATTTAGATTAGTAATTCTTTTTTTTTCTTGGACAGATTGTTGCCATTAGCTTTTGATTGAGATTGATTGACAGAGTTTTATGTACACATATTTGATACACAGGAAAAAAATACACTTGGCAGAAAAAGATACAATAAACACATGGAACCCCTTTTGATAGCTTTCCCAGCTTACTCAGCAAGGGGATTATTCAAAAGACTGGAGAATTTTTGAAAAGATAAATTAGGTAATTTACATTGCATTTAGTTGTCTTATCACTTTTATCTTGCTTTTTTATTACATTTTATTAGTCTTGTAACTACGGAAGTTGACCAACTCGAGAAATTCCAATGCTTAATTTTATTAATGTAATTTGAATACAGAATTTATGGATAAAAATTATGCTTCAACGCAGATACAGTTTAGGTTGGACACCCATGGAATGTCCAATGGAAACCATTTGTCCCTCAACTTTTTGTGCCTGTAGCATCCACTAAATTGACCACAAAAAATTGAGGGGCAAATGGTGTCCATCAAACATTCCAGGGGTAAAATGTGCAGTATAGATTTGACTACTTTAAATTTATTCAAAAGAGGTAGTCTTGTTTCAATTTAAATAATTATATAATGACTGCTAAATATTAAAAGTTTTTCCAGCATTGATGAAGAAAATCTTGCTTACAATCTGAGAAATGGATTTTTAAAATAAAAAATTGATTAAAGGAAACAGTAACTTCATTTATGGGAATAGGTACTTAAGTTAATCAGTTTTGTAAAATGATTTCCTTCCTTGGATCATAAGAGTGGCTAATCTACTATAAGCCACTGTTTTAATAAAGTTAAATAAACAATGTAGTAAATGGGTGTACCAATATAGAATTTGCAATTGCTGAAAATTTATGCATGAAATTTGGCCCCCTACCAGACATTAAAGTGTTAAATGTGCAAAGCTACCAGACAGAAGCGCTCATTCACATTTCATTATCATTGGGGCGTAGCTACCGCCGTATCAGCCGAATCAATGATACAGAGCCCCCGGGCTACAGAGGCCCCTAATTAAAATTAAATTAAATTAAATTTCTTTTATTTCGGACTATTCAATCCATAGTATTAGTAATTACAAAGACTTATTATTATTGTTAGTAAGGCACATATATTTTGAACAACAACAAACCGAAAAACAAAAAGAAAGGATCAAAAACGGCAAACGGATTAAAAAATGTGTGTAAGCGAAAATTAGTAAAATGTTATCCACAATGTCACAATCTCGTGCTTCTCGGGAAAGCCCCCCAACTAAGTTTGATACAGGGGTCCAAGGCATGCTACACCAGTCAATCATTTTTATGTGATAAAAAAAGTTTTTTTTTCTATCATGTATACAGACAGTTTAAAAAGTTAGAAAACTGGATTGAGTTGGGAAATCCAGAGATGCCAGATTTACTGGGTTACCACATTTTCAGGTCCATTTGATTTGAGATATCACTTAGAAATATCTATTTTATTACAGAGAACAATATTGATTTTAGTTGAATATAGTATGTTTATAAATTATTTCTTTGCACATACTGAAATAATAATATGGATTACTCGCCTCTCTAAACAAGTTAAACTCAACATATTTTGGGCTAAACCATAGCCCTTCTTCTTGGAGAAACATAATATATAAATATATAGTAATTAAAACTGCTATTTTCCTACAAATACCTAATATTTTACTTCATTAACATTACATCTACATTATCTACACTAATATTATAAAGAGGAAAGATTTGTATTTTTGTATGTTACAATCTTAAAAAGCCATTTAGAAAGCTACTATAACTGAGTGACATACTTTTTACTGCGGGAAAATACCTTTTCCTACGGAAAAAATAATTTATCACGGACAAAGCTGCGGACGGAAGCCTAGTTTGTAAATAAAAACTAATACATGCACAAGTCACCTTTAAATAATAGATACATTAAAACACCATTAACATGTAATAACTGTTGGATACAAAACAAACATACAAATAATAAAAATTTATTGTCAAACTAGCTGTTGCCCGCAACCCGTCTGCGAGGAATCATCACACTAATCACATAATATTAAAAAGGCGAAAATTTGCGAGTGTGTGAGTGTGTATGTTAGTTACTTCTTCACGTTTAAACGGCTGGAGAGATTGTAATAAAATTTGTTATGGAGCTAGCTGACACCCTGAATTAACACATAAGGTACTTTTTATCCCGGAAAATTGCGTAGTTCCCGCGGGATAGCGATAAACGAATTCTTTGCAGACGGCGTCGCGGGCAACAGCTAGTAGGTATATAAAAATATCCTACAACCTATTCTCAGACCTACTGAATATAGAGAAAAAAGTTTCATAAGAATCGGTTGAGCCGTTTCGGAGGAGTTTGATAACAAACTCTGTGACACAAGATTTTTATATATTAGATTGAGCTTCTTTTTAGGGTTCCGTACCCAAAGGGTAAAAACGGGACCCTATTACTGAGGCTCCGCTGTCCGTCCGTCTGTAACCAGGCTGTATCTCGAGAACCGTGATAGCTAGAGAGTTGAAATTTTCACAGATGATGTATTTCGGTAGCCGCTATGACAACAAATACTAAAAGATGGAATAAAATAAATATTTAAGGGGGCTCCCATACAATAAACGTGATTTTTTTGCTCGTTTTTGCTCGATATTGATAACGGCAACAGGTAGACACTTGAAATATTCACAGAATATTTAATTATATATTGGCTTTAAAAATAAATCATCAATTTATAATAAAAAATATTTAAGGGGGCTCCCATACAACAAACGTGATTTTTATAGATAAATGTACGGAACCCGTGCGCAAGTCCGACTCGCACTTGGCCAGTTTTATTTAATATATCAGTCAAAATATATTTAGTCAACGGTTATAGTGCATTTAGTAACAGTCAAAATAATGCACAGAACATAAATGAAGTCATTATTTACTAAAGTTATCGATCAGCTGATGAGGTTATCATTCTAATTACATGTTAATAGGCTATCAAAGTCATCACATCAATATTGACAGTCTAGGGCAACAATTTTCTATTATCTTATTGAATAATAGGCAATATCTTTTATCAAATAATACAATTATCATTTGTACAATTCATATTTTTTTTTAAACAAGGGATTATTAACTATTCAGTTGTTATCTTGAATCTAATTAGATATTAATGAGGTGTTAAGGAATTTTAATGGTTTTAGAAATAAATGGTAATGTTAGTGATGTTTGTTTTTCAATTATTTTTGTATGGAGATAGTTTAAGTCCTGAGGAAGAATATAGGATAGCTTTTGTCCTGGAAAAGATTAAGTTCCCATGGGACAGCAACAGATAAATTTCGCAGACAAAGCTGCGTGTAACAGCTAGGTATAAATATATATTATAAAACAATTTACACAAGTTTAGGAGTCCTAAACTAAGTAAAGCTTGCACTTTGGGTTTGGGTAGTATTAATTAATTTACGCGCAAGCCACACAGAAGAGACGTGGGACGTGGGCGCGTCACAGTCGCGGCGTCCTTCTAATCAGTTTCATACTATATGTATAAAAGCGTCGCGATCCAGAGCAGACAGAAGAGACGGGGCGGAGACGCGGCCTGTGAACAAACGACGCGGACTGCGACGCGCCCACGTCTCTCCTTGTGGCTTGCGCCTTAGAGCTCGTTCCCACTATGTCGTGTGTCGGATTCCGATTTTAATCGGGTGTCGGCGCCTCTGTTCACACTTGTCGTATGTAAGAAAGAAAGAAGACATTTATTCACTTTTACAAGACACACAAATACAAGAAAGTACACACAAATTCATACAAATAAACAAAGTTCACAAAACAACGAAGTAATAAATACACAGATCTGCATGTGTGTCCATGCAAAAGTGAAACGGTCGCTGACTCAGCATTATGCTGAGGCGTTAGACGCCTGCAGCGCTGATTTTCTGCCAGAACCGTCTGTGACTCACGGAACGATACACAAATATACTATATAAACTACTTAATAAAAAGATAAATTAATAAAATGATAATGAATTAACAAATAATTTAGATTTATTATTGCGTAGCATAATATGTAAATAAATAAATACAATAAAGAAAAAGTAAACTGCGAAAACATAACCCTGTGAAACAACAGGTTGGCATATCAAGTGCTGGTTTTATAGGTAGGATTTTTGGAGCGTTAATAAGTGATCCTTCAGCTTGCGCTTGAAGGTGTACCTACTAGACGCTCCTTGGATAGGGGGAGGAATATCATTCCAGCACTTGGACGCCGCGAACTTAAAACTTCCGCGAAATGCCGTGGTCCGGTGTTTAGGCACAAGAACCATAGCACTCCTGCGCTCACTCTTCGACCAAACAATTTTATTGAAGAGGTACAACGGTTTCCTGTAGCGTCTCACACCGAACAGCAAAGTGGCGAGGTGCATGCGCCTGCGTGCAGGCATGTTCAGCAAGTTAGCGGCGTTCAGGTACGGAGTGATGTGGGACCGGGGAGGGACACGGAAACAAAAACGAGCGCATGCGTTTTGCACTCGCTGTAAAAGCCTCTTGGAACGACCAACAATGCAGCCGTCATAAACAATATCACAATAGTTTAATCTGGACAATATAAGCGATTCACAAAGGTTAACACGCAAATCTACACTAAGGTAATCGCGTATACTGTACAGAACCTTGAGGCGGTAGAAGCAGTTACTCACAACTTTTAGGATGTGGTTCTCAAAGCTCAGCTTGCCGTCCATAAGTAGACCAAGGTTATTGGCTTCTACCACCCGTTCTATTGGTTTACCCATAACGGCAACATCCCCGGTAGTCAGAGCATCAATAGTATTCCGAATTTGATGCCTCGATCCAAAAACTATATACTTCGACTTGCCGGGGTTGAGGACTAAACAGTTCCTCTCCGACCAAGCTGAAATACGATCGAGATCTGCATTGATGGCGTCTACAGCAATGGAAGTTTCTGACGGCGCGCAGGAGACGTACAGCTGCAGATCGTCCGCGTAGAGATGGTATCCACTGCCTTTATGTCGGATTCCGATTTTATCGGGTGTCGGCCCCTCTGTTCACACTAGTCTGCTAGCCACGAACAACTCAGCTTGCATGCCTGCATGTGTATGCGCAACAGGAGGTGCGGCGCGGGCGGGGTCGGTCCAACATCCGGCAAATGTGAACAGCGCCATCCGACACGATTTTTGCCGAACGGGAGGGCTGACAAAACACACGATATTTTTTGTCGGATCCGACACAAAATCGTTGTCGGACGAGTGTGAACAGCTTCATATAAAATGTTCTGCCACTGGAACGCCCGATTAAAAAACGGACCGACATACGACATAGTGGGAACGAGCTCTCAGGGACATGTTATTCAGATAAATACACATACACTTACTAGCTGCTGCCCGCGACTCCGTTTGCGAAGGATAGGGGTATAAAAATAGCCTACGACCTATCAGACCTACCGAATTTAGTCAAAAAAGTTTCATAAAAATCGGTCAAGCCTTTTCGGAGGAGTTCGATAGCAAACACCGTGACACGATATTTTAGTGAAATGATGAAGTCCGCGCAAGTCACCGACACATAGCTCGAAGAATTAGATTAGGAAAGTATTAAAAAATCTTTTTTAAATTCTTCATATTTATCTAAGACCTTCCTAGGGTCTCAACCTATCTCCATACCAAATTTCATCTGAACAGACAGACAGAGATACATTTGCATTTATAATGATTACGTCGTAAGATTTCGTTCGTTATTTTTTACTATGTATTTATATCTTTAAGTCATTGACTGTACTTCGAACTTGGAAGTAATGTCAGGGCAATCGAGAGTGTCGAAATTACGTTTGAATGGAATACATAATATTATCATATCCAGTTATTCTCAAGGGTCCTAAAATAATTTATTACCTTTGAAATTGTGCCTAATTATTTCCACGTCCATTTGTAAGTTAATTTAACAAAAATCTGATATCTTAAAGGCCGGTGCAAGCCAGATTTAATAAATGAAACTGCAAGAAAGATGGCATACTAGTAGCGTGCACATGGTGTGCCATCTTTCTTACAGTTTCATTCATTACAACTGGTGCGTGACACACACACCCTGGTCTGCGCCGGCCTTAAACGAGTAGGTATTCGTGTATATTTATTTATTTCGGGATCTCGAAATTTGCTATGTGGGGGTTTTTGGGGAAACAATCTATCTAGCTTGGTCTTATATCTGGGAAAACGCGTGTTTTCCAGCTTGGCCCTAGCGCAGCTCGGTCGCCCAGATATTTATAATCAGAGACAGCTCTCGCTTCAAAGTAATCCGGTCCAAGGAGACATATTTTATATTTTCCTACTGATTTGATTAGTTTCTAATGCCGAAGGAAAAGTGAGGATATATTCTATTTTTTGTGTAATTGTACATTTCAAATGAAATTATGCATACCCGTGAATACTTATTTAGCTTCCTAAAACCATATTTATGTAAGTTTTAACGTTTGTTTATTTCGCGGTTTTGTGGCGGATGTAAAACTAAAAATTAATGTACCTAACTAAAAATTTTAACTACTGTTTTCATTATCTAAGTAAAGTGGCGAACCACAAAGTAAAAACAATCATTATTTGATGAAAAAGTTTGTTTCTTACACGTGCGTTCCGGGAAAAATACTCCGCTCCGGGTGTGGCTGGTGCATAATGTAATGAGTGGCATTATACACTAGTAATTAATTAATATACGTTTAATAGTCGGACTCGTACATGAAGGGTTCCGTACCACACAATCATTAAGGGCCTACCGAGCTTTTCGCACTAATCGATCTTGGGTGGGCGATTTCGGGCGTGGGGGAGGCACGATGGCTCAAGATAGGTTGGTTGGACTGCGCGTGTTTTTGGGTATTTTCATCTTATTACTAAAACGAATATATATTTTTAAAATGTAGCAAAACTACGCCCTAGAAAACATCTTGTTTTATCAACATTCAAAAAGTCATGACCTGCCGTGCAGTATTTTACGTCGTAATACGATTTTTTTTTATTTAGAGACGACTTTCGATTTTTTTTCTATCGAGCGAACTATAAGTAACCGAGTTTCAATAAACACTTGTCACTAGAGTGAATCTTCAAATATCTTACACATGAATTTCAGGACTATAGCTTTACTTGTAATGATACAGCACGAGATTAAATGAATGCAATAAATGCGCCAAAAATACGGTAGGCCCTTAAGGCATAGTAGTAACCTTAGATTATTTATACACTAGATAGAGCTTAGACGGCATGAAAACGTCCCGAAAAATATAAGCCAACTGTTGGCTTATATGTCATTTGCCTCCTTTCAGTTTGAATGACGTAACGCGATCGTAATATGAAGCTGTCAAATGGATTTTTGGACGTTTTGTATCGCAATGTTTGCTACTGACACTGTCTAGTGTTTAAATAATCTAAGGTAGTAACACATAATCGGTGAAAATTTCAAGTGTCTAGCTACGCTTCAAGAGGTACAGCGGAGTCTCAGTAATATAGTTCCTTTGATACGGAACCCTAAAAAAATCACCGATTTTTTTTGTGTAGTTTAATTCAAGCCCTCTCATTCTGAGAGAAGGCCTGTACCCTGCAGTGGGACGTATATAGGCTGGGATGATGATGATGGTAGTTTAATTTGTTTATATTTCGAACTGAAAACCTCTGCCGTCTCTAGCTTAGTTGGCAAGCGAATATATTCGTGACCTTACATAAGTTTCAGTAGCGCTATGGCCACGCTATGAGCGTAGGCGTCGAGAGCACCCACCCTCTAGCTTGAGAGGTTTAGGCAGGTCGCAACCGGCTCATCCGTCTTGGGCAAATACTCACCGGCAACAATATTGTGATAGGAAAACAATCAAAAGCATCTGCTCATCTTTGACAAAACAAATGAATCTCCAAAATGTATGTACGTAGTCGACATAAGCGAGGCCTGCCCAGTTAAAAACAAATTTGCTTGCAGCCGTTAAAGTTCATTGGTATGGATTGGTATATGGACAGATGTCTAGCCACTGCAAGCAAAATGGACATTTAAGGTGTCAAGGCGACCTTTTTGTCGATGGTACGCGTATAACTTCCAATCGACTGCACCAAATTGGATAATTCTTTTTTTGTTGCGTTTGTAAAGGTATAAGGTGGCAGCCGACTACACGCAGCAGCAGCAGACGACGTTTCGCTAGCTACGCTAGCTACGGAGGGAATTTCATAGAAATAAAGTATAAGTTCACGTAGCTAGCGACACGTCGTCTGCTGCTGCTGCGTGGAGTCGGCTGCCAACTTATACCTTTATTGTCAGGAGAAGGTTCTTTGAAATAAATTTTAGAGAAAATACAACGGGGGCGAAGCAGCGGGCATCAGCTAGTCTTCAATAAAAAGTGAAGTGTTCGGTTTTACTTTTTTTAAATAGGAAATTTTAGGGTTTTTTATTCAAAATCGTGAGTACTATTCATTTTCATAAAGAAAAAGTGTCCTTAGTCATGTTTGTTTACATTTAGTTAAGAGGCTGACAACACCTAATTTTGTTGAAATTGATGTCATTTAAACAGTTTTTTAAGAAAAACTACTTGTTCTAGCACATCAAAAAAAATATATGTTAATATTCATCATATTTCAAAGACCGTGGACGGACTCGATACATAATTGGACGAAATCGGCTCGATAGAAAATAATTGCAAAGATAGGTCTTAAAATCATCATTAAACGGTTCTATGTCTTTATTTTTTTGGCGTATGCGTCTGCAATTAAAAAAATGAAGTCAACATATTCATACCTAAACCGCTAACGAGTCATATTTCACAAATAATACACAGTTTTTTTTAATTAAATATTTGCCCGATAAATTTCAATATACCCGGCTGCCCAGTAATAGCGGCATCTCGTTTACTCCGATACAAATAGACAGTGTGCGCCGACGTTGGAGTTGACAGCGTCTTAAGTACCTAAACATTTCTAGTCTAACGAGCAGAGTCATCTTACGGTATGTTAGTAGTTCGGTACCCTCGGCACTAACGTGTAAGCGCGTATGGACTTTTGGGGACCCCGTGAGGTTGGAGCCCTGAGCAAGCATAGGCCTTACCTACTTTGACGTTGTACTTTGTGAGGCTTATATTATAACCGTCGTGGGCGTTGAAAAGGTTAATAGAGTTACGGTAGAGATATTCGCCGACTGCCCATCTTCTCAAAGGGGTCACGTTTGTATTACTTTGTATATGTACATCTTAATTACATAGGAGTTTTAAATTTAAATTCAAATTAAATTTCATAACACTCGAGATCGAAATACAAGCCGAACAGTGATAATTGTCTTGCTCGCGAATCACCTGTTTGCGTTATTTTGCTTCCTTCTCTGTTGCCGTAAATGTATCGGTAGTAGTACAGTAAATATTATTTATTTTATTAGCAGTACGGCTGCTCACCGAATCTAAGATTATTTAAAAGCGAAAAAGTTTTTCGGGTGCGCCGGTGGGATTCGAACCCACGTCTCCTGGGTATGCGCCCCAACGGGTGTTCTACCAATTGAACCACGTCGCATCCAACCGACTCCCCCGAACCCAGGAGACGTGGGTTCGAATCCCACCGGCGCACCCGAAAAACTTTTTCGCTTTTAAATAATCCTAGTACAGTAAACTCCGGTTTATCCGCATTACATCGCGTTTATCCGAAATCCGCTTCCGAACAAACTTTTCCTAATGCACCTACCCCAACCACATCCATTGAATCGCTCGTGCCTAAAAAACTACATTCCCAAAATACCAGATTATTCAAAATACTACACCACCTTTTTATTACATTCCCATTATACCAGATGTCTAAAATAAAAAATTCCACCAAAAAAAAAACACTTCCTTGAGGAATCTTCGATTTTCTAATGTAGTGCAACGGGAATCTGGTAAGCTAGAAATGTGGTAAATTGGTAATGTAGTATTTTGAAAAATCTGGTATTTTTCAGTAAAAAATCATGCAAGCTTATGTCAATAGCATTCTGTACATACACATTTCGCTGTATTGACGCCATTCGGGGAAATTCGAGTCGGACTTCGGTTTATTCGAGCTTTTCGTCCCAATCACTTCGGATAAACGGGAGTTTACTGTACCAGATCCCCTGTCGTGTACCTAATGTAAGGGCTTTACCTACTTTCCGTACTTCTGCTACACATTAATCGTAGAGTACATGTCATCGTACGTGAAGGCTTACTCTGTTCGTGCTGATGCATTCTCAGTTGACAACTTTCCCTTTCCTGTGTTACATCAATACTGTTATATATCGAAACCTGTTTTTGCTCAAGACTTATATCGTCCGGATTTGAGACATGAATTCATATAACTGCTGCGTCTGACTTCATTATCTACGAAACTGATGATGTCTGAACTCAAGTCACAAGTATAGGGTTGTTGACGCCATTAAAAAGAAATTCTTAGACACTACTCCAGTAAAAAAACGCTTTATTTTAGCCCTGAAAACCAGTTTTTTTTCGATTACCTGCGTAATTAAATGTTTTGTTGCTTTAAACAAATAAATAGTTAGTTGATTGAGTTGGCGAACAAGTTACGTCCTAAGTTTCTATTGCCATTCAAACTCTATAGGAGAATTGTTTTGACAGCTCATAAAAAGTACGTCAGTTGATCGGTGGTGCCAATGCCAACATCCCTATTACGTTGTAGGTACTTGACATTAAACCAATAAGTCGGAGATTAAGCTCGGAGCATTTACCGCGCCTTGCCCCACTGCCCCTGCGAAGGTCTGTCCACATCTTGTTATGGCTATCCTGCGACCGGTTTTGCTGCGCCATTTCCTTGGTATGATGCCGGTAATAGGTTTTTACGTAACCTGAGTTGTATTCAGCTCTGTCTCTCAGAAAGTCGTGGTCAAGGAATTTTGTGTTTTAGTTGATTTACACTGTGCGAGGATGTGAATTGTAGTGAATAATCATCGTCATCATTTCAGCTGAAAGACGTCCACTGCTGAACATAGGTCTCCACCAAGGTTCGCCAAACAGACCGGTGCTGCGTCATCCGCATTCAGCGTGTTCCTGCAACCGGTGCAGGTGGTCGCTCCAACTTGTTGAAATGAATAATGATTTTATGTTACTAACCACCTTTTAACGGGTATGTATTACAATACCGAAGTACGAAAGACCGAATGTATTAAAACATCGAATGGGTCAAAAGACCGACACGATTTTTTTCTGAAACCGTAAACTTCTCAGAATTTATTAAAACGGCATCATACAGAACCCATTATAGGTTAGGTTAGGTTTGTTTTATAACAATCTTAAAAAGTTAACGGTTTCAGAAAAAAATCTTGTCGGTCTTTTGACCCATTCGATGTTTTAATACATTCGGCCTTTCGTACTTCGGTATTGTAATACATACCCCTTTTAACTGCTGCTTCGCACGTGTAAATCATTAGGTCCGAAAGTTGAATTGAAATTCCGAGATTTTACAAAATTCACATGTGAATTCCTGAAAATTACATCATGGTCTTCTTGTATACATTGCATAAAAAATTGCATAAAAAAAACCGGCCAAGTGAGAGTCGGACTCGCGCACGCAGGGTTCCGTACAATTATCTATAAAAATCACGTTTGATGTATGGGATAAATATTTTTTTGATTTATTTTTAAAGTCAATATATAATTAAATATTCTGTGAATATTTCAAGCGTCTACTTGTTGCCGTTATCAATATCGAGCAAAAACGAGCAAAAAAAATCACGTTTGTTGTATGGGAGCCCCCTTAAATATTTATTTTATTCCATTTTTTAGTATTTGTTGTTCTATAACAGGCAACCGAAATACATCATCTGTGAAAATTTCAACTCTCTAGCTATCACGGTTCCCGAGATACAGCCTGATGACGAGACGGACAGACGGACGGACAGCGGAGCCTCAGTAATAGGGTCCTGTTTTTACCCTTTGGGTACGGAACCCTAAAAACACCCATATTCATTGTTTTATAATGTGTATTGTTTTTATGGTTATTTTTATATTATATTTTTTTATGTTATTGTTTTAAAATTGCACCGCCTACCGCCTATTGATTACCTTATTCTCTTGTTTTTCTACAAAAAAGTGTCCTTGCATTGTATTGTCTAGTTTGAAAAGATGATATCTACGTCAATGTAACAGGCAACGTCATATAAAAACACCATACATACTGTTGATTTATTCTACTTTACTAAGGTGCAAAACTCAATTATTAAATAATGTGGGTAAAACAAAGTTTGTCTATTACTAGAACTGTCATAATTATGATTGAAAAAAGACTTACCTATGTAATAGAATATTCGCCTAGCGAGGAAATAAAACGCCGTAAAAACGTTTAAGGCCGGCCGGCGTCGACAAGATGCATGTGCGTCTCACGTCACGCACACGCACCAGTTGTAATAAAAGAACTGTAAGAAAGATGACGCACTAGATGCGCGCACATGGTGTGCCATCTTTCTTACAGTTTCATTGCAACTTGTGCGTGACGCGTGACACGCATACGCGTCTGATCTGCGACAGCGTTTAATATTTACCCGTGAAATTGAAAGTTTTCCAGCGCGTGCCGTCGCCCTTAACCGAGCTGAATGAAATGCCGCATCTGATCTGCAGCGTTACATAAGTCGAGCACGTTTGGCACGCTTCTTTGATTTTAATAGGGACGGTGGGCCACCGTGCCGAGGAGTATGAGGGCTCTTCAGATGGGAACAATATAGCTTTGTGCTTTGTTGACCTAGTCCCGTTTCTCACAACAAATTAATATATCTTCCTATACAAATGAAAAATGACCGTAAGCCGTAAGCGCATCATTTGTGAACGGCCGGCCGTTGTTTTTTGTAACTGTCAAGGCAAAGTTTGTGTCATCTCATCATCATTGTCCTAGTCTATACACGTCCCACTGCAGGGCACAGGCCTCTGCGCTCGAGCGGGCTTGGGTCGTAGTTCCAACGCGGGTCCATTGCGAATTGGGAACTTCAGACGTACCATTGAATTACTTCGCAAGCATGTTCACGATATTTTCCTTCACAGTAAAGCTAAAAATTAGTGGGATTAATGAGGGAGAATTGAAATTGCCGGGATATTTGGTCTAATTTATTTACCCGCGGAAAGTCGGGGCGGGCAGCAAGTTAAATATATCATAAAACCACACTGTTGAGAAGCAAACCACGTTGGTGCATAAAACGAGGCATAAAGCTTGTCTAATGTTAAGGAATTCTATTCATAGCCTGAAAGACAATTAAATGCCATACAATGCTAAATACTTTAAACAGCAATATTATAATAAAAATAGCAAAACAATTACTTTATTTACATAAATGACAAGAGAAATTTATGAAAAAGAAGAAAAATATGAGAGATATATATATAAAACTAGCTGGCCCTGCAAACGTTGTTTTGCCTTATATCACCTAGGGGTATAAAAAATAGCCTACGACCTATTCTCAGACCTACCGAACACAGAAAAAAGTTTCATAAAGATTGGTCAAGCCACTTCGGAGGAGTTCGATAACAAACACCGTGTCACGAGATTTTTATATATTAGATTATTTAGATATATGCATAATGTTATGTATGTACCTATTATGCATGTAGAGTGGTGTGTCATAAGTTTACAACAAGTCTCCAATGGATTCAGAAGACAATATTTAGGTAAGTTACCTACATTAATCTGGAATTAAGAAAAGACGCTCCTAATTTATGGATATAAAGTAAACCTCTATCATAAGATCGTAGTATAAATGTTTACAGAGTAAACTTATGTTACGACGGCCAGTTAGTCGGAATTATTGATAATCTATTATATCCGTGATTTATCAAGGCTTACTGGACAGTAACCGGTTACCACAGCCGGTTCAACTAGAACTTTGTAGAAAAATAACTAGTTTTCGACTAAGATTTTGCGTAAAATTGAGATATATGTATGCTGAAGCAGAAAACCGGTTGACAATAAAGTTGTTTCGTTTTCCATTAATTTTAGTTAACGTTGCTCATGGGTTGCTAGCTATCACTTCAAAAACCATGTGCATGTTTAGACATGCAGTGATTGCATCCACGTTAGCTAAGGACGATAGTTAAAATTTGTATCAAAGTTTTCCGTCGTGGACACAAAAATTATCCGTAAATTTGTACGGTTAATCACAACCGACGTTTTTGGCGTCTCCTGCGTTACCAAAATTGTCTCTGGCGTTACCAAAAAATCGTACTTCCAACAAGATTTTTCACGGTTTAATAGGTTAAACATACGTAGGATGGCATGTATTCATGCTATTCATCTATTAAATTACTGAAAAAACATGTTTACTTACAAAAATCTGCAATTGTTTGAAAAATGTCGCGGACAGATTATAGTCGGTTTAAAAGTTGATTGGCCCAACTACGATTTAACGTGCTCCAACCAAAACGTTGGTTTTGGTTTCCACCGGTGGGTGTTCTTTGAGGTATTAAATCCCTGTGCATCTCATGCTCGCAGGGAAACAGATACCTAGTAAAAAAAAATAAAGTCCTTTTTTCGAAAAACATTCCGGAGATCTAATTATTTTGCTGTTTAATTATTGCCGTTTCTGCGTGAACACTGAACACTTTCGTTTCCTTAGCTAAGCGTAATGAGCGGCTGGACGCAGAGTCAGACACCGGCACGAAACGACTCTGTTGCGTAACATATCGGACGTTTCGTTCCGTATGCTGAGACCATTTTCCAGCTACCAACACACGGAAAAGAGTGACATTAAATCTGACCCTAGAATCGTATTTAAAAAGTTTCCACAGTGCGTACAATGCTTCACTGTTACATCGCCTAAAAAAATTTACGCATAATTCATCATTTCGCATAACTCTTTTTCTCAGAAACTATTAACTATTCAGAATTGTTATAAAATAAACCTAAACTAACCTATAGTCCTATAGGATAACCATTTCAAAATTCTTGAATAATTAAGGGTTTTGGAGAAATTTTTGCGAAAAAAATATGAATTAATTAATTTATGTTTAATTGATGAATTATGTGTAACAAATTATCAGATTAAATCCCGCTTAAGACTCATTTAGAATAAATCTCGATTATGTTCCATATAACAAATTAAATATCCTGTTATTCATTTTTATTCTATTTGTTATTCTGTTTTTTGACGACCGGATTAGTTAGAGAACTTGACTATGAAGCTTTAGGCCCCGGTTCGATTCCCGGTCAGGGCAGAAATTTGTGGGAAAAATTATGAATGTTTGTACTCGAGTCTTGGATGTTTAATATGTATTTAAGTATGTTTATCGGTTGTCTAGCACCCATAGTATAGTATAAATCTTCCCAGGTGAATTTTTCTCTTCGAGCCATTACATTAAATTTGAACCTTAATACTATGACGATACCGTTTGTTTTGAAAGATAAGGGCTCGAAGCGAAAAATTCACCTGGGAAGATTTATACTTTACAAGCTTTGCTTAGTTTAGAACTACAGTCAAAACTGTTTATAACGACATTCAAGGGACAGCAATATTTGGTCGTTAAACACGGTTGGTCATTATAACCAGTGTTACTTTGGTATATAAGATCGTGTTGGGTTTTTTCTTGGTCGTTACATCCAATATGTCGTTGTAATTGGTGTCGCTATAAACGGTTTTGACTGTAGTTCAATTGGTGTCAATCGTCCCATGTTTTTTTTTTTGTGAGTTTAGATCCATAACCTTTTATAGTACCTATAAATCTTCCCAGGTGAAATTTTCGCTTCGAGCTATTACATTAAATTTGAACCTTAATACTATGACGATACCGTTTGTTTTGAAAGATAAGGGCTCGAAGCGAAAAGTTCACCTGGGAAGATTTATACTTATAGCGAGTTCAACAACGATCGGTCCTTCGCTGCCAGCATCCATTACGCACTAGTTTAGTTAGAATTAAATTACTATTACTATAACCAAATGTATTGTTCATTGGTTATCTTTATAATACCTTGATGCAACTCGCACATAATGATGTAAATGTCATTGTTATTCATACTAAAAATATGCTGCTTGGAGCAAATACAAAAGAGAAATATAACGGAACAAGCGACAGTACTACTCTTGCTCTACATAGAACAGTGAACGCTTAGAAATCGCTTAGAAAAAAAAAATACATCACCGTCAGTTTAGTTGTCCTAAATTAAAATGGAACGTAGAAAAAAGCGCAAGAGAAATGAAGCTATTGTCTGACTTTCAAAATGAATTTTTTAACACTGGGGAACGAAACCGTAAAATGCAATACTCTTAGGATATCACAAAAGAAATAAAGGAAAAATAGAAATTAGAAGTACGAAAACATCTTCCGACCGACAAGGATCGTCCGATATTTGTTGGGTTTGATCTTGTAAACTAAACAACAATGGAGGTCGATCTTCAAATAGAATCATTCGACATGATTCGCCGCTGACGTCGGCCAATTGCTGTGGTTAATTAAGCTCCGACAAAGCTAGAAATTGGCCAGAATCATACTAGTACTTTTATCTGCTTCTTCTCTCTGTTTAAAATCTTGGTCTTGATGGCCTACAAACTTGCAACTATCTTTGAGTAAAATTTCATTGATCTGTTGTAGCGTTCTATGGCATTTAATTAGAGCTTATAAATCAGAGATTAGAAAAAAAAGCGTTTTGTGTCATGAGTCCCGTTTTGAATCGAAACCAGTGTCGTCGAAAATGCTCACATGCACATTTTTACACACCTTGAAATCTTTGCAATTATTGGTCGGAGCTCCTATTCAAAAAAGTAATAACTTCTGAATAACTTTACTACTACGGTGTAACGTTGAATAGTATATGTAAAATAAAAATTGCGTACAACATGCTTGCTACATATCCTTGACTAGCTGAATTTATCTAAAGTAATAGTATATTTCATTACGAGTGCGGAAAGCCTGTCATTGCAAAGAGTTCCGACAAATGTCTACCCGAGCCGAGGCGCAGCCGAAGGTGAGGGTTGACAGTCGGAACAAGTTGCAATGACGGTTCCGCACGTGTACTGAACAACTATTTTTAATACAGTTGCGAAAAAATTAAGCAATTTAATAAAATAATAAAAACACAATAAACTCAACTAACTAATCATTTATTTCTTATAAAAGTTATAATTCACATATACATTGAAATTGGTACAGTTTTTTATACTAACTGGGGAAGTTTTAGGTTGCATATTTACTGTTTGAGACAAACTATTATTAATTTCGTATGATTGTTCATGTATATTTGTCAAAGGTGTTATACAATGGCGTTTGCTAGTTGATGGAATTGGATCTGATGAATTATCATTATCAACGAAGGCAGATGGACGAACGTTCTCTTCAGTATTGTCATGTGAAGGAGACGGACTGGACTTTAAATTAATGGATTGTGTGATTTTTTTCCCAGTTTCTAGTTTGTTGTTTAATGAATCAGCAATATAGCCTTCTGCAACTTTGTCTGACTTCCAACCTCCTAGTCGCTTTAAGGACGTCAAATTGGCTCCTGAATCTGCCAATAATGTAGCAGAGGTCCTCCTGAAGCTGTGCCCAGTATAATACTCAGCATCCGGCAGACCAAAAAACATAGCTATTTCTTTTGGCATATTACCAAATTTGTTTATCCCGATTGCTTGAGCTGTAGGTACACCTTTTTGATAATTTTGGAAAAAACGGTCGGTTTTTGCTTTTTGGGACCGCTGATTCATATATTTTTGCACTATTCTAAGAAAATCTCCTTCAACAACAAAGCTTCTCGGTATCTTATTTTTTGTATTCGGAATCTTGATTAGTAGCATTTTTCCATGGGCTTCAATATCTTTTAAAGTAATATTGGCTAACTCCTCTCTGCGGCAAGCTCCAACAATGCCAAAAATCAGCGCAACCTACAAAAAAAGGGAGTTGATTAATATTTTTATAAATAATATTATTGACTGTATTTTGCGATTTCGTAAACTGAATACTAAAGAAAAATATAAGTATTTATTAATAAATTACCTTTGTGGCTAAATAACGATCATCGGGTGCTTCGTTCAAAAACCTTTCTACTTCATTCGATGTTAATATTTTCGACTTTTTAGTTGTAAAACCGTCTGATTGTCGTTTTAAGAAAGCATTTAGCTTTGGGTATTCACTTATATCCACGTTGTTCCTTATTTTCAGCATACTTTTTATCATCGAAAACCTCGACCATAACGTAGAAGGTTTTAATTTTGCTGAGAGTTCGGAGAAGTATGCCAGCCAACATAACATTTTCTGAAAAACTATTTGCTTTTTTCTCTTCTCTCCACGCAATAAATTCGTCGTATGTAGATATGTAGCGAGCGACTTTTTGACTTTTCCGGTAAAATGTTCTCCGAAGCATTTTGTGCAATTATACTGAGTTCCGGTGGTGTTAATTCAAATAAAATATCGTCGAAATTACTCATTTTGTGCAACAAACAACTAAACTCGCAAAGAAAATTTACGGAAAATGGCGCCAACCGTAAAATAATTATTTTTTTGTTTTCGTCACCCATTCTGGGTAGGCAAAGGGAACTATGCCCATACAGCCAAGTCTTCAGTAGAATTTTTTTATTGATATGTAATGAAAATTAAATTTAATGAGATAAAATGAAATGAAATGAAACCTAACTTAACTCATTGAATCAAATCATTAAATCTGATATTGAAACAAATTAGTAGCTTCTTTTTAGAAATATTTGCATGAATTATAAAAACTTCTATGATTTTTTTTTATTAAAAACTTCGTGGTGGGTTTTTCTTTTTAATAGACATTATTTTGACAGTTGGGAAAGAGAACGCACGAGTTCGGAAAAGGTAAAGAAAAAGCTCGAGTGTGTAATAGCCCACATCCCGAACGCTATACGTCCCTGCAATACGCCACTTTTTGAGCAACTGTATTAAAAAATGTTTTTGGTGCGGCTATCATTTTTGCAGTATAAAATTGCACGCCCATGCATATTTCCAACACTATCATTTTGTCCGTTTGAGTTCGCACAACCGTTTCACACGAGCCTCTGTGGCAAACTGACCACGTTCCGTTGCACGGAATTCCGCGTAATGCTAGGTTTACACGAGCTTAGTAGCTAATTGCTTATTACTTGTCACTTACACTTGTCAGGTGCGTGTATTGTATAATACTAAGCACTTGTACAATATGTTTACACACTTCTGACAAGTGTAAGTGACAAGTACTAAGCATTAGCTACTAAGCTCCGTGTAAACGTAGCATAACACTGGCACACGCGACACAACTCTCGACACTTGCACTGTTTTTCTGTTCTGGTTCAGGACACTTGCTGACAAGAGACAGAAACGACGTCAAGGCGGTTCTGCACCATCCTCCGTAAACTTCTCTGGTCAGGCCTGTGGACCAACATGTCGCTGTTTTTTTTTTTTTTATTATAAAAAAATAGGCTTACGTTGGGCCTCAATCTCGCTTGATGGAAGGCGAAGATGAGGCCTAGATGGTACACGCTTGCCTAGAAGGTGTCTGTTCACTTTGACCTTATCCTTATCTGTCTAGTCAGCCACGAAAGGCGTTGTGCACAGGCATACGCCAAAATTCGTCTGAAACAGACGCATAGGCCTAAATGATGGTATAAACACAGATTAGTATTTCCGGCCTTAGTAACAGACGATTCGGCGATTTCAATCTATCTAATATATAAAATTCTCGTGTCGCGGTGTTTGTTACCAAACTCCTCCGAAATGGCTCGACCGATTCTCATGAAATTTTGTGTGCATATCGGGTAGGTCTGAGAATCGGTCAACATCCATTTTTCATACCCCTATTCTTCTTCGCAGACGGAGTCGCGGGCAACAGCTAGTTGTATTATAACACCCGGTTTTGTTATTCAAACATGACAAACATATACCGACCTTGGAACCCCAGACGTCTAGGCTGAAGCAAATCTATTTTAATTTTAGGCGATTTCACGCTACCGCGGGGCAATGTCCTTTGAACCTAATGACACCCCCTAATCGTTTGGCTTCAGGGTGAGACTGGTCATTGACACTGGTAAAACTTCCGTGTAGTTGTTGAAATAGTAACTTGAAAATTCCAAAGGCATTTATTTCTGTTTGATGGACATTTGCTTTCACTGTATCAAGTGGGTATAAAAGAATATGTTATCCATCCATCGAACCATTGTTAAGGAATGCAGTTATGCTAATCACCATATTGTAGGTATTTAATCTATAGTAATATAATTATAAAGCTGATCCCCCCCCTGCACGCCTGCGTTCACATTCACCACCGTACTCCCAAGTCAAGAGTGCCTATAGAAGTTTTACTTCAAAAACCCCCGATTTTGAAACATTCTTCCGCTCCGCGAAACTGATGGTGCATTTTACTCGTATTTTTGTTCTTATTGCTAAAACTTCCTAGAGGCGTACTCGCGGACAAAATAAATACTCGGCTTATCCAAATTAACGGATATAGATTTCAATTTAAACTTCGAAGTATTACTAAGATTTATGGCTCTTGCGTTGCATTCCGTATCAACACATTACTTAGCCAAAGATAGCGATAAGAAGTCCGAACTGATATTGAATCTACACGTCTACAAAATCTTGAATGTTTTACGTAACGCAGTTAAATAAATTGTTCCATGCACCCGATCACCGATTAAAGTGGAATTTCAATAGCACGTTCTTTAAGACAAGTATGACTTGTCTAATGAATTTTCATCTCTCATACTCGGAAAATGAGGCTAATCATATCTGACATACGGGAGGATAACTATTATTTTCTTCCCTAGGGTAGATATGAATTAAAAAAAATAAAGGCATTGGCTGTCAATGGAACACATACGCATTCAGCCAAGCATTACGGCATATAATTAAGTATTGAGTTTTTTTTTTTTAATTAGTCTTATTAAAAATTTTATAATGCCAGTGAAATATAATTAAATTAAATTTTTAATTTACATTAGTTTCTTATTTAGTGACTTAAACCAGAAAAGTTAGAAATGTTAAGAAAAAACACGGTAAACGACAATGTTATTGTCCACACAGCCTTTCTCTATACAGCTTAACTCCTTGGTTCAAATTGGTTGCTTACATATTTTATAAATAAATTTACTAAAATACCTACTTTATCTACTGTTTTCATTGATTATTATATTGAACATTCTAAATTTTGTTAAATTAGTTATCCTTTAACAATAAACTCCATTGAAATATTTTACAACGATCATATTGACCAGTTTAGACATTTTTATTTATTTATACTTATATTTTCTTACTTTCCTTGTAGTCGAAATGAAAAGCAGAGTGTTTAACTCGGGAAAAACACCAATATCACCCTCGGAATATTGGCACCCTCGCTGTGCTCGGGTGCCAAGTAACCTCGTGTGATATTGGCTATTTTCCTCCCTTGTTGAACAATCTACTATTCTTGACTTATGTTTCTTATTGTCGTCATAGAAAAAAGGAATTGTTACGACTACCAAGGAATGATCGCATCCTTTGATGACGTGATGTTTAAACGTATGCAGATTCTGCCAAGGTTGATTTAGAATTTAGCACGTGAGTAAAAGTTGATAAAAGAGAGAAACAGGTCAAATAATGCAATGTGTTCGCTAAGTTCCCTGTTAATATGAAGTATAAATGGCGCCAGGCAGATAAGGTATTAATAAACGTGAACATTTCTCTTATCTCATGTCTTCCGATGTATTAATTGTTTAGACGATAACGCACCCAAAAGAAATGGTTAGGTAAAATTAAATGCGAATTGTTCTGTTTTAATCCGCCAACAACACAACCGCCAAAGACCGAAATGACTGCTAATTAATGAACTTAATTGTGTCATTAAATATTAATTTCGCCGCTTTATTTATGTGACCGTGAATATTTATTAATATGGATGGAATCATGTTTCAGTTTTAAGTAAAGGCATCATTCCGATGTTGGCAACTGCGACTGGGTCGCGCGACCACTGCTTGGTATGAACTTAGTCGCTTGCATACGTCAGTGCTTCATATTAATTCATACTAAGCAAGTCGCGATCGCCAGCAGTGGAATGCTAACTTAAGGCGCGTAATTTTACTAGACTCTGATCCATTTGACTCTAAAATGTGGTTGGGGCGTTTGAGTGCTCGCGGAGAAGCATAGAATTTGTTCCAGTTCACCGAATTCACGATCAATTAATTCACAAATTTTTATGATTCATGTCTCATTCAGATGCGCCAAGTGATTAGTCATTCGATAAAGTTGTACCTACGTCTATACAATACAATACGATAAACATGTGTTCTACAAGTATTCCAACAAATAACTGGTGTTCGTGTTCTTTCCCGGCCAATTAAGGATTGTGACTCAACTTATATGTAATATTTCTAAATATTTTAAATGGTTTTACTAAAGTATTTTAAAACGGGTGGCAAAAATAAAAAGTAGCACACAGATATATTAATGGCAGTTAGGTAAGAAAAAGTAAGATGCATTGGTAAAGGAATTTCTTAGTCGACTGTACGTACAATAAAGATTGCAAGCGGTCAATTTAGTAACTTCATAACATTGTTTCAACTTAAATTGTGGTTAATTTTTTAATGTAACTGTTTGTAGTATAAGTTTTATTGTACCGTTTGTGCCCGAAAACATTAATAAATAAATAAATAAACATCTTTACAGCAAATTTGCTCCGAATGGACATGGCACTTTTCGGGGGAAAACCTGAAAATAAAATTAAGTCTTGCAAACTGTACCGTATGATATGCCAAATGAATGGGCTGGTGGATTTCAAATATATATACTTTTAAATTATAACTTAAATAAAATAGACGAAAATTTACCATTATTGCCTGTTCAGTTATAGCTATTCTTCTGGATTTTCCGGCTTTGATTAGCCTTTCATCATATTCATCAATTCAGCCGAAAGACATCGACTGCTGAACATATGCCTCTCCGAAGTTTCGCCAAACAGACCGGTTTTGTGCAGTGCAAGTTGGGCTCTTTGGTTGAGAAAAAAGAGTGTATGTACAGTCAAGTGTAAAAATATGGGTGCACACAACTTGCTCATAAATATGTCCCATAGCTCTTATGTCATCGAATTAAGGTATAGGTATGTAACGATGGGAGAATTAAATCGATACTTATTTTTGCACTTGACCGTACATGCCTGCTTCGGCTCCGATACACGACCGGAGCTTACTCATAATATTAAGTACGATTGTTTTTGAATATGCAATAGGCCTATAGGGAAAATAAACGCATTTTTATAATACTGAAAGCTGTCGCATGATTTCAAAGTGAAGGGTGCGCAGAACAACGTAACGCCTTTTAGGTAACGCATGTATTAATTTTACTTATAAAATTTCCATACCATATGCAAATCGATTCTTAAGGAGTAAACTGCCAGAAAAAAACATTATGGTATTGCTCGGAAAACATGCTCTTCTTAATATTAAGTATGAATGACTAAAAAAATTAAAAAATAATTAAAAATAGTAATTTTTCAAGCACTTTAAATGTCTTTCTACCTACTACTGTTTTATTAATTATTTTTCCCATCATTTCAAAATGTTCAGCATTATATATATTGTGTACATCATAAACCCATTCTGCTAATGACACATTCTGTAATGGTTTTTTTACTCGATCCTGTTCGCCAACCATTAACGTATAGTAATGATCTTAAGTTTTATACTTATTCGTTGGTGTCTCTGTTGGTGATTTAAATTACTTGTTTTAAACTCATGACGCAAAAAGACTGGTTGCTTTATGTTATTGCCAGGAAACCGTGTATGCCTAACCGAGTTTGTTGTTTGACGTCTATCAATATAATTTGCAAGAACAAGTTTCGTCTACACCAATACTATAAGCAAACATCTGACTGCTGGGCACACGCTCTTAGATTAATAGGGCATAGTGACATTTAATATGGTTGTCATTTCGTGACCTGAAAATTAAAATTAAAGGGGTATTAGTTAGAGCAATTGTAGCAAGTTTTTCTGAGATATTTCCGCACCCTTTTATTCGCACTGGGAACGAATTAGAATTTTTAGAATTACTCAATAAAAAATCCAATGGTACGAACGAGTGGTAATAGCCAACATTTTCACTCTTTGTTGTTGTTCATAGTGAAAATAAACGGATCACTCACGTCTTAAACCGAGTTTAACTCGACATCGACACGAAGATGAAGGGCTACGTATTAGCCCGAAACATGTCGAGTTAAACTCGGTTTAAGACGTGAGTGATCCGTTTATTTTCACTATGAGTGAGTCTCACGGTAGTTTCATGTTTAAAGTTTATTGTTGTTGTTATTTTTGGTTGTTTGAAGTGTTTACTGTGTTGTAAACAACCACCAAGTAGGCACTTTACCAATTTCAATGACAGTTGATAAACCACAAAAAAATAAGGATGATCGTCACATGTACATGTGGGTGGAAATAGCTTTTATGCTTTAAGCTGTACAGCTGATATGAATCCTTAAAGTAATTATTTTATCGACGACTATACTAAGAATAAGTTTCAAATAGTTACTTATTTTCTTGTCAGATTCGAACTCCGGCGGACACTGATCGTGTGGAACAGTGCATTGGCAGCCTTCAGCATCATGGGAGCCTGTCGGACGCTCCCTGAGTTCATCCACGTGCTGCGAAACTACGGGATCTACCATTCCGTCTGTGTGCCCAGGTTAGTCCCTGCTTTAATGTATCCGATGCCGTTCTCCCGGAGTCCGCCAAAGCTAGGCGAAAACAGTGAGATCTTTGGAAAAAGTCAAGAAAAAATAATTTCAGGTCTTATTTTAACAACTTTCTTATTTAAATTATGGGAAAATGGATTCTTCTTGGGCATATTATTAAAGATCGGTATCGATACAAATAATAATTCTCGCGGCATTGTTAACTTTCACAGTCCACAAAACTAATCCATCTATTGCTATGAATGAGTCTAATCTAATACATCAATAAATACGGATGTGATATTGGCAGCGTGACATCACCTATCTGCCGTGAGCTTAGCACCGATAACGTTTTAATACACCTAGTAGTTTCAAATTCCTCGTTTTTAGAGGAGCAAGCACAATTATAAGCAGCAGAATATGAAAATTTACATTCTGGCCTTTTCAATTTAGCTAAGGTCATGTACTCGTAGCATACAGTCATAAGAAGTGAACTAATCTCTATTTATTAAGAACTCTGATTTAATACCATGACTATGGTAAAATGGATAAAGCTTAGCTTAGACTACCCATTTGAGAATCCTCCAGCATTAACTACCATTGCACGTACCGTATTACCTCAATCAAAATACATAGCCACAGATAAATCGGCGGTTGGTAACGATCAGCGCGAAATATCACCTAGTTCCAATTCTATCGATGCGTTCCACCATGCCATTATATTGGCACTTATTCAACGGTACTTTCACTTTTATTCCTCTCTCTTTGACAGTTACTACAAAAGAATTATTAAATTAGGTGCAAAATACGAGTAAAAATTATATACTTACAATGATAATGAAAGCACCAATCGTTTCGGTAAAAAATTGTTTGGCATCTCCAAAATTATGCTCGTTACCGGTGCATTACTCGTAATTTGTAATAATAATATATCGTAATTCCACACGTGAAGGAAGATCAATTTGTGGCTGTCATTCAACGCTGCAAAGGTCAACACAATACCAAATGTAGTATGTAAATTCGGCGGTAACTAAACTACAATTTGAATACCTTATACAGAGGTGCTAAGTGCGCAACCGACATTGCAATATTTGCAATTTATATAGATCATTTTTTAAGGCAAATATGTGCAAAGAACATTAATTTGAAGTTTTATATCTATGACAAGAGCAAATCACCAACCGGACCAAGGAACAAAAACCGGTTTTTATTGTATGATAAATAAAAACCAAATCAAAACTGTTTTGGATGCCATTCTTGACGTATTTTTCCACCAGTTTCCGATGTATCTCTTGAAGACGACCACCTTGTAAATAGCGAATTAATGTGACCAAAAACTAGCATGATTAGATTATGTCTTATTAACCACCAAAAACGGGTTTAATCGTCCAATAAATACGTTTCCAATTAAATTAGGTTATATTCCGTCGTTTGTTTTTTTTGTTACTTTTACTATTTTCCATTGTGTGCTTATTTAAAAAAAAAAACAGAAAGTGGAAGGGAAGGGAGGGAAAGGGGATAGTGGTGATGCTGAAATTCACAGAGGTATCAACTTCTGTCACTGACAATTTCTGCGATATGTTTTTTTTTTACACATGAGAGGGAACGGAGCAGGGTATATGTTTGAGGGTAAGTAAGAGGTTGTTTGTTTATGTCTGTTACCATTTTTTTCCAAAACTAGCAACCCGATTTTGATGTAGTTTTTTGCATTATATTAGTATCATTCCCGAGCAGTTTCTTAAATATGTTTTAAGACTGCAGGGGGCGCTGCGGCGTCTATAAAACAAAATTAAACTTTTTTAAAAATAAATGCATTTAATTAAAAACCAAACCTGTGTTAGCGGTTTAATTCATAACTTTCTACGAGATAGCAAAAATACTAGTAGGAAATATTCAATGTTGTCTTCCGCTGAAGCTAGCAGAATAATAGTAACTTCGCTACCTTCGCTTAGTTGCTATTTTCTTCGTGATCCACCTCACGTGCGCACCAGACCTTTTTTGACGTCACGTATATCTTCCTGCCCACTAAGTATTCTGTGCCTGTGTCGCCTCCGATGTTATTCAGGCAATGTAGCAATGCGAAAGTGTCAGCCGAATGTTGCTGCGTTAGCTCACGTATTTATTTTAACTATTTATTTGGTATCACTTTCAATGTTCCGATCAGACCGGGCGACATTTCAATATTGCATATATTAATTAAATTTAAAGCCGACCTTTTGACATTTTCCTAATGCTTCTGCCTTAAAGATGAACAGCAAAGGTTGGAATCATATTAAAATACTTGTTTTGATATAGCTTGATTGGTAAACATCGTGATTTTAGCATTTGTTATTGATATTATGGTTTTCGTGTACTCTTTCTGTGAGTGTCCCAAAACTCGACGATAACGTGGTACAGTCAAGGAAACTGATTTTCGTACCAGGGTGGAACCTTTTTGTTGCAAATGTCATGTTGACATTCTCTACATCTGCCAAAGAAATCATCGGGAAATTGATTGTGAAGGGGTTCCAGTCCACCCAACCCAAAGGGGTTGCGTACCAACGCAATTCAGTTTCCTCGACTGTACTTGGCGAGAGGCCAAGGCGGGGGTCTTCCGCTAGCTAAAGTGTTGACTTCAATAATCGAGACTTTGAACATGAATTGAATTACGCTTAGGTATTTGAAGAGAGAAACGACAGGAGTCCACAATTCTATGTAACTTTCCAAATCTTTACATTATTGCGTCAATTCGGCCAAACTGGTCGAAAACGCGAATGACGTCACGACTAAAGTCCAAGAAACGTGGACTTTGGAACTTGCACCTACTCGGAGAGAAACTACTTTCGCAATAACAACCGTGCATGCAAAAGTACATGTACTTACTTTGCACGCCTAAAGATCAAAATATACAAGCGAATTGAAGACATATTCCTTTATCAAAGACTCAAAAATTTTGAAATGTAGATAACTTTTATTTAATTATTAGATGTGCCCGCGGTTTCTCCCGTGTTTATGGTTACTGTGTCGTAGCGTGATGTTATATAGCCGTGACCTATAGCTCCGGGAAGGAGGGCTACGGATTAGCTCGAAACACTTAGGACGTATAGAGACATGATCGAACTTACGCAGACCAAAAATAAACCGAATGCATAGATTTTGAATTCGCTCAAGTTTATTAAGCTGCTCTTCTAGGAGATCGGGATAACAAATGTCAGCATAGTCAAATATAGGGTGCAGTAAAGTTTGAACAAGCGCAACCTTGGTAGCAAAAGGTAGGAAATTCTGAAGCCGTCTTAAAGATCCCACCGCAGCAAACACCTTCCTATGAAATGATAATTTTACTATGAAAGTACCTCCACCACTTTCATAGTAAAATTTAAACATAAAAATGGAAATATCTCAAAGACTAAGCATAATTTGACCTAGGTTCAGATAACATTTGTTACTCCATAATGACCTCAGGAATGCGTGGTTAGACTCTCGCGGAAACCTGGTGGGCACGTTGTATAAATGTGCACGGCACTTCGCCTCAAGTTTTAGCCAAAAACCAGTAATGAGCTAAGTTTAAACGTGGTTTAAACGGAACTCTAAAATGTAGATAACATGGCCGATCACGACCTCAGCGCACGTCATTCATCGGTTAAAGTCTAAACAATGCTTTTGTATGGTAGATGTTAATTAAATTTGTATGGAAGTTAAACTGACATGTGCCTCGTAAACTCGTAAATACATAAAGGATTTGACAAGTTTTTTTTTGCTCATTATGTAAACAATATTATTAGTGTTTTTGTGATTGGTGAGAATAACGGATGCGGCTAAAATACTACCCGGAATTAATGACAATCTACGATCTGATAATTCAATTCCTCATTTTATTGCCATAAATGTTTTAATTTTTGGGTAGTACTGTATTGTCGGCCGTAGTGACCTGCAGGCTTATTGTCTAACGCTTCTGACGCTTGCCTTCGCAATCACTATCTCTTTCACTCAAACGGTATAAGATTACCGGTATAAGAAGCGTTAGACAATACGGCCTCAGGTGGCATTTAAAGCCGTGGTGGCTTAGTGGTTTGACCTATGGCCTCTCAAGCAGAGGGTTGTGGGTTCAAATCCCGGCTCGCACCTCCGAGTTTTTCGGAAATTAAATGCGAAATTATATTTACCATGAGCTTTACCTGAAACCTGCATACACCTGCGAAGAAATTCAATGGTCCGCGGTGGAGTTCTCAATCCGCACTGGGCCCGCGTGGGAACTGCGGCCCAAGTCCTCTCATTCTGAGAGGAGGCCTGTGCCCTGCAGTGGGTCGTATATAGGCTGGGATGATGATGATGACGATGGTATTGTCGTTCCTTTCGGGTTGACAAATACAAGTCGTGTTTTAACCGCACCCAAAATACCTATACCAAGACAAAATTTAGTTACAAATAAAAACGCGAAATTAGGTTTCCATTCCATTAGTACCTCCTATCTCATACTGAGGTGTTTGAATGATCTTTAAATTAAAAAATCTTAAATCATTAAAGATTGTGAACTAAGTATTAGTAATGTTTGTGACTTTTTCTTTTTCAAGAAACAGATTAATTTGTTTTTTAAATGAAAGTACGTAGTTGTTTCGGAATTTTTAAAATAACACTATTTGTTGTGTACGTTGATAGGTCATGCAAAACTAAAATGATCCGGTTACCCCTTCCCCCCTTTCCCCCACCTTATGTCCACGTCGAACCACGCGCGTTCGACTCTCACTTTTCCGGTTTTTTTTTCTATCACCTTTTCCCCTGAATTTGTGACGTAATTTAACCCCTACGTCACACCCCGGCATTGATTCAGCAGCTAGCCCATTGAGCGGGCTAGGTCATTCACGAGCTTTATTGACTGGCGACCCCCATTGCAAGAGAGGGGGGAGGCTGAGCGCTTCGGGCTCTTGCCGTTCCTCGTTTAGCGCTAGCTGGAAAGAGACGAGATTATTTTAGGCTTTAAATTTAACGTTTTTCAAAAATCAAAATCAAATCAAAAATCAAATCATTTATTTGTTAACATAGGTAAGTGTTACAGATGTTACATAAAGTTTTGTATCACTATGCTTACCATAAGGCATACAAATATCTAGACTACACATGCAGCATAACTATTCATTAATTTATATATATTTTACAGTAATTATAATGTTCAATACGCAAAATCAAAATTCGATAATATAATACGGAAAAAAACTTAGGCAGCATTAGTTTGATTTGCATTCGGTTTTATTTAAAAAGAAATTATTCTCATTTCAGAAATAAACTTAGTGTCAAAAGAAAATCAGGTTTATTTTTGAAACTAGAATATTTCGAATTGTGTCGCTCTAATTCTAAAGGTGCGAAATGTGATTTTTGTGTCAAAAGGTGTAACTAAGGCTAGAATCGAGTAATTACAGGTCTTTACAGTTTAACATAAAGTTTTTTCTAAAAAGTTTTTTGCTGTCTGTGCTTGGATTGTTATCTAAACTGTTACAAACAAACATTGAAAGTCTACCTATTTTTAATAAATAACCTCTGTCAGGAAACATGTTTAAATGTAAATTAACAAAATGGGTATTCGAAAAATGTTTCTATTATAGTGTCAAGGATTTCTTGAGTCACAAGGAGTTGTAATTTATTTATATGTCTGCTGTTATTTTATATATTTTTTTTTCTCTTAATAATGTTTTAGTATATCTAATATAATAATAATCCAGGATATAATGTAGCAAGTGCTTTAAATTAATAATAACTCTTTTAATAATTATTAATAATAAATTATAATATGAAATAGAGAATATTGACGAAAATTGTAAATTAATCTTATCTTAAAACTAAATATTTGTACGCTTGCTTGCATGCTGAATACATGTGCTAAACTTATTTTAAGATCTTTTTACCTACTGTATTCTTACAAGTAAATGTTTTTGAATTTGAATTTAAAATATCACTGTGTTGTTTTTGGTCATCATCATCATCCCAGCCTATATACGTCCCACTGCAGGGCACTGGCCTCCTCTCAGAATGAGAGGGTTTTGGCCATAGTTCCCACGTAGGCCCAGTGCGGATTGGGAACTACACACACACACACCATTGAATTTTTTCGCAGTTGTATGCAGATTTCCTCATGATGTTTTCCTTTAACGTAAAGCTCATGGTAAATTTCAAATGTAATTTCGCACATAAATTCCGAAAAACTCAAGAGGTTTTTTTTGGTGATCAATAAATTAAATAAAGAATATTTTTATTGTATTGTATGGTTAAAACGTTAACGTAGCGTAGGATCCTCAGACTCGGTGGAGCGATGATCTTCGCAAGGCGGCTGGCCAGAGCTGGATGAGAGTGGCCGAGGATCGTGCTCAGTGGCGTGCCATGGGAGAGACCTGACGAGGCCTATATGTCCAGCAGCGGACGAGCATAGGCTGATTATCATTATGATGATGATGACAAAACAAAACAACATCTTGGTTATGCCGTAAATCACGGTAATTAATTATAAATTTAAATCATTCCTGTGTACGAAATGTTTAATTTAGTACTCTACTAGATTATTTCATAGATGTCATACTCATACTCATTTATTCATAATATTTATTACATGTCATTTTTTAAATTGTATGTATGTATGTAATATATTTATTCATAAAAAGTTACACTTTCATTTAAACCATGCCCCGCAAAACTGCTTACGCAGTTTGACTGCAGGTAACTCGCTTTATATAAACATAGCTTATAAATTATTAAAATAGATTAAATTAATACAATTAATTTACATAAATGGTTACAACGAATTTAACAAATGTTTTTTTAGTAAACTTTTAAATTTAGCAAGTGTAGGCTCACGTCTTATGTCCTCGGGTAAACTATTGAGTAAGTATGGAACTCGTTTTTTTAACGTTCTATCTCCATAGTAATTTTTTACCATGGGTATTTATTATTTTAATATATTATTGCATAGTCATCATAATAATTAGTAAGTAGTGCAGAATGTGTGTTCGAGAAGCCAATTTTTGAGTCGTCTCCTAAATATGTCCAACGAAGGAGCCGAAGTAATCGCTTCAGGTAACCTGTTATAAACTGTCGAGCCTACAACATGTGTCACCCTGCCAGACTCCCCCATATGTTAATACATTAACAAAGTAATAGTTAATGTAGGTACAGTAAGATTATTTCCACTTTGGCACTCGGCAATTCTCGGCATACATCGGGAGAGATCGGAAGCGCAATACTCGGCTGAGGTTTTGTTATTAATTACATTAAATAAAGTAAAAAGTAAAAAAAGTAAAGTAAAAAGTTCTTTATTATATAACAAAAAGGACAGACACAATTTAGAACAATAATAATTCTGCGACACCCACACTAGGCAGAGCCTGTATCGTGGGAGTCAAAACATATAGGATTAAACTTTAACAGTGCGGCTTGAAAGAAACTGAGACACTGATGTTGTACAATAATAATAATAATATATTTAACTAAGTACTTAACAACAGAAAAAAAAGAGGGTTTGTGTGTGTGTGTGAGTGCGTGTCAAGTTTCATGCAAAGGCTCCCGACCACTACCTAATTGTCATTATATCCTCCCTCGGCCTCTTTATAGGAAAGGGACATGAAAAACTGTCTACTCCTACTCTTAGCTTCTGCAAGATTAAGCAATTTTAAATTTGACTTTTTAAGTACCGCATTATACGTATACACACAAGGAAAAATGAACGATTTAAAACGCTTAGCGAAACCAGAGCGCACAGTAGGCACCTTAGCCCTAAATAGGTTCGGCTATTTTATGTGATTAAATTCTAGGATTTAAATAAGTACCCTATGAGAAAACACGAACCTTTACGGTTAAAACCGAGACGTCCCGAGTGTCAAAGTGCAAATAATCTTACTGTATTAAGTATTGTACTTGCCGTGGATATGATATGAACATGGCTACTACAAAAATGTTGTTACCGCCATAAATCACGGAAAGTATTTTAAATCATTGCTATGTGTTCGAAATTTTTAATTTAACTTAGAACTGATTAGAATTCGATATTATGTGCATCGTAATCTTATCTAATGTATTATGTATTTGACCGCCGTGGTATATGATACGAATATGGACGTATCACTAATGTTGTTACTGCCATAGGTAAATCATCATCCTACTAATATTATATATAAATGAGAAAGTTTTTGAAGATGTTTGGATTAAACATTTTGATGAAACTTCGCGTACAGCTAGACAAAAATCTGAATTGAGGCATAGGTTATTAGGTATTCCGTTAATGCTTTCCGCTGAGATAATATTTTAACTTTGTACGAGGATCATCATCATCATCTTTTCAACCGAAATACGTCCATTGCTGAACATAGGCCTCCCCCAAGGCTCGCCAAACAGATCAGTCCCGTGCCATCCGCATCCAACGCGATCCTGCAACCTTAATCAGGTCGTCGCTCCGTCTTGTTAGAGGCCTACCTACACTGCGTCTTCTGAACTATTGAGAACCTTTTTGCTCCATCGGCCATAAATTCTACGAGTGATGTGCCCCACCCAATGCCACTTGAGTCTGGCGATTCTTCGAGCTATATCGGTGACTTCTTGCGCGGATTTCATCATTTCTAATGCGATCCCGCAGAGAAACTCCGAGCATAGCCCTCTCCATCGCCCTCCGAGTGATTTTGAGCTTTCTTGTGAACAAAGATACGTTGTTTAAACATGAAACTACCGTGAGACTCTTTCATAGTGAAATAATACGGATTACTCACGTCTCAAAACTAACTTTAACTCGACATGTTTCGGGCTAATCCATAGTCCTTTCTCTCGGAGCAACACGCTACAGCTGCTGCCAAACGTGCACTGAGCTGCGTAGCGTGTTCCGAGAGGATATTTAACGCGGGTAAAGCTGCGGATTCAAGCTAGTTCTAACATTTATATCTGACTAGAATTCGATAGCATAATGTTCTTCTCGTACCCAATTTATTATGTATGAATATGGCTCCGTAATACAAATGTTGTTTCTAGCAGCTTTACCAGCGCTATTCTATGTTACGTAGTTTCAAGTAGGATCCTATCATAACATTGCCATAGTTAAGCACACCGATCACCCTGTTTGATCGATATGTCTGACACACTTGAACTTTATTCTAGAAACATCTTTACGATAAAGCCTACGACGAGCAAAAATAAATGTTTACTTTTCATATAACTTCGTAGGTAGATGTTATGCCTGGGGACCGAAGTCCGATGGAAGAAAGTTGGAAAATGTAATGCATCTGAGGTGAGAAAGTTCGATAGTGCGATGTAGATTGTAACGGCTTCTCTAATTGATGACTAGATGGCGCTAGAGGTCGCGTCTCAGACGCTGCTGTTTAAAAAGTCGAAATCAATACTTTATTTTGAAAAAGAGCCGCAGAGGGATATTTTCCATGTTTTTAAGTCTACCAGCGATTACTGAAAGACCGTTATTGCCAAGAAGAATGCGACACAAGAGGGTCGTATTCAAAAAAAAAAAATTACATAAGTAGTTAAAGGCATAATGAAAACAAAATCACGATCGCTTCCTTTGTGTAACGAAAGTTAGTCATGCAAACTATATGGGTAACTTTCGTTGCACAAAAAAATCAATAAAGTTTGGTTATAATTAAATCCCATCATCGAGTATTTCTTTTTTTGAAAAGGGATCTAGAAACTTGGCTTAGTTAAGTTGCCCACAAATGTCTTCTCAGATTCTCGGTTTGTTCAGAGAGAAGTGCCCTCGCATGTCAAGTAGATTTGTGCTAATGTTCCTTGAATACGAGAAATTTTGTTTGAGGATATTTAACTTAAATATACGACAGACCGCGTGACATACCATAGAGCTGTTTAATGTATTCTTTCTTAGTTATTCAAGCGGAATATTTCGCTTGTTATGTGATGTGATGATCTTTGCTCGACCCGCCAAGGCCGCGAGAGGTTAAAATCTCAAGCCTCCGCGTGTATTTAGAAATAAATTAAATATTACCATACTTGCTTACTTACAATTACACAAAAACGTCAGCCAGCAAACGAGCCGCTACTTTTTGTCATTCATTATATCAAACAAACGCTTTTAAACAAATCTAAATGTATGTTCTGCATGTAGCCGTAGGTACACGTCACTTTTTTGTACTTACTATCAGCGCTTTCGAAAAGACCATCATTTTCAAGTACATCTTGTGTCGCAAGAAACGTAGAATGCGTAGAAGAAAGTATTTTTTTTTAATACAATATTATATAAAATGAAATTTTAGCAAAGTCAGCAACATCCACTTCAACTAAAAAGCGTACTGAAAATTTGACTGAAAAATTTTGAAGTAACACTATAAGACTGCATTCAAAGTTGCTACAGTAAAAAAAGTGGATGTTGCTGACTTTGCTTCTATATGACTCATAGGCAACTGTTACCATAGCGAAAAGTTCAGGCAAAATGCCTGTATGCTAACTTATATTATTCGCACTCAAGACTTAAATTTACCGTTGCAATAGTTTGTGATTCAGTTCAGCTCTATACTCTTACGCTTTTTTATTGTTTCCTGCTATCTCACGACAGCTGTCAGTCGACACTGATTCAATGCATTGAAAAGCTAGATCTAGGCCCCGATGTTCCCAAGCGAGAATTGGCCTTTGATGTTAGGAACAGTGCCATAAGGCTGTTACAGTGATTAAAAAATATACTTATAGTCGACCAAGAAATTCCTTTATCACCCTAAGGTTCAATGTCAGTTGTATGACTTAAAATATCAAACTGTCCACGACGAAGTATCTTTTGGTTTTGTAGAACAACAAGACGTTAGGTATAATATAATTTTCATTGTTCAGTACATAGGTTTCGTGGACCTGGTCCGTGTTACATGTCCATTAATTCTATTATCCGGTTAAAATACCTTTGACATTCGTGAAACCAAAAAGGTGCGGTCGCTGAAGGGCGATGAGCATGGTTACTTAGTATTGTTTTTCATTTGAAATCTACAGAGCTAATGTTAATGTTAACTGTTTGCGTTTCGGCAATCTTCGGGTCCCGAATTAGCACGAATGTGTTCGGCCATCTTTGCAGAGCTGCCACTTGAATCTGCTTTTCCAAAATAGACTTGCTAGCTAAAATGTATATTGACGAAGCGGATAACTTTAGTCTGAATACTCGTATTTGTAAGGAACACTGTTCGAAATTTCTGACTAGATAGAAAGGAGAATGCCTTAAAATTTGTTTAAAACTTTAGGAACTGCCCGTGGTTGTCAAAGTACGCGGGTACGAAATGGAAGTACGAAGTTATTATGTTGAAATCCCACTGAAGTAATTTTCCGCCCGGTAACGAAATAAAAGGACACAAAACGGGACTTAAAGCTTAAAAGTTAATTTAATTATGCCACGGAATGGGTCTTAAAACGCTCTGTTGAATTGTGAAATATTATCGTACCAATAATGCGCGAAGGCACGTTCTACGATATAATATTTATTCGCAATTAATTTGCTTAATACGTAGGTATAAATACTGAGACTCCCTGAAAAACCACACGTAGGTGCCAAATATCATTAAGATGATCCGTTTGAAACAAAATTTCAACAATGTTGTGTTGTTACCTAATTTAAAATACAACAACTTAAAACGAGCAATGCTTGTATATTTATTCCGGGATCTCGAAAACTGCTTTAACGAGTTCGATGACTATATGGTCTATATGGAGATTTTCGCGGGCGCACAATCGACCTAGCTTGATCTTATCTTAGGAAAACGTTTGTTCTCTCACTCAGGTATTATGTAATCAAAGAAACCAGAGGATCTATTATCTAACGTGCGCACACTCGCGATCGCATTGGCCATCTCTTTCTGCCCTGATTCTATACCCTTTGACAAAAATAAGTGTTGAAAGCGATTGTGATTCCGAGTATGACAATATGGTCTCAGGTTCCTTCCTGGCAGCCCAAGACAGTCGGGTGTCTCTGTACCTCTGAGAAACTTGGGCGAATATGCGGATTAATAGCGAGTGGTAAAATACAAAATACAGGTGCTAAGTACCCAATAATAAGTATGATTCGGTTCTGCTATTTAAATAAGCATTGCGCAGGTTCTGTGTCAATATTCTCTGTCTGTGATTTACCTCATTGCCAGTAAGCTGGGTAAATATTCTTTCATTTCCGAAGGGGAAACTTCAATGATTGTTTATGTAAGTAATCGTCATTGATGTGAGTGCTGGACGCAAAGTTGTATTTAGTTATTCATACACCAGTAGTGTATTTTCATGGATTTTTTGGATATCTACTGTCATATGTTTTTTTAGTATGTCCCGCTTTCGACGAAAGAATCCCGCTTTGCCGGAAATAAAATCTGAAAACGCTGTCATTCACCACATACTTATCCTAATCAGTTAATGGCTGGAAAATTGTTGGTTGTTTTATGTATACTGGCTTTGTCCTGCGGCTTCTCCTGCACTAGAAATACCTTCACAAGAAACATTACATTCAACAACAACAACCTTTTTAAAGCACAACGTTTGCTCAGACAACGCCATCTATTGCTTTCACACGAAGTTACGGCGTCATCTTGAAAGCCGAGTTACCTACCTAAATGTTTTTGGACAGCGTCCTCTATTATTGTTTTAAGTTAAAATATTATCTCACGAGAACGCATTGCCGGGATATTGAGTATTGTATGGGCGCTTGCGCACTACAAGGAATTTTACTTTTCTTCAGTCCGATTTTTTACGGTCCGATGTGGCATGAAAAAATCGGATGATTGGTTTGTGCATTTCCCCGTCCGTTGTCACAAGCGCCCTATGTCTCAGTCTCAATCCAGATTCTTGTCTATCTGTACGCCAAGATTTATCCAAATCCGTTAAGCTGATTATTGCCTGATTGACTAAGACATCCAAACTTCGTCAAAAATTTCTTATTTATAGTATTAAGTAGTAGGATAGTAGGATATAGGATAGTTAATTAACCATTTCTAAACGTGACCAATGATCGCAGTTCACAATCCCCCAAACTAATCACGAAGTTTTAGGTTCAAGCGATGAATTTGAATTACGACTTACGACCGTCCTTTGCCCGGCACTCTAACTTTTGGGAGGGCGGTTCGTTTGGAAGTAAATCGTTCCAGAACAAAAGTATTCGAAGCCTACTCTATTCCATCCTGGTTGTCTTTATACCAAAGTTCAATAAAAAGAGATATATAGTTAAAAAAAACCGGCCAAGTGCGAGTCGGACTCGCGCACCGAGGGTTCCGTACAAATTTATATGTATCTATGAACATCCAGTCTTAGCAGACCCCTGCTCCTAAGCAAAATGTGCGCAGTGTGGGATCATTGTAGATTGGTTACTGATATAGACAGACAGACAAAAAAAATTATGCTTTTCGCAATTTTTCCTTTATCTGTGCTATAAGACCTTGCTTCGTACCAAATTTCAAGGTTCTGAGTTCACGGAAAGTACCCTGTAGATTTTGATTCCCTTGCGAGTGTCGAAAATGTGCGTTGTTTACTGATATAGACAGACAAGACAAAATATTATGCTTTTCGCAATTTTTCCTTTATCTGTGCTATAAGACCTTGCTTCGTACCAAATTTCAAGATTCTGAGTTCACGGGAAGTACCCTTTAGGTTTTGATTCCCTTGCGAGTTTCGAAAATATGCGGAAATTTGCGTCATAAACGGCTGTATCTTTTGATTGCGTTGGCTTAGAAGTTTGAATTTTTCACAGCTCCAAGGGACAGTAGACTTGAGTATTTGATATAAATTTCAGCTTGATACCTCCACGCGTTGCTGAGAAAAAGGGTCTTGACAGACAGACGGACGGACGGACGGACGGACAACAAAGTGATCCTATAAGGGTTCCGTTTTTTCCTTTTGAGGTACGGAAAAGCCGTGGTTATTCTAGTATACATGGATGGATTGATGGATGGATGGATGGGATGTATGGTCTAGCTAGGACATGTGGTCTTTCAAGCAGAGGAAGTGGGTTCAAATCCGGGCCGAAATCACATTTTTACCACGAGCTTAACGGTGAAGGGGAGCATTCTGAGGAAATTTGCACAAGTCAGCGCAGAAATTCAATGGTGTGTGTGAAATCCCAATCCGCACTTCGCCCGCGTGAGAACCACGGCTCAAACGTGGCTCAAACCCTCTCATACTGAGTGAAGACCTGTGCTCAATAGTGGGACGTATTAGGACGTGATGACACTGTTTTTAGGGTTCCGTAGTCATTTTAAACATTCGCGACTTCATAAGTAGTTATTGTTAGACCCGGGACTTAAACGTTGCAATTTATTGCTAAAATAAAATAAATAATAAATAAATAAATAAATATTAGGGGACAATCTTACACAAATCGACCTAGTCCCAAACTAAGCAAAGCTTGTACTATGGGTACTAGACGACGATAAACAAACTTATATAGATAAATACATACTTAAATACATAGAAAACATCCATAACACAGGAACAAATATTCGTGCTCATCACACAAATAAATGCCCTTACCGGGATTCGAACCCAGGACCTCTTGCTTCGTAGGCAGGGTCATTACCAACTAGGCTAAAGCAGTCGGTCAAAAATTAAAAATTAAAAATTTTAAAAACCCCCAACGCAACTATGTCACTCGTATGTTTGAACATTAAGTCAATGCCCGTTATGCGTCTAAGATCCCTTCCGCAGCTAACAAAAGAGCTGATAACTTTGAAACGGCTGAACCGATTTTGATGAAACATATCTAACCATCGCCAAGAAACCTGCTTTCTATTAAAAAAAACCGCATCCAAATCGGTGCACCCTTTTAAGAGCTATGATGCCACAGACAGACACACACACATAGCGGTCAAACTTATAACACCACTCTTTTTGTGTCGGGGGTTAATTACCTCGACGTTTCAACCACATTGCAGCAGGCGCCTAGTAGACTAGCAATAATTTTACCAATAAATCGCGTTAAAGTTTTATTGTTACTAACGTATATATGAACACTTAGAGCCGATTTTTCAATCCCCAGATATAAATAAGTATTTTCGTCAGTTAAAACTATCGCTTTCCTTTTCTCAAGTCATAGAAAAAAAAAGACCGAGCTTACATTTATCTGACATATACTTTTATCCGGGGATTGAAAATCGGCCCATAATCTGAAATAAATAATTTCAATTTCAATTGAAGTCTCGGGCATTTGAATAAAGTAAATGTTGGAACAACAATACAGGTTATACAGGTATCTTCAAGGCTAGAGTGAATAGGCTGTTACTGAACCAGTGAGGTACACCTTTGGCCTCATCTTCACTTTACATCAGGTGAGATAGTGGTCAATTACGGGTTAGTTCTATGTAAAAAAAAAAAAACTTGCTCGTATCGTACAAAGATGTTCATTTAAGAAAGAAAAACATTTATTTTATAACAACAATAACACATACACAGGCAAAAATAAGAGTACAAACATAGACATAGGAATGTACATATTAGTGCTGCTACAAAAAGGGACCCGGCTCAGCATGTCGCTAGTTAAAAACCAGCACTGGTTCCAGATTTCGATTCCAGATTGAAAAATACCTCGAAACTTCCAAGGATTCATAGGGGTGTATTTGTCTACGTAACGTATGTTACTTTACGAGACTATTTCTCGGATTTTATTATGCTCATTCGATAGTTATGCCAAGGCCCCGCTCTCCAGGCGATATCGATTCGATCGCTGTCTGAGATTCGGTCACGGCCAATGTCGGCCAAATTTAGAGCAGTGAGTCGCTAATCACTGTCATATAATAATCATACGCTATTACTGGTGATGTGGGTAGCCCCTTCACATGGACTGGTGACCTAGTGGTCGCAGGAATCTGCGGCAGGGGGGTTTCACTCCGCAGATTAGGTATGTTCGGCCGGCGCGCCTCCCGGGCAGGCGTATGGCAGTAGGTTGTCGCTCGGCTTTCGGCTAGCCGCGTCGTGCGTAATTAAACATCTTTTTTTCTGTGATTTTTGCAACAAACAATGACTTCTAAACGATCTTATAATCCGTATAAAAGATATTGTTGCGTTTAAAGGTAGTTTACTGAATTAATAATACACACTTATCTTTCTTGATTTATATACCTACCTAAATCACAGATTACTTAATAGTTACTTCGTAACAGATACTGCATCCCGTACAAAATCTTGGTACTTACCGCGATTGTAGCCACAGATTATACTACTCCGTCTCCTTAAGAATGTGTGCGTGCCGACAGTGACAAGGGCTGGCAGTTTGGATTAAAAATTTTTTTCTACATGTTGACCATTTTGTCGGGATACTTAATTGCTATATATTATATCCATGCAAACTTTCTAGCGCTAATATTCTTTAAGCTAAGCCACGGACGGACAAAGAGACAGACGGTCATGGCGAAACTATAAGGGTTCCGTTTTTGCCATTTTAGCTCTGGAATCCTAACAAAAAAGGATATTTATTGTAATGCGCAGAACACATTGCCATGCTCACAGTACCCTAGCGTTATACTAGATACGAAGGTCAATTTTCGAACTTCGCATCGTGCCATCCCGCTCACGCTTATAGCTTTTTATAGAAGAGTAAGAGGGACAGCACGATACGAACTTCCAAATTGTTATATTAGCTATTAATTCTAGCATAGTCAAATTAAAATTTGCCCCCTGTTTCACCATTCACTTCTAAAAGTCCAGGCGGCATATTTTTTCCGTGGAACACGAATGAACGTGCGTCGGCGCGCGCTTGTGACAACCTACTGGAATTTCGATCTTAGCAGATCGTCCCCGCGGTAGGTAAATATCGCGCGTAAGTACATGGCATGCATGAGGCCTGCCTAAATATCGGCGAGTGGGAACCCTGTGCCCTTGGTTTCGATTCTGCGGTGCCCAACGGAATATGAACCCTCAAATCACACGATAAGTTTCAATTTCGCGTGCAAGCTGTTAACGGTCGTAATAGTGGGCAAATTTTTACACCTAAAGTTGACTTTTGTTCGAGAGCGATCCTTCTGTACGTTAGTACCTACTATTAGTTATTCTGTGTTTGTGGGCGGCGTAAGACCGGTCATTATGACGCTCTTTGGGGGAGGTTTCACATTATTTTTTTTGTCAAGTAGTTTATTAGCTGATAGAATACACCTAGAGAAATACAGACAAAATATACACATGCTTGCCCATCCCTGCCAGCCAAAATGGCCGCCACTCCACTGTGTCACGAAAAGATCTGGGGATAATTTCGTGATGCTTATTTTCAGTGCTACGGCAGTTACAGAGGTGGCCGTCACCAAGCACACATGTACCTACTGGTTTATGAATTCACTATTTCTAATACATTTATGTTTACAATTATTTATGGCTCTATTCTAGCTAGTGTTCACTTTTGGCTTCATTACGTGACTAGAGATGGTTTTATTGAAGAGCTAGAATAGGTATTAGGGTGAGGCCACACGAGCGTAATTTTGTGAGTCGTGAGCGGCAGAATTTCGGTTTGTGCCATACATTGTGCGGGCCATCACGTGACACAATGTATGGCGCAACCGAAATTCTGCCGCTCACAACTCACAAAATTACGCTCGTGTGGCCTCACCCCAGGGGCGTAGCTAGCGCCGTATCTGCCGTATCAATTATACGGGGCCCCCGACGTGCTTAAGCAAAAATTAATAAAAACTTCCCAAATTTTTTTTTTATTTCAGAAATGACAAAAGTCACAAAAAGCAAAAGTGACAATTATGATGAATAAATATTTCTTTTATTTTATGCAAACATTTTTTTTTTTGTGAGAAATCTTTACCCTTCATAAGGGGCTCCAAACAATTTTTTATACGGGGCCCCGCCAAGGCACGCTACGCCTAGGGTTGCCAACTATTTCTTAAGCAAATATAGTATTTCCCAGCCCAAAGTACAAAAAATATAGTACTCTGAAAAAAAAAATAGTACAAAGTACTAAAAATAGCGAAAATTGATTCATTAAACATTAGTATAGTAAAAATAGCCTACCCAAACTGCACGCGTAAGGACTGACCGAAATATAGTATTTTTGCGTACTATATATTTCTTCAACAGTATATAGTACACAGAGTCAAAATATAGTACAATACTATATATTATAGTACGGTTGGCAACCCTAGCTACGCCACTGCCTCACCCTTAAGGATCTTTATCTCGCCTGACAGTTAAAGAAGATGTAGCTCACTGATCCAGTAACGTCCTATTCACTCGGGTCTTGAAACAACAACCAGCTATAAAAACACAATCAAATAACAGAAACAGCACAATCAGCTATAAAAATTGTTTATTATAGCCCGACAAGCTCGTGCGCGGCTCTCCGCGGAACCCTGTCGCTGTCGCAGTCAGCATTTGCCGCACTTATTAAAAACAATCTCGTTAAGGACAGCAGTACCTCTACCATGAGTTACACTAGTTTACAGTGACCGTACTCGCTAGCGACGGCGTAAATGATTTGTATGGAGAATTGTACTTCCATAAGTGTCCGCTAGAGGCGCTGTACACAATTCTCCATACAAATCATTTACGCCGTCGCTAGCGAGTACGGTCACTGTAAACTAGTGTAACTCATGGTAGAGGAACAGAGGCTCCCTGCGACAGGGTTCCGCCGAGCGCCGCGCACGAGCTTGTCAAGGTATAGCACTGTTGATCGATTATATTTACAATTTCATTTATAAATACCTTATCGTTAAATAGGTAGGTTTTAAATAGGTAGGTTTTAAATAGGTAGGTTTTTAACTTTGATCAATTATAACTGAAGATACACATTGCCGAACAAAATCCCCTTCAAAGAATGCCCGAACTTTTTTATTTGGTTGCGTAACAAATAAAATCATCACCTACACAGAAATTTGAACCTAGTCTTTACTTCATTACAGTCGAATTTCGGTAGCGGCAAAACTCCACTTGACAGCTAAATTTGACAATTTCACGCAACGTTCTGAGAAAAAAGAAGGCCACTTTTATCAAAGTGGCGCTCATTTGGCTCGGACATTTTCGGGCGCGCGACTGTGGATCTACAGTTATAATTGATCAAAGGTTTTTAATATGGATCTAACTGTAATCATTAAATATTTTATTGTCGCTCATATTTCATTATTTATTCGGCCTCGCCCCCGTTGCAAAATTCCCTATCTCGTGTGAATTTCGCATAATATATTTTCATAACGTATTTATAAACTTAACTAGCTGTTGCCCGCGACTCCTTCTGCGAAGAATAGGGGTATAAAAAGTAGCCTACGGCCTATTCTCAGACCTGCCGAATACAAAGAAAAAAAATTTCATAAAATCGGTCAAGCCGTTTCGGAGGAGTTCGATAACAAAGACCGTGACACGAGATTTTTATATATTAGAAGAAGAAGATGTCTATATAACTGAATGGAATGTTTCATAGATAGGTATTTTTTGTGCCTAGTAGAATTTTCTCTGAACGTGTCATTAGTAGTAAACTGTAATCTTCACGTGCTTATGTTGCATGCAATTTTTAGGGTTCCGTAGCCAAATGGCAAAAAACGGAACCCTTATAGATTCGTCATGTCTGTCTGTCCGTCCGTATGTCACAGCCACTTTTTCCGAAACTATAAGAACTATGCTGTTGAAACTTGGTAAGTAGATGTATTCTGTGAACCGCATTAAGATTTTCACCCAAAAATAGATGAAAAAAACAAATTTTGGGGGTTCCCCATACTTAGAACTGAAACTCGAAACTTTTTTTTTCATCAAACCCATACGCGTGGGGTATCTATGGATAGGTCTTCCAAAAATGATATTGAGGTTTCTAATATCATTTTTTTCTAAACTGAATAGTTTGCGCGAGAGACATTTCCACAGTGGTAAAATGTGTGTTCCCCCACTGTAACTTCTAAAACAAGAGAATGATAAAACTAAAAAAAATATATGATGCATGCACTTTTGCAGCCCACCGTACATTGCCATGTAATCTTCTACCGAAAATTGGTTTGAACGAGATCTAGTAAGTAGTTTTTTTAATACGTCATAAATCGTAAACCGCAATTTTTTATAGATAATGGTACGGAACCCTTCGTGCGCGAGTCCGACTCGCACTTGGCCGGTTTTTTATCTCCTTAGTAGGTAAACAAAAAATACCTAGTGATTAATTTCTTCTAACGCTTCCTGATTATTGGTAAAAAGTGGAGGAAAATAATGAGATGATTAAGCTGCTAAGTTGCAAAGTGATAACACGCGATATAATTTATCTAGTGTCCTGGATAAAAAAAATATGTAGTTAGTCCCGTCAATTAAATTGACAAAAGTATTAGACACGTGTATTTTCTTTTGTCAATCAAAGCTTAACCCTTTCAACGCCAACGACACATATAGGTGTCACAAAGTACAGTGTCAAAGTGATCTTGACACAATGACATAAGATTCAAAGCAGGTTTACGTTTTGTCGAGGCGTGGCGTTGAAAGGGTTAAATGACGAAGTTGAAGCGCGTCCGGTAGTGAGGGCCAGTGACGTCACGTCTAAGTGAGAAGTGATAATAATAATGATAAAGTTTATTGCAGAAAATGGGTACATACAAGATGGTATAATTATATATTATGCGCCAAATTCGGCTTGGGTAAGCGTGCAAACAAATAAGTCACTTGATTTTGTTCAAATATGAAACATACCAAATCGAAATGTCATTCACGTGCACGAACATGTTTTACCAAGCACGGTGTAAAGTCTTCGTGGTGTGACGACAATTTTTCGATGATACTTATAACTCTGCCGTGATTTGCGTACATTTTACAAGTAAGTGTCAACAAATGACGACTGATTCTAAGACGCACTTTGTGGTACTTAAGCGAAGTACGCATTTGCCACTAGTGGTCTACAGATCAGGTTATAGGTTTGTTCATCTTGATAAACATAAACGTTTTTTCTCATTGAATAGTTGCTATTTCAGCCATTAGACATACGAGTATACAGGGTCTTCAGACAAAGTAATCCAATCACCTGCTGAAATATTCCGGATATTTTTGAGAAATTTTGTGTTTTATTATTGGAAAACAAAAAGCTTAAAATAATTACATATAATGTATTAAGCTTTTGCGATTCTCGCTCATTATCATAAGTAATATTTTTCGGGACTTAGACGACTCGTGACCACGGCTGCTGCAATGAGGTCGAAACGTCAAAGTAATCTCGAAAAAAATAATAGTTATTAGCTTAAAAAAGGGTTCCGACGAATACGCAAGTTGAAGTGGGACTGGGCTGGACATGGCTGTCGAATGAACCCTGAACCTTGTGCTAAACTTGTCACGGAATGGATCCTTAGCGATGGATATCATAATAGAGGCAGACCGAAGCGGAGATGGAGGGACGGCCTAGATATTTATCACGTAGGATGGCGGGAGCTCGCGATTGATAGGAGAGGCCTTTGCCCAGCAGTGGGGCACCAAACTAGCAGGATAATTTAAAAAAAAATGCGCATGTAAGTATATGCATGCTCTTGATAAGACGATTAAGACGGTATCTGGGCGACCGGGCTTCGCTAGGTCTAACACTGGAATACACGAGTTTTCCCAGAAATAAGACCAAGCTAGATCGCTTGTTAGCCCCCGAAAACCTTTAAATTTAAACGCAATCATTAGAGCCGTTTTTGAGTTCCCGGAAATAAATGTACAAGAAAACTCGTTAAAGGTATTAGATTAGATGAAAGTTCTCACTCGCGTCGTTCGAAGTATTAGCGGGTATTTTTCCAAATGCACAGAATTATTCAGCGTGTGTATTTAACGAAGCTGTGAATTGCAAAGTAAATTGTTACAATGACGCAAAGTAATTTCCATACCGGTGCGTGCGTTATGTTCGGGTGTTAATTAATTAAATAAACAATCTCATTAAGTCCTAATACGTAATGAAATAAAGGATCGTGGTCTGAGTAAACGTTGGTACAACAATGCTAAAATGGGTGAAGAATCGAACATTGTGGCTAATTGTGTTCTTGAAAGGCGGGTGGGTACCGGAATATGCAACGTGGCTAAGCCCTGGTGGAGTGATGAGTTTGTGGAGAGATGCCACATAAGCATACATTTTTATCGCGGGAGTAAAAGCGATTTGACAGTCCTGAAAGGTTATGACAGAAGTGACATTTACATCGAGCAACATTTATGCCTAGTTACGAGCTCTAAATTTATCGACTTTATTTCTAATATCAAACCTTCAGTCACTCTTCCTGCTTAATATTGGCTTTTATTAATTATTCGTTATAATAACTGTGTTCGCAGCATAATTATCAAGTGCTTTTAATTAAAAATGCCGCGAAGGAAAAAATGTGCGTTAAATTTGTGGAGTTTGTGGATAATGTATTATATTATCCTGAATTACAGGCTCGTGGTACAAAATTATTTTGCTTTAAGTGCAAAGTTCTCCGTCAAACAAAATCTTCTGTTGAACGACATTTCAACTCAGTAAGGCACTATTCAAGTAGACACATTGATTTCTAGGTAACGTTTAAACAGTGTAAGATAAATTTGATTGACCTTTTCCAGCGAAAACTTTATGCTAGACTTAAAGGGAGAATACTTCTTTAACCCTTTCAACGCCACGCCTCGACAAAACGTAAACCTGCTTTGAATCTTATGTCATTGTGTCAAGATCACTTTGACACTGAACTTTGTAACACCTGTATGTGTTGTTGGCGTTGAAAGGGTTAAACTCAACAGACATTCTGTTATATGTGTTTTTTAACTTAACTGATTCGTTCTTGCTCCCGCGATAACGATGTATCCACATAACAGAGACCTCTCTTCAGGCAGATGTGCCTGGAGACCGAAATCCGAAGGAAGAAGCACCCGAGCTAAGAAACTTCGATAGTGCGATGTAGAATGTAGTGATTTCTCTGATTAATAACTAGAGGTCACTACAAGCTCGTAAAGGTCGCAGGAGTCCGATGAACGACGCGGGTCATTGTGGTGTGCTTTGGGGAGTGATGTGGCCAGCGGTGGACGTCTTTCGGCTGACGATACAGAAAATTTAAATTACTTAAGAGCATGTTGTACGGCTTCCCAGTGGTTCGTAGCTTGTGGAGTGAACACTACGGGACGGGGACGGTCAAATATATATTATATATATATATATATTAAATGTATGTATTTTTTAGGAATTAAAGTCAAAAAGGCGACTCTAGCTAGAGCATTTTAAGCCATTCTCACCGATGTAACGTTTATTACGAAATAATTACTAGTCATACTCATTACTCAAAAAGTAAATAATTGCGTTACTGCATAGACGTTCCATTAAATATGGTCTTTTGCAAAATCGTTAAAAATGACTTCTGAACTTTCAAACAGCTCTTTATGCCTTAATATGTTTGGCGGCCGTGTCGAAACACATTTCAAATTGTGAACTTTAAGCAAATTCTCCGCTTATCTTGTGTGGGACATAAAATAAGTAATTATGCTCTTAGTATTAGTGTATTTATTATGGCCATTTTTAAGGTTCCGTACCCAAAGGGTAAAAACAGGACCTGAGACTTCGCTGTCCGGCCGTCCGGACAATTACGTTACGACGGAAATTTAAGGGGAGCCCATACAACAAACGTGCTTTTTTTGCCGTTTTTATAGATAATAGTACGGTACCCTTCGTGCGCGAGTCCGACTCGCACTTGGCTGGTTTTTTTTTACGCGCTCTGTGTACGTTAATGGGTCGTTAGATTTCCCAGCGATGTCATACCGTTTAAGAGTCATTAAAATCTCATTACAAATGTAAATATTGCCGATAGTCTATTTAAAAAGTTACAATCTTGTTTTATTGCCACTTGTTTGTGTTTATAGGTACAGTTCGTAGCAGCTATCAATAAACATATTTAGACTTAGTCATTCATGCATAATACTGCCACTTAATCAATGAGCAAACTGGTTATAATAACGTTTCAAAAAGTTGTATTCAAGCTATGATAATACTAATTCCATGCGTGTGTGTATTTCCACGTGTCAGCGACATTTGAATGGGGACTTAATGAACTGTAAATCCCAAATGAAAAAAAAAGTCTGTGAGATTACCAATCTCGTTATGTGTATTTTATCGATAGTAAACGTTTATCGATCGTTGCGTCTAATTCTTCCGCACAGCGATCCGGATGTCAGCAACGGTACTGGCTGAAAATCAGCGCTGGGGTGCTATAAACGCCTCAGCATTATGCATTCATTTAATTTCTTACGCATTTCCAATGTAATTTGGAACGTAGGAGTCGTAGCTTCTAATAGTTGCGATAGATGTTACCACACGCCACTGTTGGCGTATGTAAGCGATTAAGAATTTCGGGGGAGTCGGTTGGATGCGACGTGTTTCAATTGGTAGAACACCCGTTGGGGCGCATACCCAGGAGACGTGGGTTCGAATCCCACCGGCGCACCCGAAAAACTTTTTCGCTTTTAAATAATCTATGATTCGGTGAGCAGCCGTATTGCTAATAAAATAAATAATACTCTAATGAGATGCCATAATAAGACGAAGGACAGACTATTGTACGTTAAAAAGAATAACGACCGCTTTAGCCTAGTTGGTAGTGACCCTGCCTACGAAGCATGAGGTCCTGGGTTCGAATCCCGAGGCCGTATTGTCTAACGCTTCTGATGCTTGCCTTCGCTTTCACCGTCCCTTTCTGTCATCCTTTTATACCGTTTGACAGAAAGAGATAGTGATTGCGAAGGCAAGCGTCAGAAGCGTTAGACAATAAGCCTGCCGGTAAGGGCATTTATTTGTGTGATGAGCACGAATATTTGTTCCTGAGTTATGGATGTTTTCTATGTATTTAAGTATACATATACTGCTTAGTTTGTTGGGACTAGGTCGATTTGTGTAAGATTGTCCCCTAATATTTATTTATTTATTTACGACCCATGTAATTTTTTTTAGTGTAAATGCGGCCTAACGCTTGAACGCTCGCCATCACATTTGATCTGCTCGTGTTCGTACGTCCTCCTATAGGTACCGCATGAGAAAGAAGTGGTGAAAATGATTGCGATTGCCAATGCGTTAGAGTCTTAACGGTTAGACAATAAGGCCTCAAGTTTGTGATTTTAGCCCGAAAAATAATGTCCAAGAAAATCGGTTTTGTCTATCCTGTCACTAAAATGCAAATAGCGGAATGAAATACAAAATCTTTATTATTGTTAGTCTAAGTTTCGTGACACATATTTTATTACCATAATGTTATGTAAACGTTTTTATTACTAAATAAAAAATAATTGACAATCTCAACGACTAAATTAGCGATATGAGAATTTTGAGAATCTTGCACATATTTATTTATAATACTAGTAAACTTGCAACAGTTTAATTTATTTATTGTGAATTCTCACACGGTCGAGACGCATATGCATGCAATCAAAGTAACTCCGTATTTACAAAACAAGATACAGTCCTATAGTGTAGATCTTACGTGACTGTGAATCAGATATTATTATATCGGATATCATTTTGTGCGAGATCAAAATACGGAACTTGTTTTCTTGACCCAAAAAATAATTTTCCTCTCAGGTACGACAGCGTATTATGAATTTTCTGTATACCACAAATCCAAGAACTGACTATCTGAATTTTATTACGTAATGTGAGAGCTCGCTGAAACGTATCCGAAGTCTTTTGATGTCATAAACACGAAACGCAGGCTCTTATGTAAATATTTCATTTAAATTTATTGAATCAGGCGTTACTTTGCGGAGGTCCATATTAATTAACTGAAACAATTACTTTGCTCACCGGCGACCTTACGATAGTTACGTTTATGCAAGAAATGTGTGTTCATGCAGTTCCTCCACCTCCACACTGTACGAACACACACATTACGCATAGCATAGCATATGTTTTTAATTCTCAAAAAAGATAGTACTTGACGCCACATGCCACCTTTGTCTTCTGACGCACCTTTGTAAATTTAGTGATGATGATAATTCTTCCACTGTTTAGACATTTCCATTACCAAAACGAACATCTTATTCATAAAATTCAACGTTTTCCGCTCCAATTTAAAAAACTTACGTCCAATAATAGGTACCTATTTTTTCCACTAATCGCTATTACGATGTTTACTGCATTAGTAATATCGGTTTTATCGGGTTTGTAAAATACCACTGAAGCGATAACCATAGTTATCACCTTATGATTTTGAATTGTGGTTAATGAGAGAGGATACTCGTGCTTCTAATAATTCTATTGCATGTTGGCACGTTCATGCTTAATGTTCGATTCATGCAGCATCTGCAGACTAAGTTCAACTTAATAATAAGTATCAGTCTATTATAAATATTGTAGAGAACCTCTCGCAGTAAGCTGTTTCGATATTCATTTCAAGGTTGCAGTTGCCGAGCTGAAGTGCACCCCTTGTAACTACTTCAAGGCAAATTTAGTGGTCTATTCCTAACGTATTATAATTATTTTAAAACATCTTCCTCATCTAATTGATTATTTTTGGTACCGTCATCTTATCTTTTCCTTTTACTTTATTTGATTCTTTTGATTCTTGAGAAAGCAGGGATTGGATTGTATCATTCTTAATGTTAGCAGAAAAATACAAATATAGTCTTAGATGTATTTTCTCTGATGTTTACTTGAGTGGAGGATTCTTAAAGATACTAATTCCATTTATTCTCTTTGTGGTTGGCTTTGTCTTCGGGGGCACTTATTAGTAGTTGACCTAATATAGCCGGCAAGTGCCAATCTAGCAGATTCTATTTCGGTCCTGCCTGAGTGAACTGCATCGATTGTACTTTAGACTTGCTTAAAACACTAAGTTGGTCAAACCGGTTGGTACCAGGTGTTTCATCACTTAATTTATTCCAAAACTTAATTCTATTTCTGCAATATTTATTTTTAGTCTGTTTACTAGCATTAGGTACGAATCGTCCCGTTCTACAACATTGACTTTGATAGTTATGGGCAGGATTGGGCGAAGGTAAAACATACGAAGACATAGGGCCTATGTCATAGGCCATAATTGCATTAGTTGCCAATTTATGATCGCTTTGTGCTCTGGTGCAGTATTTTGACACGTAGTTTTGTATGTGTCATCCAGTTTACTAAATATTTAATTTTGTACATACTTTGTTTCCATGTGTTTTCATATATTTACCCAATATCGAGAAGTTTCTACAGAAGCCGTAATTTCGTCAACTTCAAATTACTTTTCGTTGGAAATCAGTAAGTTTGTTGAGTGGATCATCTTTTGCGACTTCCGAATAACTTGCATCAATGGTATATTAAAAATCCAGTTCGCGTATGAGAGTTGATCTTCAAGTTATTGATGTTGAATTTGCTTACGTCACATTCATATATTTAGAATTTACGTCATACCTACCTACATATATGACCTGTACATATACGACACCTCAATTGAGATTTGCTCTGGTAAATTTAACGATTTACATTCAGTACATCCGTAAAAGATTCCTAGAAAAATGGTAATCGATGACATTAACCTATTAGGTAAGGCCAAGGCCTAGATTATTGACAAGTTTGTATACTTTACACCACGGATGTTTCATCTTTGCTGAAAATGAAAATTACATGTTTTCAGTGCATGCGTTAATTTTATTTGGCGACCCGGAGGGTGAGTGGAGTGTAAGACAGGTATGTCGTCGTATCGTATGCAACATCTCACAGTTAGTGTACCCAACCTTTGCCGTAACTGTCATAACCGAAGTCACGCCAAAAAAGGCAATCCGGTGGGAATCAAGTTGTTACCGCACAATGTACCATATGCTTGTGAATAATTCCAACAGTTAAAAGATCGCGTGCAATAATGGCCGTCGGCGCCTATAATCCGTATAATGTATGATAAATAATTGATAGCATCCCGCGCGCGCGCAGGTTCCCGCTTGCGCAATACCACTTTCTAACTGACAGTCGGTCAGTTGGACACCTCCCGGTGACGTAAACGTTGTTTACGTGTTACTTAACGACGCTTTATTTGATTAAAACTGTTTAGTTGGCACCGTGACCTTGTTTCGGACCGATGGTGTCTCTACGTGAGAAGAAATCGTTTAGTTGAAGCGTGTTTGCGAGAAGCGAGCGTTACGCTTGGTGGTACATGTAATTAAATAGCATCTGCCGTAATCTCTTCAAGTACGAGCTTTGAGTGGCGGCTTAGTACCGAAAAACTTGACATGGATAAGTCCTCCACGAAGAGGACGACACAGAACTCACACATTATGGCGCTATTTGCGGAAGGCCTATGTCTAACAGTGGCCGCCTTTCGGCTTAAGACGACTATGACCCATTTACTCTATCCCAAAAGATTTATATTTTCACTACTATCTCCACAATAGTACGCCACCTGCCTTTCGCTCCGTATTTTGAGTTCCGAAACGGTCACGACCACCGGTCTATTTCACGGTCTGCCACTAACAAATTAATTCCTGCGGTTTCAACAATTTGTACTGAACTTGAATTTCTACGAATTACTATACGCACGTACATTTCAAAACATTATTCGATTTAGTAAACATCGCAAAAAAGTCATTTAATCAAAATAAAACAAATTGTCAATACACACAAAATACAATAAAATAAAAGTCAAAATATAAAGTCAGTCAAACAAACTGCCCCGGATCGCACCAGGCGCAAATGTGCCCAACACACTAGCCGCTTTGCCTCTCTGAACCGCGATGGACAACCAAACCAACCAACATCGCAAATAGTTTTATGACGTGGCGATATATGCCTTGCAAATGTAGTACATAACAGTTTTCGTTTTTTACTTCTTTTCCTATTCCGTATCTTATCTGATTAAAGCTATGGAGACCCCTCCAGCAATATTCTGAGTAGGAAAACAAGCAATAAACTTGAAACGCCTGAAGCTATCTTCGGTATTGGATCTTCCTGCCCACCGCGACATTGTTTGAAAATATCAAATTTGTTTGTGCCCAACTCTCTAATCTACTTTCATGTTTGTGTCAACAAGACCTGTGTACACTGGCGTTGCTGTGACCCTTTTTAACTGATTAAAAAACGCAATCCTGTTAATTTTGTACATTAAGCTAGCCCTGATAATTAATAAAAAGGTGCTTTCTGAGCCTTTTTTTAAAAGCTTTTTATTAACTTGCAATCTTAGATTATTTATACACTAGATAGAGCTTCGGCGGCATGAAAACGTCCCGAAAAGTATAAGCCAACTTGGCTTATATGTCATTTGCCTCCCTTCAGTTTGAATGACGTAACGCGATCGTAATATGAAGCTGTCAAAAGAAATTCGTGGACGTTTTGTATCGCAATGTTTGCTACTGACACTCTATCTAGTGCATAAATAATCTAAGCTTGCCAAATCTTGGAAGTCTTCCAGTGGTCGGATTAGCTTGAAATTTGGTATACTTATGTAGTTTGGATGACAATGCAAGTGCTGTCAACAAAAAGTACAGTCAGCGAAAAGGCTTGCATTAAAAATTAAATTTTTAACAAAAACTTATTCTCTCTAATGTTTTTCTGATGGTTTTGTCAGAGTTAAACTCGTTTAACCTATCAGCAATTCTTATTTATCGTTTTATGTCACTTGAAATCCCTGAACAGATTCCTAACTAAAGTAATTTAACTAAAATATTGTCTGACCTCAGCCTTGAACGAGCAAAATCTAGATTTTAAACTAGTCTAAAATCGATTTAAGCGGCCAAATTGATCATGACATCATAAATTCCATCAAACACGGATACGACTTTCTAATAACTTGCTCGTAAAATATTACGGATGCTGTGTTTAATAAGGTAAACAACGCCACAAATAGCTGTTAATATTTTTGTGGTCATTAAAATCAACAATAGAGTAACTAACTAAAAATTATCTATGGTTTGTTGGTCTATCAACCCCAATTTCAGCAGGCTGCTGGAAGACTCCTGTAATAACTTGAGTCCCCACGTGGAAACCCTTGCTAATTGCCAATTCGACAAGGTACCTTATTGAATTGCTTCCCACATGTATACGGGGTCGTTGGTAATTTGTAATTCAACAGGGTTATATCAGTAAAGGATTACGTTAAAATGGCAATGGGCAGGCCATATAGCACGCAGAACAGATGGCCGTTGGGGCCGAAAAGTTCTGGAATGGAGACCACGGACTGGCAAGCGCAGCGTTGGTCGTCCACAAACGAGATGGACAGACGATTTGGTGAAGGCCGCAGGTTCAAGGTGGATGCAAGTCGCTTCCAACCAAAGTCGCTTTCCTTTCGTCTTCTTGGGTATCAATAAGGGAGGCCTATGTCCAGCAGTGGACGTCTTGCAGCTGAAATGATGATGATGATATCAGTAAATAAGTCTTATAAAGGTTTTGTTCCGGGACAAAGAATTTCCTACGGGTAGCGTTACCACCTTACCATATTGTTAAGGCCAAGCGCCTGATGCCCGCATCACCAGCCAGGGCCAGGGCCGCCACTTTGCGCCTCGGACCTTGGACCTTTTCGTATTGCAACAATTTACCCTCCGTACGCTACCGCATCTCTGTACGCGCCGCGCTTGCTCTGGCATTATATTGTTTCTCAGTTCGATTATTTTTATTATACTCTTTTTTTATACAGTCCGAGTATTATTGAAGGAACCATCGAGAATAGATTACCCCTCTAACGTGCACTAGGGATCTAGACTCAACACATACCAAAAATTCGCAAAGTCCTGACGAAGATGGACATTTTAATATTATAAAGCCTGAACCTGCTACTGCGCGCTGTTGCCAAGATAGGAAAAAAATCAATTACCTAGTAATAATAGCTCATCAAAGTCTCAACGGACTGCTAAATGTCCGGACACTTTAGCGAGGGCCTAATTTTTTTTCACGCAGAGATCGCACGTGCAGATTATTCGCTGTTCTGTGGAACAAGAAACCTTTAATGGAAATATTTCGATTACTATTTACTATTTCACTCTTGTTCTTTTGCAAGTTCCTTACTTCCTCATTTGGAACTAGTTCTATTCAAGCTAGATGGCCAAGGAACTACTGCGAATTATCCTCACGCGCGAATCGTGACCTAAGTTCACCGGGTATGTATTACAATACCGAAGTACGAAAGGCCGAATGTATTAAAACATCGAATGGGTCAAAAGACCGACATGATTTTTTTCTGAAACCGTTAACTTTTTACCCGACTGCGAAGAAGGAAGGGTTATTTGTTTGACCCGTATGTAAGTATGTAAGTATGTATGTATGTCCATTCCTATGTCCTCTCGTAACTACACAACGGCTGAACTGATTTTGATAAATGATACGTCATTGATCTCGTCTTGATAACGCGAGTAACTCTGGATACATGAAATTCTTGAAAAATTAAAATGGCGGATTTTTGGCTCCAAATTGTGAGTCTTCAAAAAATTTTTTTTATTCAAACCTATCGAGTAAGGTATCAAAATAAAGGGATTTTAAAAGACATTACAAATATATATATATATATATATATATATATATATATATATATACAAGTTATGTGTTTAAATTTAATTTGGAATAGTAAATTGACAATCGATGCATTAAAACGACGACGTACCTACTTACTAAGATATCTTTGTGCAATAATTTTCTCTATGAAACCCATGTGGAAAATTAAGTACCCACATATTTCAAAATTGGTTTTGAACTTTAACTAAATAGCAACGGATTCCTAATTCAAATACTCAATAATTTATCTGGGTCTCCGGAGGTTACACTAAAAAGCAAGAAATAAAAATAGTAATTAAAAAAACTAAAAACCCGCCTGCGGTGTAAATAAAATAATAAATTAAAAAATCAAAAAACCCGCCTGCAAATATACTAAAAAGGTGGAAACAAGATAAAATGTTCATCATCATCATCATCATTTCAGCCATAGGACGTCCACTGCTGGACATAGGCCTCCCTCATTGATGCCCAATGAATGTAAAAATGTTCAATAACAATAAAATTTAAAACACGTCGATGGCAGTCCTTCAAAATTTAATGCAACAATAAAATGCAGTCGGAGGCAGTTTGAGTTTCAGTCAGTGGCTGCATGGGATTTAATGTCACTTCATGCATGCCTCCGACTGCGTTTTATCGTTGCGTTAAATTTTGAAAGACTGCCATCGACGTGTTTTAAATTTTATTGTTATTGAACATTTTATCTTGTTTCCACCTTTTCAATATATCTGCAGGCGGGTTTTTTGTTTTTTAATTAAGATTGTTATAAAACAAACCTAACCTAACCTAATGGGTTCTGTATGATGCCGTTTTAATAAATTCTGAGAAGTTTACGGTTTCAGAAAAAAATCGTGTCGGTCTTTTGACCCATTCGATGTTTTAATACATTCGGTCTTTCGTACTTCGGTATTGTAATACATACCCAAGTTCACCACCGGCATTCGCGATTGTGTATAGTACGTGCATTACAAAATACTATCATCTAAAATAAGTCATTTACTGCTACAATCGGAGTTCATTGCCTCGCGTAAATAGAATACACGTTATAATTACACCTCTAATTGCTGCATCAATTAGGAACGATGCCGATGTTGTTAATTCTATTATAATCGAGTTAGAACCTTTCCGATCGGCAGACGATTCTATCACTGGCCTCATTACGATCACTATGATACTTCTTCTTAGTCGCAACACTATGAGAGTGGTCGCATTAAACGAATGAGGATTAGTAGGAAACCTTCGTGATAACTTTTTTTTTAATACCTTCAGTGTGGTGGTTTCCGCTTGCCTTACAAATTGGAGTCTGGAGTCCGTGGTTGGTTAGAAAGCGCTGCTGCTCAATTTCACATCGGTTCTCTTATTCGCCTCTTACGACGGCCACGGGAAGGGATGGATCAATCCTATTCGAAAACCGGGCAAGGCATAATAGTAAACGTATTGTTTAAAATTTGTTCCTTTATTCATTACAGTGAATCAACATTCAAATTTCAACTTTTATATTGGCTGTTAGCGAAGTCTGTGTGGTCATAAGTTCGTACTCTTCTGGAAATAGAGTACAGTCTAGAACTGTTTGATCTTTGACTGTTCATATTTTTTCTTGTTCAGTAGATCATAAAATGCGTCCGCTCTCTTGCTGGTCGGTAAGCTTTGGGCTTAACCAGCTTTTAGTACCTTTTCGAGCAGCATTAGTTGTTGCTCTATCTACAATTGGTGAGTTTGCTTATTAATTTCACCACTTTTTCATGTATAATTTTGACATTCTTGTACTTAGGTTTAATTATTATGAAATGTATACCTCATTTTGTGCTGTATTTTAACGTGTATTTTGTTTAAGTATGTTTTTAATTCGATCTATTCATATAATTTACTCATTCAATGCACCGGAACGTCGATAAATTTAGTTCTGTGTTAGGATAGGTAATAATAGAAGTGAAGACTTACAGAATTCCATCAGTCACATTATTTGAAACTTGAAATCCATGTCTTGTCACGCAGCCGCTCCCTTAATGTGACGATGTGACGGGAATTTCAACTAATGTTGTTGGTCGATCGATTTTGTACATGCTCAGCTTTTATAGAAGCGCAACCTTAGACTTATCACTTGAAACACCTTTCTTTAGCATCATAAAGTAATTTCAATAAGTGTACACGACCTGTTGTTGTGTTTATGTTGCTGAGATCGAATGTGTGCGCTTAACCTGAATTTCACACCATTACGTTATTATTGTTATCATACGTATACAAAGAGACGTCAGTGAATTTGTTTGTTTAGCGATAATACTAACGTTCGATATCAAATTACGTCTATATCTTTCGAAACGAACATACATATGAATTCATAAATTCCGTTTTCTATTTCTTTTAAGCACTTGATGGACATACTCCTTACATATATTTGTTTATGAGGTTCTAAATGGCTTAAATCGATTATTGTATCATTTTTGTACGTCCAAGCACGCAACGCACGCGCGAGAAACTATTTCGTCGCAGGCGACATCTAGTATTGGAATATGGATCCATATCGGGTTGCATAAAATTTAAAGACCGAATTTATCATTTGTCAGATTTCATCATTTCGCCGAACTCTTTTTACTCTGAATCCATTCATTGTACAAAATTGTTGTAAAACAAACCTAACATAACCTATAAATTCCTACAGGATAACCATTTCAAAATTCTTGAATAATTGATGGTTTCTGAGAAAAAAGAGTTTGGCGAAATGATGAATTCGGACTTTAAATTGTATGCCAATTAAGGCGCCCCTATTTGATATACTTATGTAATAGTAAATGACCAACGAAACCAAAGGTATTTTTCAAAATCCTACGCAAGTTTCGCACAGTCGTCACGTTATATCATTCGCGTTCGACCTAAGCGCATACCTAAATTGTTACGAAACTAAATAAACGAATATCTATAATTATCTCTTGTCTTTCTAAACAATGCATTTGGCTTTGGCGAGTGAAAATCCTAAAGTTGCGTTGTTTCTGGGAAAAATCCACTGTCGTGATTACGTCGAACCCGTAACCATAATGCTCCATTGTTCGTCTTCTTATAAATGCATTCTCTGGAAAGTACCAAGTAAACTTGTACTCACAATAGTGAATTAAACAAGCGTATTGTAGTTTTTGAACAGAAAAACCGACGAAAATTGTAAAGTTCGCGTAATTTTAAGTATCCTTCTAAAACAACCACCGAGGATATGCTTTCAGACGGCAGCGCAAAAATATCTATCAGTTCGTGCATAAAATATTGTAGAGGGTACCCTCTTCTTGCTTCTTCACAACCGGAGTCTCTGACCCAATATTGAGGATCGTGACTCCGGCAAACGCTTTCAAGAGTAGTCAAACCATCACATCGAGCTATGCCCTGTTCTTACTAATACTACTTGTGGGTGAAGCGGAGATGCCAGTAATGGTCATTCTTTAAATCTTGAAGTAAACGCCAAACGCCTTTATTTATTTGCAGAACTCTTTAAGCGGCAGATAGCCGTAAGAGCAAGTTCACGTACTTGTGGCTTGGCGAGCTCTTTCGCTCGTGTATCTAAGTTCGATACAGTGAAGTACAAACGACACAAATTAAAAATTTATATGTCACCAAACCAAAATATTTGATATGAATGTAGTTACTATGTTTGTTTAGGTCAAAACTAAAACATACAAACTACATACACACCCCACATGAAAGGTTGTAATTGATATGTAATTAAGTAGATATAAACAGAAAATCGTGTGATAAACTGTAGTTGGAAACATTGTACTTAATTGTTATTTCAAGATCCCCTAATTACTTTTTTAGACCACATGCCTCAGCGAACACGACGCTGATAATTAATACGATAACTTACAATATGTGAATTAATAACACCGGCCATCGATCGGTTCGCCGACGCGTGAAATAGTGCAGTCATTAGAGATAGTGATTTCACGGTCAATCGGTACCGTATCGCTGGTGATAGAAACGCGGTGTCGGAACGGAACCGATTATAAAATGTCCCAACTTGAACCATCAGCGTCAGAAGTGACAAGCATTTTTATTCTTTTAACTACCCTCAGAATGTTTTTGTTTTAATGTTTATTTGGGCACAAACGGTACAATTTTACTTATATCTAATATTGGAAATAATTCCGATCCGCATTGGCGATCCCCATCCCCTCTTGTCCTTCACAAATATTTAGAACTTGTGCACTTAGTAGGTACCGACGCACTATAATTCGGTGGAAAAATAGTTTAATATACGTTACGAGTTTTTTGCATGTGGCTACATTGGCTATTTTCACGCACCCTGTTGTAGATTTCTATTATTAAACTTAATAGTTTAGATTAGACAAAAGTTAATAGATAACTGAATAAAAATTTGACTGAAACTAAATTTCAGCTTAACTTTTTTGTATTTTGTAACGTTCCAAAATATGTTCTACCCTTGTCGTAGATATCCTATTTTAAATATATCCTAATTAAAAGATTTTGCGTGTTTGAAAAGTTAAAGTCCTTTTATCGTTTTCTTCTTTGGTTGTGGACTGAATGCGTGCCGGCCTTGAAGTTTGCCTCCCGAAGCATTTCTTTTAGAAATACCCGTCAAATTCTTGCATAATGTAAAAAGGGTTTCAGTGAAATGCTGCGGGTGACTAGGGATTTGTAACCCTTTCACGTTAAAGATTAAATCAGATATAGCCTGATGTCACTCACTCCACTCATTTGTTGATCTTGAACTTTAACATGTGGAGATAAATAATGTAAGAAGGAATGATTAAAAGGTGATTTGATTATAAAAAATATTTATTCAAGCTTTACTTACTTAGTTAAGATCTATGTTAAATATCTACAAGCTTTTACTTTGCTACTGCGCTACAACAAAGTCCACAAAGTACTTAGGTGTGGTAGCGGAATAGTTAGAAAAGGTATCCATAAACTACGCTACACAAAATAATTGCTATTTTCATGATGTGCATTGTAATGAATGAAACTATAAGAAAATGGCACACCATATGCACCATGCACCATGCCCATGGTGCCATGTGCGCCATCTTTCTTGTAGTTTCATTTATTACATCTGGTCTGCGCCGGAATTAAAGGTTGTAGTTCATGTAGAAAGCTGACTTCATTTTACATGGAGGTGAATAGCGTGATTTCCACAGATAAGGAGTTCTTCAACGCTGTGATGTCGCGGGTGCAAGCTGGTTTTACATGTTATTGTGAATCGCGATAGTTTTGACACTATCATTATAATTGCCGTGCTTCCGATAGTAACAATTAACTTTCAATGTCAGTTGTTTTTACAACAAAATGAGTCATCTTCATCTCAATTACACTTGAGAAAAACGTCAACAACTATAAACTTGATATGCCGACGCAGTGTAAACAAATGTCATGCGATCAATTTGCATGTTGCGGGTGATGCGTGTCGTGTTTACATTTAGGGAACACGCGATTTCTATAATCTTACAAAGATGACGGTGAATAATGGTTAATTTCATGCGATACTGCAGAATAAGTGGTTGGAGTCAATTGCATGATTGACCTCTTGTTGTCACTTGAATAATTTCTAACATCTCTAAGTATAGGTATCGCGTGCGTAATACGTTCCTATTATGCACGATGTTATCATTGAAAAAGTTGTTCCGCCTTTTTCTCTAATAACCGTTGACCTGTAGGTACTACAAGTAAAAGGGATAATAATACCATATTGAGCTGTCAAAACACGATTCTTCCCTAGATTTTGTTATGACGTCACTTCTATGCCAATTTTGCAAGTAATTGAAGAATTAATCTGGTTTTCAGGGCTAAAATAAAATTTCTATACTTTGAGCCTCGGAAGGATTGTTTTATGGTGTCATCATACCTATTTATCTATGGTTTTCCTCTGGTTTTTCTTTGCAAATGAAGCCGTGCGTCTCAACTCAATGGCTTCATTTAACTCTTACTATTGTCTATTGAAATATACGAAAAGTAAATAAATCTTGTTTGCACAACACTGATATAACTGGGCCAATCAACTTTTATACCGACGCTAATCTGTCCGCGATTTTTTTCAAACAATTGTAGATTTTTGTAAGTGAACATTTTTTTTCTGCAATTTAATAGAAGGTGTACATGAATACATGCCATCCTACGTAAGTTCAACCTATTAAACCGTGAAATATCTTGTTGGAAGTACGATTTTTTGGTAACGCCAGAGACAATTTTGGTAACGCAGGAGACGCCCAAAGTGTCGGTTTAAAAGTTGATTGGCCCAACTCCTAAAGCCCGGTTTAGACCGGCAAGGAAAATCATGCAAGTTTCAATACTTGCGCGGGCGTAAAGCGAACGAGTTTGAAGTGGACAATCGGGCGCCACAATGTAACTTGCATGATTTTTATTGCAAGTGAACTAAAACAATTACTTTGCTCACCCGCGACCGGTCGCGGGTGAGCAAAGTAATTGTTTTAGTTCATTAATATGGACCTCCGCAAAGTAACGCCTGATTCAATAAATTTTATTGCAAGTCTAAACTGGGCTTTAAATCTTTATTTATTCCTCTTATCTATAACCCGTTAAGTATCAAGAAAGTAAAAAACGTCCCACTTTTGATTGATGAGCTGTTGAGTCAATCGACAGAATTTATGAAACTGAAAGAGATTCTCTATGAAAAGTGCCTCGCAAAAAGGGTTCGTTAAAAAATAATAAATATAAATCGAGTTTCTGTCTGATGAAGCGTAAAAAGCAACTTAGAATTAAGTTAAGTAAAACAATATTTTATGGCCTGTTCCGATGTATGCTCACTGCAAACTCATTTAGACTGCAACTTGCTGGGGTGTCAGTTCCTTATAACAAGCAAATATTGCTTCTGCATAGAATACTTGAGAGTACGTTTCAACTGACGTACATTTTTTTTATGAGTTCACCTCTTATAAACAGCCCCAGGGGGGCCGGATTTTTGGGAAGCCATCCGGGGTCCACTATAGAATAAAAGATGGGTTCAAACAGTTTTTTTTTGCCTTAGGGCTTCCATTCCCTCGTTGCCTCTCTAGACTTCTTAATCTGACACTGCGCATCCTTCTCGGCAATGATGTTCTATCCTAAAGCGCTGGTAGCATCAAAAAGACATACAGTATCCTTTGCAGCCTGCTTACAGAATTAACGTTTCGATTTTGATTGCTCTCATTTAGTAGCAATAGAGCGTGTTCAGCATCAAATAACCGCCCATTAGTAACGTTTTCACATACAAATATCTAACTGTAGTTTTCCTTCTCTTGCAGTTTCATCGAAGCAGACAAAGTCTCCGGCTTCTGGACGTGGATGTTCGTCCTGTCCAAAGTCCCGGAGCTCGGGGACACGGTGTTCATAGTCCTGCGCAAGAAGCCCCTGATCTTCCTCCACTGGTACCACCACATCACGGTGCTCCTCTACTCCTGGTTCTCCTTCACCGAGTTCACGTCCTCTGCGCGCTGGTTCGTGGTGATGAACTACTGTGTCCACAGGTAAGTTGGGCTTTTAAAGTTTTACCTTGTTGAGCCTCTTGCCGGATTCTTCTCAACAGGGTTTTTCCGAACCGGTGGTAGAGTCTCCGACTTTCACAAGTGCTTGTTAATTTTTTACCGTGATTTAACCGTGATTGATATATGCACATCTTTAATTGTTTTAGCTTTTATTAAAATTGCAACGTTCTTGTGTAGGTAAGTAAGTTGTGGTTTTTAAAATTTGCAAACCATTTTTCGACCATTTTTTTGTATCCGATTGAGCTGCGGCGGACTTATGTAAGTCCGGTGACAATACAATAATCTGGTAGTGGATCGTCTCCGCAGGACGGATCTGTTCAACGGTTAATGGCATAGACTTGTAACTTCGAACGGATATGTAGTTTGGATGACAATGCACAGCCAAGAAAAAACGTCAGGAAAAAAACCACAATTAAAACTTTAATAAAGAACTCATTTTGCTGTACCTACTTTCATAGTCATCCATATGTAGGTATGCCATTAATCCGACCACTTGAAGTGGGTAAATAAAACAGCAAGTTAAAATCTTTTGAAAAATTGTCCTGTGGGTTATAAACTGTCTGTTTGCCGAATTTCATCGAAATACGTTCTGCTATTTTACTTAGTGTAAAAGTGTAACGAACACGCGGACTATAGTTATAAACAAATTCAATGGTGTGTGTGTGAAGTTCCCAATCCGCACTAGGCCCGCGTGGGAACTATGTCCCATTTTGAAAGGAGGCATGTGCCTTGCAGTGGGACGTATATAGGCCGATGTGCTGATGATAACGACAGTTAGATCACGCCTTTTGTGTAGAAATACTGGGTGCACAAACGAAAACACAAAAAGTCATAATCAGTTCACTTTTCACCCCATCTCGTAGGTACGTTACGAGGTCATGCTCAAATCCTGTTGGCAACACTGGAACAATGTTTTTGTTTTGTTCACTGATTAAACTATATGCCTGACAATTAGCATCTGCCTACGACGTGACTAAAACCCGGCGCCCATTATCGGCATCGGCACGGCTGAGAATTTTAGGTGGCAAATAGCAATATACATCATCAACATCATGGCAATAAAGTAGAAATTTCCATGATATATGGTTTAAGTAACAAAAACACCGCTTCGGCACAAAATAAAAAGGTACAGAAGTCAATCAAGTGTATGTACTTCACTTTTCATACCTACGCTCGGCGGTCGCTCTAGGGTTGTCAATTATGGCATATGCACATAAAATTATTGTGGTAGGGCAACTCGAAGTTGACGTTGAGGGGGGCTGAGGATGCGGAGGAGGGGGTGCGGGGGTATCAAAGGGGGGATGAAAATTTCATTGATTTTGCCGTAGGATGCACCGTTTTCAAGATATTTGACAAAATACCGGTTCTCGTCCGTTCACCGAAGTAACGTCGGGCGTGGTCAGTACTTGGATGGGTGACCGCCTGGTTTTAAATTTTTCATTTTTTATTATGAAGTTTCACTTCTTCCGCGCGACTCCACGCACTATCTTTTTTTTTGTTGCTCCATAAATGCACTCAAAAAAGTTCACAGATGCGCGTCTCAAGCGGATGGCAATCGCGCTCGAACTGGTTCCAACTGTTTCGAGATATCGTGTCTGTGAACAGTGTGTGCGTTGCTCGAGCGCACTTTGTATGTAGATTGATTTCTGTACCTTTTTATTTTGTGGTTTCGGTATGCTTGAGGCTGCTGCATCGGCAGCCTTTAGGATACTCCGGCATCCTTCGGCACGCCGCCGCCAGCGCCGAGGCAACACTCGGGGATAGCTTGCCCTACCAGCGTGCATGCTTAAGGACACCTCGACGTCCCTAAAGACGTTGCTGCATGCCAAATGCCAATGCATAGTTTCCGACAGTGTGCGCTTGCATGAAGGGATGCCGAAGGATCCTTTCCCTTGCCGATGCCGATAATTGGCGTCGGGCCTAAGACTGAAACAACACGTCGCTGTCACGTCACATTTTAGAAGTCATGTTAATCGCATAAGTATTGTTATATTTCGAGTGGGTTTATTGGCATGTTTGGTTTGTACAGTCAACGTCAAATAAGTGATCATTTATGTACCTTGTCGCTTTTAGTCGTTACTTAATTTCGTATGGCTTTTCAAACATGACGTTGAAGTGACAGAGTACAAAAGTAATCACTTATTTATGCCGTTGACCCTATAAAGTGGACGCTGATGAAAAACAAGTACATTTCAAAGTTGACGTTTCCAAGGGTACTAGAATAAAATGTTAAAAGACTATCACCTCTCTCTGCCGCACGTCAAAGAGTAAAAGTCCTTCTTCATGAGACTAGCTCGCAAGTTTTTATATTAACTGTAGACGTGTACCTACCCTACTATTATACTTTTCATAAACCAAGTGACAGTATAAATACCTACATTATAATTCAAAGGCAACTCTAGTTTGGAAGGAACTCTAAGGTTTCTAGTCTACATACCATACAAGCCTTGGTAGGAGGTCGCGCGTGTAATGTAGTTCGTTGTCGGTAGCGTTGTGACTTGTGCTTTATACTGCTATTATAGTCATTAACTTGATTGAGGAAAATACTCCCGCAATTATCTATATATTACTCTCAACATAGTTGCTGAAGATGTTGACTTGTTTTATTGTACTCTGAGTGAGTTCACAAAGGTTGCATTATTTAAGATATCTTACTGTAATTAAGTTTAATTTAAATTGTAATATTTGGCTACATTATCGCTTTATTCAGTACCATAAATGTAACAACTGCTTTCTTACAAATAAGCTAAGTAATGATAATTGTTTAAATGTTTGAATAAATAAATAAATAAATAAAAATAAATTAAAGACGTGGAATCTGGAATCCTAAATGTAGAATCTAGAAACTTGTCGCTAAATGTTTTTAAATATCAACTGGAAAAGATCGTGAGGGAACTTGCTCACACCCGTGAAGGAAATCAACGGTGTATGTGAAGTGCCCAATCCGCTCATGGCGCGCATGGGAACTACGTCCCAAGCCTTTTCAATCTGAGAAGAGGCCTGTGCGCTGCAGTGTGGGACTTATACCTATAGGCTGAGATGAAGTTGATGGTGATGAATTGAGGTTGATGGACTTTGATCAATTATAACTGAAAATACACATTGCCGAACAAAATCCCCTTCAAAGAATGTCCGAACTTTTTTATTTGGTTGCGTAACAAATAAAATCATCACCTACACAGAAATTTGAACCTAGTCTTTACTTCATTACAGTCGAATTTCGGTAGCGGCAAAACTCCACTTGACAGCTAAACTTGACAATTTCACGCAACGTTCTGAGAAAAAAAGAAGGCCACTTTTATCAAAGTGGCGCTCATTTGGCTCGGACATTTTCGGGCGCGCGACTGTAGATCTACAGTTATAATTGATCAAAGTTGATGGATTATTAATTAAAAGAAAAAAAAAAACAAAAAGAAAAACAGAAGCTCTGTAAATTATAAGTATTTTTCTCCATGAAATTTATGTTGTGCAACATCTTTAAAAATAACTATTACACTAAACGAGACTTATCACGCAAACAATATTTATTTACCTCGACGTTTTAGCTACATGACAGTGGTCATGAGTCGACTCAACTGAACCCGTGACCACGGCCACTGCAATGTGGTCGAAACGTCGAGGTTAATATTGTTAGCGTGATAAGTCCCGTTTAGTGTAATAGATTACATTATTTATTCCTTCAATATAAGATTACATCATAAATTGTACGAAGTCAAGTCACGCGAATTTATATTGAAGTCGTCAAAAGCACACAAATTAAATTAAATTAATGAATCAAATGGATGTCACAAAATGTTAAACTTGAATAAAAATTAATAAATAACTATAAAACAAATACAATTAAATTTTTTATCCTCTCAGGATCGTCATAGTTAAAATAAAAATAAATAAATAAAACATTAATAAGAATAATAATGTCACTAACAGGGATCAACCTATTAAAATACATGTCAAATAAAATATTAAAAGTAAAATACAAAGTCAAACCATAATATAAAATAAGTGTACATGTCAAAAAGTGAAAATCACGAAAGTTTAAAACAGTATCTTTAAATATACTTTTTCTTTCTTTTCCAGTGTGATGTACTCGTACTACGCGCTTGTCAGCATGGGCAAGTACCCTCCCAAATTCCTCGCCATGACCATCACCTTCCTGCAGCTCACCCAGATGATCGTCGGCTGCTGCATCAACGTGTGGGCTCACAACTACATCACCTCCTCGACCGACTCATGCGGCATCAGCCAATTCAACATCAAACTCTCCATGGCCATGTATTTCTCCTACTTCGTCCTCTTCGCTCGCTTCTTCTACAAAGCTTACCTCTCCCCCAAACCCGGCAAGAAGGCCAAAGTCGAACCCGCCGTCGATATCCCGAGCTCCAAGAAGAACTATAACGATTACCCCCGGCAACGGAATGGTGTGGTCGCCCACTAGTCGTAGAAAGTTGTGATATGTGCTAGGTTAATGTACAGTTATGGCTGTAAGGGTACCGATCGGGTTTGGAAGCGTTGGCGCGACCGCACAGCCGAGAATAGACACGCTATTTCAATAGCAACATACAAACGTAAAGTTGTATGCTTCAGAATATTTACAAGCGTCTGTACCTTCTAGTTTTTCGTCGTATAAAGACATAAGTATTGTTCGCGGCAAACCTGTGTTTTGGCACGTTCCAGCGCGTCAATATTCGAGTTGCCTCTCGCGGCGGCACGGTATCCATAGTGCGCGGCTGCCGCGTGAGCCAATGTTCGATGGTTTGCTGCGCGAAGTCGATACGCAGCTTTAAGCGTTCAATTATGTTTGTACCCTGTTCAGCGCGTCACGGAAGACGTATAAAATTTACAAGTCTGTTGACATAATGACGTCAATTAAAGTTGACAGCCAAGAATTAAATAATTAATTATGCTCTCATTATTTGCTAATTCGGGTGTTTGGCCTTGGTTGACATAACAATGGATAGGTCAAAAAATACTACTTAAATTTATTTATTTACCTAGCTGAAACAACGTAGACTAGTGAACCTTATTTTTATGTACATAGAATTTCTGCGAACGGTAAAGGTAAACGGGATTTTTGTCTCGAAGCTGGATTTTAAATTGTTACAATGTCGTTTTATGATTCAATGGTATGTCAAGTGTTCGTGGCAACCGGGTCAAGATCAAATCCTTTGTGTTGCTGCACAGCTTTGTAATAGAGAGAGAATACTCAAACAAACAAAGTTAAACACCCGAAAACTGTTACTGGAACTACAATTTACCCACAAAAGGACGCCTACGAACGTAAGCGATGGACATCGCGAAACAAGTTCTATCTTCACGAATACACGCAAAAAAGAAGTATAGTTCCGACTGTGGCGTGTAGTTTTCTTTGGTATAGGATAGGGGGTTACCATATTCCAGGATTTGTCCTGAGATTTCATGACTTTCGCGCTCCTTATAGGATCGCGGATGGATTTTAAAAATCTTAAGACTGTTCCAAGGCAATCAAGCTTTTTCTCAGGACTTTTTAATTTTCCATCCGTTAACCATAATCTCGTAGGCGTTGTCCAGGGCCTATTTAGAGGTGTTTGTTGCGGTCGGCCGGCGTACGATACATTCCGCTTTTTTGTACATGGCTTATGTGTACGCTTCTGAGAGTAGTTACGCCCTCCCAGATAGAACTGATGCTTTTACATGGGTCCCATTCATTCCTCACCTATTCTAACAGAACTTCCTTCGCTGTAGTTTAGAATAAACCGACTAGCTAATCCCAGACCCATATAAAAGCAGTAGTTTCTGTTGTTGTTTATCGTATTTATTACTTAAAGAAAAATGAGTGATTTAAAAGTAATTTATTTGTAATATACCTCTACAGTTAGTAAGGTTATGGAATCGCTGCGTGACCGTATTGTTGTCTAGGTTAGATTTAAACTTTGAATCGCTTGTCAAACAAGTGCACAAAGTGTAAGTATAAATGACGGACCTCTGTTTGTTGGTGTGCAAGCGGAATAAGCAATATTGGTGTTCGGTGATATTGATAATTGTACGCTAATAAACAGTTATGGAAAGTCCAGTTCAGGAATTGGCGCGATCAAAAATAAATCTTACATTATTATGGTCGCGTTCATGAACTGGTGCCTTCTTTTGATCGTGTGCTAGGGTAGATATCTGCTTTAGTTGTCCTTTCGGCTTTGCCTTAGTGATAGGCGTTGGTCATTTTATAAAAAAAACATTATAAAGAAAGTTTACCACATTCACACTGGTCAGTGAAGTGCGTTTAGAACTAGCATATATTGGGTCTTATTTTGAAAACATATTTAACATCGCCAGCCATGAAGTCATCTGAAGTCTGAGTTTAATAATATTTGTTTTGTTTACAAGATTTTATTTAACTTGCAGTTATTGTTAGTTTGTATAGATTTAATCCTGCAATTTGTATTATAATTGACTTGGTTGGATTGACCATAAATTTAGCATGACTATGTAGATGGTATAATAAAGCACCACGAAGTACAGTAAAAAAAAAACTTGTATGTATTTACAAGAACTTTGTCTACATTAAAACGATTAAGCATATTTAAATGCTGGCATTTAGATTTCATAGCATAGTTTTTCAACAAATACTTAATAATTTTATGGTGAACTGATAAATATTAAGCTGTCATATCTATGAATTGGCTGTGATTGATTTTCATCTTCCACGAATAAGTAGATTATTAAAACTCGTTCTTAACGGTTGACTTTATGGCCACATAATACAATACGTCATGATACATTGTTAAGACATTTTGATTCAAACCATTTCATATTTGTTCATCACTACTATGGTGAAACGTATCAGGAATTTAGCCTGATTGTATCGTCACAAGTCCGTGGCGTCAGAGTAGAACTCTGGTCATGTCATGAATGTCTGTCTACTAACACCCTTATTTATAGAAGGTCGTTTGTCTCTGCCACTTTGGCATTTGATTTTGTCACATAAAGACAAAACATACTTTTTCGTAACAGTAACTGTAAGAGAGGTCGATTACTTTTTATAAGTGGTCCATCTTTTTCTACACTACTTGACCCTAATACTAACGGTGCAGTTGAGTGTTACGTACAAATATACAAGAACTCTAAATTCTGTCCTTTTCAGACGTGTACTGTAGATTTGTACGTGAAATCAAACGCTTTTTTAGATTTATTATTGTTCTTTCACGATTTTGATTTATAACTACTGGTACTCTCTGGACTTAAATACAGTCCCAGAAGTGGTATGCTCCTTATTTTAGTACTAGTGTGTTCGTAGTTAGTGACTGAACGAACAGAAATTCAAATATTGTCCGAATTCATGACTGCCACGCTCTACTTTGCCACCACGTAGTATATACTTAAGTCGGTTTGAAGGTAGACTTAATAGTTTAGCGATTTGACATGACGCTGACTTCGGACGCACACGATTTAGAAATTTAAGTGTTGTTACTAAAGTCCAAAATAATTAGTCATTTTATTAGCAATGTTGGAATTCTGATACCATCGATGTTCTTACATTTGGTAGTGACTGCTATGCGGCGAACTGAGAGCCGGTATTTTGTCTCATGGCTTAAAACATGGAAATATAGCGATGGACGACAAAATGACGGTCAATGTTCTTCAGTTGTGCCTCGTAGTTAATGCTTTTGAATCTAGTGCTTTATTACTAATAGTGATACCTGATTAGTGCAAATAATAGTTTTAACGAGCTAGGGTTCAAAGCTTTCGATTAGACCTAAGATCGTCGCACCAAATGTAAGGACTCATACCACAGACTTTGTGTCAAAGTGATATTAATATGATGTTTGTCTCATAATTAAGTAAAATAGGTACTTTAAAAATGCAGTTGTTAAACATCTAACGAATTGAGAGCCGTTTATAATAGATCTGGATGCTGATGTTAAAGAGTTCGGGAAGAGCAGAAATTTGACTTCTAAATCGACCTTCACGGGGTGTCTCTTTTTTGGCTACCAAAAAATACGAGACAAACTCGACGTGTACTTCAAAGATGTAAAAATTTTTCGTCTTCACGTTCTCTTTGAGCGTATCAAACCAGATGTATAACAATTTTAGACTAGGAAATAACCCCGAGTTTGTTCGCTAAAATGACTTAATCAACGGTTGGCTAGTGGACAACCCTAGCATAGGTAAGCAGGTCAATTTCGTCTATTTCCACTATAGAAGTCACAATTTTAACTTAGTTTCGTAAATGTTTATAATTTATACAAATAGGCTGTTATTTTTCCATTGTTCAGTCCATTGTTTTAATATGGAAAGAGGTGGGTTTAGACTATAAGGATTAAAAACTCTCGTGAGAAGTGCGAAACATTCGCGTTCTTCGCGAGAGTTGGCGATTCATATAATATTATGTAATTATAGTTTTTTTATTTGTTATCCGAATTATATTTACAAATCATGTGGTTGATACTTGCTGATGCTCCGATACTTATTTCAGTTGTGAATGTCGCATTTGTGACACTATCTATTTGTTTTATGACCGTGTTTATTTTATGTTGAAGAAAATACTTTTTTTTATACTTAAGGGTCTTGGATCGGGTTGAGGCATAAGCCCGAAAACATAACATATGTGATATGTATATATCACTGGAAATTTGCGACGTAGCACGGCAAATGAAGCTTGAATTTGCCTATTTTAATTGACCCTAGTAGAAATTAAAGGCAAAGTAGCGCCCCGGTGGTGACAATATGATGTTTGCTATTATAGTTTGAAAACATGATACACTACATAATTTCAAGTGTCGTCGCATACGTCAAAAATTTCGTATAAAAGTAAATTATATTTAGACTGTATTTTGACATTCTGATGCTAGTTCTAATTATCTTGAATTCAAACCTGATGAGGTGCAAATTTCGTACAACCTCTAATTATGGACACAAATTTAAGTATCAAAAACTAAATAATTAATCAAAGTACAAATGGACCGCCATTTGCATTTGGCGGCAAAAGCCGCCCTTTTATGTGTTGTTTTAAACTGTCAATTATATTTATTTAAATCTACTTAAAACGCTTGCTAAGCATAACTTGTACATGAATTTTATACATGTAGACGAGTTTAAAAAGCATTTTACTTTTGAACAAAGCCTTTATATTATTGATAAACGATCATTTATTACACGGGGACATTGTCATAAACATTTAGCGATTATTTATTTTTATTTGTATGCATTTTTTCACGCATTTACGTACATTTTATAAAGCTGTTGTTGTTCTGACTAGAGTGAACTAGCGGTTACAGTTCCATAGTATTCAATAAAATATTTTTAAAATATATTTTTGTGAACGTTTAGGGGCTACAATTCTGAACAGAGAATATTATGTCAGATGTCCGTTGTAATCCACAAAGGATGTGAAATTATTCTTGCAATCATTAATTTGTATTTTCAGGACGAATAAAGCGTTAGTGCGTATATCATTAAACTTGTTTTATTATACTTACTAGGAAGACCCAACCTTGTCTCTGTATTGTTAATTTTTTTTATTCATTTTTTTCTACACTTTACCTTGCTTCTCTGAGCGAGGGTCGTTACGACTTGCAGTTAAATTAGTATCCCGAATTCCCAAAAATTACACCCTGGGGCCTGTTGCATAACAAAGTACAACTTATATTACAAGCGGAACTCCCTTTCTAGTTAATATAACTGAAACGAGAGTTCCGCTTGTAATATAAGTTGTACCTACTTTGTTATGCAACAGGACAGGCCCTTGGTCTTCGTTTACGTTTTATGGGCATTTGCAGAAAAAAGTGTATGTACCCTGTACTTTTTTTTAATAACCTAACAAATTTTGGGTTATTTCTACTCAGAATCACAAGCACTATCGATTTAAGCAATAAAAGTGTGCCACTTTTAATTGTCAGTTTTGTGACGCAGTTAACCATACATGTTGTATGGACCGTCACAAAACTGACTAATTTGTATGGAAAATTAAGGATAATTAAGGCAAAATGGGTACATTTTTTTTTGAAAACCCCCCTTATGAAGAACACTTCTGTAAAATTTCATGTTTAGACCAATCATCATCCCAGCCAATATACGTCCCACTACAGGGCACAGGCCTCCTCTCAGAATGAGAGGGGTTGGGCCGCAGTTCCCACGCGGGCCCAGTGCGGACTGAGAACTTCACACACACCATTGAATTTCTTCGTAGGTGTATAAAGGTTTCTTCACGATGTCTCTCCTTCACCGTGAAGCTCATGGTAAATGTTTCTCGTCGTCAGTGTAAATCAAGCATTAGAATACGAAGCTGTTCAAGATCTAAAAAATACCACCAGAATACGGTAACCAACTAGTTTGGGTTTTGAATAATGATTAAGGTGAATTACGTGTAATTTTCGTTAAATCATTTTAAGTTACTTTTATTTAGCTACCTTATTGGTATCTCGTTTCTATTTAACCTGTACAACAATTTCGTTTTATTATAAGAGTAGTTTTAGCAGCTACACAAACAGACAACAGCTGAGCGTCAGCAGTTTTTGACATTTGAATTTGACGTTTGTTTGCGATATTTCGTTTCGATACCACTCGTGTCCGTACATCTTATCTTGCAAAATATTTTGGCAATGGATCATTTGAACGAGGAAATCCGACCATGGGATGCCAAGGACATAGCGGAACAGTTCGGAGACAGCCTTACTCTGTTGCCATCTAACGATAACATTAAAGAATTGCAGAGCATTCTACGAGACAAGTAAGTGAGGTTACAAACGCAGTTTTTCTCTTATTATTATATATAAGTGGCTCGTTATTTTTTTGGCCACAGAACTCTGACCACCAAAAAAGTATGATCAATACTCATGGCGTGGCGGCGTGGCAAGATAGGTAGTTAAGTTTTTTCAAGTTATTTTAGTAATTGTTGATGTTTCATTTTGTTTTGATTTTACGTTATGTAGAGCAGATGATATTTTATAAGCCATTTCGTGATCGGGGATTAAATCATTCCAATCATCTAGAAAACAATATGAACCATTGATTTTATGTTAAAATTATCAAAAAAACGAGAAACTTCTGAGGCGCGACGCTCCTCAGACCGCGAGGCCGTAAGCGGTGGCCGGTGCCCCACGTTGCCAACACCTAGCATTGCCTCTGTGTTAACGTAACTTACCTTCATCTGCAATCAATAGATGGCGTTGTCCAAGCAAATATTTTGCTTAAAAATGTTACCGTAAAACCACATAACTATAGTCCTAGCCTGCAACAATAGTCCAATTTTCGTCCTTATATTATACTTAAAATATTATAGCTTACTGCTATTTCTGGGTATGTAATTATGTTGTTAGGCCTAAAATAATTTGCTTTAGTCTAGCCATGTAGCTATCATATTTTAAGGATAAGTTTCTCATAAAGTTATTACTAACACGGGCAAGCCACAGGTTTAAGCTAGTATTGATATAGATTTTAATAGTATTTAATGTCTTAGGCCGTGTGGGAACTACGGCCCAAACCCTCTCATTCTGAGAGGAGGCCTGTGCCCTGCAGTGGGACGTATAATAGGCTGGCAAGATGATGATGATGATGAATGTCTTAGGCCATACAAATGAATGATTAGGACAGGGATGGCAAACCTTATTGGTGAATGTGCCATTTTTATATCAATACAACAATTCAATCAATCTATTTTTTTTTTTTTAACAATGATCTTGATCTTCAAAGATACTGAACTTAGTGATTGCTTGGATGCTTGTGACATGCTCAAATTATATTGCCACGTGCCGCAACTGGCAAGCGTACCATTCGTTCTCCATCCCTGGATTGTGATATTATAGGTATTCTTTGGTTGACTATATAATGTCCATTGAACCAATGAGTCACATCATGGTCATGTTACAGTACTGTAGTGACTGAAGACCTTTAAACTCTTTCAGAATGATTCACCTTCTAATTCATGCTAGCATTATAACATTCTAGGAACACAAGCAGAAGTGATTTCAAGTTTTACGCAGACCGCTTGATACGGCTGGTGATAGAAGAGAGCCTGAACAAGCTGCCGTTCACTGACTGCGAGGTGGTGACACCCACTGGAGCGTTGTACAAGGGGCTGAAGTATGGCGCGGGGAACTGCGGAGTGTCCATCGTCAGATCAGGAGAGGCGATGGAGCAGGTATATTTTTTCAAAAAAAATGTATTATTTACGTATGACTCCAAAAATTATCAATAGGTTACCAAAAATAAAATTGTAACTGATTCTCTCTTTCATGGAAATTATGGTGACTATGTCCCAACCAGTTGTGGTGTAGGGGTATAGCACGCAGCATGGAATGTTGAGGACCTGGGTTTAATTCCCAGAGCTGGTCTTTTTTCTAGGTTTTTCTGTGCATCCATATTTCCGTTTGTATTTAGTATGATATATATGGATTTCACGAGATAACCGTAAAATTAAAAAATAAATTGGAGTTGAAAAATAAATAAAAAAAAAATTTTAAATAAAAAATAGAACCGCCTTCAAAAACACCCAAAAAAATATTAATTAAAAATTTAACCGACTATTATGAGCATTATAATATCTTTCTACTAATCTGTTTGAAGTCGGGCCTCAGCACGAGCTAGCAGGAGTGGTAGAAGCCCAACAGATAGTAGGTATAATAGGGATAATAGGTAGGTAAGTTAAATTACTACTATATAGTTTGGGGTCCCAGGTTCGGTTCCCGCGTCGGGGCAGATATTTGTATGAAAAACATGAATGTTTGATCTCGGGTCTTGATGTATCTATCTATATAAGTATGTTTATCCGTTGCCTAGTACCCATAACACAAGCTTTGCTTGCTTTGAGACTAGGTCGATTGGTGTGAATTGTCCCGGGATATTTATTTATTAATTTAATTACTAGGTCCACTCCTGCTGGCTCGAGCTGAGGCCCGACTTCAAACAGATTAGTAGAAAGATATTATAATGCTCATAATAGTCGGTTAAATTTTTAATTAATATTTTTTTGGGTGTTTTTGAAGGCGGTTCTATTTTTTATTTAAAATTTTTTATTTTTGGCTTTTTAGTTGTATTGGTATAAAAAAGATGCGTAGCCAGTAGACGAAGCCCCGCTTCTGTTTACGCTCTGAGGATCGCAAGGTAACTAACAAACTTAACCAGGGTAAAGGGGGTGGTTTGAAGGTATTTTTTAATGCGGGAAGCTCTGCCCCTCGAGCCCCCCGTTCCAGTAGCGAGGCTTCTATTACTACTCTGAGGGACGCAAGATAAACTGACGAATTTAACCAAGTGAAACGGTAGATGGTTTAACAGATTTTTTTATTGCGGGTGCGTGGGGCTCTGCCCCCCGAGCCCCCCTCCCCTCCAACAGCAGGGCTTTTATTTTCACCCTGAGGGACGTAAGACAGCTAACTAACCTAACCAGGTTAAACGGGAAGTGATTTGAAGTTATTTTTTATTACGGGAGCTCCGCCCCCCAAGCCCCTCTACCGGTACCGAGGTTTCTATTTCCACTCTTGAGGGACGCAAGATAACTGACGAATCAAACCAGGTTAAACGGGAAGTGGTTTAAGAGTATTTTTATTGCGGGGGGCTCCGCCCCCCGAGCCCCCCTCCATCAACGGGGCTTCTATTTCCATTCTGAGGGACGTAAGATAACTATCGAACCTAACTAGGTTAAACAGGGGGTGGTTTGAAGGTGTTTTTTATTACGGGGGGCTCTGCCCTCCGAGCCCCCCTTCCAGTGCCAAGACTTCATTTTCCACTCTTGAGGGACGCAAGATAACTGACGAATCAAACCAGGTTAAACGGGAAGTGGTTTAAGAGTATTTTTATTGCGGGGGGCTCCGCCCCCCGAGCCCCCCTCCATCAACGGAGCTTCTATTTCCATTCTGAGGGACGTAAGATAACTATCGAACCTAACTAGGTTAAACAGGGGGTGGTTTGAAGGTGTTTTTTATTACGGGGGGCTCTGCCCCCCGAGCCCCCCTTCCAGTGCCAAGACTTCATTTTCCACTCTGAGGGACGCAAGATATCTAACGAATCTGGTTAGGTTAAACGGGATGTGGTTTGGCAGTTTTTTTTATTGCGGGGGGCTCCGCCTCCCAAGCCCCCCCTCCCACCTAATATCACTTTGAGGAGCGCAAGGTAACTAACGAACCTAACCAGGTTAAACGGGGGATGGTTTGAAAGTATTTTTTATTGCGGGGGCTCCGCCCAACGAGTCCCCTTTCCGGTAGCGATGCTTCTATTTCCATTCTGAGGGACGTAAGATAACTGACGAATGTAACCAGGTTAAACGGGAGGTGGTTTAAGAGTATTTTTATTGCGGGGGGCTCCGCCCCCCGTGCCCCCCACCAAGAGCGGGACTTCTATTTCCACTCTGAGGGACGTAAGATAACTAATGAAGCTAACTAGCTCCGCCCCTAACAGGGTTTAAAACAGGTTTGGTTTTAAACAGAGGGTGGTTTGAAGGTGTTTATTATTAGCCCCCCTTCCAGTACCAAGGCTTCAATTTCCACTCTGAGGGACGCAAGATAACTAACGAATCTGGTTAGGTTAAACGGGAGGCGGTTTGACAGGTTTTATTTAAGGGGCTCTGCCCCCCAAGCCCCTCCCCTCTAATATCACTTTGAGGAGCGCAAGGTAACTAACGAACCTAAACAGCTTAAACGGGGGATGGTTTGAAAGTTTTTTTTTATTGCGGGGGCTTCGCCCCCCGAGTCCCCCTCCGCTGCCTAAACTTCCATTCCCACTCTACGGGACGCAAGATATCTAACGAACCTAACAAGGTTAAGCGAGAGGTGGTTTGTAGGTATTTTTTATTGCCCCCTTTTCTTTGTACATAGGTGCCATACCTACTTACTATAGTTTAGGTGAATAACTTACACAATTCTTAGGACTGCTTTGGCCAATTAATATTAGTAATAAAACGTTGTAGGTAATTCGATGTTCTTGTTATCAATATAAGGACGAACAAATATGTTTTAGGACTTTCAACAGTATGCCAAACATTCTTGGCCAGAAAATTTTAAAACAGTCAACATTATGCGATACAACAGGCACTCTTTGCTGACTGTACTTTTTGATCCTGGTTACCAAAGTACTCGTCAAGACGAATCCAAAGAGCCCAAACTCGATGGGGTTATGTCATTTTATTACGGAGTTCTTATGGTCACCTTCCAACTCCATCTTCAGACCCTAGTTACCATCTAGGATCAAAGTACTCGTCAAGACAAATCAAATGAGCTCAAACTCAATGCAATGGTCGTATCGTTTTATTACAGAGTTTTCAGCTCCATCATCAGATCAGCTCCATGTCATAATAATATTGCATTGTCATCCAATTTACACATGTCTGCAAAATTTCAGCTCAATTGGAAACCGGGAAGTGGGTCAAATTTAACTTGCAAGATTTGACCCGTTGAGGAGTTCCGTTGGCCATCTACGATCTTCTTCATCAGGTCCAGTTTACCAAATGATACTTTCTGAATGCAAATACTTCACTTGATACTAAAATGCTAAAATCGCTATAGGTTTGCCTGTAAAATTTGAAGGTTGCCCTCGATTTCTCTAGGATCCCATGATCAGATCTTGACTTGGTGCCAATGGGACCACCTCAGGAGTATACTGTTTCAAACAAAAAAAGAATTTTGAAAATCGGTTCACAATTGAGGGAGTAATCGCGTAACAAACATACAAAAAAAAAAACATACAGACGAATTGATAACCTCCTCTTTTTTTTGAAGTCGGTTAAATACAAAAAGACTCCAAAAAAAGCAATCTTGAAATAAAATTATCTTTATTTTTATTTTTAACACTATGATTGGTACCAGGGCCTCCGCGACTGCTGCCGCTCCATCCGCATCGGCAAGATCCTGGTGGAGAGCGACACAGACACTCACGAGGCCCATGTAGTGTACGCGAAGTTCCCTGAAGACATCGCCCGGAGACAGGTCCTGCTTATGTACCCCATCATGTCTACGGGTAACACGGTCAAACAGGTACGGAGGGGCTTGCTAGATGAATATCATATTTGGGCATTTTTATTTTTTCTTGTACCTTTTGACTTTTTTTTTAATTCGGAAAGTTTTATGTGATTTCTGCTCAGAATCACAAGCTCTTTCGATCCAACTAAGAGAAAAAAAGTGTCCAAAGTTTTTTCCCCGATCCATTACCATTTTTCATAGACTTTATATGACCGTAACTGAATGGAGGAATCGAAAATGGTATGAAAGTTTTGGGACATTTTTTTTCTCCTAGTAGGATCGATAGAGCTCGTGATTCTGAGCAGAAATAACATAAAACTTTCCGAATTTTAAAAAAAGTCAAAAGGTACAAGAATTTTCAAGTGCGTGCATCAAAATCTCACTATCCCAGCCTATATTCGTGCCACTGCACGGCGCAGCCCTCCCCTCAAAATGAGAGGCCTTGGGCCGTAGTTTCCACGTGGGCCCGTTCAGATTGGGAACTTCACACACACCATTGAATGCTTACCTTTACCGTAAAGCTCATAGTAAATTTCAAATCATGCCAGTAGTGGAGTTGTGTTCTGGTTTTGCTGTGCTATTTGCCTACACTTTTTCGTAAAATGCTATACTGTGCTGTAATGTGAAAGTGAATTTGATATATCTATTTTTTTTAAATTACTTTGTGTCAAGACTTTTCATCGCCTTGCTGGTAGACTAAAAAAGATGTGTAAAAAAGCCCTTGATAGCCTATTTACAGAAATAAACTTGATTTGTCATTTATTGAAATATTCCAGGTGATTTTTAAAGACTTCATAATATACTTTCCATCTTTTCAGGCAGTAAACGTCCTAACCCAGCACGGTGTTAAAGAAGAACGCATCATCCTATCCAACCTCTTCTGCACGCCAGCGGCCGTCCAAGCAGTCGTCGACTACGTGCCCAAGATGAAGATATTAACCTCAGAGCTGCATCCCGTAGCACCAAACCACTTTGGCCAGAAGTATTTTGGAACGGACTGATGTTCTTGCTTAGGTAATGTGAGAAATGAGTCTTGCTGGAGTATAAACGTCGCTATCATCTTTTAATATTGATTGGGCGATCTTTACAGCTGTTCTATGCTTTCTATCTAATATAATAAAAAATACATTTAAAATAATTTTAATGAGCTATTTATGTTGTTACTCTTCAACAGTAACAACCGGATAGCAGATTGGTAGAAGAATTGGTCTGGGTTTGGTCCGATTAGGGCAGATATTATTGTTATGTTTTCAATAAATAACAAGCTCTGTATCAATTGTAGTTGTTTATTCACCATGTTACAAAATCCGACTGAAATATATGGGTAGAAGTACAACCTGTCACGTGATCAGTCCTTAAATCTACCTACATAATACCTTCACCTTAAGTACTTTTATTGTATATAATTTATAATCAATACATATTATTATTAATCAATTATTATTGTCTCAATCTACACTCCAATAATTTGCGCCCATTCTTCTGGTGGTGGTATTGTCACATCAGTGTTATCATTAGTCTCACAATCATCAACATTATCATAGTTTTGAATCTCATCCGGTTTAACATTAGGTGGCCTTGTCCTAAGCAGTTGGTCCACATGTCTTCTATGTGTAGTTCCATTATCAGTTTTTATTTCATAAACAGCTGGGCCATCTACGGCAGTGACAACCCCACGCTGCCATTTCTGATTCATGTTATAAAGTCTGAATAAAACATGATCTCCAGTTTTAAATGTCTTTTTTGGATTCCCTTGATTCCCCTCCCCTTCAATTTCTAAATTATCTGAAAAGTCTGAGTCTGGATGTAAGGGTGTGAGGGCAGTCCTGAACTTTCGGCCGTTAAGCATCTCTGCAGGGGACTTGCCCGTCACAGTGCTTGGTACAGTACGCATATGAAATAGCACTCTCGCTACTCGCTCTGACCAAGTCATAGGGGATTGTTTTTTGAGTTTAGATTTTATTGATTGAATAGTCCTCTCGATTTGACCATTAGTGGCCGGATGATAGGGCGCTCCAGTGATATGTCTAATCCGGTTCTTTAACATAAAGTCTTGAAACTCCTTCGAGGTGAATGCCAGTCCATTGTCGGACACCACTACCTCTGGTAATCCAAAGTCAGCAAAAATTTTTCTCAACAGGTCAACTACTGTTTTGCTCGACATGGAAGGCACCATTTCAATTACTGGCCATTTGCTATAAGCATCAATCAAAACTAGGAAGGTTTTACTCATGAATGGCCCCATGAAATCTATGTGAACTCTTGACCATGGCTTGGTAGTGGGCTGCCAAACATGTCCTGTGACTGGAGGATTATTCCTGTATGACTGACACTTCTCACACTGAGCTACAAGTTCTTCAATATCTTTATCCAAAGAAGGATACCATATGTATCCTCTAGCTATCATTTTTGTTTGCACTATTCCGTAATGGCCTTCATGCAGCTTTTTTAGTACATTAGCCTGTAGCACTTTGGGTATTACTACTCTGTTAGACCACAAAACACAGTTTTTATTTAACGACAAGTAGTCTCTTCTTCTATGATAGGGCAGTATTTCCGGGTCTTCTGTTGTATTTGGCCAACCATGTAGAAGATAATATTTGACTCTTTTTAGCACCTGATCTTTATCTGTTTCTTTAGCAATAGTCTTGGAATCTATATCTGATTGTTCCAATAAGAATATATCATGCTCATCATCTTCATGATCTTCCCTGGTGTGTGGAGTGGGCCAACGACTGAGACTGTCAGCATTGCCCATGTCTTTGCCGGGACGGTGTTTAAGATCATAGTCAAATGTGTTTAGAGTCAATGCCCATCTCAACATTCTATTGGAAACCAATTCTGGTATTGGTTTATTCCGGCCAAAAATTCCCAGAAGGGGTTTGTGGTCTGTAAATATTACAAACTTTCGTCCTAGCAAATACTGTCTGAACTTCTTCAAGCCGAACATAATTGCTAAGGCCTCCTTATCGATCTGAGCATATCGACGTTCATGAGTTTGCATGGTTCTCGAACCCATTATAATTGGTCTCTCAGTGCCGTCATCCATCTTATGAACCAAGACTGCTCCAACCCCATATTCGCTTGCATCACACAGCATGTAAAGCTCTCTCTCTAGGCTGTAATGCACCAGCGTCAAGTCAGAAGTAAGTAATGACTTAGCTTTATCAAAAGCTGATTGTTCAATACTACCCCATTTCCATTTTACATTCTCCTTCAGCAATTTGTACAGGGGCTCTAATACTAGCGTTTTGTCTTTCAGGAATCTCTCATAAAAATTGTATAGGCCTAGAAATGCCTTCAGTGACTTTTTGTTTGATGGAGCTGGCTTTTCAGAAATCTCACGGATTTTCTCTTTAGAAGGATGTACCCCAGTTTCATCAATCTCATAACCCAAAAAGGTCACTCTTTTTGACGAGAATATACATTTTGCTCTATTTAGCTTCAGCCCAAGGTCTTCAAGTTTCTTCAGTACCTGCAATAGTCTTTCATTGTGGTCCTGTAACGTTGAGCCGCAGACCACTACATCATCCAGCAGACAGGCAACTCCTTGTATTCCAGCCAGTAGTGAACTCATCAGCCTCTGGAATATTGCCGTCGCAGCATTAACACCATACGCGAGTCGATTCATTCTCATCAACCCCAATGGTGTGTTGAGAGTGAGAAGCTCTGCTGTCTCATCGTCCACTTTCAACTGATTGTAGGCTTGCTTAAGATCTACTTTTGAAAAATATTTTCCTCCCGCCAAAGCAAAAAAAGCTTCATTCGACGTCGGCAATGGGTAGCTATCGGTTAGGCATGACGCATTGACTGTGCTCCTATAATCTCCACACAGTCGTAACGATCCATCAGGCTTGGGCACTATAGTCAGTGGAGTCGCCCAACGCGAGTGCTTCACTGGCGAGATTATTCCGTCTTCCATCATCTTGTTTAACTGTTCATTAACTTTTTCACGTAACGGGAAAGGAACAGGACGACAACGCAAGAAAACAGGACTTACTCCTTCCTTACAGTCTATATGCACTAGCGGTCCACTGTACTTGTCCATGTTATCATCAAACAACTGCGGAAACCTCGATACAAAGTCAACTGTCTCTTCAGTTACCGAATTTACGCCCTGAATTGAAATTCCTAAGGGCTCGAACCACGCACGTCCTAGTAAAGCTGGTCCTCTGCCACAACTCACTAACAACGGCAACTTAACACTTTTACCGTTATACGCAACGTCCACAATCATTTCGCCCACGATCTTCAACACGTCGTCTGTCCACGTGACCAACTTAGTCTTGCACGGCGTCAGCTGAGCAGGGAACGCGCGGCGGTACTGCCGGTACAGACTGTGCGGCAGGATGGCGCGCGCGGAGCCGGAGTCCACCTCCATGACCAGCGGCACGCCGTTAGCCGTCACCTGCACCATGACGGGTCGTACGCGCGCGGTGCCGTCACCCGACACGCCGTGCACTCTGTGGTAGATGCCGTGACTCTCTTCCGCGCTGTCTGTGTTGACGCTTGTTTCCCCGTCGGAAGCTGAGCGACACTCGTCACATTGGTTAACGTGTGTTCTTCCCGTTTTATTTAAGTTTGCTTCGCAGGCGGCCTTAGTATGTCCTTTTTTGTGACACTTGTAACACGTTGCGTTCCGAAATTTACATCGTATATTAGCATGTCGCTTTGCACAATGTACGCACTGTTTCGTTTGGACAGCGTTTACATCCATCGGCTCACTCGACTCCGCACTCGTGCTAGGATTACTCTGAGTGACATCACAATGTGTTCTCGCTGATACCATATTTTCTCTAGTACCGTCGGCAATGGCCTCGTAGTTGAGTGCACGTTGAACCACTTTTTCGTATGTTAATTCGGTGACCTCTATTTTTAGAAGCTCTTTTTTCAACCCTCCATCTTTAACCCCGAGTATTATTTGCTCCGCGATCCGGCGCGGCAAATCACTAAACTGGCAACGGGAGCTGATGTCGCGCAACGCCGCCACAAAACTTGTGATTGACTCGTTGCTTCTTTGCTTCCTGTTGTAGAATTTTTCTGTTTCTAATATCGGATGCGGCGTGGGTACAAAGAATTTGTTCAACACTCCAACTATTTCGTCGAATTCGACTTCACTGGGCCTTTGCGGTGACAACAATGACACAATTAATGCAAACGCTTCCTTGCCGCATTGCGACAAAAACAAGGCACGTTTCTGCACGCTTTCCAATGGGCCTGACGCCTCCAACGCGAAGAACAGTTGCTCCCGGTAGTTTTCCCAGCTATCCTTATTCGGTATGAACTTGCCCGGCAACACTATGTTCGCGATATATGATTTATCACCCATTTTCACATTTACACGTCGCCAATGTTATGTTTTCAATAAATAACAAGCTCTGTATCAATTGTAGTTGTTTATTCACCATGTTACAAAATCCGACTGAAATATATGGGTAGAAGTACAACCTGTCACGTGATCAGTCCTTAAATCTACCTACATAATAATTATGAATGATTAAAATAATTTAAAACCTCCAACGCAATTAGGTCACATATATGTTTGAAAATAAAGTAAATGCCCACTATGCGTCTAAGATCCCTTTCGCAGCTAACGAAAGAGCTGATAACTTTGAAACGGTTGAACCAATTTTGATGAAACATGTCTAAGAACTAATGCCAGGAGACCTGCTTTCAAATAAAAAAAAACGCATCCAAATCGTTTCACCCGTTTTTAAGAGCTATAATACCACAGACAGACTCACAGAACACACACAAAGCGGCTAAACTTATAACACACCTCTTTTTGTGTTCGGGATTATAAATACGAATGTTTGTTCTCGAGTCTTGGATGTTTATTACGTATTTAAGTGTGTATCTACCTATTTAAGTATGTTTATCCGTTGCCTAATACCCATAACACAAGCTTTGCTTACTTTGGTATTAGGTTAATTGGTTTTAATTGTCCCATGATATATTTATTTTTATAGCGTAAAAGATCATACAGATATCAAAAAATATAATTCAATGTCATCCAGTCCATGCAGACGGATTATACTGTCAATGTTTAAGCTAATTCCCAGTTTATTAGTATGTATTTTTTTTATTTATAGTGCAAAATATTAAAACATATTATTATTATTAGAGCTCTATTGAGGCCTATCTCCATAAAATTACCGTAATATGGGAATACACATTAAATAATGATTACCATGAAAAACTTTTACTTTAAAAGACACAAAGAAGCAAAGCAAAAAGTATTAGAACAGCTGTAAACTTTTTTTATTAATATTAGAGGTATTTTTCAGTCAATATTTTGACCTTAAACATCATCACCAGGGCCCTATTGCATAACAAAGTACAACTAATATTACAAGCGAAACTCCCTTTCTAGTTAATATAACTGAAGCGAGAGTTCCGCTTGTAATATTACTTGTACTTTGTTATGCAATTGGGCCCTGGTCTCACATTTAATTTTAATTGCATATATTTTATGTGACAAATTACAATTGAGTGAAAAAATCACATCACATTCAATACAATCATGTTCCTATTTATGTTAGTAATAGTAACTCAGATCAAATAAAAAGTAAAGATATAGCGCTGCGAACAACGAAGTGAGGCCGATCAAACTACACCAATCCGTGTGCTTACACAGTGGCACGCACACACATGCAACCAAACTACACCAAATTTTGCTTAGAACCCAAATCGTCAACACTAGTGTTGTCATTATAATTGTTGTAGTTACCCTATTATTACAACCTTTTCTTTTTTCATTTTAAATTCTATTCTTTATTAGCATTGCTTAAAACGTGAGAACGTGACACGCAACGTAAAGTTATTTGTTTCTTGTAAAAGTTTATCTACGTTTCTTATTGTAGTAACGGTATCAACGTGACACGCAACGTAATATCGGGGTATTAAGAATTATTATGGCAACACCGGCCTACGCACACATGTTTATAAAACCAGCCTCACTCGGCTGTTCATCGCGCTCTATCTTTACTTTTTATTTGATCTGAGAATAGTAACTAACAAAGCTACAAGCAATGTCAACTTCAAGTACATCTCACTTCTATGTTGCTTCCAGTATTAGACTGGGAAGTCACAACAGGTTTTGTAACGAGCCACCTATGTCGGTCTAGCTTGACTCTAGTGGTTACATTAAATTTAGCTATTGTGACAAAAAAAAGTAGCCTGTCAAGAAAACACCGTCAAAAAAACATAGACAAATAAAGTACTTCTTTTGTTGAAGTCGTTTTAAAAAATTAGAAATTATCAAGAACCTTGCCGTATTTTTATTTCAGAAAATTACACATTTGCCTATGCAACTCTTAAGTGAAGTTGTTTGCTAATCCAGTCCTATTGTTATTTGACAAACATAATGCTTACCTACGCACTTTCTCAGTTAGCGATAATTGTTTATTGTGGTATGGTTCCAGCGTGGTTCAATTGGGGTAATTATTAATCACTCATAGTGTTTGGTGTTTCTAGAATTAATTCTTTATTTGTTATTGCTAATTGACAACAGTCATGCTAAAGTTTTGACATCAGAGTGATTCTCCTATCAGAACTTTGTTTCTTAGTAGGTAATTAGGCAACTATTTTGGATACAATTTGCATCTGTGAGTTTGGAAATCCTCAAAATGTAAAAGGGGTTATGTACTCCAATTTTTCTGTGTGAATGTATGTTCGATGTTTGTCTCTCTAACCAACGATCGCCTTGTCTTGTTAATTTTACTATACAGGATTAAAGGTGTTAACTAGGAGGTGTTAAGAATCCATTGATAAATGTAAAATCGTAGTATGACTGGTATGACTCAATGACGTATCGAAAAAAAATGTTTCCCACAAAAAAAATATCGTCTATTTTTGGTTTTGATGAAATTTTTTTTGGGTACTATTGTAATATGTATAAGTTTTGTTTTCGTTTAATTTTATACTAAGTAATTTATTTTCTTAAAAACTTGTAGTGTAAAGTTGTTCGAGAAAAAACCTTGTAGGCACAAATTCAGCGTAACTATATTATGATAACGTTTTCAACTGGACCCATATGACCTCACCACATAACACTTAAGTAAATACTCCTGGCCGCTTGCCGAAAAAAATAAATCTTGATTTAGGCGTTACTGTTCGCTAAATTTTAACATTGCTAGACTGAACTTATGTCTAGATTTGATTTTATCCTGCAAGTGGCTATTAAAATGTCTTAAATATTTGTTTTTCATTGAACTGACGTTGTTAAACACATGTTAAACGGTTGTCTAAGTTGGATACTGATAAGCAATAACATGTCAACCACACGAACATCATTTTGAGAAAATGGCCGCTATGGATTTTTATGAGAGAAGAACTAACGCATTTATGTCAATTAATTTTTGCCGTTTATCGATATTGTAAATGTAGAGGAGACTATTTCGTATTCAAATCTCAATTTTGGAGTTTTTGTGGCTTGACAAGTTATTGCTTATCAGCAGCCAGTTTTTGTGGTTTCAGATATAATCGAAATGTAAATATGAAACGTATTATTTGTGATATTTAAGCTATAATTTTAAGTGTAAGTATTAGACCCGAAATCTAAATATTTCAATCTCATATAGATTATTAGAAACGTAAGTGAAATGTTAACTGATCCGTTACTTGTATTATAAAATTGTAGTCGTTAGGCGTAATGGAAATAAATTGACGTATTTGATAGTTTGTTTTTTACTCGTTCTGACCAAATGTAGAAAGTCAACAAAAAAATTCAGCGCAATTATTCTGAGAGGAGGCCTGTTCCCTGCAGTGGGACGTATATAGGCTGGGATGGATGGATGGATGATTTTCACAAATGTGTTTCCAGAAATCGTCTTCGCATTCGTGGCGTGGGCACAGATAAATAAAAAACATCAAAAATTTTAAACTTTTCATCATCATAATGAATAGTGAGCCAAGGCTTACCACCCTTTTGAGCGCCACACATCGTTTTGGTTACGAACAAAATTGATTCTTCTACGGATGCATGAGGGTAGATTAAATTTTTGTATTGTCGTCTGCAGCCGACGCTGGTGTTTAAAAGGCTAGTAATGTGGTGCCATCTAGCGTGGAGTAGAAATACTGAATGAACAGCACCCTCTAGCGGGCAATAGTGTGACTACATTTTACAGAATATAAATAAAATCAGAGGCGCCACTTTCTTCGTAATTGTCAATTTTTTGTATTGTCATGGAATAGAAAAAATTGACAAATTTGATTTGATAAGGGAACGTGCAGAAACTGGGCCGCAGCACTAATGCGACAGAAGAGACACTATGCGGACAGTAAAATAAACTTATCAGGGTAAAACAGTCCCATTAATGGCACCAGTTGGCAGCACCGTCTATGTGCACGTTCCCTGTAGCCATGTATAAAAAAGCTTTAAAAACATTTGCCATTTAACCATCTTAATTGAAAAGATACATGTTTTACAACTGACCTTAAAATTGAAGGTGTCGTGCCAAACTGGCCCTATACTACGAAGCGCGAAATTCGAACTTCGTTTCATGCCGTTCCGCTCACGCTAATGGTATTTATTGCGAGAGTGAGAGGGACCGCACGATCCGAACTTCGGATTTCGTAGTAACCCCCCAGGGTTGAGTGCGTTCCGTCGAGCAGCTCTCGTCCGAAGTTTCCTACAATCCGCCGGCACTCCCAATACTTCCACCTAGACCAAATAAAGATACAATGTATCATTAATCATTACCATCGTGGAAGCTAACTAACTAACGTGGTTTATAAGAGGAAACTTAAAGAATGGCTACTAGGTGTTTCTACAATTTAAATGAATATTTTAATTCAGTTGATTAAGTTTAGGCTATTGTTAAGTTAAATTTTATTGTACGTCCGAAATGGAAAAACTGTTGGAATTTTAATTCTGAAATGTGAGCTTGTGTACACAGTCTTGACAATTAATAAATGATTTATGATTTGTGGCTGAGAGGTGGGACCTATGTACAATACCAGGCACTGGTCGTCTCTCCATTAAGTTTTAGACTTATAATTTTATTATTCAATATTTTCGTGTAATAAGAACAATAAAGATTTATGTGGTCTGTGGTCTGGAATTTAGAGACATTTCATTTATCGGGTGACGGCCTTACATTCTTTTTATGGACAGCTATTTTTGCTATTACACGCTAGATGGCAGCATATTGTACTTAATTTCAATTTCTGTTCATTAGTCGACTTGGCGGTAGTATATCGTTTTCGTAAATATTTTGCGGGTTCCAATAGTAGATTGTTCAACAAGGGACAAAAACAAGCCATAATGGCACAAGATATTTAGCCACCCGAGCAGAGCGAGGGTAGCTATAATTCGCGTGTCATTATGGCAGTTTAGTCTCGCGTTAAACACTCTACTTTTCACTTTGAATACGAGGAAAAAAACGATGTTTTAGGTATACTAATCTACAATATTACTTTTATAAAACGTACGCTCAATACGAGCAATGGACGTCTGTTCAGAATTCAAATAGCAATTTAAATTTGTTCCGCGGTTTTTTTTGTTGAGTGACGCTTTAAATGTTTGCATATTTAGCCAACAGATTCAAACTTGAAAATTATTTCATAGCTAATTGGACTAAGTATGCATAATAAAATGAATTCATCTTTAATATAATTAAGTAGATTAATATTCGTAATTATTCATGGTGTTTCACGAAATTATTATTTTGGCAAATATTTTTATACAGTGCTCATTTTGAGGTTAGATATTTCCACGCACTAAATGCTTCCACAGACCGAAGCGCAGGGCGCTACGGAGCGCTACGAAGCGCTTCGGAGCGTCCGCAGCGCGCTGCGGTCTGTGGAAAACTTTAAAATTGTCTATGCCCAGTCACTGAAAATGGCAATAATCCTCCATCCACAAACACCGTGATTGGCAGTATAGGGGTTTCCAAAGTAAATTAAAAAAAAATTACTTTAATCCCTAGATCAAATAAGAGCTTTAGTCCCGATATGCAGAGACTAAAGTAACATTTTAAGAGCATGAGAAGTGAAAAGTAATTAAGCCGGATTCTGATGTGTTGTGTCGTGATACATCAGAACAGTATTGTATTCATACAATTTTTTTTAATTATTTGTTGGTTTGTTGGCAGAAAGTGTAGAACTCTCATTCCCTATTTTGAATTTTTTAGGGTTCCGTATCCGTACCCAAGGATGCCAACGGCACAGGCCTCCTCTCATAATGAGAGGGGTTAGGCCGTAGTTCCCACGCGGGCCCAGTGCGGATTGAGAGCTTCACACACACCGTTGATTTTCTTCGCAAGTGTATGCAGATTTCTCTTAGATTTTGTGGAACGTATTTGGAGTGGAACTTGAACGGAGAGAGGCACAGGGCGAGAAAACAAACAGCGCTACTTCATAATACTTTTGTATATATTGTATATAAGGTCGTTGTAAGGAAAAAAGACTTACATATGTATAAAGTAAAAAATATATGGTCCGGCCATGGCGACGGTCGTTGTAATAAGAGGGAAGCTTAGCGCCGGTAGGGCGTATGTTCAGAAACAATGTTGCTAGAGTCAAATAAACTACTGAAGGCATTACACACACATTATTCAACAATTTCCTCACAATGTTTCCCTTCACCGTAAAGCTTATGCATGGTAAATTTTAAATATAACTTCGCACATAAATTCCGACAAACTAAGAGGTGCGAGCCGGGATTTGAACCCACGACCAGCTGCTTGAGAGGCCATAGGTCAAACCGCTAGGCCACCACGGCTATAGTAAAGGATAGGTGGGCACTTACGTCATTTTAATTATTTACAATTTATAGTATTATTGTGTTGTTTTCTTTTACATGTTATCTACATATTTACCTGCTAGTAAACAAATACTCCCTAGATTTATCCTGGAGTGATTTATAGGTCTATTGGTCTGTTAATTGGCCATCGTTACAGTTGCATTACTTTAAATAAGTATTTATAATTATATTTTACCTAACATATAATATGCAAAACTTCTTCCGCTTTAAGCCTTACGTCTGCTTGATTGACATTAAATTAAAATGAAATCAAAAAGATTGCCATGTTGTGCGCTGCGATCGTTTTCTGTACCCCCACCACCCGCTTCGCACAAAGCCAATATAACTCGAAATAAACCCTTCTAATTTTAAGTAGAAAATCGGTCTGTCATGTAACGTGGCGTGGCGTACAGGGCACGTCACTTTGTTTGTTTTGTGGCGGTGAAGAGGTTAGGTAATAATAACAGTGGTTTTATAGTGGTTTGTAGAAAAATGGGTAGGGAATAATACAAACAATAATACTTTTAATGGTTTATTCAGTTTCGTAGTTTATACATTCTATGAGTAGATAGTTACAAAGATTTAAATTAGATCAGATCACACAGCTAAACAGTTTAAAAGTGTACACTTTAATATAAATTTATATTTTCAACATTCTAATAATTTATCCTTTAACAAGTACCCTTACGTGATCCCTGGTTGGTCGCTCAACAGATGTTACCCTACTCTAAAATATTACCATGTAAAAATAGCGATAACATTCAATTATATTATTGTAACACCAGTAATTCTAATTCGAGAACAAAAATATTTTATTATTTTTTTAATTAGTAAAAACTATGACATTACGTCATTTAAGTGTTAGAAGCTTGCGCGACGAGGTGGTAACACTGCTTCACAAGTGGCAACACTGCTTCATACATAGCAACCCTGCTTTACATGTGGCCACCCCGCCCGCGCCCCTCGCATAATAAGTGCGTACTCCCGTATAAATAAATACTTATAAATATAACACATACAATTAAACTGTCAATTCTTACCCTATGTTACGCATTTTAAACAATAACAAGCACTTATCACCCCAAATTGTTGACGGTTTGAGAGCTATTAGAGGTAAAAATGAAGACTGATTTCGTTTTCCACAATAGCTGTCAAGTGACGTCACAGCAAGATGGCGGCCTATACAGATTATAACACCGCATAGTTACCTATGCTTGTGGTAGAGATTGGAACTAACGCCACCCGATACTAATATAATTTATTTCGATAGACGGTGGCGCTAACATCACTCGCACAGGTAAGTTTGCGGTTCACCTACCTAGTTGACAGCGCCCGGTTATTCCGGACTTGTTCATGTTGTAAATTATATCATCAAAATACATGTACAACACAAATTATATATATACCCTCGAAATTGACTTAGATATGTTATTAAGGCATCGCGTGAATCGCACTAGGTAAATTGACAATAAAATCTAAAGGACTAATACAACAGCTAAAGCAAAATTATATGGCAGTTAGCATATAGATACATAATGTATAACGATCCTAAATAAATAGAGGCTCGTGGATGGATCACCGGATTAGTGACAACGGAAGCTTACGGCCAAAATATATAAACACCTTAAATAAAAAAAGCAAAATTAAATACTTATACATTTGTGCATCCACTTTGATTTTTTTGTGATTTTTCGTTTCTTTTTTTTTGTATAAAAATATCGGTCAACAACGCTTAGTAACGGTCAGAGACGTTGACTTTGCGGAAGGTAAGATCGACATCCAAGTCTGGTGGATTCATCTGTTCTCCGTCGACCCACGCCATGGCGCTAGCGACTACCGGCAGTATGTTTTTTTCGCTGCATCACAAAAACCGAGCGTCAATTTAAAAACAAACGGCAGTCATATTAAACCTTTGCAAAGAAAACGACAAAGCACAACGGTTCCGCCGTTCAAAAATCGAACGTCACTGCCTGGAACATTGCCACAGATTAATACAAACGTCAGAACCGCGATGCTGTGTTACTGGCGATTAGGCTCGGCAAACCAAGTGAAGCGCAGAAGCGACTGCAGCTTAATCTCTACTGTACCCAAGTTCTTAACAGGACAACTACATTGGTTAGTCTGCTACATGCAACGTGCGGCCGCAACAGTGTAAAGACAATCGCTTTATTACATGAACTTAGTGTAAAAACCGCGTCTTTTTCATGAACCACATGCGGCGAATTTAGAGATGAAAACGACGTTAAAGACTTCGCATGATCATATCAGTTTGAGAACAATGCGGGCACTGCATTAGGCGGATAGACAATAAAGACATTAATTGGCCGAAGTGTTCAAGTAATTAGGCGGACTAATAAAGATAATTGTCCTTTGAGTAGATTAGTTTGCCGTAGCCTGAAGCGTTTACATGAGCTTCTGCTTGGCGCATTCCGGACAGATGATGTCCTGTCCGTCGGTGATGAAGCCTTTGCCGACGAGTGAGGTCTTGCACTGCGCGCAGATGAAGCAATCGTTGTGCCAGTGACGGTCCTCGAAGGAGATGAAACGGGTGCCGCCGATGCCTGCAAAGAGGAAAATTATCTGTTAATAGATTAACAGATTAAGAGGCTTAAAATAAAGTCATGGTAACCTTGTGATGTGACCTATGGCTTCTTAGGAGTATCGTGGGTTAAACTCAGGGCTCGCATCATGAACTTTTTCGTTTTTTGCACCAGTGGTTTGGCTTTACGCAATATGTAGCGCTCTTTATTCTTTAAAGTAGAATCATCATCAGAGTTGTATATTCGTAAGTCAGGAAAGAAAAAAATGGGCGAAATTAGCAAGCAGCCGCCCCGCGGTCGAGTGTTAAACTCCAAATTAAGATGTAGGTAATTTAGCCGACATCATCATTATTATCAACACCCGGAAAGGGAGACTGACCAGTGATGGGCTTGGTGCAAGATGTGCAGTGGTTAGCGAAGAGTTCGCCGATGCAATCATCATCAACAATCGGAAGACTTCCAATGCTGGTCTCCACAACGACCGGATTTGTGTCGAAGTAGTGTAATTAATTTTGCCCCAACTTTAGGGAAAGGGAAACTGACCAGTGATGAGCTTGGTGCAAGTCGTTCAGCGTTTGGCGAACAGTTCATCGCAGCAATCATCATCAACAATCGGAACACTTCCAATGCTGGTCTCCACAACGAGCGATTTTGTGTCAAAGTCATCATCATCACAGTGGCGTGCCTAGAGTTGCAAGCTATGGCAAGCCGAGGGATGTTTTATTATTTTTTTATTCTTTAATGTAGGTTCCATCTTGTTGCCGCTTTACTCTTCAGTTTGGACAAGCTTACCAATGCACACTTCATTCTATTACTAGACAGAATTTTACAGACTCATTCTCACACGCAACGCACTAAAACAAGAATACCTATTTATTTTGTAATTACATAAAATCACGCATTTTACAACGCCTTGCATGGCCCACGATTCGATATAAACAATCGTGAAGTTATTCATCTCGCCCGCGCACTCGCGCGCTTTCCAAACCAAACGCAACAAACTTCACACCGTAAGCCAGATTCAAAATTGCAAAGAAAGCGCTATATATGCAGCTATACATAGATAACTGCAAAACTAACGTTTTTCTAAGTATGAAGAGAGCGTTTGGAAGCCCCGTAAAAGCCCACAAGAGCGAGCGAGATGTCATGCTATTTATAACGTCGCTACTATCGCCGTTCAGCGCCGCTGGGCCGCGCAGCGGATTGGCTATGCAATTCTTGGTATTTTACGTAAAATAAAGCGCGTTATTATGAAAGTGATTTTTATAGAACTTTTTTCGTTTGGACGATGTTTGGTTTTTATTTTTAATCTTGATTTGAGATTTATAAGGCAAGCCCGGCTTTTGGGCTTCTATGTAAGGATCGCCACTGCATCATCATGACCTCTTGTTGATCCAATCTTGGATGTAGGCGTCTTCCCTTTTCCTCCACTCTTGGCGATCCTGTGCCCGTCTCATCCAGTCCTGGCCTCCGTGTCGCCGAATGTCGTCCACCCAGCGCTGCGGTGGTGTTGTGTCGAAGTAGTGCAATTAATTTTGCCCCAACTTAAGGAAAAAGGGAGACTGACCAGTGATAGAATTGGTGCAGGTCATGCAGCGCTTGGCGGAGAATTCGCCGAAGCAGTCGGAGCAGTACTATAGTTCCAAACTCCTCGGTTTTATGCTAACCTCCGTCGAAATAGTGTACCTAAATTTGCCCCGACTTTAGGGAAAAGTTTAACTGACCAGTGATAGGCTTGGTGCAGGACGTGCAGCGCTTGGCCAAGAGTTCGCCGAATCAGTCGGCACAGTACGGCATTTTATTCCTTTTAGGCTGGTACACAGCCGAGTTCCAAACTCCTCGGTTTTATCCATTCAAAATAGTGTTCCTAAATTTGCCCTGACTTTAGGGAAAAGGGAGACTGACCAGTGATAGGCTTGGTGCAGGACGTGCAGCGCTTGGCGAAGAGTTCGCCGAAGCAGTCGGCGCAGTAGGGCTTCTCGTCGCGTGACGTGAACCGCTGGCCGGCCAGCGACGTGTTGCAGTTAGTGCACGTGAAGCACTCGCGGTGCCACGGCTCGTTCTTGTACGTCACGCCGCCTTGCGTGATGATCTGGAACGAGTGGAGACACGTTCAATCACAGAACTGATAAGAGTTATGTAGGTGCAAGGGGTAGCTATCATTTTATCGAAAAACGTTTCAAAACTGATTCGTTTCGCAAAATTGTCGTTTCAACGAATGCATTTTTTTCTGTAACTGTATATATTTAAGGATTTTTATAAAACAAACCTAACCTAACCTATAGGTGAAGGTTGTGAAACGTTTTTCGATAAAATGATGAAATACCAGGTGCAAGCCACTCAGAAGAGACGTGGGACGGGGGCGCGTCGCAATTCGCGTCGTTTGTTCGCAGGCCGCGTCGCCGCCCCGTCTCTTTTGTCTGTACGCTTAGTATAAGTTTTACTTCACCAAAATCCTTCTCGATCGCGTTTACGTAAAAAAATCAATTACTATGGAAACATGGACAGCGCCTCCGCGCGCGCGCGTCCATGTTTCCATAGAATTGAAATTTTTATGTAAACGCGATCGAGAAGTATTTTAGTGAAGTAAAACTTATACTAAGCATACTGCTTTGGCTCGCGACGCTTCTATACATTTAGTGTGAAAACTGATTCAAGGGGCGCCGCGACTGTGTTTTACTAACGCTTCTGACGCTTGCCTTCGCTTTCACCATCTCTTTCTATCACCATTTTATACCGTTTGACAGAAAGAAATAGTGATTGCGAAGGCAAGCGTCAGAAGCGTTAGACAATAAGCCTGCAGTTTTGGGGTAATACCTTGTTAATAAAAAAAAACTCCTTTTTGGCGCGGAAAATGGCCTTATGCTTTCGTCTCTATTCTGGGAAACAGCGTACAAGGGGCATACGCACTAAATACCACATGGATTTCCTCGTTGCGATTGTGAACGCCACGGGAGCATGAAGAGACATCGCGACGCCCACGCCGCCCCGGGATGGGGCTCCTCTGATCTTTGCAATGCAGGCTTGGCTTGACCCATACCGTCCCTATCCCTTTTTTACCACGCCTTTTTGCCCGCTTCTTGAGGAAGCATCAGAAGAGGTGATAAAGGTCGAGTAGACGTTTCCGTTGGGAGCGTGGACCCTACCTTATTGCACTTGACGCAGCGAGTGGCGAACTTGTCTTCGTAGCAGCCAGCGCAGTAGATCTCCTGCTCACGAGGGATGAAACTCTTGGTGCCGATGGGGTTCTTGCACACCACACAGCAGAAGCACTTCTCGTGCCACTGCCTGGTCTTGTACTCCATCTTCTTGGTTCCTGGGGGCAAAGGAAAGAATGGTTGTAGCTTGCATATCAGTGGTAAAATGACCAGGTTTGTCTGGACGTGTCCGGGCTTTTGGTTTCTCACCAAATCGGCTATTTAATTCTTCGGATCTTCGTTTAAAAGTTTCAATCAATCAAACCATTTATTTGCATACTCGTAAAGGTTTGTATCACTATGTTTGCCATACATAGACTAGGTACACATGCAGCATAACTATTTTTTAAGCTCATATTGATAGTATTAGATATTAGGTACGCAGAATCGAATAATCTTATAAATGCATGATCTTATCTAAACGTTGAGATTTTAATTTGAATTTAATTTTTAGTTTAATAAACATTGCGCCTATTAGTCGCTAATTAAAGATTTTTTAGTTTATGTTATTGGGAAACTAGTATGTTTTATTGTTTTTTTCATTAATCCTTTTACCATTTCATTCATCCCTTTAGAAAGCTAGGTCAGCCAGCTCTAAAGTTTTTTTTAAATTATATTAGACAGAAAATAAATCCTTGACACAAAATGACCGGATCAAATAACAAACCAATTAAATATTTAACACGCCCATCGAATTGATTAATATAGTTATTATGACCGTCTGTATAAGGAGGCAATTTTAAATTAATAACTTCTCTGATCCATCTAGAACCGGATGTTAGAGTTAAGACATTCATTTTATTATTTAAATTCCATATAAAATTTCAACAATTGCTAAAATGATGGTGAAATGTCATGACTTGTGGAGCAAATTTTGAAATCATAATAATAGTACAAATTACCGTTCTAAATCTTGTCACTTAATCGTCTTTTTTTTGGGGTGTAATTTTGTAGCAATACACAAACTTTTACCACTTGCGAATGATACGAATGTTTTGGTTTGATGCGATGTCATAAATCGGTATCTATATATATCCTGTTATTTTGGAAGTAGAATTGCGTGTGGACCATTTTGAGCTCCAACAACAGCTTCTACTTCTGTTACTATACCAACTGCCTTCTTAGTTGCATTAGAGCCATTATCGTGCAAATTCTATGAGCCTTTCGTTATTTTATCACCATTTCCGCGCTCCACGAGCTCTTTTGCGACTTCCGCTGAACAATCTACACCCAAAATTAGACGCATCGATAGCGTGTTCTAATACATCAGATTTGCTACAGATTTGTCCTTCAATTCAGTTTGTATACTGTCACGGCGCTATGTAGCATGCACGCGATGCAACTTCAAGGTTCGACGAACTATAAATGTTGCTTTAAATTGTAAATTTAAAGTGTTCCGATGACAACATGGAATATGGGTGATTTGAATATATTGATTATGATTTGGTTTTTGATTGCACAGCAGTAAAGTTCAGGGTTGTGAACTTTATTTAGAATCGAAGCGTCTCAATCAAATACACCGTGGGAACGCAAATGCGCCAGACTCTGGCCAGACACATTTCTAAGCCTTTCTCATCGGACACAATTCGTTTCTTATCAAACGTCCATTTACCTACAAGCTCTTTATAAAGACAAGCAGTAAGTACAAGTAGACGGAATGTTGGAACTGTCGATGCAACATAAAACCTCGCGTGCTCGCCACACGGATATAGCCTTTAGCATACGGGCTGTATCTTTTACTACAGCCATACTACGTATACAACTTCTATAAAGCTACTTAGTATTTATTTAAGCATGTCATCGAACTCGGTGGTTATGATTTTGTTTTATTCGTATCGGGTTGCTTTTATGATATAAAATACTATATCCTGTCTGCATTTGCTATGGGTTTTGAAACGGTTCTGTTAGGATAGGTATTTATCATTGCATATAGTCTGTCTACAATCAAAGCCGTTTAAAGCGACCCCAGTTAGAACTCCGTAAGCAAAATGCATAATAAATGTAAATTTTCACTAATTAATTGTAAATTCGTTATTATTTTTAACTAACAACATACTTAGGCTTTGCACGGGAGGCTTTGCAGCATCGAAAAAAAAGAGCTAAAAAAGATAGTAAAACCGCCTTATAATCCGCTGATTAGCCTAAAAGATTTAAGAGGTAGACGGTAGGAAGAGACTTTGTTTTACATACTTTGTAGAAATTATTAAAATTTACCATTATAACATATTCTTTTTTATTTTTATTTATTATTGAATATGATAAAAAGTTCAAAGCCATCGAACAGTCTACAGCAGAGACGCCCAAATTTTTATGTCTAGTAGACCCCTAGCCACATGTTTAAATTTTAGTTAGAACCCTTCTTACTTAATATTGATTTATAGCAAATCGCCTTCAAATGTGTTTTTTTGCTTATGTATGTCCTCGCAGGTCTTCGTCGACCCTTTAGCCGACGCGAATTTCTCTTTATTTCCCATTTTTTTTGGGTTAATTAGTTTGGTTTTGTTCAGAGTGACAAAGCAAACGACCAATAATTTTAATTTTAGAACTTTCACTGCTCGTACAGTCATCTTCTCCCGTTACTGTTCAAATAAGGAATAGGTACATTTTAACCGTTAGCTCTTCTTGAATTTGACAAAGTTCTTAGTGTGAAGTACAGCCGTCAAAGCTGAACCTTAGAAGAGTTATATACGGGTTAATTTCGATCCATAAAAATAACTTAGTACCTTGTTTAATTGAATCGTGCCATTGTTCTTGCGTGAAAGGTTCGCGGTTGACAACTTTGCGTCCCACGGGCGAAAACGTATTGATTTTAATTGCTAATATAATCGGGCTGCTGTCCATTAACCTTGTGCTATACTGATTGGCTAAGCCTCGTAAAACCAATGTCCCGGAATGCGCATTTTCGCTAAATGTGCATTTCTTTAGAAGGATCAATTTCTCGGCAGGTGGTATCTTGAAAATTTTATTTTCTCAGTTGGTATTATTTCCGCGAAGATACACTGTGTTCAAAAGAGCTGCGTTTGTGTAAATTATATGAACGGCCGTGTCATAGAAGTGTGCATTTTAGGATAATTCTTATTGGGCAAGTACAATTGCAAAGTGAACGTTTTGGGAGTGTACATTTTGCGGAAAGTGGATGTTACGAGTCTATAAGCCTTCCGATGCATAGTTTGCCATTTCTAGATAATTTTAACGGTGACAAATTACGGTTTTATGAAAAGCTAGAGGAAAAATAAACATTGACACTGTTATCCATATCCCATAGTTTAGGTATCTGTAAGGATTTAGACTTGTTAATAAAACTGGGCTTGAGATTTGTTTCACAACTCTATGTTTCGCTCGCGTGTACCATGAGTATTCCAAAGAACCAAGATATCAAGCAAGCAAGCATACAGGCAAGCAAGCATGCAAGCAAGATGCACACTCCTCAAGGAACCCACTTGCCAAATTTCAGCTTTCTACGACCAGTAAAACGAAAAATTCTGTTTTTTCCCGTTCCCGTGGGAATTTTTGGAAAGTCCTCTCTCAGTGCCTACTAATAGTTATAACTATGTACTAAAACTATTTAAATAAATGAATTGAATTGAATGCTCCTCTACACTCCCCAAGCAACCTACATGCCGAAATTCAGCTTTCTACTACCAGTAAAACGAAAAATCCCGTTTTTCCCGTTCCCGTGGGAATTTTAGAAAGTCCTCTCTCAATGCTCGTCTACACTCTTCAAGCAACCTACATCCCGAATTTCAGCTTTCTACGACCAGTAAAACCAAAAAATCCCGTTTTTTCCCGTTCCCGTGGGAATTTTGGAAAGTCCTCTCTTAATGCTCCTCTAAACTCCCCAAGCAACCTACATGCCGAATTTCAGCTTTCAACGACCAGTAAAACGGAAAATCCCGTTTTTCCCGTTCCCGTTGGAATTTTGGAAAGTCCTCTCTCAATGCTCCTCTACACTCCCCAAGCAACCTACATGCCGAATTTCAGCTTTCTACTACCAGTAAAACAAAAAATCCCGTTTTTCCCGTTCCCGTGGGAATTTTAGAAAGTCCTCTCTCAATGCTCCTGTACACTCCTCAAGCAACCTACATGCCGAATTTCAACTGTCTACGACCAGTAAAACGAAAAATCCCGTTTTATCCCGTTCCCGTGAAAATTTTGAAAAGTCCTCTCTCAATGCTCGTCTACACTCCTCAAGTAACCTACATGCCGAATTTCAGCTTTCTACGACCAAGTAAAACGAAAAATCCCGTTTTTTCCTTATCCCGTGGGAATTTCTAAAAATCCTTAAAACTGTTTTTTACTATTATAATAACCTACTTCTGTGCCAAATTTGAAGAGTCTAGTAATTATAGTTCATAGGATTCCGTTGAAATGAATATATAAATCCCGTTTTTTCCTTATCCCGCGGGAATTTTGAAAATCCTGAAATTAATGTTTTAACTTATGTAATACCTACTTGTGTATCAAATTTGAAGAGTCTAGTTATTATTGTTACTGAGATAGGGTCACTCGGAATCGAATATATGTATAAATCTCGTTTTTTCCCGTTCCCGTGGGAATTCCCTAAAATCCTTCCTTAGTGGATGCCTACATTGAATAAGGTATCTATGTGCAAAATTTCAAGTCTCTAGGTCCAGTGGTTTGGGCAAAACCTTAAAAACGACACCCATATTGATATTTAGACATTTCAACCCCATCGCACCCCATCCAGGGAGATGGTATTTTACGTATGCCACATCGGATTTTAAAACCGTTGTTGTTTTCATAACCAGCGACCCGATAAACCATAGAAACAACACCCATGTTGATTTCAGACTTTGTTACCCCTTTCCCCCCTTTTAGGGGTTGAATTCCTAAAAAACCTGAAACACGTGTTTAATCATTTATTGTTAGGAGTACTTCTGTGAAGTTTCGAATAAACTAGTCGAACTAATCTTGTTTCTCCATACAAACTTTGGACCCCCGTTTCACCCCCTTAGGGAGTGAATTTTGAAAAATCCTTTCTTAGTGCACCCCTAGACCTTATAAGGAACCGACGAGCCAAATTTGGAATCTCTAGGCCCAGCGGTTTGGGCTGTGCGTTGATATGTCAGTCAGTCAGTTTCTTCTTTTATATATTAAGATATCTGGGATGTCGTCTCTCTTTAATTGAGCAAAATTAACGACCGCTTTAGCCTAGTTGGTAGTGACCCTGCCTACGAAGCAAGAGGTCCTGGGTTCAAGTCCCGGTAAGGGCATTTATTTGTGTGATGAGCACGAATATTTGTTCCTGAGTTATGGATGTTTTCTATGTATTTAAGTATTTATTTATCTATATAAGTATGTTTATCGTCGTCTAGTACCCATAGTACAAGCTTTGCTTAGTTTGGGACTAGGTCGATTTGTGTAAGATTGTCCCCTAATATTTATTATTATTATTATTATTAAACAGAGACGGAATCATATAAGTATAATAATTACCTGCCACATAACATAACACAAACATTTTAGAGAGGAGTAAGTCGCGTAAAGGCTTTATAAAAAAACATATCAAAAATTAATACATATTTTAGCTTTAGCTATGTACTCGTATGTATTTTTCTTTCTTTTTTTGCGGACTTCATATGCGAGCTTAGATCGATCATTTTAATTATCACTAGTCTTTCGGACTGTTAGCATTGGTAGTGGACAGTGGGCCTTAGGAGGCGAGACCTGTCCGTGACTAAGTGGGTATTGGCTGGTGGGCGGCTGCAACGGTTCATTATTCATAATTGAATAACTTATAAAATCACGAATCCGCAGTAATAATTGCAAAACCGGGCCAACATCAACTATAGTCCTGAGGTTATACCTTTTGTCTGACGCGCGGGCACTTACTGTAGCTTTCACCATCTCTTTCTATCATCTTATACCATTTGCCAGAAAAAAATTGTGAATGCGATACAAGCGTCCGCGCGTAAGGCAATTCAGCCTCTGGAACAAAAGGAAAGTCTCCGCCAAAGTCACTATTACCTACAAAATAAATGTCATATTGCTTCGGCACATGAGTCTACCGGTCTAGTGAGTGAGTATCTATATTCCACCGAATATAGATATAATTTAGCTTGAGTCCTGCATCAATATAAACACGAAATTGTATGGGTATGACATAAGTTATGTAGATAGCCGAGTGGTTTGAGAACTGACTACAAAGCTTGAGGTATCGGGTTTGATCCCGGTCGGGGCAGATATTATGTATGAAAAATACGATTTGTGGAGTCTTGATCTATTTCAGTTTGTTTATTCGTTACCTAATACCCATAAGTCCCATAACACAAGATTTACTTACTTGGTGGGACGAAGTCAATTGAGTCCCGAGACATTTATTTTAATATTTTTTTTAAGTCTTTTTTATCCTGGAATATATCTAAAAAGTTAAGTAAAATTTACAGAAAACAGTGTTTCGGAGTTATTTCCAAATTATAGTGCAAATTTTACATTACGTATAAAAATAGAATAGAGATAATCAACGGCTAATAGGAACAGCATTTTCATATTTTTTATGGTGTATTAATGTCCTAAAGGCTTTGCTTTATCAGTATGATTACATTTGTCTCAAAACAGAAATGGCGGGATTGGACCAATTTAAGCAATCTTTTGCCCAGCAGTGGAACGCCTAATAGGTTATTAAAAAAAATGCCTCAAGCGAGAATCAAACTCACAAGCCACTAGGCTAACTGGTGTAATATTAGGTACCTTGATATTCAAAAAATTAGATCAGTATTAATACTTTATTATGCATTCGTGTCACATGAATAAATTATTGCGCGGGTAAAACCACAGGACATTCGATACTGAGATTGCGGTCAGTTTAACGACAAAACCTGAAGAAATTGATACTAATGATGTTTGTTTTTCTTCTAGATTATTGTTGAAATTTCATTATTTTCATTGTATTTAGTTTAAGTTCATTATATGCGTTATTATGACGGTCGCCCAATAAAGTGGTTTACCAGTTTTGACAAATGTTTCTCTGAGATCTAAATATCGCTAAGTCACTGTCATCATGTTATTGCAAGGGAAAATCGGCCTCGTTGTATCATGACGTGCAAATGAATTTCGACCGTAGGGTGGTAGACCATATTTTTGGCCGACTGTACACAGTTACAATTCCCTTGATACAATAAGTTTGTTTATGGTTTTAAATAGAATTTTTAATTGGAGTTTTTTTGCTGATTGTAATGGAGAACTACCTTAAATATTGGCAATAGCACATTCTATACAAAGGAGACAATCCTTTAGTTTAAAAAAAATACCGCATTTACTTATGGATTTTTTTAAAACCGCTTGTCTTTTGTCCCTGGTCAGGTCAAATGCGACAAAAATACAATTACAATACATGCCATATTTTGTGATGCAGTTTGGTAGAGTTACTCATATGGTTCGTTTATCTCTAAATAACATACACAATCAAAATAACACAAAGCCGTGAAAACTAGCAATTACGTTGCTGATTTTGTTTTCAACCGTCACGAGAAGAGTCACTGTCTTGTGAAGTTACCACAAAAGTACCACAAACAACCACTATTGTTGAGTGTACGACATGTTCGCTTTCGTATACATTAAGCGTATGTATATCAAATTATCAGTGACATCACTAATGAGTACCTAATGATACATATCGATACTTCATTCATCTTTCAATAGGACCGCGAGCCTCGAAAAAAACTGCTTTTGCAGTGGTCCTCAACCTGTGGTCCACGGACCATTAGTGGTGCGTAAGAACTAAAATAAGGTCCGCAAAATATTCCATCTCGCGTCGTGTATTCGCGGTGGCGCGCACGTCGTGGCAACAAAAAATGTAGCTTATAAAATTTTGTGATTACTTGAGTTACACGTTTTAATTAAACAATATTTTGAATCAACTCGACTTGTTACGTTCGCAACTAAATTTGTATGTAAGTTGTGGTTCCAAAATTTGCAAACCATTTTCCAATTTCCTGGTATCCGATTAAGCTGAAATTTGGCATACCTATGTGTAAGTCTCTTGATAATGCAATAATCTGGTAGTGAAATTCAGGTGGACAGCCTAGGATTGTCTCTACATTACCTCTACCATGAGTTACACTAGTTTACAGTGACCGTACTCGCTAGCGACGGCGTAAATGATTTGTATGGAGAATTGTACTTCCGTAAGTGACCGCTAGAGGCGCCGTACACAATTCTCCATACAAATCATTTACGCCGTCGCTAGCGAGTACGGTCACTGTAAACTAGTGTAACTCATGGTAGAGGTACAGGACGGACATTACTAACGGTTAATGGCATCGACTTGAACCTTGGTATGAATAATGTAGTTGGGATGATAATGCAAGTACAGTCTGTTAAAAGTGTAAAAAGTCTGTATTTAGACGACCGGATAGCCCAGTGCTTAGAGAACCTGACTATGAAGCTTGAGGTCCCGAGTTCGATTCCCGGCCGGGGCAGGTATTTGTGTGAAAAATGCGAATATCTGTGCTCGAGTCTTGGATGTTTAATATGTGTTTAAGTATGTATTTATCTAAAGTATGTTTATCCGTTGTCTAGTACTCATAGTACAAGCTTTGCTTAGTTTGGGCCTAGGTCAATTGTCAATCTTCCCATCGTTATTTATTATTATTATTATTTAACAAAAACGTATTAACCTTGTAGTCTCTGCTAATAATGAAATCAAAGTGGTCCCTGGCCAAAAAGGTTGGGAACCGCTGCTCTGTTTTAAAGAATATTGTCAAGATTTCCACTTACGTCATTTTGGGTAAAGCAAGGTCAATGTTAAGGCCCTAAGGCTCACCTGACACAAAGTTAGCTATTCATCCGGAATCATGTATGCCGTTGGCTTTTCGACCTTGCGTCACGGTGTTAAGTATCACCTATGGTTGTTTGGGCGTGTAATTAAACTTGTCACGGTTAAGGTTTGTTTAATAGTGATTGAGGCATTTTAAGAACTGACCAATTTGTAGGAAAAAAACGCCAAACCACTGCGTAAAGTTACAAATATTGTAGTTAGAAATCAAAACGTATTTCGTAAGTAGGCAGCTTTTACGTGCCTATTTTTAATAATACTAGCGTTTTCAGAAATACCATCATTGCAATGAAGAATGCGCCGTAAGATACTTGACAGAGAGTAATTTTTTTAAAACAAAAATTAGATTACAGAATTCACTTAACTATCCATACAAGACAAATATGTACATATGTGTGTTCATAGACATGGATTTTCGAAAACTACCGCCTGAATCAATCAATTCTTACTCATCCAATACTAATATTATAAAAGCGAAAGTGTCTGTTTGTCTCTTCACGCTTAAGCCGCTGAACCGATTTAGATGAAATTTGATATAAAGATAGTTTGAGAGCCTGGACATAGGATGGTTTTATCCCGCAAAATTGCACAGTTCCCGCGGGAAAGCGATAAACGAATTTTTCGCAGACGGAGTCGCGGGCAACAGCTAGTTACTCAATATAAAAGACTGCCTTTTAGTCCACCGTCCCACACAGTGATGTCAAGCGCCATGTTTGCGGTCACTCTACACTCCGCAAACAAATGACAGCCGAAACGTCGACAAGCAAATATTGGCTCCACGTGCCCCGGTATAGACACTAAAACGAGATCGATGAAACGTATAAAGCTCGAAACTTTATCAACGTTCGGAAAATAGTTTTTTCGGGTAAATATCGGGTTGCGTAAAATTATTAGTCATAGTTCATCTTTTCGCATAAATTCATCATTTGTCATAATTCTTTTTTTCGCAGAAATCATTAATTATTCGGAATTATTATAAAATATACCTAACCTATAGAGTTCTACAGGTTAAGCATTGAAAATTTATCACTAAAAGTTTTATACAACCAGATACAGGTTGCAGATGCAGGTTTTTTCGAGTGGTATGATTTCAAAAATCGGCCACAGAGATTTATTCGAATTTGTAGGCAGTATTTGCCTAATAATCTGAATCTAAAATTAAATTTTGCTTTTGTGTGGGGAAACTTTTGTCTGACAGTCTTCCTGGACTGCACACACACAGCCGAAATAATTTAACGAACGCGAGCCCGCTCTACATCTGCTACGCTTGTCGTAGCATTCCTGTGACTCGTAGCTATAGCGTAGCACAATGAAAAAATGCAAAAAAACGTGTCATAATACCCTACTCAATTAAAAAAGAAAAAAATTGTCTTTGGTCCCTGTCCTCCTACATGGCATTTTTTATTACTGGCCAGTAACTTCTAGAGCTTGCCATTTTTAAGAAAAAAAAGGAATGTGTATTTAATATATTAAAATCTCGTGTCACAGTGTTTGTTATCGAACTCCTCCGAGACGGCTTGACCGATTTTTATGAAACTTTTTTGTCTGTATTCGGCATGTCTGAGAATAGGTCCTAGGCTACTTTTCTTCGCGGACGGAGTCGCGGGCAACAGCTAGTTTTCTATAATAAAACATTGCCGGCTCTAAGAATTCAAAGTGGTATCGAGATACCGTATGAGACGATGTATTTAAATATTTATAGAACGGTAACGTCCTTTACGCACTGAGCCTACCCGTGGGACGAGGGCTCGGTGTTGTCCCAGCGGGGCGTAGGTTGCATTATTAAGTAACTCGTAATGTACAATTAGTTTAGCCTTCAACCTGCCATGACTAATGCAGATAAACAGAGCGTTGTTTAGTTTCCCATATTTGCCGAGTCTATTGACTATTGATTATAGGTTTTATGCTCTGTTGTCTATTGTGTAGCTAGATGAGATGACACGGTTTTTATCACAATTTAAGAAGGGAAATTATGTGATTGTACGCGGGATTGTTATTAGACAACATACTTTAATAGTGATGAAATTAATTGTGATGACAAAGTAGAAAATAATACATAAAGTATGTTTCATGTTCTTCATGTTCATTGTAAATTTTCGGGCACATTTAGTCCAAATTAAATGACTAGGTCAAGGCAGGTACGGAAAAATATATTTGCTAAAAGAAATGATCAAAGAAAAGCACGCAATAAATAAAACTGTACCGTTGCTGAAAGTAATTTGTAGGTACATAAATAGTTGCTTCTGAACGGTCGCAATAAAAGCATGATTGAATTTCGAATGAAAAATTCCCACGCGATGTTTTACTCTTTTCCGAACGAACTTCTAACTTTGCTTGTGGCCATTAACTAACTAAATGAAGCAAAACGTTCGACTCTAATCGCTCTGAAGCTTTTTTTTAAAGTTAAGCGACATTCAATAAAATTTTGAACTTCCAATTTACCTTTTTGTTACAAATACCAGCTGCGTAGAAGCATTGCTTATTTTTTCAAATAAAAGCAAAAGAACCATCGACAATCGCATATGGAAAATTCGAAATTGGAATGCGTTTACTCCGCGCCTTTTATCGCGCACGTTCCATTCCACCTGCGTCCACGTGTCGCGAATTAGATAAGAATTGGCAAGGCATTGTTTTCAAAACAATGAGTCTGGTTTGGTTACGATCAAGTTTGTTACAGGCATGTAAAAGCGGGCGTTTGGTTTGGAGCAATATTCGGATAGAGTTCAAAAATTTGGGTGACCTTAACATCGGTAGTTAAAAATAGCACAAGAATCGTCAGTGTCACAACGTAAAATTTTCCAGTTTTTCGTATTTTATGGTTAACTACCAGTGTAAAGGTATAAAATGAATGCTCGCATTCGTGCGACTGCATAAGTTTTCCTTGTCGAAGGGTTGCCGGGGAGGTTATCGGCGTGATATGGCCGTCGAAGGCCAAGGCAAGCCGCTCGCCATCTGTTCACCAGTGTTGCCAACAAACAACCTTCAAGTTTTTCTTAACTATGAGTGATAGCTTGCCAGTATTATTTTGAATAAGAATGAGAGAGGTTTAAAAAGCAAAGGCAACTTTTTTTTTCAAATGTCAAGGAGCGTTTTCCGCTAACTTGAAAGCGGAAGTTGCAAGATCGAGCGCCTCGTATCCCGGATGTTAAATTTGTAGTTAGTTATCCGGTCCGCCATTTTGGATAAAATATAAAATGACGTTCAATATAATCAATATCGTCCACACACCCCTTATTGAAAGTAAGTTAACACCTTTTCTGTAGGTCTATTAACTGTCATAAAATCAAAGTTCCGAGTGTTTTGTTTGTCATAATATTAGTTTAGAAATAATTATTAGATTTTTTTAGGAATGTTCATTTGAAAAAGACTATCTAAACCGAACTATGAAACAAAAAGTTTATCTAAGGGGATTCCAAGAGTTAAGGATGCCTAACATCAGGACAGGACGTAATGAAATGATATAATGTGAAAGACTCTAGAACGAACTGTACTTATTTCTCTTATTAATCATTAATCTGTCATACTTGTATAATTAATCAACATGAATGAAGCCCGTGAATTTGCGTCAATCGAGTTGTAATGATACCACTTGTGCAAGCTCGGGAGACCATTTATTGAATAAATTACGTAATTAGCATACTATAAAATTCGTGTTAATGCCTTATTACGCCAAAAAAACTGTCTTTTTTAAAAAGTAATGACCGCCAATCGGTCTGTATTTATAACCTCATAAAAACAAATGGTAAGGGCAGAGTTGAAGGAAATCAATGTTTAACGGGTTTTGTTTATTTTCATTTTTATTACTTTACCTGTCCGAAACTGAATTTTAATCATAAAATGTATGCTCTTACATGGTATCAGTGATAAAAAAAAACTCTTATTTATGACTCTTACACCATATAAAGCCGTATTTTATTAGCTTAAAACAAAAACATCATAATTTGGTTCGAATAAGTTATTACAATTTCAACGAACTTACTTTTTTTTAGTAAGCAACGTCATTTGAAATAAGAAAACACTTTAAGAAACGCGCCATAAACGTTTTTTTTTTATAAGGCAAAGGTAATGTAGCGGCACAAGGCGCCAACAGCCAAGACGGTCTTAAGCGGATATTACACGGATTTGTAAGCACTTCCGAGCTGTTTAACTCAAAGTCGGTGTTTACGAGTATGGTGGCATTTTATTTTTAGTTGCATTTCTGAACGTGACAAAACCACGATGTTTCGAATTAAATTAAATGTTTTACAAAAAAAGCTTTATAAAAAAGTAAATTCAACAAGGTTTAGTACAATCAAGTCTGTATTTTATTACCGTTCCAATGTCGGTATAAATCGGTGAACATAGAATAGTTCGCCTTTGCATTAGTCTAGGTTCCGGTCAAACTCCTGTCATTATGTGCATCTATACGTACGTAATAATACTTATAACAAATTATCCACTTCTATACCAATGTAATAAATACGTAAACTTGGCTTGTTTATTATTTGTTAGTCTGTGAATATCTCTGGAACTACTGCAGATATTCAAAAAATTTACTTACTTTTTTAAGTTTTTTTTTGTCGTCACAGGAAAATATAAAGTTCTGTAGAACATAGACAAAATAGCGGGCAAAAATTTATAGCTCATGTTTCTGTGTATCAGTCCAACAAAACGTAATGTTAGTATATTAATTATATCTATGGTTACGTCGTTCGCTATGGCCCATTCGGATATGTCTGGCCAGTATGGACATAAAATCTATTAAAAGTCCCTTAGATCTTTACGACTAGCGTTTTATGTGTTTGGATACTTTGGATCAATAGTGTTGTCTAAAAAAAGGTCTGTGGCTTAACTTGGGCTTTGAAAGGGTATCTAATCTATGAAAAGAACTTTGACAAAAACGTTTTTTGATGAAAATAATGCGTGGGTTTAATTCTTTTGTGTAGGTGTTTGTTGATTCGTGTAAGCATTCGTACCTACAGCTGAGCGCTGATTAAGTATTCAATTAACCGACTTTATTATATATTAAGACTAGCTGACCCAGCAAAAGTTGTTCTGCTATTACATATGTTAATTCAAAAAATGGGGGTTGGGGTACGGGGATGAAAAATACTTCACGACCATCAAAACTAACAAATATAAAAAAAAATCGGTAGAGCCGTTTTTGTGGAGCGCGACCACAATCACCGTGACACGTAATTTTTATATAGGGTACATATTAGATTTTTCTTTGAAATTAAGACAAAACATTTACAAAGACAGCAGCACTCTGAGAAATTCATAATCTTTGTTCTTGGTCTGTTACAAGGCAATAGACATACGCAGGAGGGGTTGACAAACTGGATTACAATCAGTGCAACCTCCTCTTCAAACTGATTGAGGGGGGTCCAATCTGCATCAGATATACCTACTTTATACCTACATAGCTCTACAAAATTACCATTGAGCGAGATATTTCAGTTAGATCTAATAAAGCTGTCCCTGCCATGCATTATAAAGGTAAGGGATAAAGGTAAGGTGTAAGTGGAATAAACTAGTAAAACCCAAAACTTTTGTATCCTTTAAGTAAATGTTTTTTGCTGTTCTGTGTAAACAGTTTTTTTTTAGAAACTTTTATTTACTAGTAACTCGCCGTGTTAGTGTAGTATGTGTGGGTCAAATCTTGAAGTCAAAAGCTTATGTTAATTTAGTTTTAAAAACACCATTAATACTGTGTAAATTCTACAGTTCTTCGCGTATTAAATTTGGTCAGTTGATTTAATCGTTTTTCGCAAACTAAAAGGTAGTAAAAATATGTTATAGTACTGAATTCCGTTCTTGATTGAGTGTACATTCATAATTTAAAATTCAAAAATCCGTTCCATAAATCAACTAGGTTAAGGCCGCAAATCTAACAAGTCTATGTTACTTTGTACATCTAACATTTACTTTAAATTACGTAAAACCATTTCGAATTTTCCACTGAATTCACACTATTATCGTAAACCATATGTTTATTGACACAAAGACTAAATTGGAACGGAGTTAAAAGTTTGTTAGCGATTAGCATTCACGGTATTTGCTTTTCATATTCACATATAATTACTGGCCAGTTGGAAAAATAAATAGTAGACGGCTATTTGGAATTGAGTCTTAACGTGTGGGAGTAAGACTTAATTTGACTTGACGGGATGATGTCAGCTAAATGTTCAAAAAATGCATTGTTATTTGTCAAATTATAAAGATTTCTTACGATTTGGTTTTGTATTTGTTGTAATAACTGTCACATTTTAGAGATATTTATATCTTTGCGAGTAGAAACGAGAGCTTTAAACATGATTTCTGAGACTGTCTTTAATACAGCCCGTGGTATATGCATATTCGATTGATTTAATATCATTCAAATCTAGTTTGTTAGTACTTTTTATTTAATTAAAATTATCAGAATTCTAAGTCATTTCAGTTTAGTTCTGTTTTAGAAAACTATTTAAATATTTTGTCTACATATTCGGAGATCCCTAGCTCTTCAATGAGCTCTTAAATTAACAATGACATCAAATTTATACCTTTTAAACAAGTTATTTAAATATCCAGTCGCATTGTCTAAAAACATTTGTTCGGTAAAACAAGCGTACGTGTTTGTTATACTAATGATTGAATTAAATACGGCCTTAGTTGAATGACAAGATTAATTGAATGAAAAGATAGATGCTCATTCAATTACGAGTGTATGAATTAATGGTCCGGCTTAAAATTAACGGGTGACTAATGTAAATTTACTCGTCGCTTGGTGCTTGCCAGTACGTTCGAAATTCAAATATATTTTTTTATTAAGTAGGGATTCTTTTTTTGTAACGAAGATTGTCTATTGAAATTCGGAAAAAAAGTTGCGTTTGTTTAATTCAATAAAATACATTTTGCAGTAAAACATACTTACTATATTTTAATCAGAAATGCATTAAGATAAGACAGACACAGGGATCGTAAGTCAGTGGGTTGCATTATGCAAACAAACCTATTAGAAGTTCACTCTAGCTAGTTTGACACAGAGTCATTAAAAAGTGCCACAGCCATAAAACCAAGAAAACTTTCTACAATATAAATGTTTTGTCAAACGATTCCACTACTTTTATAACGCTTTTTAATAGTGAAAGTTAACACTTAATTCAAATGCTATAGACCGGTTTAAATTTAAAACAAAAGTTTATGCAGGCTGGAAAGGATTTGCCGAAAATTCAAAGGACGAATGAATGAATAAATATTTATTTTGTACGAATGACGTGTGCGGTCGTTTGTAATGCCAATGCATTTACATGGCCGAAGTTTTTGCGAGCGTGTGTAATCAGTCATGTCTTCAGTTGTTTTTATTTTTTGCGTATTTAAAGTTGACGTAACTTTGTTTGTGAATCTCCAAGTTTCGAGCCTTTCATATCACGTCAAGGGCGAAAAGGTTTGTTTTAAAATGTATTATCATAAGAACATTGTGTAGTTCGTGAGTTATATTGTGAGTGCTATTAAGGTCTTATTAATCATGTTGTTTAGTCGTACCAATGTAGTGACTTACTAACCAAAGTTTTTTTCAGAGTTTTAAATATTGTCCAATAATTTTACCCGCCAGCTGTACCTAATATTTTCTTCTTCTAATATATAAAAATCTAGTGTCACGGTGTATATTATCGAACTCCTCCGAAACGGCTTGACCGATTTTTATTAAACTTTTTTTTCTGTATTCGGTAGGTCTGAGAATAGGTCATAGGCTATTTTTATACCCCAATTATTCTTCGCAGACGGAGTCGCGGGCAACAGCTAGTAACTACATAATTCCATAACAGGTTCCATAGTAAGACGTGATGTAAACATACAACTACAAAGTTGTCTTCACCGTAACAAAACCCATTGTCCAGTCCAACTTATTATCAAACTTAGTACTAAAACAACACCTGCAATTGTTTTCCTTGGATCTCCAAGCAGGCACTGCTCTCTCAACGCACAATTGAACTTCTTGTTCTCCCTCTCAGCTGTTGCATTTGGCAAAAACATAGACAATATGGCGACATCCTCATTATTCTCCCTTGCTCTTCTTATCCTGTCCTGTCCTACAGTTTTCGTCGTCAAATGCAGACGGGATTTAAGATCTTCACTCAACACATCGGCCGACATTGTATCCGAACTGTCAGAGCCCGTTAAAAAAAATAAAAGCGCGGGAATAAGTGACGTTTGTTTTTTTTTTATTGAAAAGCGCGCCAGTGTTTTTTTTTTACGCGCGTGTAGGCTTCGCGGCTGTCGGTGCGGTACTGAATGCTTGCCGGAGGGAGGCGTAGGCACGACGTAGGCTGTAGATCGAGGCGATAACACTTTGGCTTGGTACGTCTTTATAGACGTTTTTAATGAGGAAACAATTCATTTTCAATCATGCTGGAAGCCGGGACACAGGCTGAATGATTGGTATTGCGTGGAAGAAATTAAATTCAAACTTTTTGGCGGGAAAGAAAGGATACGCACAAAAAATGACAGATTTAACTTTCAGGGCAAGCTGCAAGTAGCTGTAACATCCTGTAGCAGGAAAAAAAAATAATAAATATTAGGGGACAATCTTACAAAAATCGACCTAGTCCCAAACTAAGCAAAGCTTGTACTATGGGTACTAGACGACGATAAACATACTTAAATACATAGAAAACATCCATAACTCAGGAACAAATATTCGTGCTCATCACACAAATAAATGCCCTTACCGGGATTCGAACCCAGGACCTCTTGCTCCGTAGGCAGGGTCACTAGTCACTACAAACTAGGCTAAAAGGTCGTTAAATAAATGAAATATTGCTGTACAATCTCACATAGACTCGATTTGTTTTGTTTTCAAGATGTAAATCTCTATGTACCGGCTTACTCGGCTTACCCTTTTCTAGGTGCGTTCGGTTATAGATAAAAATATTAGCTTGACAGCCTTTTAAAACAAAAAAAAGTTAAAATTCAACTTAAAATTACCATGGGTACATATAAAACGATTTGAAAAGGGTGGTCACATTGTATAAAGAAGAATAATGAAGTTTCCTTAAAATTTATACACCTACTCATTTTGGACAGGCTGTTTGTTGTTTGGTCCCTTGCCAAAAGGTATATCAATATTTTATATTTTACAATAACTACTCGTGAAAAATTAAGATAAGACTGACTAGACTAACACAGACTAACACTGACTTAAGATTGGTTAATAAAGATTGTACAAATGTATGTACGGGTCATCTGTTACATAATTAAGGCTATCCATTGCTTACTTAATCTATGCTATCATATCATAGTCGAAATGCTTACTACTCGTGTATGTACTAAGACATGGTGCATTTTTTTAACGAGGCAAAGGAGTTGAGCACGTTCAGTCGATAACCAGCTGATAACGGTTGGTGAACTAACGCATACAAAACACGTTTCTGATCGTACATTCGTTAAAAATGGTAAATATTTTTTTTCTTATGTTTGCATACATATTTAATAAAAAAAAATACATTTATCTGATTCTAAAATATTTTCTGTAGGTACTTACGTGCTTACCTGTATCTATCTAATAGGGTACATTTCAATGAGTAATTCTTGTACCTACATTTGTTTATTTCGGAGATCTCAGAAAATCGGAAAACCATCGATTTAGCATAGTTTTATCCCTGGGAAAACACGTCATGTTTTCAAGTTAAATCCCGGGTAAAGCTTGGTAATTACAAGCGTTTATTTTATAATACATATACTAAAAAGAAAAATATATCTCCTAGTATAATGTAAACAAAACGTAATGCAGTAAATGTATACGTAACTCGGCAGAATGACGAATTGTCAACGCTTAATTTTAAAAAACCGGCCAAGAGCGTGTCGGACACGCCCAAGATAGGGTTCCGTAGCAGGTACGAAAAAATCTCAGTTTAGAAATATTTTTTTTTACAAAAACATAAAAACTGTTCAACTGATTAAGTTGAAAATAATTTTCCTAGAAAGTTTTTATCAAGTTTAACTTACATTTTTTTTTCACATTTTTTAAACGTTCGGTTCAAAAGGTAGAGGGGGACACATAATTTTGAACTTTCGGAGTGAATATCTCCGAAAATATTCACTTTATAAAAAAATGGTTTTAGCAAACCCCTACTTATTTTCAAATACCTATCCAATGATACCCCACACTATAGGGTTAGTTGAGAAAAAAAAATCACCCCCTGTTTACGTCTATGGGAGGTACCCTAAAAAATCTTTTTAAGTTTTTTTTTATTTAACCACTTTGTCGGCGTAACTGATATATATATATGCCAAATTACAGCTTTCTAGTACTAACAGTCTCTGAGCTTAGCCGCGGAAAGACAGACAGACAGACGGACAGACATGGCGAAACTATAAGGGTTCCTAGTTGACTACGGAACCCTAAAAACGATGATCATAATGAAAATGACATCGTTCGGGGCGCGCCTTTAAGTCACGCTGAGTTTATTTTTAAAATATGTTTATTTTATGGCATTAGCTCATCTAAGTTAAAATTTTTTGTGTTTATGTATTCTATTATACTTTGAAATATAGATAGAAATACGAATGAAATGGAAAATTTAAATAACTAAAGGGGCTCATAGACATGCATTAGGCTTTGTTGAAGTACTACAGACTATCGTATTGAAAATGCAGTGCCGATTTTTTACACTGAATTATTGTCCGCCCTAATACTACAAACGGAAGTAAAGTTGGTCAGCAGTTAGGATTAAAGAAAAAAGACAAAAGGTTGGTAGCCTATGCAACTTGTCACAGATATATTAAGTACATAATTAATTAGTAGGTAAATCTTTAAAAAACAATGGTAATATTTTGAAAAGAGAAACATGATTCTATATAAAAGATTGTAGGTTTAAAATATTAGTTAAGATTACTCTGTTTCTATTTTTGCATATAATGACTTTCTGATTCATAATATTTCATGACATACGTTTCACCTTGACTTGAAACATTAAGATAAACTGCTTGATATCATGGATATTTGTCAAATGCTTATATTACCTTATCTCAAAAGATGTCGTTACATCGGTGCTTAGATTGATGGGCGGAATTAATGGCTCCGATGCACTTGGGATGCAGGTCAGTGTTGTCGCACCTTTATTTGATAAAGCTCGCTGCACATGCGAATGTGGTAAAGTTTTTATCTGTACAGTCGGCCAAAAATATGGTCTACCTCCCTAGGGTTGAAGTTGATTTGCATGATACAACAAGGTCGATTTTCCCTTGCAATAATATGATGAATTGATGAGAAAAGAATCAACCTTAGCAAAACTGGCAGACCACTTTCTTGGTCGATCGTACAGAATCGTAAAAGTAGATACAGTGCTTGTTTGAATTGAACACTCTTCGTTAAGTTTCTGTTATTTTATGTGACCGATCTCTGTAATGATTTCTGTTCAATAGAACAAAATAAATAAAGAAAGATGGCATCATAAACAAAAACTGTCCAAGAGACAATCCAGAATATTTCATCAGTTTTGGAGGTGTTTCGGAAGTTTTTAAAAATGTATGTGTGAAAGTACATTTGAAATTGACCATGAGCTCTACACACGATGGAGGTAAACATCGTGAGGATACCTACACAAAGACATTCAATGGTGTGTGTGTAGTTCCCAATACACACTGGGCCCGCGTGGGAACTACGGCCCAAGCCCTCAGAGAGGTATATGCCCTGCAGTGGGACGTGTATAAGCTGGGATAATATTGACAATATATTTAAGTCAAACATTATTTATTTTATTAGCAGTACGGCTGCTCACCGAATCTAAGATTATTTAAAAGCGAAAAAGTTTTTCGGGTGCGCCGGTGGGATTCGAACCCACGTCTCCTGGGTATGCGCCCCAACGGGTGTTCTACCAATTGAACCACGTCGCATCCAACCGACTCCCCCGAAATTCTTAATCGCTTACATACGCCAACAGTGGCGTGTGGTAACATCCATCGCAACTATTAGAAGCTAATATATTTAAGTGCTGCAGACGAAAAAGTTGCATAGGTACATTATTTTTGTGAAAACTTATATTTAATATTCTAATCACGCGATAAAAACATGGCCCATTGGAAACAGAAATCATGAATATGAATGTGACAATATTAGCGCTATTATTACACGAAGAAGATCCATTCATCATCGCTGATTTAATCTTAAACGTAATGAATAATTTAAATTGTTTAAAACAGGACACGTGGTCTATGGCACAGATGGAACTTGACAAAGTTAATATAGCCAGCGGCCAAATTGGGATTTACTTTATTTACATACAAATTGACGTTTATTGTTAGACGCTAGCGCTACTTTCGGTGGTTGAGGTAAGTATGTAATATTTTGCAGTTGGTAAAAGAAATAGAATACGATTGTAAACTCTATGGTTTGTGGAGTAAGGGAGTAGTTTTGTTTTAAGGATGTTTTGAGTTTATGGTTTGCCCACGCGTTTGTTTTTAAGTGGGCATCGGATTTTGTTTTTGTATGGAAATGAGGGGAAGAGCGTACAAAATGATTTATAGGTTACTTAAGCAAATGGTGTTTTCCATGAAAACGTATTTGCGAGTATATTTAATTTTCTTAAGTGACATTCAGATTTTGTGCGCAAAACTGCCTGTCAAATTCATATACTTAATTAAGTATACCAAAAATTATTCATCATCATTTCAGCCGAAAGACGTCCACTGCTGAACATAGGCCTCCCCCAAGGCTCGCCAAACAGATCGGTCCCGTGCCATCCGCATCCTACGCGATCCCGCAACCTTAACCAGGTCGTCGCTCCATCTTGTTGGAGGCCTACCTACACTGCGTCTTCCGGTCCGTGGACGCCACTCGAGAACCTTTTTGCCCCATCGGCCATCAGTTCTATAGAAGGTATTTGCAGAGAGGATTCAGTCTCATTATTTCAGGCCGCTAGTTTTTAGGGTACCCAAAGGGTAAAAAAAACGGGACACTATTACTGAGACTGGGTCCGTAGCAAAATTACTAAAATTAACATTCCTAAGGACCATATTCCTAAAGACTAAACTTTGAAAATTAAAATTTCTAATGTACGATACTGCTAGTGTATGAAAGTTCTAGCGATATTGTCCAGTTGACCTAAGTTTAAAATTTATAAAGTGCGAAATTTCGGACGACATTTGCACTTAGAACACCATAATAATTATTTTCAGTGCTGTTACAAAAAAAAAACTTAACGACTGAACCTAACCAATTAGAGTCGTTTCTGCACCGAAATGTCTTGCTCGCTCGCTTCGCTTGCTCGCAGCCAGTGAGACACCGGTTGTCATTAGGCTTTTTGTACGTAGCTATTTTGAGTACTAGAAATATTGAGTATCAAAGTATTGTCATTACATTAGGCATTTTGTACAAAGGAATATTGATTTTCGAAAATAAGATCATTCGATTAAAAGTGCATTATTAGGACATGCATCTTTAGGAATTGAGTATTTAGGATGTTTGATTTTAGCAATTCTGCTAACGGACCCCTGAGACTTCGCTGTCCGTCCGTCTGTCCGTCTGTCACCAGACTGTACTCAGGAACCGTGATAGCTGAGCTAGACAATTGAAATTTTCACAGATGATGCCGCTATAACAACAAATACTAAAAAACAGAATAAAATAAATATTTAAGGGGACTCCCAAACAATTTTATTTTGCCGTTTTTATAGATAATGGTAATTTAGTGCGCGAGTCCGACTCGCACTTGGCCAGTTTTTAATAAATAACATTCAAAACGCCGTTAGCAACAGTTGAAATTCAACAAATCGATCTAACCTTAGTAGCCTATCTATCTAACACATCTTTACGACAAAACTTAACCAACTAATATAAACTTTCGATCTCTATCTACTGCTAACTTTAGTAATTTACAACTAGTAACTCCTAACCTAGTTCTAGGATATCACAGGACGTATTAGGACCCGATCTCAAGGCCGATAAGACATCCGGCATATTATTAGTAAATTATGGTATTATAGTAGATTATACGAGATTATACAACCTTTGCGCCCACGTTGTGAGTCAGTGCGGCATTAGTGACACTTTGACAAATCGTAATGGACATAAACAGTGCCATGTTTATGATGACATTTTGAATTACGTATGTTTATTTGGAAGGCTGATGTGATTAAATCAATTCTATGGAAACATGGAAGCGCGCGCGCGGAGACGCTGTCCATGTTTCCCTAGTAATTGAATTTTTTACGTAAACGCGATCGAGAAGTATTTTGGTGAAGTAAAACTTATACTAAGCGCACAATATGCTTAGTATAAGTTTTCCTTCACTTCAATACTTCTCGATCGCGTTTACGTAAAAAAATCAATTACTAGGGAAACATGGACAGCGTCTCCGCGCGCGCGCGTCCATGTTTCCATAGAATTGATTTTTTTACGTAAACGCGATCGAGAAGTATTGAAGTGAAGGAAAACTTATACTAAGCATACTGTATGCTTAGTATAAGTTTTACTTCACCAAAATACTTCTCGATCGCGTTTACGTAAAAATTTCAACTTTATGGAAACATGGACGCGCGCGCGCGGAGGCGCTGTCCATGTTTCCATAGTAATTGATTTTTTTACGTAAACGCGATCGAGAAGTATTTTGGTGAAGTAAAACTTATACTAAGCGTACATGTTTCCATAGTAATTGATTTTTTTACGTAAACGCGATCGAGTAGTATTTTGGTGAAGTAAAACTTATACTAAGCGTACTGTACCGTATAGTGATGTAACATGAAAAAAGAAACGACTTTGTTTTTTTTCACAATGTTGAAAAAAAACATGAAAAAAAACTTGGTAGCCTTGTTTTTTTTCTTAATTTGTTTTTTTTTTTTCAGATTTAAAATCAATAGGAAATTAATTGTTTTATTGAGGTATGTTTTCTAATTTCTTACATTCTACTAAAACAACAAATCGAATTAAGTACTCATGAATTAATTTTAAACAAAAATTGAATCTTCCTCTGTGTCAATGTCGGTACTTACCACTTTCAGTAGTAGGTAGTCAATGTATGTTGCCAATATAATCATGTAAACTTGGTACTATTCAACCAAAACGGTATGGTAGATTTATAAATAAATAACTCTAATATTAACCGTTAAGTATTAATCTTTTACGGAAACTGCCTTTTTAATTTTAAATTCCGTGCTCTTGAAAAAAAACATGCTCCAGAAAAAAAACGTGTTTTTTTTTTGTTTTTTTTCAAAGTTTTTTTTCTCGATAGAAAAAGAACAGTTTTTTGCAACACTAGTACCGTACCGCGAACTCGTTCATTCTAGTTAGAATATTACAACCGTCACCTGGCGGTCACCGCCACGCCTCCGCCTTCTATTCGTTTGGAGCTTTATTGTAAGCCGTGGTAGCATAGTAGTTTGACCTAAGGTCTCTCAAGCCGAGGGTAGTGGGTTCGAGCCCTCGCACCTCAAAATTTATGTGCGAATTTACCATGAGTTTTACGGTGAAGACATATATTGTGAAGAGACCAGAGGCCGTATTGTCTAACGCTTTTGGCGCTTGCCTTCGCTTTCACTATCTCTTTCTGTCAACGTTTTATACCGTTTGACAAAAAGAGATAGCGATTGCGAAGGCAAGCGTCAAAAACGTTAGCCTACTGAATACACCTGCACAGAAATTCAACGATGTTTGTGAAGTTCCTAATCCGCACTGGTCCCGCTTGGGAACTACGGCCCAAGCCCTCTTATTCTGAGAAGAGACCTGTGTCCTGCAGTGGGACGTGGGATGATGATGTAGTTTGGATGACAGACAATGCAAGTACAGTCGACCAAAAATTACAGAAACGGATACAGTGCATATTGTATTTCCATCGGGAAAAGTCGGATCTCGATCAAAATACGACGGCACCCGTAGTGTCAATCAATTATTCTATTAAATACATGGAACTTTATTATTTAGTGTCATTATGTCATGTGTCTTACCCCTTCGACTTTACGATGGGTACTGACTTTTCCGATAAAATACGATGGAAAACATATGTACTATACATTATCTGTATCCACTCTAGACAAGCAAACGGAACTCGGCACAAGAAATACTGGCCACTAACTAACCTCGTTTTTTTTCGCTACCTTACTAGCCAGCCAGCTAAGCTGCGAACGGTTTCAAATTCTAAACTATTTACTTCTCAATCATCCTTATAACGGTTGCCTACGACCGTTGCAGTAGAACGGCGCGTCCTCCTTTAACTTCGGCGTTAAAATTACAATAATCGAAGTAATTATGTTAGTCAGCTTGCTTCCGCGAGGTTTGATCATCGGCGTGGGAGTCATTGGAGACGTTGGGCAGATGGTTTGCAAAAACAATGTTACAACCTACTTAAACTATGGGTACAGATCTGCCATCGCATTCTAACATCAACCTTTGCCATGTGACAGAGAGAAATGGTGAAAACGATTGTCATTCCAAACGCGTTAGACTGTATGGCCTCTGGTCACGTACGAAGGCGCGCCCCATCTTAACACATAAAAAGAAAAGCCATCCATGACTGATGAACTGACTGACTTATCAACACCCAGCCCAAACCCTTGGCTCTAGAAGTCTGAAAACTTTCATCGAGCTTGATTTTATGATGTAGACAAGAAATAAAGGCGGGTTAATTGAAATTCCGACGCGATAGGAAAAAATATTCGCTTCAAAGCGAGTATATCTCTGGTCTGTTTGCGTCTCACGGGTAGCGATTTTTCAAATCAAATCTCTCGAAAATACCATTCGAAAGAGGTAGAAAATTGTGCTGAATTTGAAATACGAGCAGGGTAATAGAAAACTATAGCTTTATTCAGCTGAACGAAATTAGTACACAGATTGTTACCACTTTACAATGGTAGTTTCAAGTGGTGTGATGTCAAAAACGGTACTTAACTGTAATTTAATATAAAAGATCGCTACAGATTTTCAATTAACTCGATCAAGAAGCCGTACGAGGTCAACAGAGACGTGATTCAACATGGTTGCCAGTTGAACCCGAACAAGTGACATCATCTAAACTATAGACGATTGATGAGTTACCATATAAAATATGCTTGTGGCAAAACTTGGAACTACAGAAGAATCTTCATAATTCAGTCTTAACTTTGACAATAGCGACGCTGTCACCCGCACTGAAAAAATTGTACCATCACAATTTTTTTCTGCGCTAGTGGCGAAATTTAGAACTACAACAAATACCTGCTCGTTTGATATTTGTGTTTGATGACAGCAACACCGCTAGCTGCATGTACAACTTTGTCATGTGTCAAACATTAATTAGTGCGAGTGGCAAAATTTGGAACTAAGTAAACCCTCGTTAGCTTCGTGTTTAAGCTCACTGGCAGCGACATCGTCAGCTGCAAAGTTAAGTTTGTAGTTTATTATTAATGTAGCTTTGTAATCAGATTTGTTTAATTGTAAAAAATAAGTGTCGGAGCTAATTTGGTGGATAAAAACTTTAATTGCCTTCGCTGATTGATGGGTTTATGATCTCATGTCAGCTTAAGACCAGCTGTCAGTGGTATTTATAACTCTAGAAACCATCTGCAATCTGTGTAAAACATCTTAGCAGTCACCATAGTACAGATCGGCCGCGGAAAAATAGTTCGATTATTAAATCTAGATGGCGCTGAAATATAGCCCGAGGCTTTGAAAGCAAAACAAGACTAAAGATATTTCATATTACTACAAATGTATTATTTTTCAAAAATATTGCATAATAATACATTTGCAGTAATATGAAATATCGAAGTCTTATTGTTTTGCTTTCAAACCCTCGGGCTATATGTCAGCGCTATCTAGAGTTAATAATCGAACTATTTTTCCGCGGCCGATCTGTACTATGGCGATTGCTAATCCAGTCTATATCATCCTTAGTAAAATAAAATATAGGGAAAAACAACGAGTTATATTAGGTATATTATATTATCTAATACATAAAAATCTCGTGTCACGGTGTTTGTTATCGAACTCCTCCGAAACGACTTGACCGATGTTTATGATACTTTTTTTTCTGTATTCGGTAGGCCTGAGAATAGGTCGTAGGCTATTTCTTCGCGGACGGAGTCGCGGTCAACAGCTAGAAATATCTAAAAAGCTTAAAATTACATAAATAAGGGAACTCATACGTTACTGCAAATTTTTACTGTAATTGCTATTCTGTGAGTATTTCAAGCGTCTACCTGTTGCCTTTATCAATATCGAGCAAAAACGAGCAAAAAAACTCACGTTTGTTGTATGGGAGCCCCCTTAAATATTTATTTTATTCTGTTTTTTAGTATTTGTTGTTATAGCGGCAACCGAAATACATCATCTGTGTAAATTTTAACTGTCTAGCTATCACGGTTCGCGAGATACAGCCCGGTGACAGACGGACGGACGGACAGCGAAGTCTCAGTAATAGGGTCCCGTTTTTACCCTTTGGTTACGGAACCCTAAAAAGCACTATAACTCAAAAGTAGCTTAGGTGACTAAACACGTTCATTCCGTGTATGTATCCTTCATATGTTGTAGCGTTGATACGCTCCGATACACAAGTATTTACCACATAGAAAAACAATTCCAATTCAATCAGTATCTATTTCCAATTAGGGAAGCCATATTAGCGGCTAATGGCTCCAAAGCGTCCGCTCATTTGGTCATTGCTCATTTGCTCATTGGCCGTTTCGCTCACGATTTACGATTACGATTGCGATCGTGATCGTCTGTGACTTCGTTTGTGAGTTGATTTAGATTGCGATTGTTATGGTGTTCGAGGTGTTTTCAATTAGCATTTGTGGTTTCTAATTAGTTCATCATCATCATTTCAGCCGAAAGACGTCCGCTGCTGGACGTAGGCCTCCCCAAGGCTTGCCCTGCGCCATCCGCGACCAATGCGTTCCCGCTACCTTCACCAGGTCGTCGCTCCATCTTGTTGGAGGACAACCTACACTGCGTCTAGTTAGTTAATTTGAGAGTAGTACTGAATTAGTCGATGTGACAGGAAGCTTCTAGAGTGGCAGGCAAGTCAGGCAACAGCGAAGTAATGAGTAGTGTTATCTTTTGAAAGATGTCAAGCTACACTCGGTCATCTAATTACATCTAATGTTAAATTTAAAACTTATTGGATGATTTACAACTTCTAAGGGATTTGTCTTTTTTGTTGTGTTTTTGGGTGATTATTTTTTAAAGACAAAGTACCCAAATGTAGTATAGTATAAATCTTCCCAGGTGAACTTTTCGCTTCGAGCACTTATCTTTCAAAACAAACGGTATCGTCATAGTATTAAGGTTCAAATTTAATGTAATGGCTCGAAGCGAAAAATTCACCTGGGAAGATTTATACTATATTAGCATGTAAATAATACTTTTATGGCAGTTTTCACGGTCTAGTTTTAAAAAAAAGTTTCATACATTTCGACACTATTTAACTTGGGTTTAGCGGTTACCTCAGAGTTACTGGTTTCTGGAATGGCATTGGAATGAAAAAGTTCTAAATCCAATTACGATTTAGAACATTTTCATTCCAATGCCATTCCAGAAACATAAATTCTCCAAATAATAAATACCCATAACTTTTTAAAAACTGGTTCAAAAATGCATCCCCAAGAACGCAGTCACCGTGACACAAATCGACTTTGACACAGTGAAATATGACTCACTAAAATTAATCAAAATCGGGCTGCTGCAAAAGCTGTACAGCTTGCCATAAAGAGGGATTTAAAAGTAAAACGGTCGAGGCTGTGGCATTGGCATTGGCTGGTTCTCTGAATGGCCGGCCTTAACGCCTTGTTGAGTAGCCGTTACTGGCAGGCCTTATATGGCGTATCGGTACGCGATCTTGACGCGGATGTGTGAGAAGTTTTATTTCGCCTAGGAATTTCTTATATGGACTTTTGCTAGCAATCATTCAATTCATGTTTATTTTGTAAGCAGTGTTTAAACATTTATCGTTTTAAAAATGCTTGCATTCGTTTTTAAAATTACCCTCATAGCAACAACATCGTTTCACAAAAAGTTTAAGTTTAGGCCCTAAGGAATTTTATTGACCTACTTCACTTTAAAACTACCTACATAAGTTTCTTCAAATTTGGCATTCAAAGAATCCGAAACGATATTTATTCCTTCATTAATAGGTAACTACGTAGGATTTACAGCAAGCTATTAATTCGCAACTATGATGCCCCAGGGGTCTATGTTTGGGCTCACTCTATTCCCCACAGCCGAAACCCTGCTGGAAAACCCCTATAATATAACGTCACGAGAGCATTCCCGAATTTCCAACTACTTATACGGTTATGAACCCTGACACTTTTGAAAGGTAATGAGTACTCACCAGCACGGAACACCTCGCCGCAGCCATCGCACCGGCTGGCGAACTGGGCGTCGTAGCAGTTGCCGCAGTAGATCTTGTCGAGCTTGGAGCCGAACTGCTTGTCCACGAGCGAGACGCGGCACTTGGCGCAGAGGAAGCAAGCCTCGTGCCAGTGCTTATCCTTGTACGACAGGTCCTGGAGAAAAAGAGAGGGATGCATCAGCTTAGTAGACCTCTAAGAGCAACAAACCGAGCGGAGTTCACGATGATACCTTCTGCCAAATGATAGATCAGCCAGCGGTCATTTCTGTTACTAGTTTGAGAAAGGGAAACACTAAAGTGCGATTTAGGCAAAGATACAGAACAAGGAGCTTTATTTGCTCAAGACTATGTATATGATCTTTAAAAATGTTAAAAAGAAATTTATGAGTTTTCTAGCATAAGATCATTAATAATAATAATTTATTTGTTTTCAGATAACACAGATCCGAGCACACAGATCGGATCAGAGAGTGCGTTAATGATTATCTGTATTTGTTTTTTTATATGTAAACCATCACATTGTTTCTCAGTTAAAGATGATTAGTCAGAATTTGAATTATCTCAGGATGATCACGAGTATAATATTACATGTCGAATTCTGACTCATTTATTTAAAATAAATTCAAGTCATTTACATTTCAAATAAGTACTTCACATAGTTTTTGCAGAATAAATTACGATAACCACCATGGTATATGGAAATCGGCTAATGGTATATTCATGTTATACTATACTATCTATCAGTAAATGAGGATTATTAATCTTTCTTTTTCTAACGTTTTAATGGACGCCGAAAATCACCCATGTAAATGTTTGTCGGAATTGAGATGTAGAAATTGCAACATTAATTTAGAATTACAAGAGTCAAGAGTGCTTAGAATTATACCATAACATTTTTTTAATATCGAAGAAATTACGACATTGATCCCAAATAAACAATGAGGCTAATGCATACATAAGGAAAAACGTAATTAAATCTCAATTCTACGAAACATTTTTGATCTCCCACGAACTCATTGATTACTCATTGACAGACAGGGTATAATTAAACATACAAAACATCTTTTAACGTATTGAAAGACGCAAAAATTAGCTAAAGGACACAAAAAATTAACCAAATAAGTAAACTAAATTTGTAGGCGGTAATTACAAACTTTTGGATCATTCTGCAAACTCTTATTTGGGATGTCTTGTAGCAATTAATTTTTAGAGCTCTTAAATCATGAGCTCGAAGCTTAATTAATTCATTAAAATTTGTTTTGATAGGCAACGATTTACTTAAATTTGTAGGCTATTCTTACATAACACCGGTTTCAGTAATTTTCCGTCTATTATTCCGAGACTTTTTTTTTTTTTTTTTTTACTTGTATTTTTTTATAGTTTATTTTAGTGTAATAGTTACGAGTGAAAATCACGATAGTTTAAAAAAGTGTACCCACATTTTCAATAGTGCCAGTAGAATTTTTTACTTCTCTCTAATATCATGTAATCTCACGTCAGTAGAACGTCTTACTAATAAAAACCTCATCTACTTAAAAGTATTAAAATGCAATTTATATCTCGCTATCTTTTAAATTCAAATTCAAATTCAAAAACATTTATTTGTAAGAATACAGTAGGTAAAAAGATCTTAAAATAAGTTTAGCACATGTAGGTATTCAGCATGCAAGTAAGCGTACAAATATTTAGTTTTAGGTATTTTAACTATTCTCAACTGATCATTTGACTAATTTCGATGACTTGTCTACGGAATTAATCTTGATGAAAACTATTAGTAAATACTTCAAATTTCAAATAACGGTACGGTTTTAGACGACCAGATAGCCTAGCTGTTAGAGAACTATTTGTGTGAAAAACACGAATGTTCGTGCTCGAGTCTTTGGATGTTTAATTATGTATTTATCTATGTAAGTATGTTTACCCGTTGTCTAGTACCCATAGTACAAGCTTTGCTTAGTTTGGGACTAGGCCAATTGGTGCCAATCGTCCCATGGTTTATTTATTTAAATGGGCCAAAGCTAGAAAAGAGATTAAGTAATGATAATGACAGTAAAATCACAAAATGGCGCTTCGATCTCATTTGCAGTACTTACATTAATAGATCTATGTCAAATTAACACCATTGCTTTACGATTTCTAGCTTCGTTATCCCCCATCTTCGTTTTATATTATTCTCTTATCCCCAGGAAGTAATTATTTTGCATTGATTTCGTACAACGATAATACAGCATACATTAGCTTTGAATCAAACGCAAATCAAATCGAGCATCGACTTGTAGACGTCATAACTACAACTATATCGAGCCCGTGATTCATCCCCGTTTTAAGACAAACGTTCAAAGCAACAAATTCTATTACTTACATCAATAATCAAGGTTCACTGACCAAATAACGAGCTTTATGTTACATCAGCTAAAAGACCAGTAGCACTGTATTTCATATTTAACGACGCTCTACGGGCACAAGCACGCCAGAAGAATTCGTATAAATCTCGCGACGCTGTTGACGAATACTCCGGTGTTCAGATTTCAAAATACAGCGCCCCCCATTCCAGTTCTATTCCTGACCGGAGTCGACGCGCGTTTATAACTCGTGTCGTAATGTCAATAAAATATGAAAGTTTATTTTTACCGATTACGAAATACTTAGCGTATCCCGAATGTGTCTTGAAAGAATTACTGACGAATCCGACGATAGCCCAAGGTCGCCGGTATCCAGCTCGGAAATAGCGGCTACACTCGTTTGTTCGCACCGCCCGCAAATTTGTATGAGTCAAAACAAAACAGCAAAATAATCTAATAACATTGGCGTGATTTATTTTGCTGTTCGTAAACCTCTTGCTTTTATTGCGGCGGTATTTCCAGCTGTTGCTGTTTCAGATGCTGCTTCAATGCCATAGGATTCTTGTTTACGTATTTCTTATGTTTCAGTCTCTACATTGCCAAAAGCTTCACTTAATTCTTAAATTACATGATGTCAAGCAAATATTGGAAGGTAGTTCACAGTTTCTGACAGTAACTAGTACTGATATTTTAAATGAGTGAAAATCTATACCAAACAGGCGGCCTGCTTCGAAGACTCCTTACAATATATCTACATTTGTTTCTTAAAATTTTAAGAAGTTACGACTGCGTATGAATCGTGGTGTCTCTCATGTAGAGAACCAGGTGATTTGTTATTATTTAATATCTCAGCGCGATAGGGTAAAGACAAGGTGCAGCTGTTTGTCAGACAGGAAAAGTCATTCGTCGGGAGTGGAGATAAATGTGTAGTGTTTGGCGATGCGAACCCACGTCGGCTTGGCACGGGCCGTGGGGCCGTGTGCAGAGCGAGGAATCTCGCCCGGCTGGAGTGACATAACTAAATTTGATCGGGCGTAACAAAGCTACTGAATGCCTTGAATAGTTGTATCTTTGTAAGACTATCCTAGTTCACAGACAGGTGCAATCGAATCAATTGAATCATGACCTACCACACAACATTTCCACTGCAAACTTCAAAATGATTTTCCTTATCATCGGTGTTGTAATGATATTGATTGCGAACCGAATAGGTTTTACTTATAAAATGGGTTGCGATTTAACTGGTTGTATGTAATAATCTATGTTTATTGTTATGATATTTAAAGGTTTGTGTACTAAAGCGAGACTAAAATGACATCTAAGTATGTTCGGGCGTAACAATACTGATGAATTGCGCGGACACTTGTTTCATCGTAGATCATTTTGCAGGACTATACCGTTATAAAATCATAGCAATTTATAAAGGTAAACATGGTCTTTAGAAAGCTTGGCTATCGGTTAAATAGACAACAAAATGTTATAGAGCTTTAAAAGGGTACAGAATGCAAGGAATATTTGTTTCACTATGGATCACCTTGCTGAGCTATCCCAGGTATTATTAAGGACATGTTTTGCTAAATTATGAAAGTATGGAATGCGTGGCAAATGACATGAAGGATTAAAGCTTCTCAGCCGGTTGGAGAGTTGTATCTAAATTTCATAGGGTTTTAAGCTACAGGATATAAAGCTACAGCATTCTATGGATATCTGTTATGGATTGGAAACCGTTTCACTTCCATTTTTTCAGCGCAAGATAAATCAAACTAATAATAAAATAACTGAGCATTGTTAAACGAATTGCGGTTAGCACTTTTGACTTTCTTTCAAAGTCGGAATAAAGATTTTAGATATGTAGGGGTCAATAGCACTTTTTCAAAATAGTTCTATGCAATGTTTGGGTATCACCCAGACTAATTTAAAATACTTTTAGAAAAATGCGTTTGAATTCTACTGAAGCATTGACGTGCCTATGTATTATACATTCATGAAAAGTGTATACGGATTGCCATTGAACAGTTTTCCTTTAAGTGAAATAATAGCCGAGGAATAAATGAATGACGTCAAACTGCACGGGACTGGAATACTACAGTTGTTGTTAAATAGGTCAAAGTAACAAAATGTCTCACTAACTGTTATCGTAAGGTAAACATGTAATGTTGAAAGCATTTGACAATTGAATCCGATGTATAGTCTTTAAATTAAGGTTAAAAGCTTCACGCTCTTTTGGACAAAGTAATTGAATTCAATTACACTTATCAATGGCATTTTATCTCTTAAACTTGTTTGCATTCTTCCAAAAGAACATCGTGCCATTTATCGCAAACGCCCCGAGCCAATTCCAAGATGTTTCTGTCTTAACACAATGCTAATCTATTTGTGAAGCTATTAAACTGTTTAATAGATGCATTGCTGTTGCCTCACGATCACAGAGACCTATATAACTAAAATTGGCTTTTAGAGAAGTAAATAAAGTAGTAAACGATCAAGTGATTGATTACCTTGAGGTAATTAGATCCAGCGTTCATATCTTGATATTGTATACTGTACATATTACATATGTATGGGTGAAAGAGGAAGCGAGAGTAAATACTGTATAATATAATAGTTCTCTAGAGTAATACGATCACCAAAAAAAGCGTCTTTATCTCTATAGTGCTGTCTGTCGTGTCGTGTGCATCAGATGTAACAGTAAATGATAACGACGAGGTGAAAAGAAGAAAATACTATGCTCCTGTGAAAAGGATCAAATATGAGTAGTTTTAAGGTACCTTAGAGTCGATGCCGATGGTCTTGTTACATTCCTCGCAGCCGTTGGCGAAGACGCTTTCGTAGCACTTGATGCAGTAGGGATGCTCGTCGCGGAGCACATACCGCTGGCCGGTCAGCGACTCGTCGCACTGCCAGCAGCAGAAGTGACCGCTGTGCCAGTCCTTGTTCATCGCCTTGGTGTACTCGCCGCTGAAAATTAGCTGCGGACAAGAGAAGAAACCTTTGAGAAGGAGGTAACAAAAACAAGAAGCAAAAGTATGGAAGATGAAATTTACGTTTCATTTTTCATTGAGAATTCAGCCAGGTAATAAAATTATCGATCGAATATAGAAGTTGGCGGCGATTTTAAAACGATAAACGTAGTTGGCGAGATGCTAGGTCAGTTGCGTAGAGGGATTATAGACTTAGTTGGAGGTTGCGTTAGTCTGGTTCCGTGACTTTGACCTATTCGTGTGGTCTTATTAGATTTAGCTGCGCTATCCGTGCGCTATTTAGGTTAACATTGTTTGACGTATCATGTTTCCCAAATTTGAGTGTTAGCATTAATATTTATATGCCTATAAATACCTTAAATTAGGTCGGGTATGTGCGGGTGGCCAAATGCGAACCTACGTATGTAAACATCGCAGTACATGTCACTAAAGGTCGAGCACGGTATTGGACACTTGGCTCACACACTGTGTCACTGGGGTCAAGGGGGTTGGCCACCGCACACATACCCATCGTCGTTGGTGGTTGTGGTGTTGGTCTGCTCCACTTCCGTGACGGTGACCTCGCCATCCTTAGATTCCCTACGCTTCGAGGATTTCTTGACCTTCCTGGTCTTCCTCTCGGTCGTGGTGTACTGGACTTGAACGTCTACGTCAGCCATGGCAGCAGTCGGTCTGCCTGATTACAAAAAGCGGTACGACGCGTTCGCGACCCGAATTCGAATGGCGAGCACCGGTATAGGATAGCGGGAATAATTCCAGAATGTTTAGCGTCGTCGGTGGGGGGAGTTTGGGATTTAAATTTGGAAGAGTGACGGAGAGGGCAGGTGCGCGGGCGGCTCCGTGTGACGCGACCCGAGGCTCGTGTGCTTTCCAACGTAATTCACCCGAAACCAGAATCTTGCTTTGGCAGCGATCTGACGTGCAACTTGGACCAACTTGAGATTCCTACCTACATCTATACAAAGTGTTAAAATTAACCTTTCTTTTTACACTTATAAAAGACAACGCATGGCCTAAACCATTGGAACTAGATGGCTTTATATTTGGCAGATATACGAGTATTCTTTGAGAATCATAGAGTTACATCAAGAGGTTGTAGTCGTTCGTAGCGGGATAAAGGACCATTTTAAATTTTTCCACGGGAGCGAAACTGTAGGATAAAACTAGTCCGAAATATTGCAGCAGAATGCTAGGCAAGTTTGACTGAACTTGTCTGTGAAAGTTTTAAATTGAGGTTTACAAATATTATCACACATTGGTCGTTGTTCACAGAATACCGCGTCAAAGGAGTGATTTCATTCTGAACGATAAATTTCGGTGAAAACTTCTATACGGACCAAACTTTTCTAACAAGTTTCTGAAATATTCCAGATTAATTGCCTATCTCGTAAAGTCAAAACAGTATGTACGTACTGTCCTCGTTTTGATGATAGAGCATACATGAAAAAAAAGGCTGTCGCATTGATTTCTAAGAGAAGGATGTTTAAGGCTGTATAAACGATATTGAATCTTAGGGAAGTAAATAAAATTTGTCAGTCAACTAATAACTACCTACGTCTTATTAACGATTATTAACGATGTTAATTTTCAAAATACATATGGTAACCACCATAATTGCATTCCATAGAGCGTATGGCGAGTCTTAGACGCTTTTCAAAAAGGTGGGTAAATTTTAATCAAAACTTAGCTTAATTTTAAGCCAAACATTCTGATTGGTCGGCTGGTCACACCAATGTCGTATCAGTTACATAGACAATCTGACAATGCAGTCTAATTCACTATGCTTGCATGGTTTATTTCATGCCGTCGAATCTGAAACTGTGTCAGTTTTATGATATTCGCGCGTCAGAGCACTCGAAACTGCTTCAAACTCCAACTGATAGCATCATTTTCGATATTTAGGTCATTTTGAAAATAATTATTATTGAGCTGGTATAAGCTTCCGTCTTGCAGATTTCCTCGGGGTTTTCTTAATAGTTTCCTACAGATGCTATACTGTTTGTTGTAAAATTTTTCTTTGTTATAAAAATACAGTTTGAATAAATTCCCAAAGGTATTCCCAATGTTTGAAAAATTAAACTTTGTTATTTGCAAAGTAAATTGCATTTAATTTTTAATTATCATAAGGGTAAAGTGAAACTAATTAACGTCAATTGTTGCTATTTTATTTGACTGAAGGAAAACCCAAGTGGTACATAAAATAATTTCATATTTAGCTAACAAATATATTTTCAAGTTTTTCCATTAGATTGTACTTATTACAATAGATCTGATGTATTTAGTGCTGCTTCAAGCCTAATGCATTATCGTCTGACCGAGTTTCAGTGATATTTCTGGACAATCAATCATGATTTATGTACGATTTTAGCGATCCAGTATTACATGGTGTTACATTGGTTAATAGCGTTTCTAATATATTAATTTCTTTATTGTCAGTGGTCGGTCAGTGGGAGGTACGCTGGGATATGACTCATATCATCATCCCAGCCTATATCCCACTTAGAGGCACAGGCCTCCTCTCAGATTGAAAGGGCTTGGCCGTTGTTCCCACGCGGGGTCATTACCTACGGATTGGGAACGTCACACACACCATTGAATTTCTTCTCAGTTGTGTGTAGGTTTCCTCACGATGTTTTACTTAACAGAAAACTTAATGTTCAATTTTAAATGTAACTTCGACCAACAATATATCTAACATCTCTATATACTTAAGTTCCATTTAAATTAGTTTAGTTTGTAATATTTAGTTTATAATTGAGTTTTATTCTTTGTTATTTTTTCTTAAATATATAAATATCGATTTATTTAAGTTCCATTACTGGGGACAGTAGGGCAATCGAAATAAGAGGACTTGTGCTGTATTTCCTACGCGGCAATGCGGATTGGGAACTTCACATTCACCATGGGAATCTCAGGAGTAAGAATATTTCCTAACAACATTTCTTTCACCGAAAAGCTCATACAAAAATTACGAATGTGATTTCGCAAATAAATTCCGAAAACTTCAGAGGTCCGAGCTCGAATCACGAACCTCTGCTTTCTAGGCCAAAGAGAGGTAAAGATAACTTACATAGCGTCGGGGATAGTGCAATACGGCGTAGTTACGCGTTGTTAGTTGGTTTCGCTAGTTAGCACTGCACTGGTAAATACTGCGTATCTATGCACAAAACCTAAAATCCTGATTAACGTTCGTTGGCAGGAAATCTTAATTTGGCTACATTTGTTAGATACGCGGTATTAACCAATGCCAGTTACGCGGATTTTCCCTATGGGTGTTGCGCTGATACGCAGTATTTACCAGTGCTAGTTACGCGGTATTGCACTATCCCCGACGATGTTGTTTGATGTTCCCGTAAAAGCTCTTTACGTAACAGCAACATAACGGATGCAAGAGTGCAAATAGCAACTAAGTAGACAAATAAACAAACTTCTGAACTGAGGTAGACCAGTCTTCCTTTAGACATTCCTCACGAACACGTAGCGTAGGTGTGGGAAAAGAATGAATGGAATTACTTGCGAACTCTACAAACTGTTGTTGTGGAGTATCCCGACTGTATGTCTGACTGTCTTTGGAAATCTAATACCTTTAAACGAGCAATTCTTGTATATATGTATATATATATATTCTAATACCTTTAAACGAGCAATTCTTGTATATATGTATATATATATATATATATATATATATATATATATATATATATGTATATATATAATCAGGATCTCGGAAACGGCTCCAACGATTTCGATGAAATTTGGTATGTGGGGGTTTTCGGGGATGAAAAACTGATCTAGCTATGTTTCATTTTCAGAAAATCGCTTTTACTCGTGTTTTCCGGCTATTTTTGTTTGCATTAGAATATAAAGCTAAATTTCGCCGACTTCGAGCAGATCATAATGGCACATTAGGAATCGGGTGGTCGCGGATCCAGCCGACCTCGGTTCGATTCCACGTTTTTATTCAACAATTTTAGTTTTTTTTTTAAGTTTATTTTTTATGAGAAAACGTCAAGTTTCTTCTTTTGTGAGAAAAAGTTACTTTTTTGTTAGAAAAAGTATTATAGGGAACGTGCAATAACTATAGGCGGCAGCACTAATGCGACAGAAGAGACACTATGCGGACAGTAAAACAAACTTATCAAGGTAAAACATTCAAATTGATGGCACCCTTATGGCACCAGTTGGCAGCACCGTCTATGTGCACGTTCCCTATTGGGAGCACAGAACAGGAAAAGCCGGTTGTCTGTAAAGTCGGTTTACGGACGATAGTTTAACGTGACTCACCTCCCCCCCCCCCCCCCACCCCCTCCGGTGTTTTTGTCAAATATCTTGAAAACGGTGCATCCTGCGGCAAAATCAATGAAATTTTCATCCCCCCTTTAATACCCCCGCACTCCCTCCCCCGCATCCCCTCCCTCCCTCTCACCCCCCCCCCCCACCCCTCCGGTGTTTTGATCTCGGAAACGGCTCCAACGATTTCGATGAAATTTGGTATTTGGGGGTTTTCGGGGATGAAAAATTGATCTAGCTTGGTCTTATCTCTGGGAAAACGCTTGGTACCGAGTTTCTGCCCGAGCAGAGCTCGGTCGCCCAGGTACTATGTTCTTATACCAAAAATAATAAGAGCTATGTAGTCGGGTCATACACATTATTCTGTTCGCGTGTATCCTGTGGAGATGGCAAAAGTTAAGGGTCTATAGCCAATATTTTTTAATACTGAAACAATTACTTTGCTCACCCGCGACCTTACAATAGTTACGTTTATGTAAGAAATGCGTGTTCATGCAGTTCCTCCACCTCCATACTGTACGAACACACGCAAATCACAAACCTAACCATCACCACCACCAAACTACACTGACGCGTTTCGAACTCAACCAGAGCTCATCTTCAGAGTTGGTTCCACGACCGTACGCTATGCTACCAAATGTTAGACTCACGTGTCCTTTTTATTTTTATAATAACGAAGTTTCATAGATAAGTAGATAAGTTTTGTGTTGTAAAATTGGGTTATAGCTAAGTTTTAAAGATATAAATAAAACGTTGGCTGACTTGAAACCTCCTTAGTCTGAAATGACATACCTAATAACTTGTTTGCAAATTTTATATTTATTGTTTGTTTTTAAAGTTAGAACTCCCTTGGGAGGAAAAACTGTACGTAAATCCGTAACTCCCTTAAGAACAATTTAGGCCATTGTCATTTAGTATACAGGCATGGAATAACACCATTGACGAGCAAGTGTGATGAAAAATATCTTATATGTTAATCCAGGTTATAAACTATCTGTGTGCCAAATTTCATCAGAATCCGTCAAACCGTTTTAGCGTGAAAGAGTAACAAACATCCACACATGCGTCATTCATTTCAACCAGATTATTGTCGTTCATTTCAGGTCGACAATTACAAGTCATATTTTAACCGCTTTTTATTCATATCCCTAAAAACAGCAGTTCGTCATTATTTCAACGTATGACGTATTATTCTAAAATGGCCGTCACTTGTCTTGATTTAGCTGTGTCAGTCGTTGGCACTCGGCTACGACAATATTGTTTACCGTCAAACGACAGATGGGCGTTAAGTGAGGCGTATTTGTATTGACAAGCTCTTAGTCTAGCTAGTTGTCAAAGATACCTAATAAATCTTCGGCACAATGCCACAATAATAATTATTATTTATTATTAATGCATTACATCGGATAACTCACGTAACTATCAAACAATAGGCAAATAGTACAATTTCTAAAAAAAAAAAATAACTTTTTGTCAATCAAACAACCTCTTTAGCCTAGTTGGTAGTGACCCTGCCTACGAAGCTAGAGGTCTTGGGTTCGAATCCCGGTAAGGGCATTTATTTGAGTGATGACCACGAATATTTGTTCCTGAGTTATGGATGTTTTCTGTGTACTTAAGTATTTATTTATCTGTATAAGTATGTTTATCGTCGTCTAGTACCCATAGTACAAGCTTTGCTTAGTTTGGGGCTAGGTCGATTTGTGTAAGATTGTCCCCTAATATATATATATATTTTTTAAACAAAAAATGGGTCATAAACATTTATCTGTTCGCGTGTTTCCAGTGGAAATGGCAAAAGTTAATGGTATACGAGTATAAAGTTAAGGGTCTATCTATCACTTTCACTACATAGTATAAAACAAAGTCGCTTCCCTCTGTCTGTCACTATGTACGCTTAGATAGATCTTTAAAACTACGCAACGGATTTTGATGCGATTTTTAAAAAAAAAAAAAAAAATTATCTGTTTATGGCAAATTAGTGTTACAAATTTTTTCTTATTTTTTTTTTAATTGATAGAGTGATTCAAGAGGAAGGGTTATATGTATAATACATGCATAATTGCTCCCGTGCGAAGCCGGGGCGGGTCGCTAGTATTGTATGAACGCGAAAGTTTGTATGGATAGATGTATGGATATTTGTTTCTTTTCATGTTAAAACGGTACATCGGTGTGTGGCACGCCTGGCCAACTTGCGGCCCATTGATATAAATCTTAAGTTTGCTGACTCGGAGTCGCTAATTTTATGTCCACAGGGGAGACGACTTTTGTTTCTTACGCTGTGTATGACCCAAATGATAGAGATATAGCCCGTTAAAGTGTAGTATGCAGTGGCGAAGCGTGCCTTGGCGGGGCCCCGTATAAAAATTTATTTGGGGCCCCTTATGAAGGGTAAAGATTTCTCACAAAAGAAAAAAAAAATGTTTGCATAAAATTAAAATAAATATTTATTCATCATAAATTCATAATTATCTATCTGTCACTTTTGCTTTTTTTGACTTTTGTCATTACCTACTGAAATAAAAAAAAATTTGGGAAGTTTTTATTAATTTTTGCTTACGCACGTCGGGGGCCCGCGTACCCCGGGGGCCCCGTATAATTAAATAAAATAAAAATAAATAAATATTAGGGGACCATCTTACACAAATCGACCTAGTCCCAAACTAAGCAAAGCTTGTACTATGGGTACTAGACGACGATAAACATACTTATACATATAGATAAATACATACTTAAATACATAGAAAACATCCATAACTCAGGAACAAATATTCGTGCTCATCACACAAATAAATGCCCTTACCGGGATTCGAACCCAGGACCTCTTGCTTCGTAGGCAGGGTCACTACCAACTAGGCTAAAACGGTCGTTAAATTGATACGGCAGATACGGCGGTAGCTACGCCCCTGGTAGTATGTCATCATTACTTTAAGGCGGGCTTGCGCGGACCTGGGTTAGCTACTTAACTCCGAGTTAACTGCTAACCCAGGGTTAGCAGTTAATTCCGAGTTAACTGCAAACCCAGGGTTAGCAAGTGTCAAAATGTATGGAACTTTCATTCTTAACCCAGGGTTAGGTACCGATTTAATTTTTTAACCCTGAGCTGTGCAAGTGGTCCTTAGTAAAAATATACCTACTATTAAAACTTGTGTAGTGTTGCTACGAATGTCGTATTCGAGAACTGAAACAAATAACATTTTCTCTTCAAGGCTGTTAAGTTCGCAAAAACGTTACAAATGGGTCCGATAACGACGTAGCAAAAGTTTTTCGATAAAAACCATGTGTTCCTCTTCACATAATAAACTTTTATGATGGTAAAACTAATAGATACACGCATTTGAATAAGTAGTTTAATGTCTTGGCAGTTTTCTTCACTATTCTCGAGTTTGAAGCTAAAATAGAAACGCGTAGAAAAAATTGAAGATAAAACTTATAAAATTACAGTTTCTCACATGCACAATAAATGTCTCATTATAGAGACAGTTGTTTCAATCCGAAAAATCCATAAAACTTTTTAACAATAATTTGAACGCGGCAACTGCTTTAGCTAATAACTTTTTTTCGCTATTAACGGATTCCCAGCAGACTTCCAATCATTATTATGATGATATGCTTATAACTTGAAATTAAATCCTGTCACTTAAAAAGTTATGAACCTAAAACAATATGCGGCAACGAATATACGAGGTGACGCTAAATAAAAGCCTTTCATAAAAGGAAAAGTCTGGACTGATGGAATCATCAAGGCCCGGCACAAACACTTTGTCCTGGAATCCTAAAATATTAGATGAACATCCTTTTTATGTTCAAAAGACAGGTTTTTCGAAATTGCTACGGGATCCGGAGTTCTGCAACAGACGCATTGAGCGCAGGCGAGTTCGAAATAAAAAATGTTTGTCGTTTAAAATTACGACATCTTAAGTTACATTCGCGCCTGTTTGTACTAAACTCAAAAAGAAACAGAATAAGGAATTAGGTCTGGTAGACAAATTTGACTATCGCCTTTCAAAGCGATAGGCCGACGACCAGAGACCCTACCACGAAGTGCATAATTCGAACTTCGTTTCGTACCGTCCCGCTCACACTAATATGATTTGACACGAGAGTGAGAGGGATAATACGATACGAACTTCGATTTTCGAATGTCGTAGTAGCGCCTCAGAAACTTGATTCCAAAACGAAGATTGACGATCGAAGATGGTATGTGTACACTGTACACCGTGTTTTTTTTGATTTCCGTTAAATTCGACACGATGCTCGGTACATTAACAGAAACTACCTGTTATATTGATTTTTGTTAAAATCTAAAAAAATTTTTTTTTGTTTTTCGTACATAATAAATCAATATTACAGTGCAAAAGGTCCCTTAGAGTTACACAAAAGTTAGTGTCAATCATGACAAAATTTAAATTTCATCCATGACAGCACATGCCAACATAGCTTAGTGGTAGATAGTAATAAAGGACCTTTTACACAGGTTCGGCCCTTACATTTAATTATTGATTATCTCAAAAATAGTAAGATTTAAGAATTTTGATTCTATTTGACCTGAAGAATCTTCCCTTCAAGTTAACGGAAATCAAAAAAACACAGTGTAGAATGCCTGCGTGTATGTGTGCTAGGCGCACGCGTGTTTACTAACGCATCGACGCAGGCGCAGCCTTCGTTCGGTCGATGTCGCGGCGCAAGGTCTAGGTCTCATTCATTTTATTTTTACACTAGCACACGCCCGTGGCGTTGCCTACGTATGTCATGACGATAAAATTTTGTCGAGTTAAAACAACCAAGGGTAGCCATAGCCCAGGCCTTCGTATGAAATTTCTGTGTCAGATTAGACAACTCCAGCCTATATATCCCACTGTTGGGAGCAAGCCTCTTAGAACCCACGTAAGTCTTTTGCGGATTGTGATTTCACACCCCATTGAACGGCTTTGCAGGTGTATGATACCAGAACTAATTCAGCACGACTAGTTGAAGTGGGTCAAAAACTTGTAAGATTTGATTACAGTCACATACTAGCTATTACTTAGCTATTCTTTCTTAGGAATCCATCAAGCTACAACGACAACAATTACTTTTTTTATTATAAGAGGGAGACATGCGAGCAAGCGGGAATATTTCTGATTGGTAATGATCACCGCCCATAAAATTTATATCAACAATCCAAGGAGAATCACTGATCTGTTGCCGGCTTATTTTTGTTAGTGACAAAAGTATTTGCCTTGAAAAGCAGCGGCGAAGAAATGACTTCTTGTCAGACTGCGGAGTAATTCTAAATACATTTTGAAGAGTAGGACGAAATCATCACAACGCAAGACGTCATAATTTCATTACGACTCGATCCCTACGTCGGTGGTTTTAGACTTGAGCCACCTGGGCTTCCCTTCGAACTATGAAGTCGTCAATAAAACTCACATAAACATATCACTTCAATGAATTTTCACAACGAAAATAATGCGTGGGAGGAAAATAATGTCAGTTTTCCATTGACCAGTTTCCGTTTGTCGGAAATCGTGGATTGTATGAATAGGCGCTCGTTTTCTGGGGATTTTCTCGGAAGATGTGCTGATGGTATTAAACAATGAGTGGGTGTAACACGCTTCATATTACCAGAAAGAGAGGTCACATTATAATCTAGCATGGAAATAAGCAATTGAAAGGCGAGAATGTAAATAAAATGGCAGAGCCTCAAGCCAGGTTTTCAAAGTTCAACTATGTAGAATCCGCGAACGAGGCAGATATTTGCATGCAAAATATGAATGTTAGTTCTCGAGTCTTGGGTGTCTAGTATGTGTTTTAGTATGTATTTACTAATTTAAGCATGTTTATCCGTTGCCTAGTATCCGTAACACAAGCTTTGCTTACTTTGGGAGTAGGTCAATTTGGTGTCAGTTGTCCCGTAATATTTATTTATTTTATTCATAAAGAGTAAGTATATATCAATTGATTGGTAGTAAAATATCAAATAGTAAAATAGTAAAATTATTAGTTGTGGACTTATTGTATTAAGTACCAGTACCTGGGCGACCGAGCTCCGCTTGGGCTGAAACTCGGTACCTACCAAGCGTTTTCCCAGAGATAAAACCAAGCTAGATCAATTTTTCATCCCCGAAAACCTCCACACAAATCGTTGGAGCTGTTTCCGAGATTCTGATTATATATACAGGGTTATTTGTAATTCACTAGCATCCTTTTAACCCTAAACTCTTACCACTTAAACAAATGTTTTTTGTTTTACGGCTTTTGTCATAACTTAATATTTTTGGTGTAATAACGTTTTGAAAATTTGAGATTTCCTCCTATTTTTACGATACTCGGTGTATTTGTATGGGAAAAAAAGTGCTTCATTTTAAAAAGTCGTAAAACAAAAAATATTTGTTTGAGTGATAGGAATTCAGGGTTAAGAGGATGTCAGTGAATTAAAAATAACCCTGTATAAAGCACGCTTTCAAGCTGAGTCTCATTTTGGCTTAACTAGATCACTTGTTACGGTACAACTCCTGCTACGTACCTACCTACAAAGGTATATTACCCGATAGCTAACCGTAAGATAATTTTTCCTGCTCAATCAGTAAGTAGCGAATCGCCGCTCGAGTTAATTGCTCAAAAATATTGTCCGAAAAAGATTACATCTCGCTATTGACCAACTTGGTGAAATATCGATTTTTATAGGTTTTCATCGAAAAACACAAAAAAATTGCGTTTTAAAGCGTTGTAATATAAAGGAGATGACGAAGTTAGGAATAAGTTCGGTAAGTTGGTGGCAAAAGGGCCACGAAAGGCTAGTGGTTTGACCCGTGCCCTCTCAACCGGAGGAATCGTGGGTTCGAGGCCAGGCACGTGCCTCTGAATCTTTTGGAATTTACATGCGAAATTTAGTCGGCCGGATAGCCTAGTTGTTAGAGAACCGGACTACGAAGCTTGAGGTCCCGGGTTCGATTCCCGGTCGGGGCAGATATTTGTGTGAAAAATACGAATGTTTGTGCTCGAGTCTTGGATGTTTTATATGTATTTAAGTATGTAATTATCTGTTGTCTAGTACCCATAGTACAAGCTTTGCTTAGTTTGGGACTAGGTGTGATTTGTCCCGTGATATTTATTTATTTAATTACATTTGTAATTTTAGCATAAGATTTTCGGCGAAGAAAAACGTGAAGAAATCTACTGCACATCCCCGCGAAGCAATTCTGTGATGTATGTGAAGTTTCCAATCCGCTTTGGGTCCGGGGAGGGACTACAACACAAGTCCTCTCATTTTGAGAGCCCGTGCCCATTGATGTAAGTATATAGGCCAGACATGTAAGATGTATTGTTGGTCGAAGTTGTTCCCTATTCTTTTAAACTTGTCCAAACTCATAAGGGAAGGACCTAAATTTGGCGTGGGCAAGATATATTTTGTGAGGCCACCACACATTAGAAAGAAATAAAGAAAATACATTTATTTAGAACACCACAAGGCACATAAATATTATTACAAATAGATAGCATGAAAAATAAAGAAAGTGTGTCATTGTGATTGCAAATCGGACACTGGCTCAGCATAATGCTGAGGCGTTTGTAGCACCCCAGCGCTGATTTTCAGCCAGCGCCGTTAGGGACACTCGGATCGCTATATACATACTTATACTAGACACTAATTAATACCTACATAAGACTACATGAATAATTTAGATAATATATAAGATATCATTAGATGATGGATGTTTAAATCAGCAAAAAGCGAGAATTTTCGAGGCGCTCAGCCCCTCAGACCAGCCGTAGTTGGCCGGCGTCTCCTGCGGCTAGCCCCGCCTCTACGTCCAAATTAAAGTAATATTATAAAGTTTCGTAGTAAACACACTGTCACGGCCGCTGCCCCAATAAAAGCTTGGAGTAGAGTAACGTGTGCAAAGACTATACTTATTGTTATCTATTAAATGGCTGACATTTATAACTTCTCTAAACCCGGCGTAATCTTTTAAAATAAACGTGAGCGAGTGCACGAAATCATTATTTTAATTTGTGCGTATCGCCGCTACTTTTAATAAATTTGATTTAGCTCCTAAGATTTCTCTTGTGATTTCTCAGTACAGTACATTTTATAAAATAAAGTTAAAAATTAAAGGGGGTCATGATACAAGAAACGTGTTTTTTTCAGCGTTTATAACTCGATCTTTATAATGGCGTTAACTAGACACTTGAAATTTTCACCGATACACTACCGATACACTGACATTGTGGCCGATACAACAACAAATAATAAAAATACAAATTATATTAAATATTAAGGAGGTCCTGACTAACCAATATAAAATATATCTCACACTGCGTACATTTTACTTAGAAGCAGGGTTCTGCTAACAATGGATTGTAATATTTACGGCGATATATTTTGACGTACCTAAAAATTTGTACGGAGCCCTCGGTGGGCGAGTCCAACTCGCACTTGGCCGGTTTTTCATTCCGAATTCAAAACCTCTATACTCACTTACCGGAGACTTTTGATTTTGTCCGGTATTATTAACTTACTGGTGACTTTTTAATGATGTAATGGCGACTTTAAAATTAATTTTGGGTAACGACTGGTTAGTTTAGTTAGATAGTTTTTTTCCGGTGACAACCCTTGTCGGTAACTTACAGTAACGAGTTAATTTTTCAGCAACACGCGCAAAGTCGCGTGCAAAACCAATCCCCCAATTATTCACACGGCTATGTTTACCTCACCTATTGAGTCGGCTCGGCAACATTAGCCGGACTAAATATATCCGCGAACGCTCCAGCAATGAAAATAGAATAGAAAGGGGCGTATATACTGATTTATAGCTTCAGCTACACGTTGGTGCCGTGGCAATTGAGACTTCACGTCTTAAGCGTGGCCACTTCAAGGTATTCAGGTCATAGATAATTTCTTTCGAATGTCATTTTTTTCTTCCTGGTCAATCGGTTTGGACAGTTTTATTGCCAACCAGGGTAGGGTAGATGCCCCCAACCGTATCTATACTGATTTTGCTAGTGCGAAAACGAAAACGAGCTATGGAGAGGGCTATGCTCGGAGTTTCTCTACGGGATCGCATCAGGAACGAGGAGATCCGTAGAAGAACAGGGGTCACCGACATAGCCAAATTAGCCAAACGGATTAGCTCGTTGAAATGGCCATATAGCACGCAGAACATCTGTTCCATCGGCCATCTGGCCGTTAAGGCTCAAAAGTTCTCGAATGGAGACCACGGACTGGCAAGCGCAGCGTGGGATATCCACCAACGAGATGGACGGACGATTTGGTGAAAGCCGCAGGTTCAGGGTGGATGCAAGTCGCTTCCAACCGTAATGATTGGGCGTCAATGAGGGAGGCCTATGTCCAGCAGTGGACGTCCTACGGCTGAAATGATCATGATCATATCCATACTATTTAATTTTGTTAGTGCGAAAAAGTGTCGTCAATCTGCTACCTTAAAACCGTTGAACCAATTTATATGAAATTTGGTATGAAGATAGTTTGAGATCCCTGGAAGGACATAGGATAGTTTAACCTGGAAAATTGGATAGTTCCCGCGGGATAGCGATAACATACCTAATACTAGACGACCGGATAGCCTAGTTGTTAGAGAACCTGACTGCGAAGCTTGAGGTCCTGGGTTCGATTCCCGGTCTGGGCAGATATTTGTGTGAAAAATACGATTGTTTGTGCTCGGGTCTTGGATGTTTAGTAAATATGTATTTAAGTATGTCGACGCCCCCGTGCAATAAGTCGGTAATCGCAAAATGTAAATTTTACAGGAAAAATGATTAACTGTTTTTGTTGAATATCTTAGCAACCGATTGGGATACTGAAGGTATTGATATATGAAATGAAAGCTAATTTTTTAAGTGATATTTTATAAACATTAATACTTAAAAATGTGCACATAGCATTATGCAATTAAAGAAAATTAATTTTACAGATAATAAGTTGAAATTAATTTCCAGTAATAGTAACTTACCGGATTATTGTGGTGAAAATGCTAAAATTGTGGATTGGTAACAGCATACTGCTGACTATTATAATTGTATTTTTTTATTTGAAGAGCTAAACTGAGTTTTTGTTAAACTGAGTTTAACATTTGGTAGCATAGCATACGGTTGTGGTGCTCTGAGGATGAGATCTGGTTGAGTTCGAAACGACACAGTGTAGTTTGGTGGTGGTGATGGTTGGATTTGTGTGATTTGTGTGTGTTCGTACAGTGTAGAGGCGGAGGAACTGCAGGAACACACATTTATAGGTCTGTTCAAACGTATTATGCAAATAAATCTATCCAGTGAAGATGGAACTTCCAATAGGTAAGAAAATATTACGTATATTTACTCACTAACCATTGACCTATAAAACTTTGTTAGTCACTATTTGCCGTATAAAGTTTATTCAATAAATTACAGTATTATCGCTTACCAAAAATTTGACAAAAATTATTTACGACAATAAACCGGTAACAGCATAGTACCAAACATAAAAATAATAAAACTATGTGTATTGGTGTGTAGCGACACTTTTGCCGTGGTATTTGACTTTGCAGATTTCCGTACAATAAACCCGTCATCTTCGTTAGTTGTATTAAAAAAAACTGAAAAAAATATATATGATGTATTCCAACCTGTAGATTCAGAATTTAGCATAAAAATAAAAAGTCCATAACATAACATTACAGACTTATTGCTCGGGGGCGTCGATGTATTTATCTATATAAGTAAGTTTAGGTATCCGTTGTCCGTTGTGTTGTGTGGTGTTTAGGTACCCATAGTACAAGCTTTGCTTAGTTTGGGACTAGGTCAATTGGTGTGAATTGTCCGGTGATATTTATGATACTTATACTACAGAAAACATGGTTTTTGTTCGTCTGAAAGTAACACCGACTTGTGGTTTAGTCGTATTGTTTAATTCAACAATAGCTTTACCGCCAGATTCTGCGGCGAGAGGAGTTATGTTTCTTCATTGAAATTCGCCAAAGAAAATACAAACATAGATCATAGTTACTTCGTGTCCACGGTGGTGTTGGTTTCTTTACGGTAATGTATACTAGTGGCCATAATTCTAGAGACAACTTTGATAATTCATTTTGCTCAAATGTTGCCACAGACAGGGTAGTGCTGTTCGTGTCGATAATAAAAAAAACATTACGGCTTTGGCTACCTGTGGTATGTATTCATTACTTACTTACGGTGATATGATTAAATTAATTTAACAATTTACATTTCAATGTAAGATATCATTAAAGGAAGTAAAAAAACCCGTCTTATATCAAATCACTCTAGTATCGATAATCGATACATAATCATATAATATAGGTATACTATATCGATATCGGCCACATCACTATTTAATTTCGTCTAACCCTGGTAACCCTTTAACTGTCAAGCTTGTCCCTCGAATTATGGCCACTACTATAAGATCATGTCGTTGGTATATGGTATAGTTAATCTGTTCGTCCGCGATCGCAGGGCTCTATCTCTTTAACTTAATACAGGCCGCTATAATAATTAATAACAAATACTAAAAATAAAAAATAAATTTGAAAATTAAGGCCCTACCGAGCTTTTGGCGCATTTATTGCATTCATTTAATCTCGTGCTGTATCATTACTAGCAAAGCTTTAGTTATGAAATTCATGTGTAAGATATTTGAGGATTCACTCTAGTGACCAGTGTTTATCGAAACAAGATTAGGTACTTGTAGTTCGCTCGATAGAAAAAAAAATCGAAAGTAGTCTCTAAAATACAGGGTTATTTGTAATTCACTAGCATCCTTTTAACCCTAAACTCCTACCACTTAAACAAATCTTTTTTGTTTTACGACTTTTGTCATAACTTTATATTTTTGGTGTAATAACGTTTTGAAAATTTGAGATTACCTGTATTTTTACAATACTCTGTGCCGTGTATGGAATAAAAATGTACTCCATTTTAAAAAGTCGTATAACAAAAAACATTTGCTTAAGTGCTAAGAGTTTAGAGTTAAAAGGATGCTAGTGAATTACAAATAACCCTGTATAAAATAAATTCGTAGTACGACGTAAATACTGCACGGCAGGTCATTACTTTTTGAATATTAATAATACAAGATGTTTTATAGGGCGTAAGTGTTGCTACATTTTTAAAATATATATTTGTTTTAGTAATACGATGACAATACCTAAATACACGCGCAGTCTAACCAACCTATCTTGAGCCAGTGTGCTTCCCCCTTGTCCGATAGTCACTTGCGTTAGTTCTCCTTCGGCCATCGGACGGGGTACTCGTGTCGGTTGCGCTTACGCACGGCTTTGATTCTAGCCGCTCTCACGCACACATACACGAGTGCATAAGCTCGGTAGGCCCTTAAAGGGCGCCGTCATGTTTGTGTAATAATCGTCATAAGAACTATTTGTCCGAATTTGTCCGTTATAAAACAAACCTAACCTAACCTATAGAGTCCTACTGGATAATCATTTCAAAATTCCCGAATAATCAATGGTTTCTGAGAAAAAAGAGTTATGCGAAATGATAATTTCTGACAAATGATGAATTATGCTAAAAGTTTGTATGACTATTGAACGGCCCCCGCCGTCATACAAGAAACGTGTTTAATTCAACGTTTTTAACTAGATAATTTTTTTACTGGACTATTTCGACGAGTCCAACTCGCACTTAACCGGATTTTTATAAATTAGTTTAGATTTGAACAGCATTTCTGCAGTCTTTTATCTAAATTTCTTTTTACCTAATGAAGCTTGATTGTTCTTTGAAAGCCATGAAATGCTTCGTTAGAACTTGTTGAAACCGACAATCCGAAACGATAATTCCCTCAAATTACGGGGATCTGAATAGAAAGTTTTCTTTCTTCTTTTGTAAGTATACTTTTTTGTCAATTAATTTCCATTCAAGTTATTCAAGCCTGTATTTGACAGTCCCCCAAATACTACAGCTTTAGTATAAGCCAACTTAATAGAAGCCCTGGCAGCTTTACGGTGAAGGAAAACATGGTCAAGAATTATTGCGCACATTTGCAAAAAAAATCAATGTCGTGTGTGAAGTTCTCAATCCTCACTGTGCCCGAGTGGGAACTACAGCCCAAGCCCTCTCATTCTGTGAGGCCTGTACCTTGCGGTGGGTGCATTAAATCGAGATTACACTTTTTATTTTGCTGTATTTAAAGGTCCGGAAATGTAGTAACTTTGGACTCTTCAGTCTCAAAAGGTTGCTGACCCCAGATATAGGCTGATAACACATCTGCAAACGTCTGGTGTAGCGATTGTCGATGTTGTGCACTAAGGACATGATAGCCTAGTGGTTAGAGAACCTAAAAGCGAAGCTCAAGTTCCCGGGCTCGATTCCCGGTCGGGCGGGATGGTACGAAAAATACGATTTGTACTCGAGTCTTTGGTGTTTATGTATACAGGGTTATTTGTAATTCACTAGCATCCTTTTAACCCTAAACTCCTACCACTTAAACAAATGTTTTTTGTTTTACGACTTTTGTCACAACTTTATATTTTTGGTGTAATAACGTTTTGAAAATTTGAGATTACCTGTATTTTTACGATACTCTGTGCCGTGTATGGAAAAAAAATGTACTCCATTTTAAAAAGTCGTATAACAAAAAACATTTGTTTAAGTGCTAGGAGTTTAGGGATAAAAGGATGCTAGTGAATTACAAATAACCCTGTATAAAAATGCTGAGATGGCTTGAAAAAGACACGTATTGAAAGGGACAATTCAAAATAAAAGTCCATTTATGAAACGTAAAATACACATTTTATAAAGATGCGAAAATAAACAACTAAGAATTGTTTAATGTTAATTCTTGTATTTAATTTCAATAGTTTAAATAATAAAAGCTTCCTATAAAAAAAGGAAGCTTCCTAAGTTTGATTTATCCCTTTCACGCCACCTCTCCCTTACTTCAAAACCACATTTCACAAACCTCTGGCTAAAATTAAATGCCATAAGTATTTAGACAATCTTTCCTTAAGCGTCATCTTTGGTTACAGGTTTTTGCGACTCATACGTGACATTACAGCGGCAACTGCGCGGACGCAACTGGGTCGAGGTCCGCCCTGCGCCGGTTATTTTAGGCACCCGCCAACTGTTATGATACTTATGATATCGAGGACATAGTTCCTCTAACCCTACCAATCTGTGTACTTTAGACACTGGCCACCGAGACTGTGTAGCTGATTCGTAAATTTGAATTAGTCTTCTAGAATTTCAATAAAAAAACGAATAGCGGTCAGAACACGGTGTAGGGAGCCATTCTTCGATAGGCCTTGGAAGTGTAATGTTGTAATTTACAGTTATACTTGAAATTCATTACCTAGTTTCAAAAAAGCTTTGAAAGATTTTTTAACTGAAAAGGTATATTACTCTGTTAATGAGTTTCTACTTGAGAGTTCTGACTACATACCTATAGCTATTTAAAAAATCGTACTACTATATTACATTAAAATACCAATGAATAACCACCAATCATTAATTATTATTAATTTACTAATGGAAAATTGTATGCACATAAATTAATTAAATTTTTTGAACTTGTATAAATTTAATATATAATATTCAATTTAATAATTGTATGTATATAAGCACTCATGTTTTACAATCAAAAATTATCTTCTATCTATCTTTATAGTTTAACAGCTTTTTAGACTGTATATTAATTTAGTGCATGATTGAATATCCATATTAGTATGCCCTTGGGCGCAGCATAGTGATATATGTAAGTCTATGATCATTGTACCATCTTTTTAAGCTATGTTTGACAAAATTAAATAAATTATTTGTTGTATTTGTAAATAATGAAAAGGTAATTTCAGAAGTCCAAGGTTTCATATAGATAAGAAGCAATCGATCAAGTAGATAAAGTGTAGGCTCTAAGGTACGCCCTCTACAGTACTTCTGGTCTGCCCGTGGTGTCTGTGGTGTCTAAGAAGCCAAACATTAAAGCTTACACATTGGATCCTGTTCAAAAGGGTTCTAATGCCAATAGCGTCGATCTAAAAGCGACCTTAATTAGTATTGAGCATCGTCAATTTTAGACCGACCGAACTCCCTTCAGAGCAAAATATTATTATAATACGCAAAATGTACATTACGCGCAAAATGTAACAACCGGTAAATTGTACAACACGCTAAATATGCACAGCGCATAAGCACAATTTACATTCGCAAAAAGTACGTAGTAAGTTTGCGAACAGAAATTGTGCTTTTTTCCCGCTCCACTACATTACGCGTTTTGTACATTTTACTGGTTGTTAAATTTTATGCGTAGTGTACATTTTGCGCATTGTATATTTTGCTCTGAAGGGACCCATTTGACAATGGTAAAGAAAAACACACAAAGGGGAATCATAAAGTTTAATATTTCCAAATTCAGTCATGCTCATCGAAGCTCGTTACATCGTGCGGCGTTAGTCCTCTAATCCCCGGAGTTACCCCAGAAGTCTACATCATCCTCCTCTTCCTCGTTTACCTCATTCACTTTTTCCTCCTTCTCGAACGAGCCCAGTTTGGGCAGGTCCCCGAGCTTCGGCTTGGTCGGCGCTGGCTCCTCCGGCAAACTGTCTACGGAGGCGTCAGCGCTCCAGTCGGCCCTTCGCTCCTTAGAGTGCTCCCGTGACCGACTTCTGGAATAAGAACGGGCGGCTAGATTAGGCGCGCTGCCGAAATCCTTCGCGCGCTCTTGGTTCGCGCGCTCGAACTCGGCCTCCTCGAGCGAAGTGAACAGCTTTAGTTCCTCCTCGCGCGAGGCGCGGGACTCGCGCGACGAGGTCGACGACGACGAGTGACGCTTTTTGAAACTCCTGCGCCTGCCACTCGGGTCGCTTCGTTGCAACGGTCGGAACTTTATTCCGTCAAGTGATCTTAAACAAATTTACAATATATGAGTTGGTTTACTGTACAGTCGGACCCATGAATGGAAGTAGCTGTGTCTACTCGTGCGGGGTGGGCTAGGTGACGGCTGAACGGGGTGCAAACACTACGCATGATACGTGCTCGATCCAAACAATGGATATTAACCTTAAAAAGTCTTCGGAGTACTTCTCGTCGCCTTTGTTGTCATCGAATGACTGGAAATGTATTTCGGGCAGATTTTGCGGGGTGGGGCTCTTAGGGCGGTAATGCCAAGTCAGTTTCTCTTTGGCCTCGGATATCTCACTGGCGTCACGATCGTCACGCTCGGAAGAATTTTCCGAAAAACGACTTGGATCTGAAACGTTTTCACAAGACGTAGGTGATCTGTTCCTGTTTCCCACACTGAACGACTCGGACGCGGTCGTAATGATTGTTTTGGTGCGCGTCGGTGTATACCTTTCACTCCTGTAGTCTCCGTTGGGTTGTGAGCCGTTGCTCTCGACGGATTCCTGGCCGAAGCTAGAGATTTTTGTGGAAAAAAGTATAGCTGTAGAGTTTGGTTGTCCGTCGTAGTACTTGACGGCCGCTTTGTTGAGTTTGCCGCTGTCGTCTTGCGTGAGGCAGAGGTAGCCTTGTCCGCATTGGGTAGTCCAGTCCGGGTTGTTGGAAGGGTTGGCGGTTTTCTGCAGTAAGCTGGTGTAGTAGTCGACGAGGTCTGCGAACTCAGGGTCTGTGTCGGGCAGTACGCCCGCCATGATGTGTCGCAAGCACTCGATGGTCTCGAGCACGCCGGCATACGATATTATGGCTGAGAGCACCAACCCCATTTTCACTCACTCACTATACGGGCTACGTTAAGGACGGGATGGGGTGGGTTCGTTTGAAGTTAAAGGTTGACGGGAGCAGGATGGATGCAGCGATATAACGCCGGGACAAGATTTGAACAACTGAAATTAAAATGATATTAGTTGCCAAAGAATTGTATCCAATTTTAGAATTGGGTTTGGCTGGGACAAGCTGAGCGCTAACTCTGTAGCTTCGGACAAGGCCGGTTTGATGTTTATGTGGACGATAACATTGATTTATCTTTTAATCGAATACCTTATGCATGAGGCGTCATTAAAGAGTTTAGCTGTTGCTGTGAAGAGATTTTATTGTGGGTTGGAGCGGTTAAATCATTTCAGTGCGTGTTAAAGAGATTTTGTCATGCTGGCGATTTAATATTACGACGTGTTAAAAACGTAATTGCATGTAAGCGCAATTATTTATCTTCGGTATTTTACTGACGGAACAACTTTGTGGTTTTAAAAAGAATATTGATGCGCGTAAGTTAGAAAAATAATCTTGATATTTTAAAAGGATGCGAGAGAGAGAGAGAAAAATCACGATTGTTCAGGACAGCCGTGCAAACATTCAATGATTCGTAACTCATTTACGCGTTGAAATATTTACACATATTTTTTTATACATTTTACAAGAAATGTTATCATATAAGCTATTTTTGAAATAAAACAATTTGAAACTGATAAGAAATATTCGCAACGAACAAAATCGGTATTTAATAAAAAGCGATAACTATGCTTATCTGGTTTAAATTGTTTGAACTAGATGTATTTTCTTAAATAATTCTTAACGAAATAGGTTGAAGAAATTTTTAGTCAATCTGTTGAGTCTGTTGAACTTGCTATCGGTACGAATAAACGTTAAAATCCCGCTGTTATTACATGAGATGTTATTGTGTGCGTAACCTCAACTCTGATGGCGTTACCTATAACCAAATTCGACATTGTCAATTTGTCATTACAGAAGTGAGTATTCTCAAATCGATCGAGATTTTATCGACCGGCCTCGGTCGGACCCTGGCCCGTATTTCCTTTATTGCCAGTTTTACGACACCGTAGCCGACATATGGTAATATATGTTCGATATTTCTTGGTCACAAAATAGATTTGTTTACATGTGTTGTTTTGACTAAAACGTTCTTGTCCATCGTTTCAAAGGAAAATCTCACATGATCGACGGGAAATAGAGCAAACTTTAATTTATTCATGTATTTTGTTTAATAAACGAACATGCCTATTTCCTAAGCGGTTATCTCAATTTAAACTAATATTAAATAAGTTTTTGTTAAGCTGAATGTAATTTTTGTTGACTGTACTTGTATTTTCATCCAGCCTACATAAGTGTACCAAATTTCAAGTAAATCCGACCACTGGAAGTGGGTCAAATTCGACTTCCAAGATTTGACTCGTACATACATAGAGATACTGATTGTACTGTGTGTGTTGATTGTTTGTAATGGATAAACTCAAAAAGTATTCAACCTATTTTATAAATTCTATCACCCATAGAATGCTATATTGTAAGGGACGTTTTATCCAGGGAAAGTTCATAGTTGCTGCGGGACCCAAACGAACTTGCGGGCAACTGTTATAAGATAATTTTTGCTGACTGTACTGTAAAATTACAATTAAATCCAAACCAACATCCAAACAGATAAGACGTGGTGACCTAGTTGCATGGGTTAAGGCCTCTAAGTTTTTCGAAAGTTATGCGCGAAATAATTTTTAAAATTTGCCATGATCTTTACGGTGAAGGAAAACATTGCGAGTAAACCGCACACATCTGCGAAGTAATTCAATGTTGTATGTGAAGTTCCCAATCCGCACTGGGCTCACGTGGAAACTATGACCCAGGGTCTCTCACTCTACTAAGACGTACATAGGCTGGGGTGATGATGATGATGATGGCATGGTGTTTTGGTAGCGGAGAAGCAAGATATACCTATAGTAGTTCAAGACCTTCGCAAAGAAACGCCTGACCAATCAAATTTCAAGTGTAATTTCGCACATAAATACCGAAAAACTCAGAGGAACGAATCCGGGTTGAAACTCACGACCTTCTGCTTGAGATGCCATAAGTCCAACTGCTCTAGACTACCAAGGTCTCTGAAAGTTCAGGTTAGCATTTTGTTCATGCGATAGTTTTGATCTATGGATCAGAGTGTTGGACCACCCACAAGAAGCACGAACAAAAGTTCCACACAGCAGAAATTAAAATGTTGCGCTGGGCGGGTGGCGTGACGCGTTTAGATAAAGTCCGCAACGAGTACGTCAGAGGATCATTTGATTTAAAGTGGCTCCAGTCGCAGAGAAACTTAAAGAGAGTCGACTTCGCTGGTACGGCCACATAAAAAGGAGAGATGAGAGCTACTCCGTAAAGATAGCGCTAAACATCCCTACGAAACCCCGTGGTAGAGGAAGACCGCCGTCTACATGGTGGACTAATGTTGAAAGGGACCTGAAAACCCTGAATATCTCACCAACGACAATCCAGGACAGAGCGTCCTGGCGCCGACGTACAAGGAGGCCTGACCCCAGTTGAGATGGGAGGGGGGCAAGAAGAAGAGAGGAGATAGACTTTGACATGAAAACCGTAAAAACGAAAAGTAAAATTTTCCGATGAGGATATTATTATGTTTACCGAGAATCTTCTTTATTACGTCTGTGAGTCATTGACATCTTCTATCCAAAATAGCGCTGGCTGTTTACATGAACGATGAAGACGAGTGTCATTAAAAAAAAGACGTAATGCTTTCTTTTGACACTTGGCCAAATTGTTTTATAAGACAAGATCATGCGCAGTGACATGCGATTAAATGTCATCCTTTGTCGTAGAAAGAAATATTTCAAAGGTGCCTTTTACTTTGTATGTTAATCAAAGATTTGGCAAGTAAATGCGTTTCGAAATAAAGGAAATTTATGGTATTTTTTATTTGTTGTTGATTTATTCAGGAATGCATTTTAGAGAATTGTGTGGTCACGGCTTGTCATACAAACGACGAAAACGTTTTCAAAACCCTAAACGTAAGCTGCTGTTGGCCAATTTTCAATCGTAGAGCGTCGTCAGGCAGGTCGTGGTCGTCGTGGGGAGGCCAGGGGGTCGTGTTTTACGAGCCTGGTGATTTCACTATCTAGTATTATGGGAATTCGGTTTTGAATGGAACATGGTGTATTGATAACAAGCTTTTTTGGCAATCCGATATCTTAGAGAAAAACACGGTGACAGGAAAGTCTGGTATTCTGTGAATTCGGTATTTTAGAAATAGGGTAAGTCAGCAATCTAGTATTTTCCAATTCTGATATTTAGGGAACGAGCGGACTAGATCACGAAATTATTTGTAGTAACTTTAGAATAGACCCATAAGTATATCATTTCAGAACTCATTTCAAAGGAACCATCTTACAGTACGTACATTCCAAAAAATTTAAAGCATAATCGTTAATAGTCACAAAAAGTTCAACGGTAGATAACATACTTAGACGTGCTAGTATTTTAAAATCATCTCATGATGGCATGAACTTAGTCTCACTAGTTTTCTTTACTCATGGAGCATTTAAAGTTGGATGGAGTGGAGTAGTTTAATTTGAAATGGGGCGTATTACGTCACCCATGCACGCAAGCTTGCATTGTTTGGGCAGTAGTTCCCACGCGGGCCCAGTGCGGATTGGGAACTTCACACAAATCATTGAATTTCTTCGCAGATGTGTTGCAGGTTTCTTCACGATATTTTCGTTCACCGTAAATCTCATGGTAAATTTAAAATCGCACGTAAATAAGTATATATCGTGAGTAAAACTCTGCTTTTATCACAAAAAAAAGGGACATCATAGACATGCCTGAAATGACAGTTACCTATTAACTGACGGGTCAAACACACGTTCAACGCTTGTCTAAAATTGTATTGTAACACGGCTAAAGTGCATGCGCGAAGCGTGTTATCGTTAGTTTACCTAAAGTCTAAACCAAGGCGTTGAAAAATGGCCGCGTGAGTCAGTTCCCATCGAAAGCGCCATTCATACAGGAGAGCTACTACGAAATTCGAAATCCGAAGTTCGTATCGTGCCGTCCCTTTCTCTCTTCAATTTAATACTATTAGCGTGAATGGAACGGCACGATACGAAGTTCAAAAATCGAATTTCGTAGTATAAGCCCTATTTTCCTCTCTAATTGCGTGCTGTCATGACGTTATCGTTTCGTCTGTGGCTCGTGTGGGAATATCAGCGCGGCTAACTAGTGGCCGCGACTGTGTTTGTGTGTGCTTCAACTTACTTCAACAGCCCATCGCCAGGCCTATTCGAAATGTGTGTTCGTTACTCTTTCACGCTAAAACGCACGGTATTGGATGAAATTTGGTACGTCATCATCATTTCAGAAAGACGTCCATTGCTGAATATAGGACTCCCCCACTCAAGGTTCGCCAATCAGACCGGCGGGCTTATTGTCTAACGCACTGACGATTGCTTTCGCAGTCACTATTTCTTTCTGTCAAACGGTATAAGACGGTGACAGAAAGAGATGGTGAAAGCGAAGGCAAGCGCCCGAGCGTTAGACAATACGACCTCTGGTCCCGGGTTATCCGCCTCCAACGCGTTCCCGAGACCTCCGCTTAAACACAACAGTTCGAACTTCGCATCGTGCCGTTTCATTTACGCTAATAACTAAACATAAGAGTGAAAGGAATGGCATGATACGAAGTTCAAAAATCTAATTTCGTAGTAGCCCCCCAGCGTCTCTATTTAGATTCTTCATTGAGTTCATAGATGACGCTATTATGTTGAACAGAGGTCAAAATACCATACGAAAATGGTACAGAACCCTTTTGATTTAAACGTCCTTCGTATGGCTAAGCTAGTTATTAACAAACAGTTATAAATTTCAGTAATTACCAGAAGAACCCTCAAGAGATCGAGCGGAGGCCAAGGATAACTTCAGCTGTTACTCGTATTTTGTTTACATACGCTAATCCTTTTAAATCGAGAAGAATGTACTTCGCCATTATTTAACTCTAATGGGTACCAACTTGGCAGAAGGCGAGACGCCATTGCCTAAATATTCCACAGAAAAAAAAATTGTGTGGCTTAGGGAGTAAACCTTCTAAATCCATTTCTACAGTCAATATTTTTTAATCTAAGTACTGTTGTCCCTAACGAGGGATAACAGGAATGCATCATCATCATCAAGTACTTAAAGTAAAGTGTCTGATTTAGGACGCCACGCGCGTCAGTACTTTTGCCTCTTCGCACCTTGGTCGCACCTCGAGGTTCGGGGGATCGGCTGCACTCGCTAATTATTTGTTTGTGCCTCTTTGGTGGAGACGACTGGTTGTTGGGGTTCCGAGGCAATACTTTTTTTTAAAGAAGTGGGGCCTCGTCTTCGTGAGAGTGGTCTTGACCATCGTTTTAGGTCGTTTCTGGTGCAAAGGTTGTCCATCGCGGTTCAGCGGGGCAATGCGGCTAGTGTGTTGGGCACTGCGCCTGGTGCGATCCGGGGCGGTTTATTTGACCGACTTTTTATTTTTATTTTGTGTGTATCTAAGTACAAAGTTACGTGTGTCAGTTAATTCAAAAATTGGATGACGGTTGAAATGGATTTAGTCGAAATTTCTTAACGTCTTCGTGAAACAGTTAACAATTTTCGAAGGTTTACAGCGCGAAGGTTTAAATTCTGAGTTTCATAGTGATAGTCCTGGTAGCCTAGTGGTTTGACCTATGGCGTTTCAAGCAGAGGGTCATGGATTCGAATCCGAGCTCGCATCTCTGAGTTTTTAGAAATTTATGTGCGTAAATTACCGTAAGCTTCATGGTGAAGGAAAATGTGAGGAAACCTATAGGTACTTGCGAAGAAATTCAATGGTATATGTGATGTTCCCAATCCTCTCAGAGAAGGCCTGTGCCCTGCAATGCCGAGATTTCCGTCGGTTCGGTCCCATTTGTCCTACAGAACTGTGAGACCGTGAATTAACAGAGTTTAAAATCATACCAAATATATCAGTTCTATACAGTGTTGCAAAGTGAAAATTTAAAAATCGTTAAATTGTCCAGTTAAAAATCGGGAGAATTCGGGAGATTTTAGTCAAAGTTAAACAATTGTATATTTTACACACTTACAACAAACAAACTATGTATTAAATTATTTAAAAATATATTTTAGACGTAGGTTTAGTGATTACTTATTATTCATGTTCATACCATTTCTTTTCTATAATTAATTCAGTGTAATGTTTTTTACGATAAGTTTCATTAAATTTACCGATGAAAATATTCTGTATGAAACGAAGTTCAAATTTCGTATTTCGAAGTAGCCTGCCTGATTTTTTGGGAGTTTCCCGCATACACCCACCAAACAATAATAAACTCTATTTTAGGGCATTTTGATTTAATGTATTTTGTGGGTACTACATTATTAAAAGGCCGTGCGTGAAGTTTTGGGTAATCCCCGTGCATTGTTTTAATGACACCAGGTTACCTTTGGCGTTGTCCTCTTAAAAATATTGTTTTAATTGTCACTTTATTTCGAAATATAGAAAATCGGGAGACAAGGTCGCTAAATCGGGATATCGGGAGGGAAGAACCGAAATCGGTAGATCTCCCGATAAATCGGGAGCTTTTGCAACACTGGTTCTATAGAAAAATGGGACCTTCTCTGTCTGTCAAGTGAAGATCGTAGAACATAGTTACGTTACATATAGATAAAAAGAGGCAGTGACGTATGCACTGCCGTAAATAACCTAAAAGCCCAAGGTCAATGCGAGAGAAAGCGCGGCGCGCGCGCAACCCGACACCGCGCCGCGGGCCGTGCGCACCGGACGGGCCGTGCCGAAGGGAACCACGGGGCGGCATTTTGAAAAATGAATATTTAATAGGATACGATGCGAACCATTTCTCCATACAAACGTAGTCCTGTGTTTCCTCCCTGGATAATGACAGAGCAAATATTTCATTATCATCATCATCCCAGGCTAGATACGTCCCACTGCAGGGCACAAGCCTTCTCTTAGAATAAGATGGCTTGGACCGTAGTTCCCACGCGGGCCCAATGCGGACTGAGAACTTCACACACACCATTGAATTTCTTCGTAGGTGTATACAGGTTTCCTCACGATGTTTTCGTTCACCGTAAAGCTCATGGTAAAATACAAATGTAATTTTGCACATAAATTACGAAAAACTCACGAGGTGCGAGCCGGGATTTGAACCCGACCCTCTACTTGAGAGGCCGTAGGTCAAACCGCTAGGCCACCACGGCATGGCACGGCAGCAAATATTTGTTTTTATCCAAACTCCAATTATTATAAGAAGTAGGAGCCTTCAAAAACTATGAAAATTGTCCAACCTGAACGAAATTTTTAGGCGCTCATCAAAAAAAAATTACTCATATTACTTAACAATAAAATAAAATAAATAAATAAATAAATATTAGGGGACAATCTTACACAAATCAACCTAGTGTCCCAAACTAAGCAAAGCTTGTACTATGGGTACTAGACGACGATAAACATACTTATATAGATAAATAAGTACTTAAATACATAGAAAACATCCATAACTCAGAAACAAATATTCGTGCTCATCACACAAATAAATGCCCTTACCGGGATTTGAACCCAGGACCTCTTGCTTCGTAGGCAGGGTCACTACCAACTAGGCTAAAGCGGTCGTTAACAATAAAACTAGAACATAGGGGCATAGCTACAGCCTTCCTCTAATTATTTTTGTAAACAGTATTATTATTGGTCAAATTCTTAAACATAAAATAGGGGACTACGAAATGATGTTTTGATCAACGAACCGTGATAGCTAGACAGTTGAAATTTTCACAGATGATGTATTTCAGTTGTCGCTATAACAACAAATACTAAAAAAAAACAGAATAAAATAAATATTTAAGGGGCTCCCATAAAACAAACGTGATTTTTTTCCTCGTTTTTGCAAGATATTGATAATGACAACAATTATCACAGAATATTTAGTTATATATTTACTATAATAATAAATAATTAAATTTAAATAAAACAAATATCTTAGGGGGCTCCCATACAACAAACGTGATTTTGAAACGTGTGTGTTAAAGATGGTAAAGATGGCCAAGTGCCAAGTGCGAGTCCGACTCGCACTTGGCCATCTTTAACACGAAATTTAAGTTCAAAACTATCATTCAATATCAATTTTTAAAAGATAATCACCATCACTCTAAATACCATTTGTAAGTAGAACATTGTGCTGAATTTGAATTACGAGTAGAGTAGTACAAAACTTTACATTTTCATCAACGCAATCAGAACATTCAAATTACATATTTATGTAGTTCCGTTAGCAATGCAAAAATGTAGTTACACATCGTAAATAAACTAAGTACAAAAATATTTTTTTACGCATCTGATTCATAAAAAAGTCTCATAATAGTTGAATGTAAGTCGTAACACATTCTATTTACACACAGAACTATATTTCGGTCGTCGTAGTCGGTGAAGGCCGTAGCGTAGCCATTCATTCGTAGCTCGTAGACTGTTGGCAGCCTTCGTAATGCCCGTTATTTTTTACACTAGACGAAGAAGAAGGCCGTGCAATATTTATTTTAATAAATAAGGTTTGTTTCAAGCTACACTGCGTTAAAAAAAAACTTCGGATTTTTACCAAACTGTCACTTTGAAGTACCACGTTATCTGAGGCTTCCATTGATGGCGCCACCATGCTTAGCTTAAGTGGTACGTGTACGCGATTATGTTATATCCAAAATTGTCCGTTAACTTTGCAGTAGATAACTTTTTAATTTTCACTTATGGCATTAGACCGTTCGTACTGGCCAGTATGATTAGACGTAAGCAGCTAATCCTTAAGACAGTTACATCACTAATTTACGCTCGCGGATTGTTTGAAACGTCACTGTTTGATGTTTAGAAAAAAATATGTTTTTGTTTGTGGTTTTTATTGTTTTACGGCTTGGAAAGTTGGCACTATGCTAGCGGCGGAAACGGATCTTAAATGTTTTTTTGATCATTAAAGAAAAATATTTTTTTAAACAACCTTTTTCACCTTATGAACCACCTTAGTGAACATTTTTATAGTATCTAATATTACGTAGTTTTATGGTCTTACCATGAAAAACTTAAACAAGTGAAATGAGGTGATGTTTGTACTGATTTTTGTATTTTGATAACCTTGTTTGTTGTGTTTGCGGTACCAAATAAGCGTTTTATCATGAGTTTTCCAGAAATTTTTGTTAATTTTTCGTGGCAGCACAGAGTTTATTTTGCCATAAACTTGACCAATTTACGTGTTTTGGCGGAAATCGTGCCAAGCCGTTGCTTTTTGCACTCGGAGATTAAAATAAAAATAATATAACAGTTAGTATTAAAAAAAAAACAAACGCAGTGCCAAATCGGAAGAGGTGTAATTGACGTCGTACAACATTTTGTTCCATGATATGATTACCATTAGTTCAGCTGCCGGCATTTGCTAGGAGGTTGACGGACAAGACTTGTCAAATTTGACAGACTGTTTGACAGCGTAACGTTTTCGGGAAGTGAACTAAAGGAACACCGTCTCGCATGGAGTCAAAGGGGTACGTATCAAAATATATAAAGTTTCAAACAAATAATGGACGAAATACATAATGGTCATAATACATACTAAAATTTTCTATGAAACTATTGATTAAACGATTTTTTTTAATCGTTTAATCTACAGATTGGTTTAGGTTAGGTTAGGTTTATTTTATGAAAATCCTGTAAAGTTGAGAATTTCCAAGAAAAAGCATTATATCAAATGACCATTATGTATTTCGTCCATACTTTATATATTTTGATACGTACCCGAGTCAAAGTAACAAGGAAGAAGATTAGTTGTTGACACCATCAATCAAGTGACGTTCTTTATGAGCTGTCAAAATCTGATTCCCCATAGGTTTTATATGTCAACTAGCTGTTTCCCGCGATTAATTTTTCAAAGTTGTATTTACTCGCGTCTGCAAAGAATTCGTTTATCGCTATCACGGAAATTTACGAAGTTCCGGGATAAAAAGTATCCTATATGTTAATCCAGGTTATAAATTATCTATGCTGTGGTGTCTCCCAACGCTCCCAAGCATCCGAAAATGGCAAGAGAGGAAATACCGGTGGATTATTAGTGGGTAGGCCTCCCTCCTCCTTCCGCTAGGGAAAAAGGTTAAAGGGGAGGAGAGCCCTACATATAACTTCCGCGCCGTCCCCACGGCGCGGTCATATGCGTAATCATTTTCCCACCGAAAAAAAAGTTCTAAATTATCTGTGTGCCACATCAGAATCCGTCAAACCGTTTTAGCGTGAAAGAGTAACAAACATCCACGGCATCAATCCATTAGTAAGATAACATTACAAATAGGTTGAGTTAGGGCAGCTAAAAAAAAATGTGGGTCTCTTATTTTATACTACTTTCTAACCTTAGATTATTTACACACTAGATAGTGTCAGTAGTTAGCAAACAATTTGATACAAAACGTCCAAAAACCCATTTGACAGCTGGGCCATTCTACTTTTCGTTGACCAGTATTTTTTTGTACTGTGCTCTTCAAATATTTTTTTTACAAAAACGGTAAAGTGCTCGGTTAAGATTTAAATAGGCACATAATTAAGCTTACATTTAAAATTATCACTACGTATAAAAAGTAATTATTATTATCTATAAAGTAGGTAACGCAGTGGACATGGAGGTCCCCGCCATTTGTATGGAAATTGATGTATTTTCCGCTGAGTTACCAATTTTTTCCACAAAATTTCTTTGAATTTAAAGTTTTATTGCTTTAAAACATTAAATTTAGGCGTTTCAGTTTGTATATAAGTTATTTACAATTGAAAAAAAAACACCAGGTATGCCTTATATTTCACAAAAGATTAATGGTTACTTAAAAGTAGAATGGCCCAGCTTCATCTTACGATCGCGTTACGTGTTACGTCATTCCGGTTGAAGGGGCAAATGACATAGAAGCCAACAGTTGGCTTATATTTTTTCGGGAGTTTTTTATGCCGCCTAAGCTCTATCGAGTGTATAAAATAATCCAAGTCTCTAACATATATCAAAATAAATCAAATCGGAGCCGGACAGGGGCTAAATTCAGGAACGGGCCTTCACGGGTTTGGTAATTCAATCGTTTGGGTTGGGTTTGGTTTGAACTGCTATTCAGGAACGCCAAAAATCACTGGTTTGCGAGAGGTTTAGGCTGAGTTTGGGATGAGCCTTATTTATTTACAAAGCGAATTAACAGGAAAATAAGGCTCATCCCAAGCTCAACCCATTCCTATTCTCTCCCAAACGATTGAATTGCCACTCGCAAATCGTGTTAAGCCGTTCCTGAATTCAGCCCCAGTTGGGTAAGTACCTTTCCTTGTAAGTTAAGTATACTAGTTAACTCTGGTTTTAGCAAGCCTGCCTAACTAGCTTTGCTAACTATAGCGTCGACATTGTTGCGGTTGTACGGTATTTGCAGTGAATCGATTGAAACTATGCCAAGATTACCAAAAGTTTACGTAAAGTTGCGTGTGCACTACAATCTGTATATACGTCCCACTGCAGGACACAGGCCTCCTCTCGGAATGAGAGGGCTTGGACCGTAGTTCCCACGCGGGCCCAATGCGGATTGGGAACTTCACACACACCATAGATTTTCTTTGCAGGTGTATGCTCACGATGTTTTCCTTCACGGTAAAGCTCATGATAAATTTCAAATGTAAATTCGCACATATATTCCGAAAAACTCAGAGGTGCGAGCCGAGATTTGAACCCACGACCGTCTGCTTGAGAGGCCATAGGTCAAGCCACTAGACCACCACGCTTTCCCAAAAGATCAGCAGCAGCAGAAAGGCAGCCAAAGATAGTAATTAAATAAATTATGCGTCTCATTGGAACTGACCATAGAGCGCCATCTCTTGTCGAGTAGCCGAACTACGCCAAGAACTTATTGAAAAAGCTCGTTTGTCGCCTGCGATAAAACTTTAGTTCATGTAAAGTTCTTTTTAACCGCTTACTCAAAATAGAGGTGAACAAGTCTAACTAGTCTATAGCGTTGTAGATCACAAACACAATATGAACCAACTCACGGTTGTTTCAATAGAACGCTGGTTAAATTGCTATGGTTTAAATTATGACATAATTAATTTTTCAAAGTTGTATTTAAACGTTCGTTAATATTGTTCTATAAACCACTTAAAAATAGTTTGTATTTCACAACTAAAACGTAACTTATTTCAATAACTTTAGATATCTGCTTTAAAAGTTGTTTGCGATTAACATTTCTGGAGCGGAATATGAGCGAAGTTAAATCATATCCGTAATTCTAAAAAGGTCAGGGTGAAAAAGTAATAGAGGCGCCTAGATTTGAATCTTTAGTAAAAACTTATGAATTTTTGATTATCAATTATCTAACTACTACTCGGTTAATTATTTTAAAAGTCCAACACGAAAAGTTTGGACAGTTTTTATGAAAAATTATAATTGTTAATAATGAGTGCAAAACATGACTAGCAGTTTTCTTTCAAGATTTTAAAGAAATTTTGCTTTTATTGGCACCGCCAAAAAATATTTTGCTCTCACTATACGTAAATAGTTCTAAAAGTACGAACTAAACGTGATTTTGCCAATCATACATAATGTGGTAAATGTCGAGGTTATTTATAAGCAATATAGCCTCGTGATAATCCCTGGTGGTATTAATTGTGATAACGAATCGCGAAACTTTAAAACATTAAATCATAATTACGTGACTATTTCTAATCATAAATAATTTCAACATCGAAATAATTTACAAAAAGATCAAACATAAAACGAAAAAAAAAAACACTAATAAAACTCACACGTAACGTCTCACCTTCACACACACAACCGCGCGAAATTCAAAACGGCCGCGTTCACTTTTAAATATTTTTTTTCAACCTGGAACACACGTCCACGTCTGTCGAAGGGGGATTGAGTTCGGCGCCTCGCCGTTGGAAGTTGTCGCGTGTGTTAATTATATTTATTACATCGAACTAGACTATAAACAAACCACCGCGACTTCAAAGAGATCGATCGCTATTAGGGAGATCGATGAACGCATTCTTAGCGCTGTCATGGCGGCGAAGGTTCTTCCGTTGAGTTTGAATTTTTGTGGATTCGACGAAGTATTTTAGACGCTAGCCTTGAAGAGGACCTCTACTAGATTACGATACAATTCGTCAACTAATCCTAAATATAGTTGTCGTCATAGATACTAAAAGTATTTGCTAAAAAAGAAAAACAATTCACGCTTTTTTGCTGACTGTACTCATTTATATTCAAACTACATACATAACCGTACCATTCAAATCAATCCGATGACGAGAAGTGGGTGTAATTCGACTTGCAAGATTTCACCTCAGAAAACATGCAAAGAAGAACATTGCAAGTTAAATAAAAGCTATTAAAATTTACCACGTCTTTTCTTTCTTTTAAGGCCGAGCCGTAAAGAAGACCAATCTGTACAATTGCATATTCTCTGATCTTTTTAAACGTCCCAAATAAATCCGACGCCGGCGCTACTCGATCGCTTATTCGCAATAATTCGTGTCCGTTTTAGATTCAGGCCACTGGCTCGCCCACTTTGTATGGAACGTTAATTATAATACCTGAACTATGAGTTAAAGCATATGTAGTGGAAATGATTGCGTTTGCTAAAAATGAAAGATAATGCTCGGCACGTTCTAACTAGCATCATTGTCATCAATAAGGTACATAAGCCAGGGATTCACTTGGGGACAAATGGACAATTGTCCAGTGACACAAGTACCCAATTCTCGCAACGTTGGCAGTCTTGATTTGGTTTAAAAAATCATAACCCTCCTTCGACAGTCGGGTGAAAATAGCACTGACAGTTTTTATCAGCGAAATGTCGCTGCTATTTTTTCAAAGAACATGACTCAAAGTAATGATCTGAAACAATTACTTTGCTCACCCGCGACACCCACAGTCCCACACCCGCAGCCGGTGAGCAAACTAATTGTTTCAGTTCATTAATATGGACCTCCGCAAAGTAACGCCTGATTCAATACATGATTCAAAGTTACAGGATTTAAAAATAAAAATCAAACCAAAAGCATATTTTGGAGACTGCTTCTGCGCTATTTACTCAAGCGTAGGTATTATCACTACATAGTATAAACAAAGTCTCTTTCCGCTGTCTGTCCCTATGTATGCTTAGATCTTTAAAACTACGCAACGGATTTTAATGCGGTTTTTTTTAGTAGATAGAGTGGTTCAAGAGGAATGTTCATATGTATAATACGGGTTGCACCCGTTCGAAGTCAGGGCGGGTCGCTAGTACAAATATATAATACCTATCTTGGCATATAATAACTAACAGAACAGAACTATTATACTTAATAACACTTAACTACAACGAAATTCTCCTTCATTTAACTTCCATTTCTAGCCTTTTTAAGTTTCGGAACTTGTGAAGTCAACGAACACGATATTTCGTAAGTTCATTGTTTTTTAATGTGTAAATTAACTAATCTAAGATTCTAAGTTTTTCGGCATTTCTAACCAATAACCAAAATGAAAAACCACTCATTTCTACTCTATTATATTTACGAAAAATCAGCGACTTTCTAATTATTCCCTTGTCGCAGTCTGTATAAAAATGGGATTAAATTGGTTAGAAAATTAAATTTTTGTATACCGTATAGAGTACAGAATCAACATGACTTGCCGCAGGTCCATGTTTAAAATAAAATAAATACACTGACTTGCGTAGCTATTTTTGCATCTATTTTTCTGACAAAAACAAAATAAAAGCGTCTTTAAATTATTAATAAAAGCGATTATTAGTATCGAATCAAAATACGTGATATTCTCTAAAGCTTATACTATCTTACCTCGATCCGCTCGTGCACGGGCTTAAATATTATAAGATTACCAAAAAAGCAACGTACGGTAAACGGGCAAGTTTGCCGATGGGCCCATCGCTACTGGTAAGTCGGTGTTACCATATAACAGTTTATTTTTGCGCTGTAAACACATGCCTAACATATTATTTCATTAACGATTCCTTGAGCGCTTTCGGAGTTGCTACGTAGGTAGGTATATACCTGAGGAATTTTGAGGTTATAAAAAGAATCGGCTGCGAAGATTGACCGTTTCGACGATAGGTGGATTGTGTGAGAAACGCACAAATGTAGTAGTCACTTCTTTTAATGAATTAAGTGTAAAATAAGATTTTTTTGAAAAATTTAGTTTTTAATGCATCGTTTCTATAGACGACTTGCCCGCGATTTTGACTTCGTTTGCGAAGTTTATACATATTTACGGGATAAAACTAACCTATGTCCTTCTAGCGTGGGACGTCCACCAACGAGATGGACGGACGATTTGGTGAAGGTCGCAGGTTCAGGGTGGATGCAAGTCGCTTCCAACCGCAATGATTGAGCGACAATGAGGCCTATGTCCAGCAGTGGACGTCCTACGGCTAAAATGATTGCCGATCCGTGGTCTCCACTCAAGAACTTGTCTAATCCAACGTTATATGGCCGGTATACAACGTTGTATGGTATATATGGCCGGCAAATATCTGCCGCGGGGATCGAACCCAGAACCTCTAGCTTTTGCAGTCAGGTCCGCTAACCGACATTAAGCTTTGGCTAGTTAAAATGTCGGCTCAGATTATAATTTAAGGATAAGGTTAAATTACTAATTTCCCTTCGGCAGTTTACATAGCTTGAAGACATGACATGACAGCCATATAGACACAGGCCAAATTTCGCAATTACTGCTTCAGTTTAGATGAGTATTGCACGATACTTTGTATGAATGAATGACCGCACATGCGCGAAGTAATTCATATTGTCAACTGAATTTAAATGCCACTATTCTGATTTGAAGATGCATTACTTTAATAATGTGATGAAACAAGGGCTACTACAAAATTCAAAATTCGAAGTTCGTATGGTGCCATCTCTTTCACTCATCTGTTTAATACTATTAGCGTGAACGGCACGATACGAACTTCGAAAATCGAATTTCGTAGTACGGTCAAGTGCAAAAATAAGTATCGATTTAATCCTCCCATATTTAATAACCATATTTATTATTTTTTATTTGTTTTTTTTTTATTTTATTATATTTTTTTAATAAAATAAAATCCTCCCATCGTTATATACCTATACCTTAATTCGACAACATAACAGCTATGGGACATATGGGTATGTATTACAATACCGAAGTACGACTTTTGACCCATTCCATGTTTTAATACATTCGGTCTTTCGTACTTCGGTATTGTAATACATACCCGGGACATATTTATGAGCAAGTTGTGTGCACCCATATTTTTACACTTGACTGTACAAGGCTTGGGGTTTATCAGTGTTGGCAACTTAGCGACATCTGTTGAAGGCCTACCTACACTGCTAATAAATCCCAACACACACACACACACACACACACACACACACACACACACACATATATATGTAACTGCTCGTATTTAATGTAATATAACAAATAATTATTCACAGTTTTTAAGATAAAATCATAAATTCATAATATTTCATTGTTTTGTTAACCGCACTCGCAGATGACCAAAAGACAGGCTTAGCCTAGTTTGGTGTCTGATGGATAACGATGTTTATGTAAAATGTTGTTTTTGTCAAATAAATTATTTTGTATTTTTGTATTTTGTATTCCCATAAACCAAGCGACTTCCGCAAAGTTTTTTCAAGCGTTTCATAAATTTCAGCATTGTTTATTGAATGAGGCGTTACTTTGCGGAGGTCCATATCAATGAACTGAAACAATTACTTTGCTCACCCGGAACCTTATGATAGCTACGTTCGGAACGCGTCAGTGTAGTTTGGTGGTGGTAATAGTTGGGATTGTGTGATTTGTGTGTGTTCGTACAGTGTGGAGGTGGAGGAACGTATACACGTAACTATTGTAAGTTCGCGGGTGAGCAAAGTAATTGTTTCAGTTCATTAATATGGACCTCCGCAAAGTAACGCCTGATTCAATAAATTAGGTATTTAAATCGTTCCCTTGGTCGATACGCTACTCTTTCTATTTAACTCTAATGTGCTCTCAAGTGCCCAGAATAAGACCTAGTTATTATTACGTGGCACAGTTAGCTTATTGAAAAGTTCTATTTATATTTAGAATAATATTTGCGTCTGCTGATGCTAATATATCAGAACTGAAATGTAGGCCAGGTGAGTATTAATATACATATGTATTCTCTATAAACATAAAAGGAAAAATCCTGACAGACTGACTTATCAACGTCCAGCCCTAACTCTTGGCCCTAGAGGGTTAAAATTATGCAAAAAGGTTTTTGTATGATGTAAAATTTCAAAATCTTAACACCTTCTCTGTCCCCATACAAAATGATTTAAAAAAAGTCATTTATTGAATCAGGCGTTACTTTGCGGAGTCCCAAATTATTAAGGAACTGAAGCAATGACTTTGCTCACCTGCGACCTTATGATAATTACGTTTATTTAAGAAATGCGTGTCCATGGAGTTCCTCCACCTCCACATTGACCACACTGAGTCAGTGTGGAGGTGGAGGAATTGCATGGGCACGCATTTCTTACATAAACGTAACTCTACATAAATACGTCTACATACAAACAAAGTTTACATCTTAATTATTAGGACAGAAGTATAGATTTCATGGGCACAGGCTCAAAGCACCTATGACAGGAGATGGTAACTTGTGCTTTCGCTTCTGCCAAAAAAACATGGCGTCGCCGTCGCACGTATTAGTCATTGGGCATGGGAAATATTTAGTCGTGTGCGTGTTTCCCACGTGTAGATAGATAGATACTATTTAAAAGTGACAAAAATCTGTGTAAAAACATCTGCAATAACATTTTCGACTAGCCATCAAAATGAATTAGAATTGTCAACTACTCTAATGGTATTTCAAATTTAGGATAATTGCGCCATTTTCGAATGCTATTGTCTAGATATCATCATCTTCATCATCATACGTCCCACTGCCACATGTCACGGGCCTCCTCTCACTACGTGAGGCCTTGGGCTGCAGATCTCACGTGGCCCCTGTTCGAATTGGAAACTTTACATACACCATTGAATTTTTCCTCACGATGTTTTAAATTTTGAATGTAATTTCGCACATAAATTCCAAGCAAACTCGAGGTGCGAACAGGCTCGAACCAACTTGCCGAGTGATGCTATTTCCAAATTCGATTTTCTGTACGTGCACTAGCCCCCCGCGGAATGTACTCGAGAAAATGTATTCCAAAGTTAATCTTAAGTCAAGTCCTGTCATACTAGCTCTGTGTTCACAGGGGATCCCGCGGCCCGCTGTCAGGGAAGTACTGGCAAATGTCAGGCGCCAGGAATAGCGCTCGTCGTTTGTTTGGGATACCTTCGGCGCTTGCGCAATACGTGTATATTAGCACGACCATAGCGGGGTGAAACGAAGCGAGGGGGGGGATGCTTTCTTAGGGTTCTGGCCTTAGAGTGTCTTTCTACCGGAGATGTGCTATTTTTCCGATCGTCTGAAGCCGATTCCGTGACGATAGATTTGGGGGGAGACCCATATTATATATAAATATCGGCATAATTTGTAATGTAAGTACATAAAATTAAATTCAAACAGCAATTTTAAGGCATTCTTTGAGATTCGATTTGTAGCATTCGAACATGGCGGATGTAGACAGTGTATAATTTTGGTATTTCTGTTTCTTTGGCTAGTTGAAGTATAATTTTGATACTGTTTTATGCGGCGATTAACCTTAATTAACAGTGATCACAAAATTCTATATTGCTCTCGTGTCTGACATTTTTTAATGCGCAAGTTGTCTCCACGTGGTTTCTGGAATTTTACTATCAAGTTGCAAAAACTACAATCACCGTACAACGTCGCTCCCAAAGAGAGCTTACTTTGACACTGGCGAAATTGTCCCGAAATGGGACAGAAGCCATATTTTAAATAAATAATAATAAAAGGCATTCTTTAAAAAACAGTAATTAATAATAACGTTCTTGAATCAAAGATCATCACAAACATAAATTAAAGATTTTGGCTTTGGTTTCGTGAACGATTCATTGGTAACTGAATTAACTGTTTAGTAAACAATTGTCGAATTAATCACTATTAGTTAGGTAGTAATTTGGGGAAGATCCAACAGGTAGCCCTATTGATTAATTTCTGTCATTAATTTTAGTGATTATTTTGGGTTTAATTGTTTTATCCCAGATTGAAGTGTGCCAAAGCTTTAAGGAAACGTTCTAAATCGGTTTAAACTAGTATACATATTTATACTATTAATGATCGGTAATAATAATAACTATTATGGTTCGACAAAATAACGACTTCAATGGGATTTTTAGATCAATTCTAGTTTTAGATCAGTTTTTTTTAATACAATATAGGCTTGCGTTATGCGGGAACGCATTGGATGCGGGTGGCGCAGGGCTGATCTGTTTGGCGAGCCTTGGGGGAGGCCTATGTTCAGCAGTGGACGTCTTTCGGCTGAAATGATGATGATGATGATGAGGCTTGCGTTTGACCACAATCACGCCTGATGGAAAGCGAAGATGAGGCCTACAATGGAGCACGCTTGCCTAGTAAATGCTCATTCACCGTAGACTTGAATTTAGGGGAATAAGCAGGAAGAAGGCAGTTGAGCGTTGAGTTGTAGATTAGATCTCTGGTAAGGTACCGTTTAACAGCAATACTAACGTATCAACGCGTTTTTCCGCGGCCATTCTGTACTATGGCGATTGCTAATCCAGTCTATATCATCCTCGATAAAACTGATGATACGTCCCAAACTGAAATATATTTTGTGTATGCAAAATCAGCATAAATATTTCAAGTAACAAATTGCACGTATTCCATAACACTAAAACATATTATAAACAGATGACCTGAAAATATGTCTTCAGTCTATGTTGTTACAAGGAATCTTTTTCATTTTTCGCAAACGCGCATTATGTTGCCATCTAGCGAATAATAAGTAAACTATTATTTCATGGACTAACCGCGATTAATATCGTCAAATAAAGAAGAAGTAATCATAAATTATATGGACTACGAGTAAGAAAGAGTCCACGATGGTCAGACCTTCGTCATTTTATAAAGCCTGGAAGTCTCTCTGTATATTTCTCTAATATAGGTACAAACAGTATACCTATAGGTATAAACAATCCCCGAATATGAAGTTTGGATCACGGATGCTTTGGACCATTGAGTCGCATTGAAAAGGTACTTTATAAGTACCTATTATATGTAAAGCGCCATGTCAACTGTACAGTTTACAATTATACGTACTGTAAAGTTCCAGCAACCATCGCTGATGCTGCCATCTACAATTCCATAGCCAAATAATATTTCGCACTAACCTCATCGCAAGCATGACATCTAGGTTTCAACCGCTCCGCGTAGTGTCGCACACAGAATAATCGGCCGTCTAGAGCGCAATACGCCAGTTCTACTAGCAACTCGTCGCATTCCGAGCAAGAGAAGCATGCTGGATGGAAGAATGCCTGAAAAACATAAATTAAGATGTAAAATTTTACAAAACATCGTATACTGATGTAAGAGGCATCTAGTGGCAAGTAATAGAACTAGTCGACTCACTACGTATTTAGTGGCATCGTGCGGTGAGTAGCAGCGGTACTTTAAGGCTGATTCGTTCAACACGGCATTGACGCCACGCAGTACAAATTCATATTTATAAATTAGTTTCGTACCTCTTCACCTAACCGTGGAGCGCGGACGGTAATGCTTCCGCTCCGTATTGGCTTATCACAACCTATACACTCGATCGGACTGCCATGGTGTTGGCCAGCAACCCCTGCAACAAGAGTCATAGTTTAGCTACTCGCTAACAGATGGCGCTGTAACTAAAAACTGGTTTTGACTGTTTTGGTCTTTAGCATTTGCGAGCAATATAATGAATGTTCGAACATTGATACCTGACTTTTGTTTCATTTCCACGCCACACCGATGTCAGCGAAAATAAAAATTATTGAGAAGTGCTTTAGATGAACTATATCCCATAAACTAGACTACTGAGTCCATAACATGAGCGAGTCTCACGATAGTTTCATGTTTAAAGTACAACTTTTATAATTATTTTTCAAACTTCGTATCGTGTCATTCACGCTAATAGAATTAAACAGAAGAGTAACGGGGACGGCAAAATACGAACTTTGATTTTCGAATTTCGTAGTAGCCCTGGTCACGTCTTCCAGGATCGTCGCATGAAGGTACTCACCAATGTCAAGTGCGATCTCATTCCGCGCCGCCACAAAGTCCTCGAACGACTTTCTCTGTTGCTCCCCCACGTGGCGGCAGTGTGCGAGCGAGAGGTCCTGCTTGGGCAGTTGCGACGCGAGCGCGCGTGCGCGCCACGCCCGCCACGCCGCCGCGCCGCTCGCACCGGCGGCGTTCGGCTCCCGTTCGGCTAACGAAGACCAGTATAGCTCCGTCTGGAAATATTTTACTATCATTATCATCATTTCAAATCAAAGACGTCCACTGCTGAACATACGCCTCCTCCAAGGCTCGCCACACAGATCAGTCTCGGGCCATCAGCATCCAACGCGATCTCGCAACCTTAAGCATTGTCGTCGCTCCATATTGTCTCCATATTGTTGTACGCCTACCTACACTGCGTCTTCCGGTCCGTGGACGCCACTCGAGAACCTTTTTGCCCCAACAGCTATCAGTTCTACGAGCGATGTGACCTGCCCACTGTCACTTGAGTTTGGCGATTCTTCGAGCTATGTCGGTGACTGTTAGTTCTTGCACGGATTTCATCATTTCTAATGCGATCCCGCAGAGAAACTCGGAGCATAGATAGCCCTCTGAGTGATATAAGTCATCACTGGCAACACGCACTGGTCAAAGACTTTTATTATGATTCATATTTTTTATGATGAATATTTATTAAGGGGAATGTAGACGGAAATGTTGGAAGGGGGAGATCAAGAAGGTCATTCCATGATCAGATTGGGGATGTCTTGAAGAGAGATCACGTCAAGAGTACCCGAAACCGGCGAGCATGTTGAAAAGACTAATGACTGTTGTGGAAGCGACATATGTATGTCAGGATCGTAGCAAGTGGAAACAAATAGTGGATGACCGTAAAAGTAAAAAAAGAAGTTGAAAAAAAATATACAAAAAGATACTTCATAGCAAACATGTAAAAGTGGGCTTAGTAGCGACATCTCTTGTCCGGGTGAGCGGGTAGTTCCGAAGGAGTGTTGACGCCTCTCGATGAGGGTGTAACATAGATGGCGCTGTATCACGGCTTAAAGGTGATTCTGATTAGTTAAAGAACTGAGATGTGCGATGTATGGGAAAAATTTGTGTCTAAACTCCTGACCAGTGGTGGTGTAGGGGTATGGCACGCGGCACAGAATGCTGAGAACCTGGGTTCGATTCCCAACGCTGGTCTTTTTTCTGGGGTTTTTTCTATGCATCCATGTCTCAGTTTGTATTTAGTATGAAATATACATATAGTATCTTCCTACCCCTTTGCTGGGAAGGAGGCGTGATTGTATGTTCGACATCGTCAACATCATCTCACCTGCTTCGCGGTGAGCCCGGGCGGGCTGTCGTACCCGTCGTAGCCGATCTGGGCCCGGGTCTCCCGCAGCCCGAGGCGCTCCCGCACGGACCCCAGCTCCTCGTGATACACGGAGTGCTGGAGACGGTCGCAGCCGCATGACTTGCAGGTTTTTCTGGAAAGAGGGACGTGGGTTCATTGAGGAAGTTCGGATATACAGTTGTGGCCATATAATTAAGAACGATTATTTATTCAGATGATTTTTTCGAAGTAACAAGTATAACTAATTGCCCGTATTTTTTTTATTTCTTTCGGTATTGCAAAACTTTTCCGTACTACCGGTTTATTCATTTATGCAACATTGTTGGCTAAAAAATTAATAGAGAAACTTTATACATTCGATCTGATCCTAGTATTAGTACTTACTGGCTGGTCACGTAATTAAGAACGCTGAATAGTTTATTATTTTTTCAAATTTAAATAGAGAACACTGTGTGGCTCTGTGGTTGTAGATTATTATTCGTATAATTTTGGCGCCATTTCGTGCTGTTAAAGTCTTAAAAGTGATTACTTCGTATAAAAACAATGGGGAAAAATAATAGTTGTGATAAATCTACAAGAGAAGTAATAATAAAACTTCGCGAGAAGAATTGGTCGTATAAAAAGATAGCCGACCATCTGCAATGTTCAAAAACAATGGTTTTCCATGCCGTAAAGCATTTTTCCACGTATCAAACTACTTCAAACGTTCGGCGTGGACCTAGACAGAGAAAGTCATCTCGTCGAGATGATCGAAATATCGTTCGTTTGGCAAAACAAAATCCTTTTAAAGGGTCTAATGAGTTGAGAAAAGAATATTTTGGCGAAAACAACCCTTCAGCAATCTCTGCACACACTATTCGAAGGCGTTTGGTAGAAAATAAGTTGAACGGAAGGATAGCAAGAAAGGTGCCTATGTTGAAACGATGTCATAGGCAAGCCCGACTTGCATTTGCAAGAAGGTATGAAAACTGGACAGTCAGACAGTGGAAAAACGTTCTTTTTTCTGACGAGACAAAAATAAATAGGGTATGTTCTGATGGAAAACGATATGTACGACGCCCTCCGAATAAAGCATTCGACCCAAAGTACACAAAAGTGACATTAAAGCATGGCGGGGGAAATGTGAAAATTTGGGGGTGCTTTTCTGGACATGGCGTTGGACCTGTTAGGCTGATAGAAGGAAACATGGATCAATTCCAATACAAAAATATACTGCAAGAAACAATGTTACCATATGCCGAAGACGTGCTTCCGGTTATTTGGACATTCCAGCACGACAATGATCCAAAGCATACTGCACGCACCGTTAAGGAATTCCTCACATCACAATCAGTTTCAGTCTTAGATTGGCCAGCCAACAGCCCAGATCTTAACCCAATAGATCATCTTTGGTGCGAAGTCAAGAAAAAGGTTTCAAATCGACAGTGTGGCAATTTGAGAGAGCTGTACGACGTTTTCTTAGAAGAATGGAACTCTATTTCTCTTGCGAAATGTCAAAAATTGATAGATTCAATGCCTCGCCGGTGTAAAGCCATAATTAAAAGTCGTGGACATGCTACTAACTATTAATTTTAGTTCAAATGTATTAAATTGCTTTTTTTTCTATACCAACTTCACATTAATATGATTTATTTAATCTAAGTTTCATATAAAACAACTCTCGAGCAGTTTAATAAATCGTTCTTAATTATTTGTCCAGCTTCATTACTATTTGAATTTATTAGTATAGAGAACAAATAAAATTTGTAAAAAAAAATGTTAGCAATTATACACTATTATTATTAATCCTGTTTGCTCTATCCATGTGGCTATTTTATAACATAACTTGTTACTTCTAAGAAGGAACACAACTAGACATATGACATGATATAGATAAAAAAAAATCGGAAACTTCAAATCGTTCTTAATTGTATGACCACCACTGTACAAATACTTATGACTGATCTGACTGATTTTCATAACTGGATGGGGCTTTGAAGCGTTTTAACCGCCATATCCCGTTTGTTATGAAAATCTAAGGATAATGTCCAGAAATCAGAATTTAGGGGGCAGAATTTAATGACAGGTAAATGACAGGTGGTGACCAGCTCTGCCTGGACCCTGAAGCTCCGTGGCCCAGCCTCTGCGAACCGCTTGAATCTCCTGAGAGAAACTTTCAACGCCCGCAGCGCGTCCTACGGTCCCCAGAAACCAGGATAGTGTCTGTTCCAGATAAGCGTATCCCCGCTCAAGTGCTCTAGAACCCTTTTAGACCCCTACGAGTCTCTTGGTTTCTTACAGTTCTTAGGGTACAAATAAACGTCTAAAAATTTTTCTTCTAATTTAATTTTAAATACCTCAAGACCTACCTAAACAGTGACGAGTGGCATACTAGTATATGTTAATCCAGGTTAATAGCCTGTTTGTGTGCCAAATTTTATCAGAATCGTAGCGTGAAAGAGGCACAATCATCCATACATACAAACTTTCACGTTTATATAATAAAATTATGTAAATACTTTTACATACTATCCTCTTGAACTTAGTCATTAAAATAAATTCTTTAACCGTTACAGGGCAGCGTAGTTTTTGTTTCACGAACAATGATGGAAGCAAAATACTTAGACGGTAACGGAACACGACATCATTGAACATGTATTGCTGATTTGCATGCATAAACAGAGCCACGCACTGGGCTCGACAAACGCCGCGTTTTTATGCTACAAACGCTGTGAAGTGTTGTAAGAAATTAGATGAATTAATTAATTACTGGAAGAGATACAGTTAAGAGATAGTTTTGCGTTTGTACAATTGTTTCTCTTGTTATTTGTTAATTTCATGTGTTTTATTTATCGTCATAAATCGACGACCGGATGGCCTAGTCGTTAGGAACCTGATTACGAAGCTTGAGGTCCCGGGTTCGATTCCCAGTCCAGGCAGATATTTGTGTGAAAAATACGAGTGTTTGTGCTTGAGTCTTGGATGTTTAATATATATTTAAGTATGTATTTATCTATATAAGTATCTTTATCTGTGGCCTAGTACCCATAACACAAGATTTGCTTAGTTTGGGACTAAGTCAATTGGTGTAAATCGTCCTTAAAGAAAGTGATCACTTTTGTACCGTGTCACTTAAAAACGTCATGTTTAAAAATCCATATGAAATGACGTAACGACTGAAAGTGACAAGATACAAAAGTAATCATTTATTTATGACGTTGACTGAATAGCATAAGAATAAATAATAACAGAGTAGAAGGGAATCTCTTTTGACTGCGTCCAAAACGCCGCCATTTATATACCTACTTCCCCCCTCACGTCGTTACACCCCTCTGACGTCCAGGCGTGTTGCTAGGGTTGATTACTGTTAAATATTACTTACTCTAAAGATAATATCGCTAAAATATTAAGTTATTATTTACTTTGAAATCATTATTTTATTCTAGTTTTACAAAATATGAGATTTATAAATCCTTAGGTACAGTCAAGGATTTTAATTGTTAGGCCACTTGCCACTGTTAGTATTTTAGCCGTGTAATGCAAATCAGCATATACCAGTATAAGCGGCTTCACCCGATTTGCATTACACGGCTAAAATGCGAACAGTGGCAAGTGGCCTAACAATTAAAATCCTTGACTGTACGTACCTACATATTATAGGTAGATACTTCTAAGTAAGAATTTATTACAAGTGCCATACCAAAAGAAGCCATTTAAGGTGATTTGGCATCGTTTTTTAATTGTTTATACACCCAAATTCACCACAATAACTTGACGTCATTAATTGTTATTTGTTTCCAATAAAACGAACGCGCAAACAGTTAACAGCCAAACGCGCGTGCGGCGACGCCGGCCGTGACACCCTAACTGAGTTCTCTCTTAGGGAGTACTCTAATATCGTGACCTTGAGTCCGGCCGGAGCGGGAGTTTCCCTTCTACTCTGTTATTATTTAAGGTTAATGATAGACTTAGTGCTTATGAAGCGGGAGGCGTCAATTGTAAACAAATTGCCGTTGATCATTGGCAAAGACATACGAACTAACACTGCAATATAATAGTATAAAGAACTTTCGAAAAGGCTCTGTGATACCACAGGGGACCGAAGAGCTGGCAGCTTCCTCGCTCAACGTATCAGCATTGCTGTACTGCGAGGTAATGCTGCCAGTATCTTTGGGTCCATGCCGCGGGGGGAACCATTTATGAATTTTATTTAGTTTTTAGTTTAGTTAGTTTTGCTTTATTTTTAATTATACTGTTAATTTATTTAAATTTAATTTGTAATTAGTATTTAGTTTTATTGTATTACTGTTTTTATTAAATTGTTAACGTTTGTATTTTTAATTTTCATGGAAGTTCAGCAACGAGTTCGATACTTCAGTCACAGATTACTTAATAGTTACTTCGTAACAGATACTGCATCCCGTACAAAATCTTGGTACTTACCGCGATTGTAGCCACAGATTATACTACTCCGTCTCCTTAAGAATGTGTGCGTGCCGACAGTGACAAGGGCTGGCAGTTTGGATTAAAAAATTTTTTTCTACATGTTGTTTTACCATTTTGTCGGGATAATTGCTATATATTATATCCATGCAAACTTTCTAGCACTAATATTCTTTAAGCTAAGCCACGGACGGACAAAGAGACAGACAGTCATGGCGAAACTATAAGGGTTCCGTTTTTGCCATTTTAGCTCTGGAATCCTAACAAAAAAGGATATTTATTGTAATGCGTAGAACACATTGCCATGCTCATAGTACCCTAGCGTTATACTAAATACGAAGGTTAACTTTCGAACTTCGCATCGTGCCATCCCGCTCACGCTTATAGCTTTTTATAGAAGAGTAAGAGGGACAGCACGATACGAACTTCCAAATTGTTATATTAGCTATTAATTCTAGCATAGTCATATTAAAATTTGCCCCCTGTTTCACCATTCACTTATAAAAGTTCAGGCGGCATATTTTTTCCGTGGAACACGAATGAACGTGCGTCGGCGCGCGCTTGTGACAACCTACTGGAATTTCGATCGCAGGCGATCGTCCCCGCGGTAGGTAAATATCGCGCGTAAGTAACATGGCATGCATGAGGCCTGCTTCAGTGGTAAAGTTAATAAATACAAATAATACGATTTCTTTTAGTCGGAAACAAAAAAGTAACTGCAGAATAAGATGGATGGGCGAAATTAGCCATTGGCCACGGCTCTCCATGGCATGATGAAAAACGCTTAAATAATCGCGCGTTTTCCCACACAGTGCGAACGCGTCTAAATATAAACCGTCGTGAGCGCTTATCCCCAATAAGACAATGATCTCGTGAGGAAGTGTCGACTGCTGGGGTACCGATGTGACTGTCATTTGTTCATTTACATTTAAATGTCCGCTTGAACATGAACAGCGTTGTTTGCGAGTGGTAGCGAGAAAGGTGATTTTTAAAGTCAAAGTATTTGTTTTAGTAATACAAAATACCTAAATACACGCGCGGTCTGTCCAACCTATCTTGAGCCGTCGAGCTTCCCCCTTGTCTGTATAGTTAGTTGCGTTAGTTCTCCTTCGGCCATCGGACGGGGAACTAGTGTCGCTTGCGCTTACGCACGGCTTTGATTCTAGCCGCTCTCACGCACACATACACGAGTGCATAGAATACCTAAAATCGATTAGCGCAAGGGGCTCGGTGCGGCCTTAAAACTACAAGGATTTATAGTCACGCCGGTACTACAATCAACCATGTCCATAATCAAAAAGCCTTCAATCAAATGAATCCGTGACGAAAACTCAATGTCGTGAATGATCCACGGTATATTATAGTCGTATAGCACTCTCATAGGGTTTACAGCACGTATTGTGATCTTATTGAAATTTTAAGTGATGCACAAAGAAGCGATTGTTGGAGATACGGTTGGGATTGTTTGAAAGCCATTTTGCAATACCTTCTTGTTATCGTATATGCCTTGGTAACCTAGTGGTTAGATCTATGCCTTCTCAAGCAGACGATTGTAGGTTCAATCCCGAGCTCGCACTGAGCACTTACGCACATTTGAAGTTTACGAGCTTTATAAATAAAATAAAATAAATAAATAAATATTAGGGGACAATCTGACACAAATCGACCTAGTCCCAAACTAAGCAAAGCTTGTACTATGGGTACTAGACGAAGATAAACATACTTATATGCATAAATAAATACTTAAATACATAGAAAACATCCATAACTCAGGAACAAATATTCATGCTCATCACACAAATAAATGCCCTTACCGGGATTTGAACCCAGGACCTCTTGCTTCGTAGGCAGGGTCACTACCAACTAGGCTAAAGCGGTCGTTATGATGAAGGAAAACGTAGTGAAGAATTATAGCTCAAATTCACTTATTTGAAGAGGAGGCACAGCACAGCCATAGGCCGGAGATCTTTCTGATGTACTTAAAAACTTAAAACCGTCCAAGTGTGTGTCAGGTCACCCGAAGTAAAGGATTCTGTATTAAAATTCGACAAATACCTATTCAATATCATATATATTTGATACTAGCTTTTGCCCGCGACTCCGTCCGCGTGGAATTAGTAATTTGGGCAGCTTGTTTTTTTTGATCCAATTTGCTTTTTCATCAATTATGGCTCTCCTTAGTTCCTCGATATAAAAAATACCCCCCCGCAACCCCCCCACCCCTGCACCCCGCTCCCAACCCCCCCACCCCCGCACACCCGCGTTCACATTCACCACCGTACTCCCAGCATGATGATATTATAGCCTATTAGCCTTCCTCGATAAATGGGCTATCTAAATAAATAAATAAATATTAGGGGACAATCTTACACAAATCGATCTAGTCCCAAACTAAGCAAAGCTTGTACTATGGGTACTAGACGACGATAAACATACTTATATAGATAAATACATACTTAAATATATAGAAAACATCCATAACTCAGGAACAAATATTCGTGCTCATCACACAAATAAATGCCCTTACCGGGATTTGAACCCAGGACCTCTTGCTTCGTAGGCAGGGTCACTACCAACTAGGCTAAAGCGGTCGTTCAACACTATCTAACACTGAAAGTATCGTATCTTTCTTATTTGTCAACCGATTCAAATGAAACAAACACTAAATGTTAATCCAAGAAAATACCAACATATCAGTGAAAACCGCATCCTTCTAGGTTAAGCCGTTTCTGAGATTAGCGCGCACAAACGCACAGACAAACAGACAATAATTCTAAAAATCATTGTTTTGGGTTCTATTGCGCTAATAAATAGCCCTAGTGACAGTTTTTCTCAAATATCTTCAATGTACAGACACCGACTTGTTACAGATTTATTATATGTATAGATAGATAGATTTCTCCTTTTAAATTCCTTGTACACATTTGTACTATAGCAAGACCGTTTAAATGAGTCCTCACCCGCACGGTACAGGAGCTGGGGCGTATGACGACAAAGGATATGAAAACAATGCATGTTATTAATTTTAGACATCATGTTTCAAAGTAACATTAGCTGCTTAACCTACACAATCGATATCTAAATAGAAATAGTGTTAGTTTTATTTAGCATAACGTCCGGGTTCGATTCCCGGGCCGAATAGTCAGTTTTTTTAATGTGTGAATGCAGTTTTTCTTGTTATTAAAATCGATGACATGGTTGCTAAAAACAGATCTTCGTATGTCTTATAGTTTCAGACTTTCCCATACTGACCGATCTAAATGAGCCACCCTGTATAGACGATGGGAAGGGATGGTACCGAATTCCACTCCTGAGCAGTATATGCACTTTATTCACGAGTTTGTATCTGTTTTATTGTTGCATAGCTGTACAGTTTATTTAAAGCATTATCATTTATGAGTCTTTCTTATCAAGCTGTATTAATCATTTCCGTTTGATTAATAATTTATTCAATAACTAGCGACCCGCCCCGGCTTCGCACGGGTGCAATTATGCGTGTATTATACATATAAACCTTCCTCTTGAATCACTCTATCTATTAAAAAAACCCGCATCAAAATCCGTTGCGTAGTTTTAAAGATCTAAGCATACATAGGGACAGACAGACAGCGGGAAGCGACTTTGTTTTATACTATGTAGTGAAGTTGTAGGATTTTACTATTTCTCTTATTAATATCTTGTCAAACGCAGCATAGTACACAAATACATAATAAGTTGTTGTAAAAAATTTCATTTTAAATGCAAGCTTTTTTGCCGACTGTAGGTACTTTTTGTTGACCGTCCTTAGATTGGCATCCAACCTAGATAAGTAGGTATACACCATATGCATCGTGAACAAATTACGCAGTGAACAAATCAGGTGACCCGTCTGCTCGTTTGCCTCCTCTTATATAAAAAAAATATACCAGTAAAGCAATTCTATGGTGTGTGTGTCGTTCCCAATCAAGCCCCAAGCTCCCAAGCCCACCCATTCTGAGAAGAGGCCTGTGACCAGTAGTGGGTCGCGTACAGGCCGCGATGTCAGTTAAAAATGGCGAGAAACGAAAATTCATAAAAAAAGAGTTTAAGATTCCTACATATTGAAAACATTATAGAGAGCAACAAACTGGTAATCAAATAAAGCCACTCGCTGGTTATAAAAATAAACGCGTTGAGGTAGGAAGTGATGCCCACTCGTGAATGGACGCTTTATCTTTCGCCGTAAAACTAAAAGGGTCAAATGTTAAGTGAATGGCAGGAATATAGTTTTTTTTTTATGTTGCATAGCTTTTCGCAAATTATGACATAGGCGATACAGTATTTTACATCCTACCTATCATACTAATATTAGAAATGAGAAACTTTGTGAAAATGTTCGGATGTTTGGATGTTTGTTACTTAAACCAGCAAGAACGGCTTAACGGATTTAGCTTAGCTAAACTTGGCGTGGCTTAACGTCTCGCATGTCTATAGGTAACGCCACCAGAGTTGAGGCCACGCACACAACCACATCTCATGTAATGACAGTGGGATTTTGACGTTGTGGTGTCGTTAAACGTCAACACAACGTCAAAATCACGCTGTCATTACATGAGATGTGGTTGTGTGCGTGGCCTCAACTCTGGTGGCGTTACCTATAGAGGTACTGATTGAAAAAAATAGCCTTCAATTTGGCACATATAATATATGTCCAAAGATGGTTCCGAAGCCAAAATGGCAAAAACGAAACTTATAGTTTTGCATGTCTGTCTGTTCGTCCGTCCGCGGCTTAGTTAGAGACTATTTGGGCTAGAAAGCTGTGATTTTGCATGGGCAAAGTGAAAAATAGAATTTAGAAAAAAAATACCATAGACTGAGTAGGACTGATTTTTTTTCTATTGGTATTTGTATTGGTAACCCTACTTTCTTAGTGCTGTCAGTTCTCCATATTATATACTACTATTACTACATACTAGGTACTAGTTAAGTGCCGGATATCCATATCCGCAGATGTCCGAGGGAAAAGAAAAATCCGTATCCGTAATGTTTCTGGTGGATATTATCCATTATTAATTTTCAATACAAAGATAAAATTCTAAATAAGGTGGTTAGGTAGCATCGAAAAACTATTAAATTCCATTCAGATTCTTTTTTATTAGGTTTCCGTACCCAAAGGGTAAAAACGTGACAATATAAGAATGATCCGCGCAATGCATGCATAACGTCAAGTGGCGTCAACTATAGTTTCAAGGTCACTCGCACCGACCCCATTGTCACGCGGCGGACACGACGTACAAATACGCGTTCTTGAATCTGCATAAGCACGACGACGTCTGTACACGCGTACGCCTACATACATCGCGCGCGCACTCTTCTGGATTCCGGCGGGGTCCGGCAATCTGCGCCTTGAGGGGTGGGGTAACACGAATCGGTGCGGGGTGGAGCGTGTCCATTCTGTACGTTAGTACTATTATATATTCTGTGCCATTGTATAAGAAAGTTAAGATCTGTATCAGTGGATTTTGGCAGCAAATATCCGTATTCGGATTCGTATCCGAAGATATTTAACGATCGGGCACATCACTAATTTATACACGACTGCACTATCGCTATCGCCTAATAAGACGGAGTGGCCTCTACCTTGGCAAAGACATATGTGCTATATTTAGGCCATTGGAAGGTTGCTTCGGGATTGGATTGAACCCTACTTTTGCGGAGTTCTAACTATACCGTTTCCCGCGGGTCTGCTGTTTTTTCCAAGATAGTAAAAACCCGATGAAGTGACGGACTCGCCGATCGACGTTTCCGTAAAAAAATGTACGGTCAAGTGCAAAAATATATACATGTATATACATATATATACGTTAAACAAGGTGTCAAAAATATCTAAACAACTCTATGGCATTAACCATAAGGTTGATGTTTGCATATTTTGACGCGATGACTGAATAAATAAAATAAAAAAAATAAATAAATAAATATCACGGGACAATTCACACCAACTGACCTAGTCCCAAAGTAAGCTTAGCAAAGCTTGTGTTATGGGTACTAGGCAACGGATAAACATACTTATATAGATAGATACATACTTAAATACATATTACACACCCAAGACCCGAGAACAAACATTCGTATTTTTCATACAAATATCTGCCCCGACACGGGAATCGAACCCGGGACCTCAAGCTTCATAGTCAGGGTCTCTAACCACTAGGCCATCTGGTCGCATACATATTTATGCTTTCGACTGTTTGTATGTCAAATCAAGACTCAAAATAATCGCTAGTTATGAAGAGTCGTATATCTATAAAACTAGTATCAGTAGAGCGCTGCTTCTAAGCAAAATAATACGCAGTGTGGGGTCATTTAATGTTAGTTAGTTAGGACCCCCCTTAATTTTAATAATAATAATTATTTATTTATTTATTTTCAGATAACACAGATCCATTTTTTGTTAGTACTAAACTTACAAGCTAACTTAGTTCAGTTAGTTAATGTTTATTATTTTTTACTACAAAGTAGCAACCACAGAAATACACATTAAGTACAGTACCATAAAAATTGCACACGTTCTTTGAAAAAACCGGCCAAGTGCCAGTCGGAATCGCGCACGAAGGGTTCCCCGTACCATTATAGCAAAAAAATCACGTTTGTTCTATGGGAGCCCCCCTTAAAGATTTGTTTTATTTTTATTTTTTGACGACCGCTTTAGCCTAGTTGGTAGTGACCCTGCCTACGAAGCAAGAGGTCCTGGGTTCAAATCCCGGTAAGGGCATTTATTTGTGTGATGAGCACGAATATTTTGTTCCTGAGTTATGGATGTTTTCTATGTATTAAAGTATTTATTTATCTATATAAGTATGTTTATCGTCGTCTAGTACCCATAGTACAAGCTTTGCTTAGTTTGGGACTAGGTCGATTTGTGTAAGATTGTTCCCTAATATTTATTTATTTATTTATTTATTTAATTACTCATTTTTGAAGTGAATATAAACTAAATATTTTCATTTCAGCTAGGAGGCTGAATTTCTTTCAAATTTGTTACTTGTAATGTGAACACTATTTTGTCAATGAGTCAACTCGCCTTATTATTTGTTATGAGCTATTATGACTGTTTGTGTTTCAATAAATAAATAAATAAATATTCTCTGAATATTTCAAGCGTCTACTTTTTGCCGTTATCAATATCGAGCACAAACGAGCAAAAAAATCACATTTGTTGTATGGGAGCCCCCTTGAATATTTATTTTATTCTAGTTTTTAGTATTTACTGTTATAGCGGCAGCCGAAAGACATAATCTGTGAATATTTCAACTGTTTAGCTATCACGGTTCCTGAGATACAGCCTGGTGACAGACGGACAGCGGAGCCTCAGTAATAGGGTCCCGTTTTTACCCTTTGGGTACGTAACCCTAAAAAGACTCGGCAAATGTGTGTGTGTAACACACAAAAAAAAAACACAAAAAAACACAACGGTCTTTGGAAAAAGACTACAAATGTCCGACATTTACCGAGTCTTTTTTCAAAGACCGTCTGCAATCTTTATGGCCGGGTAGGTACTGTATAAATCTAGACCACGACGTCCCAAAAGTACTTCCACTGTACATCTAGGAGTTGATAGTTGTGAGGGAAGCGGACTCCGCATGTAGGGGCGGATCAACCATTTTGTTGGAAGAGTAAGCAACTACCTAGGGGTCTCGCACCGGCAGGGACTCGCGCGCACGAAAAATAAATGGAAAATGTTGTATAGAGTGAAAATTTAATTGCAAATTTTTTTATTTCTTTTATTTTACCTAGCTATTGCCCGCTACTCCGTCTGCGAAGAATAGGGGTATACAAATTAGCCTACGACTTATGCTCAGACCTACCAAAGAGTTCGATAGCAAACACTATGACACGGGATTTTGATATAAATTAGAAAGTAAGGAGAAGATAGAATATAGGGTTGTGTTTGACCATAATCAAGCCTGATGGAAAGCGAAGATGAGGTCTACGATGGAGCACGCTTGCTTCAAAACAGCCAGATAGTAGTGTTCAGGGAACACAGACGCAGGTAGGGAATCCTCAATGTCAATAGATATTATTGCTATTTTTCGACCCATGCGTCAGTTGACTTAATTAAACTTGAACATAACATCACAAGCTCGCAGTAGAAGGCGGGGATGACAACCGGCAGGCTTATTGTCTAACGCTTCTGAGTCTTCTGACGCTTGCATTCGCAATCACTATTTCTTTCTGTCAAACGGTATAAAATGTTGACAGAAAGAGATGGTTAAAGCGAAGGCAAGCGTCAGAAGCGTCAGACAATACGGCCTCTATACTGATTAGGTACATATGCAATATGGCAGATCAATAGACGCTTTAGTCTGCATCTTTTGTTCTTGTAGGTAAAGTAAACCACCCTCTGTCTTTCACCGACTGCCAGATAGTCAAACGTCCAAGATCAAAGGCGTAACCAGTACAGGTCTATTTACGCCAAAGTCACAGCGTAACATTAGGCGTAACACCAACCTTGGGAACTACGCGGCGTAAATACCTCTAACCTAATTACCACGGTCGTAAATCACGAAAATATATTTTATGACAATGCACGAGGGCATAAAATAGCTGGCATCGGTTCTCGTAACCGATCCAATGAAAACAAACTGATTGACGGGAATAAGTTAATTAGTAATTTCTAGTTTCATGCGATGTTTGGACCAATATTGGGTGCCAACTTTTTTTAGTGACGTTGGCCACATGTATTTGGATGAGTTAGGTTTTATTTATAAATGCGCGTAATTAGATGTTTATTGCCGAAGATAAATGTACCTAATTTATGAGATATATAATTTATAGTAGCACGAGTGCAGTTTTCTTGGCATTAGAAGAAACTGGAGTAAATTTAATAGCTTATTTCTACTTTACGATCTCTGTACAAAATTTCTGAATTGTTGAACAAATGTTTCGTGCTTTTAAATATATTTTTATTACTTTCACAACCCGATCAAAATTCAGCATGTTAAAAAAAATCGAATGATGTTTATAAATACAGATCGTCGGATGTAGTGCAAATCCGATTCACTGGCATTGCATAATTCAATGTCACGTAACTGTCAAATTTAGCCAATTTCCTATTATTACTCCAAATTAGTTAAAAAAACAAATATGAAGTCGAGACCAATCCCTGTAGAACTACACGTGATGTTGGCTGACTACTCTGTAGAATATTAGTTTTTTATTGATATTGTCTTTGATATATGAAATGTAATGTAGAACACGTCAATGTCTAACGGGAAAAGGAGAGAATTTTAATACTAGATAAACGTATTTAATCCGAAAAGCCGCACTGTTTTCGTCTCTAACACGTACCGAGTACACACACGCGTTATATACGTACCTATGGTAAATAAGCGGATTTGCATCATCCCCGACGCGACGTGATTTCAAAAAATCGGTAAGCATTTAAAATGCTAAACTAAGACTTTTAAGATATGCTAAAGTATGAGGGTCGTTGACCGCCGTATGACTGTGCTGGACGCATACCAATTACTATCCTTGGTCATGGGAAAAGTTAAGTGAGGGTAATTAGTGTAAGTAATACATCTGTCATTCGTAATTTCCTATTGTACTATATGTACATACGTTCCAAGAAGCACTAGATGGGATTCGTTGACAACAATGTCACTTGCGGTGTAAATGTAAAATCTTATCTTACTTATATTATTAACGCGAAAGTTTGTATGGATGGATGGGTGTGTGGTTGTTGGTTCCTGTTGTGAAAGCACGCTAAAACTGTTTGTCGGATTTTGATGAAATTTGGCGCTCAGATAGTTTATAACCTGTATTAACATATAGGATACCTATTATCCCAGAAAATTGCATTTTCTTCGGGATAGCGGTCAACGAATTCTTCACAGACGGAGTCGCGGGCAACAGCTAGTTTTGAAATAACAATACGATAAATCGGACTCTCTGGATTTCTGCCTTATTCAATGAAAAAGACGAAGAAGCTTTACCACTGAATTCGGCGCGAAGGAATCGCAGGCAAAAACTAGTCAATCGATAAGTTTTTTGCCGCATTTGATACCGATTCTTTCATAATAGCAGATAAAATTCCGCAACTTCCCACACAAAAGCTAGTGAAGTATAAACGCTATCTTTGAATGGGTATTTTAGCTATTTCTTTTTCAAACAATAAGGGGTACTTAGATAGAGAGAAGCGATGAGAGAATCTATATCAAAAAGCTTAGAATCGAATAAAACGTCGGTGATTAATAACTCAGTCATTCTGCGTCAAGCTGAAATAATTATTTATGTTTATTTAATATAATTTATTGCATATAAAAATCGCGAACGAATTCATTCGCGAAGTGTCTGGAATGGTTCCAATGGTCGCATATTTTATAAATATTTTGTCTGCGAATAATAATTGGTCAAGGCAAAAATAATTCACTGATTTTATGAACGCTTAAGTGTCTGTCTTTGTGTTTGTTTTTTAAGTATATTACACATTCATGACTAATAAATACAGCTTAGCAATGTTTAAAAATCTTTGAAATTGTCATTTCAGAGTCCAAATATATCAATAAGGAACTTTTTAGTACAAAAAAAATAATACAAATTTCTTTTTACTGTCGCAGGCAACGGTTGTACAGTAAAATTACATAAAGTTTACCACTGACAGATGGTTTGCCTTCATTTCATTTTCAACTTAAACGACCTACAAATAAAGCCAATTTTAGAATACTGTTACCCACGTTTGCAGATTTTGTAATAGCTACTTTATTTGTATGGTGTTAAAGTTGGAAATGAAATGAAGGCAAGCTATCTGTCAGTGGTAAACTAAAAGTAAACGTATTGTACTAGTTGATTACTCTTTGATCCGTGGACCCCAGCTGCCTTTTCCTGCTGTCTTACTTTACTATCTCTCTGTTACGTTCCCATCTCTACCTATTGCTTTACAGCAAAATGTGTCGGTTAAAATTCTATCGAAATAACGGGATGGGTCTTGAAGACCTTACTGCATTTAGCCTTGGCGAGCAGAGCACCTTAGTTGTATGTTTGATTTGTCCGCGTTGCAAAATGCCTTGGTCTGTAAAACGCCCTCATTGCTATAAGACATAGTAGGTAGACTGAATGACTTGGCTGTAAAACGACTTAATGTCAATGTTCATTACCAATACAATACAATCAAGACCTTATACAATATTGAGTCATTCTGCCTACTTGTGCATTTCACGTCCTAGACGTTTTGCTAAGAAAGTCTTCTTGAAACTTAGACAATCATGGCATTAGATAAACAAGTCATTTTGCATACTTGGTCAGTGTACTACTGAGGCGTTTTGAATGCCAAGGCTAAATGCAAGTAAGGCCTTTAGGACCCAACCCGAAATAACAATACTACTTGAGCCAAAATTTAAATTTTTACCTTTGTATTTGTTCTAAATTGACTATGATTATTACTACATGGTTCGATGTCCACGCACCTCAAGTTTAGCAGCTCATACTCCTCACACTTGCGGCATTTTTCTGCCGCTGCCTCGTTTGAAGCCCTTGTCATTTCCCAGTTGCCACTTTTCACGGTTTTCACTTGAGCATCGTAGGTTTTCTTGACATGGCTTTTTCCTTTGAACCTCTGGCCGCAGTAGATCTTGTAGTTAGTCTTCTCCGCGTGACCTCTTACGCCGTGCACTGCGCATCGAACGCGTGATTTTTTTTTTCGTGTTGCTGTGTCAGTTACATCCAACCAGTTATTCAACAGCGGTTCTTCTTTCATACCAGCAGAGGTCGTCAAAGCTCTTAGAATGGTGGTTTTCTCCTCCCGCGCCGAGACAGATTTTGCAATTTCCAGTGCTTTTGCGTACGTCATTGTGCTCGGATCTTCTTCACATAACCGGCTTCGTACAGGTCCTACTTTGAGTCCGAGTATGAATCTGTCTCGATACACTTTGTCTAGACTGTCTCCGAAGGAGCAATGTACCGCTAAACCTCGCAATCGAGCCGCCCAATCTTCGACAGATTCCTCTTCTTGAACTGCGTTGTAAAAATTAGCTAAAGCCGCAAAAGTCGCCCGCGTTGGTGTCAGGTGTTTGTTCAGAAGTTCCACTAGCTCATCAAACGTCGATGTTTCTACCTCCTTCGGATGGCTAAGATTCCGTATTAATAGGTACGCATCATCCGATAAATGAGTTATCAAAACGGCACGCTTCTTATCCTCGGTTTGAATGTCATTCAGACTTAAAAATTGTTTCACTCGGTTCCGAAATATTTCCCATTCTTGATTTCTCGGGTCAAAACATGCTAGGGTTCCAATGCTCATCGTCACCAGTACATTTTTTAAGGAACGCTTCTATTGACTGATTTAAACGCCACACAACAACAAGAACACATCAACATCCCATTGTTTATCATCGGGGGTCAAAAGTGGCAAAAGTGGGGAAGAAGATCCCGTCAACATCGACTTTCAGGCTTCAGCCATATGTTTGTTGTTAGGTCGGTTTTAGATGGGTTATTACACCATTAGGTTTTATTGCTGACAAGCAAAACTTTTCTATTCAATAGGAGTTTGTGCGATTAATGCTCTAGATGTGCTGTTTGCTGTGACCGAAGTTGTATTTAAGTTAACTTGTTAAACTGTACACTGTGTCTCTTGACTTATCTGACTCCACTGTTAATCGACTTGGTACTTTTCAGAACGTACCATTTGAATTGAAAACAATAAAAACCGCTCTATTTACCGATTTAACGAATGCCGATGGTTACTTAAGGCCCGTCAAAGCACAATTAAATTAATAACAGTGCCAAAACAAGATGATATACTATTACAATAACCTGGAACAATTCCAATTGTTTCCAAGATGGTGGAATCGGATGTGAATGTCAAACGGCCGCGTCGAATAACATCAAAACTCTGCCGTTGGTCAATGCGGACACTGGTCATAATATTATGTTCAATAAACAAACAATATCAATATGAGTGTTTGGTAAACATTTCAGTTTTTTTAGGCTGCTTTTGCACCAGAGGTTTTGTGAAATGCGAGCCTAGAGATGTGTGTGTATCCATCAATTAGAATAGTTTATTTTCATAGCTACTAGCTAGCTGTTGCCCGCGGTTTCATCTCATCGTCATCCCAGCCTATAAGGTACGTCCCACGCAGGGCACAGGCCTCTCAGAATGAGTGGGCTTGAACTGTAGTTCCCTCGCGGGCCCAGTGCGTATTGGGAAATTCACACACACCATTGAATTTATTCGCAGGAGTATGCAGACTTCGTCTCGCAGAGATAAATTTATGAACAACTCTCTTTCTCAAATTTTAAAGCCCTCTTCTCACTGCACCTCCTTGATCCTAGTTAAAAGATGATACTTGCCAAGTATCCAGTCTCTATACTGCTATATAGTTCAGAGATAAAGTTTCTTCGAATCGAATATTTATCCCGGTTATGCCTTATCCCATGGGATTTTTCCCGTTTTCCCGTAAGAACCTTATACAAGTTGTAAGAAATCATTAAAAAAAAGATGAATGAAATCGGTGAAGTTTTTCTCAAGTTAAGTCGTGACCAAAGGAAATAGGTATTATTTTTTTCATATACAGGGTGGAAAAAACGAACGCCACATGGAGTGCCCTCCATGTTTGATTCCATCGGCGTTTCCCGCAGTTTCTAGAGAGTGAAATTATTTTATAGCTGTCCCGCGGGAATATTGCCATTTTTCCAGAAGGACGTAGCCAATTTTATTCCTCAATGTACAAAATATCTCTTTGCCAAGTTTCATACAGATTAAGTATACCGTGAAGAGGTAACAGACAGACAGTTTACTTACACACTAATAAACTCAGTACGGATTAGAGACGACACACAAATTTGGGAAAGGAACGATTTACCATTACAGTTCGTCGACATCAGTGCCGCGTAAATACGTTTCAAAATATATCTAATCTATGTCAATTAGAAGGCAATTCCCGAATTCCGGAACACTCGGCACATCACTACGTATTATTAATGGATGTTGTTCCAGAAAATAGCGGATCTTTATTTTAAACTACATTATTTCGGGATCAACGTCAGTCGTCTCAGGAATCGGTATCAACGTTTTCATAATTACAACATCAAAGTCGGATATTTTGGGCGCGATTGACAGATTGAAGGCTTGACACCGTGGCATTCGAAATTATCGATATGAATTGACATTTTGGCACATGCTGGGAATGTAGTATAAATTAGCATAAAAGTATTTATAAATGTAGAGGCGCAGCGTGAAATTAATTATTCTTTAGACAACCCGGAGCATTAAGAGTCACCTAATTTAAAGTGGTGAGTGAGAAACGAGGAAGAAAATGAGTTTGTTGTCTTCGGATACAACACCACCCAGATTGTACTTGTCCACCTTCACAGGCGTCACGTAAACACTTTTCATATGGCAAAAGTACCTTGAAACTTTGCACATGACTTTCTTCCATCATGCATAATGGCGTGCGCTAAGGACGGATTTCGCGAAATATTGGGATGAGTGTAGTCTCTTATGTACTCCGCCATATTCTCCGACACCAACTGTATTGCCTTCTGCAAACCGTCATGGTTGACAAACTATCCGAAAAACGAAAGGTTGGGAGACGAAAATAACATAATAACCGTAACATAAGCGAGTTAGTAAAACAGCTATTTAAAGCTAGTCACAGGACTTGGAAAGATTGGCAACCTTCAATAATGAAGTGGCACTATTTGTCGGGAGTTGAGAAAAGCATCATTTTCGACCATATACCCACGTCCCATTACTGAGCGCAGACCTCTTCTCAGAATGATAGGAATTGGGCTGTAACTCCCACGCGGGCCCAGTGCGCATTGGGAAAAGCAACAGAGACAAATGACAAAACAAATGCAAATGAAATGAATGAAATGTACACGAAAAGGAAGCTTAAGAGTTTTGTTTTCGAAATTTAAATAAATGTTTTCAGTCTGATGTCTCTATGTAAGTGGCCAATGCTAAAAACTTTCAGTGTTACCCTCGTAGTCTTTTATAGAGGCGTTCCTATCCCCAACGACACCTAAGATGTTATATTTCATACTAAATACAAACTGAAATATGGATGCACAGAAAAAAAACCATAAAAAAGACCAGTGCTGGGAATCGAACCCAGGTCCTCAGCATTCCGTGCCGTGTGCCATTCCCCTACACCACCACTGGTCAGGAGTCTAGACACGAATTTTTGCTATACATCCAAATCTTAATCTGTTAAATCATCACTTGCGTGATACAGCGTCATCTATGTTATATACCCTCATCGAGAGATTTCAACACTCCTTCGGAACTACCCGCTCACCCGGACAAGAAAAGTCGCTACCAATCCAAACTTTAACAAGTTTGATATGAAGTACCTTTTTGTATTTTTCAACTTATTTTTTTATTACTTTTACGGTCATCCCGTGAAAACCATATATTTCATACTAAATACAAACTGAAATATGGATGCACAGAAGATGTTACCTTTTATACTCTCTACACGATCATAACTGTTTACTCTTTGATCATCTGGACTGTAGTGAATTATGATGGACATTAATTATAATGTAGAATGGCCTTAACCCTGCCCAAGCTTTAATGTGTTCCAAATTTAGGTCACGCTGGTATTGCAGATAGACATAATATTAGATTTAATTTCGATGGCTTAGAGATTTATGTGCTGGTGAATGGACGACAATAACTATAAATTAAAAATTTTGAAAACCCCCAACGCAATTTAGTCACACATTATGTTTGAAAATAAATTAAATGCCCATATGCGTCTAAGATCCCTCCCGCAGCTAACAAAAGAGCTGATAACTTTGAAACGTCTGAACCAATTTTAATTAATTTTTCTTTGGTTCGGTGGTATCATACCTTCGCACGGGTCCGAATCGTACCCACCAGATCGGTCCAAACAGTGCTAAACTACTATCGAAATATAATCAGATTGAAGTGGACTTAATCCGTCATGAATGTCATTATTCTCAACAATTCCTCACATCCGCTTAAACGTTCCGACTTAAAATAAATTCCCAATAGTTCTGGAATATCGGGAGACCGTGGGAGTCCCGTGGGCTGAGTTTTGTTTAATAGCCGCTGAGGTAAGCGGCGTTTCCGGATTGCTACGTGACGTAACTTTGGTGCGCTGGAGAAATTTGGTGGTATGTAATACAGTGCAGTACAGGTCCTATATAATGTCATCATCATCATCATCATCATCCCAGCCGATACGCGTTCCACTGCAGCCTCTCAGAATGAGAGGGCTTGGGCCGTAGTTCCCAAGCGGGCCCAGTGCGGATTGGGAACTTCACACACACCATTGAATTTCTTCTCAGGTGTACGCAGGTTTCCTTCACCGTAAAGCTCATGGTAAATTACATATATAATTTCGCACATAAATTCCGAAAAACTCAGAGGTGCGAGCTGGGATTTGAACCCACGACACTCTGCTTGAGAGACCATAATTCAAACCACTAGGCCACAACGGCTTTTTTACCTATATAATGTACAGTTAAGTCAGACAAAGGGGACCGGGAGAGGTGCGGGTGGTTTGGTACCGGGACGCGCTCGCCGCCCGCACCTCTCCCGGCCCCCTTTGTCGTCGTACCCCCCAGCCCCTGTACCACGCGGGCGAGGACTTATTTTAACGGTCTAGCTATATAATAGTAACTTGACGCAACTGACGCTTAGTGAAAGATTACGGAATCTTTATTAGGCGTGTTTGGACACACCTCATATAAGGTTTGACCTTCAGGCAAGCTTTTCAGAACATTGAAAAGCTTTACCTGGCTAACAAAATATTCATATTAATAGAATTGGGGATGTCTATTTTTTTGCAATGTATTGTAAATCGAAAACCATTTCGAGATAAATGCTTTTTAACTCGTTTTCTGTAGTTATTTAATTTTAATATTATGTAATGAATTTTTTACGTAACAAATAAGCAATGACCTTCATTTGACATTGGTGTAAATTGCGTGACCGGTCCAAGTCGTACTTTATTCTGTGTGGTTAGAATTCTTCACAATTTACGCGTGGATTACACTACGGAGTTTGATTTGGACGCGCTGTCTGACATCTAGCACTTTGACAGCGTCAGTAAAGTGACACTAGTTATGCACTAGTTACAGTGTACCACTACGCAAAAAATAATTAAAGGGGTTGCCTTATTGTACGCATTTAGATAGATTTAGAAATTTGGCAGTGTGGGAGCCCTCCATTACAATCTGACGTCATCAACCAAATTAGTTTCAATAATTAATTTTGAAAAATGTAGTGAACTTAATGACAAAATATTGAAATTAGTTTCTTATAATTGACTTTTCTATACAAAAAAAATATAAAAACCACTGGTATTTTTTTTTAGACATTCCCAATTCAATTAGCAAAATCAAGGCACCCCCACCTGTCACAGGATCATGTTTACTTGCCAGTGATTGCGAAGTAAATGGGCGTGTGGGCTTGGTTCCATTAGGCCGCGCCGCGAAAGGTCGGCTGGAAGGTTGGATGGAATTAGATTCTAGATAAAAGCGTGGAAGAGTTAAATGGTGGCTTTAGTCCTCAATGTCTTGGCTGGTTTTGGTTTATCTGGGTTTGGAAGTGTGGAGTCAGGAGAAGCTCCAAAGTAAGAAAGAAAGAAAAACTTTTATTTGTAACACACAGGCTAAAAGTAAGAGTGCAGTGCAAACATAGACATACTTATATCGATGCTGTTACAAAAGGGTCTTAGGGCACAGCGTGTCGCTAGTTAAAAACCAACACTGGTCTTCCGCCGGGCCACAGCACAGTAAAATCACGGAATGCCACACAAAACAGACACAAATTATATAATTATTATACTAAACAGAATAGATGCAGCATCCATGCTGTAAGCACCTTTTTTAGGGTTCCGTAATCAACTAGGAACCCTTAATAGTTTCGCCATGTCTGTCCGCGGCTAAGCTCAGAGACTGTTAGTACTAGAAAACTGTAATTTGGCATGAATATATATATTAGTCACGCCGACAAAGTGGTTAAATAAAAAAAACAAAAAAAAATTTTTTAGGGTACCTCCCATAGACGTAAAGTGGGGGTGATTTTTTTTTCTCGACTAACCCTACAGTGTGGGGTATCTTTGGATAGGTCTTTTAAAACCATTGGAGGGTTGCTTACATGATTTTTATATTCAGTAATGTGTTTGCGAAATATTCAACTTTAAAGTGAAAATTTTCATTAAAATCGACCGTCCCCCCCCCCTCTCAAATCGAAACTGTTCGGTAAAAAAATTTAAAAAAATTCAAAATGGTAGTAAATATATTAAATTTACAAGGAAAATTATAGCGGCTAAGATTGCTTGGGAATTATTTGTAGTTTTAGAGTAAATAGTAGCCTAAGGTATTAAACATACGGTCACTACTTTGAAAAACTCGTATCTGAAATCAGCATGTAAACAAAACTGAACCTCGATATGTGCGTAATAAAGTTCACTTTGCCAGATTAACGATTTTGAGATACGAGCTTTTTTCAAAGTATTGACGATACCTAACTTGGAAGATTCCGTACACATACGAAATCCTTAGAAAAATATTACTTGATTTTTTCGTAATGGCTACGTAACCCTATCTTGGGCGTGCGGCGTGCCCGACACGCTCTTGGCCGGTTTTTGTATTTCTTGATAGTTCATTTCAATGGAAAGTACTTATAGGTACTGTACTGAAACCAGCGCAGTAGCAGATGTGGAAAATTGCGAGAGCAATTCAAGATTTCTATCAGTCATATTATTAATTTGGAAAACGATGTTTTTACAAAAATCTTGTAACGACCTAGCAAAATAAATCACAATTCAGTTTGATTGCCCCGCGTGGTAGAATGATAGGTTATATCGGCCGTTAAAGATGAAATTGCGGCCATCTTCTGCTCGTAACCGAATTAACGACCGTTCTAATGAGCGACACGGTATTTATTTCAGGGGTTAAATGCAATCTGTTAGCAGACGTGAACATTGAAGACTGTTTTATTGTAATGAGAGTTTGCACTAGGGACCAGCTCGTTCCATCGAAAGTCGATACAATAGTGTAGTTTCCGACCACTGAATTTGACACGTAGTGATTCAGTACCTCTACCATGAGTTACACTAGTTTACAGTGACCGTACTCGCTAGCGACGTCGTAAATGATTTGTATGGAGAATTGTACTTCCGTAAGTGACCGCTAGAGGCGCTGTACACAATTCTCCATACAAATCATTTACGCCGTCGCTAGCGAGTACGGTCACTGTAAACTAGTGTAACTCATGGTAGAGGTACTGATCTGTTTGGCAATAAAGGTCGATTTGATTTATATCTACATAAAAAATTTGATATGAATTTAATGTGGATTTGATTTGATTTATAACGACCGCTTTAGCCTAGTTGGTAGTGACCCTGCCTACGAAGCAAGAGGTCCTGGGTTCAAATCCCGGTAAGGGCATTTATTTGAGTGATGAGCACGAATATTTGTTCCTGAGTTATGGATGTTTTCTATGTATTTAAGTATGTATTTATCTATATAAGTATGTTTATCGTCGTCTAGTACCCATAGTACAAGCTTTGCTTAGTTTGGGACTAGGTCGATTTGTGTAAGATTGTCCCCTATTATTATTTATTTATTTATTATTTATTTACTACAAAACCCGCTGTGATAGCTTCTTCGAGTAAAATGAGTTTAGTAAAGATTTTTATTCTCAATTAAACTTTTTCTTGTTAAGAATAAAACTCTTTACTAACTCATTTTACTCGAAGAAGCTATCACAGCGGGTTTTGTAGTTATCGTCATTTCTGTAACCGACCCTTTATTTTTGCTCGTCAGTGTATTTACTTTGTCTACTACGTGTCACAGCGCACTTTTTTTACAAAAAAATAAATATCTCAACCAAACTGAGTCAAATTGACCTGACTTCAATATCACATTTACTCAAAGAATAAGAATAGAAATTTGTTTGATCAAAAACTTTTAAATAAGTCACCTGAGGTAATTGCGTACGTGTTTTTTCGTGTTTTTTTGATCTTTTTAGGGTTCCGTAGTCAACTAGGAACCCTTATAGTTTCGCCATGTCTGTCCGTCTGTCTGTCTGTCTGTCTGTCTGTCCGCGGCTAAGCTCAGAGACTGGTAGTAGTAGAAAGCTGTAATTTGGCATGAATATATATATCAGTCACGCCGACAAAGTGATCATATAAAAAAACTAACATAGACGTAAAGTGGGGGTGATTTTTTTTTTCTCGACTAACCCCATAGTGTGGGGTATCGTTGGATAGGTATTTTAAAACCATTGGGGGGGTTGCTAACATGATTTTTGTAGTCAGTGATTTGTTTGCGAAATATTCAACTTTAAAGTGAAAATTTTCATTAAAATCGACCGTCCCCCCCCCCTCTAAAATCTATACTGTTGGGTGGAAAAATTTGAAAAAATTCAAAATGGTAGTAAATATATTAAATTTACAAGGAAAATTATAGCGGCTAAGATTGCTTGGGAATTATTTGTAGTTTAATAGTAAACAGTAGCCTAAGGTATAAAACATACCGTCACTACTTTGAAAAACTCGTATCTGAAATCAGCATGTAAACAAAACTGAACCTTGATACGCGCGTAATAAAGTTCACTTTGCCAGATTATCGATTTTGAGATACGAGCTTTTTTCAAAGTATTGACGATACTTAACTTGGAAGATTCCGTACACATACGAAATCCTTAGAAAAATATTAGGTACTTGATTTTTTCGTAATGGCTACGGAACCCTATCTTTTTTTTTTTTTATTGAGTCGCCAGAGGGGCCAAAGACGCGAAGTCTTTGCTGTTTTTTAACTTTAGGGTAGGAAGAGTGACTTGTGCTCGGGAAAAATCCCTTCGGACGAACTGGGAATGGAGGGCCCAGACAGTGTCCGACTTGCACGGACTAAACAACCCGGTCACAAGTCCCCTTCTCTATTGATTATTAATACAAAAAACGTGTGCTTTATATTTTGAGGAGGGGAGGGGTAGGGAGGGGACTTAATCTACCCACAGTGTCCTGCCTCAGCCATTTGCTGGAAGGCCGGGAGAGGAGCATGCATTCTCCCGCTGGGCACTGGGGGGTGCTTAGGTCGGTCTTTTATGTTTTTACCCGTTGGTTTATTCCTTGACCGACCCTCGCAGAATGTCGGGTATGAGGTAAAAATTAGTCGATGAGGTGCCACCCCACAAAATATGCGCCGTTCCGGGGGTTGGAATTTAGGCGATAACTCGGCGAATTCAGGTGATAGAAATACGGGATTTGTGTCCACTTACTGTGCGTAAGATTTTCCGGCGCCTGGTGCTGGAAAAACAATGTGTAATAGATCGTCCCTGGCCGCCAGAGACGTCCAAACTTGACGCAATTTTTGACTACACAAAAAGTAACACCAAGGGGCGAGGGATGGTCGGATTTTCGAATTTTCACCCACTTGTTACGCGTAACGAACCGGTTACGATGACACCTCACACGACCAATTAACACAGATTTTTATTTTTTTTATAGATTTTTCACCCGCGGAGCGTTCAATTTTCGTGGCGCTAGCGCGGGAGGCTGATTTGCGACTACGGAACCCTATCTTGGGCGTGTGCGACACGCTCTTGGCCGGTTTTTTCAATCTCAAATTGTGAAATATGCATCAAGTATTTTGAAGTACTGTTTGGGTCTGTGCTTTATCCAAGTCTTTAACAATAAATTTGTCGCAGTAACTTTTTTGCTGCACTAGTATTAAAAAATATACAAGCATTTTTTTAAAACCGGGATTTTAGGCGCTTTTACCTCAATTTGGGAAAATGCATCTTTTTTGAATAATTGTGTATCGATTGTGATGAGGCCTCTAAAACATCATGGCGCATGCCATACCATACCATATTCTAGAAGGTATTATTAATAAAAGGAACCACGAACCGCGAATAATCAGTTGAGGCCAGAAATAGTATAATTACGTAAAATGCGTCTTTATTTTGCAGACGCATTTATCCAAAGCCAAATAACAGGTGTTGCAAACATTTTTTTACCTACTTCAAAAAAGGAGGAGGTTCTCAATTCGTCGGTTGTTGTAATCGGTTCAATTTTGATTTTATATATTTTTTTTTGCTTTTAGATCCTGGGTGGTTTTTAAGGCAGTCTCGTTTTTTATTTAAGATTTTTGAGTGAGTCTCACGGTAATTTCATGTTCAAAATTAATGAAAAATCAAATAAGCAGGTACTAATGTTGCTAAAGAATTAATAAGTAACTTTCAGGATTCAGTCATTTAATTATGTGTTAAAACGCTCAAAGTTACACTATCTAGAAAAAGGTTCTTGACCACTGACATTGGGGCAAATGCGTTATACAGACGCAATAACCTCAATTATACTAACGCATTTAGCAATATTTTATAAATAACTTTCAAAAATTTTAAATGGTAATAATTCTGAGAGAAAGCATTTTGAATACAAATTATAATTCAGACATGTGAACCAACTAATACTCGGCATCTGTAATACAATTTAACACCAAAAAACTAAAAAAAATAGGATTTAAATGCATTTTATTTACTTACGCCACGCACTGCGTAGCTCTGTTAAGGTTCTGAATTTCAAAATCACCGATATCTTGAATACGATTCACCAAGACGCCCTCTATGTTACTTGTTGTCCTCCAAGTAGTTAAAGTGTCTATCACTAGATGGCAGGCACTGTTGTAACTCACGTTGTTTAAAAGATAACTCAAATAAACGCAATAACCCCATAGTGGGTTTTACCTCAGGTGACCTACTTCTAATGTTTTTTGTTTCTTGAATTTAACAGGCGCATTGGTTTTTACTGTAATACTGTAATTTTTTATTATTAATTAATAAAATGTTTGTCTAGTAGAGTCTAAACTTACCTAATAACGAGGTCTAGAATGTCCTCCTGCTCAAACGCCTTGCAGTAGAGATGCAGCACTTTGAGGCAGGCGTACTGCAAGCCTGTCCAGGACACGTCAGCGGCTTTGAGGGCCTCATCCCAGGGGCAGTTCTCGTGCCTCGAGAGACACAGCATGCCTTGCTCGTTCTCCGTTGGAGGCATCAGGTCTTTGTCACTTTTTGGTTAATGTTCATCACTGTCTACTTTAGCTAAGCGTTCGGAAGGATTATTTTGTGTTTTGTTTAAAATACGTAAATCTGTTCTGGATTGCGTCACTTAGAGTTATTAATAAATATGTTCTGTAAGACGTGGTGGTTTTAAAATTGCTATAAAATCAATATCGTCCATACGAGGTGGATTTTTTATATCTAAGCGAAAATGAGGAACAGCAACAAAGCAGGAACCATCCATCCGCGCAAGAACTAAAGTCACGGACATAGCTCGAAGAAACGATAAACTTAAGTGGTAGTGGGCAGGGCACATCGCCCGTAGAACTGATGGCCGATGGGGTCGAAAGGTTCTCGAGTGGCGTCCGCGGACCGGAAGACGTAGTGTAGGTAGGCCTCCAACAAGATGGAGCGGCGACCTGGTGAAGGTAGCGGGAACGCATTGGATGCGGATGGCGCAGGGCCGATCTGTTTGGCGAGCCTTGAGGGAGGCCTATGTTCAGCAGTGGACGTCTTTCGGCTGAAATGATGATGATGATGATGATGAGGAACCATTTGGATGAGGGCAGTACTGGACCAATCGTGGTGGAACTCTTAGGCGCAAGACGTGGGACTGGGGCGCGTCGCAGTCGTGGAGCCCCATGAATAAATTTTCATACTAAATGTATAGAAGCGTCGCGATCCAAAGCAGACAGAAGAGACGGGGCGGAGACGCGGCCTGCGAACTAACGATGCAGACTGCGACGCGCCCCCGTCCCACGTCTCTTCTGTGTGGCTTGCGACTTAGGGAGGCCTTTCTCCAGCAATGGAAGTCTTTCGGCTGATATGATGAAGCGAAAAGAAGATCGATAAAGACTGGGACTGGGAAACCAAACCAGAGTACAAATGAGTGAGATGACCGAGACAATAATTTTAAAGCCACCCCATTTGAAAATTCTATAATTTTATTTGATTTCCGATTAATTAATAGATACTTTTCCTTTTTCTGCTGCTAAATAGAAGGTATAATAGTCTCATCCCTACACAAAATGGTGCCAATCTTAATCTGAGGCTTGAAGAAATGTATGTTACTGTCATACATAACATTAACCTGGATTAGAAAACCTTCTCGTCTGTATTTGTATCACAAAGTTAAGTATCACATGTAGTTTATCACCTCGTCATTGTCGATACTCTCTCGAAAAGGTTGAATTTAACACAGAGGAGAGGTACAAAGCGAGATAAACGTAAAAACTGTTACAAATGTCAGCACGACTGTTCCTTTAAATTGTTTCAAAGCACACAAGGATTAATTCAGCTCTAAACAACAATAGGAGTAAATAGGACGTTTCGTAAGAACTTTGACCCTTTGTCAGGTTCTCGGTAATGCTACAGGATAATGCATATTTTCCAATTACGCAGTAGTTTGAAGCAAATTAAGTAATGTTTGACACACTTTAAAATGCTTTATCGCGTTCATGAAGGAAGTTTTAACTTAGAGAAGAATATTTGACGGTGAAGCGCAATAGTATCTCTATCGTCACGGATGCTTTCTGTTTAGCAAAAATCTGAGGAAATTTCCTAGAAAACAAATTGTTCGTGAGGTGGTGATTTTTAACAAACATTGCTAGATATTGACAATGTTAATACAATAGTGTTTTCTGAATGAATGTGCGACTCGAGGTAAATGATGGATTTACTGGCATTTTATTTATTTTCTATTTATTTAAACAAAGATACCTAGCATAGGTAGTTAGGTTTGCATATATTCCCGCATGTAAAGAACTAATATCACGTGGAAGACCAAAAATACTGTCTAGCTCAGCTCTCTCCTGCAGGCTAATTGTCTAACTCCCTCACATTCGCCATCGCGTTCATTTTGACAGTTCTTGTATGGGCTGGCAATTGACAACCTTTCATTTTTTAACACCTGAAAATTACTGCAGGAATCGAAAGAGTTTCGCCTCCTGAACACGGAAAAATATTTATTATAATTTATTTCTCCATATTTAAAAAATACAACAAATTTAAAAACATATATGTACTTACAAATACTTCCACGGAATAGATATGTTTCCTTTACCCTTTTCACTAGAAAAAAGAGCTGTCATAATTTTAAATTTGATAACAACCTTAACGTCAAATTTACGTCATCACTTTTTTTTAATAGAGACTAGACAAAAGTAATGGATCTATTCTATCGTTTTCGAATGCACATCTTTAAAAAATTGTAACAAATTAATTAATAATCCTAGTGAAAATTTAAAAATAACAGCGTCTTTCTCTTTCCAAACAGAATACAGGGAACGAATCAAATTATAGTCTTAGAAATATGAAATGTTGTCAATTGGTATCGGAAAGAGTCAGCTGTCACAGCCATACAAAAACTGTCATTTTAATCCAATGCCGAGTGTCAAAAAAGTTACACAACTACCCTGCCGTTCTTTCTTTTTGATCCTGAAGATAAGTCTATTAAAATTTCAAGGATCAAGCTGTTTTGAGTTTTGGTTTAGGTTGAGCGTTGTCAGTCAGTCAGTCACGTCTCTTTTTCAACCAACGAAAACAAAAGGAGGAGGTTCTCAAGTCGACGTGTATATATATATTTTTTTATGTATGATCACGCATAACTTTTTACAGTTTAGTCCAATTTTGACGACTCTTTTTTTATTGGAAAGCGTATACCCCGAGGGCGGTCCCATTTAAATTTGGAAATAATATTCCTACCTTAAGGGTAGGAAAACAGGGGATGATTGA